>CATNUY010000250.1:5000-605000 GCA_951217065.1 Baccha elongata
AAGAGTTTAAAATAGCTGCAATATACTGTCCACCGAGGCGCTCTCCAACAGAAGAAGAATATAAAGAACTCCTTAATTCGCTTGGAAATAACTTTATTGTTGGTGGTGACTTCAATGCTAAACATACCCAATGGGGATCTAGGCTCATAAATACAAAAGGTAAACGACTTTATCTAGCAGGTCGCAAACACAAATGTGAATTCTTTTCCTCTGGAACGCCAACTTACTGGCCATCTGATCCTAACAAAATACCAGACCTTATAGACTTTTTCGTGGCCAAAGGTATAAAGCGAAATCATGTAAGTGTTGTAGGTAGTTACGATCTTTCATCAGATCATACTCCAGCTATTTTATCACTGAGTGAAGTAGAAATAAAAGAAAAAAGTAATCCAAAGCTCGTGAATAAAAGAACAAATTGGGAAGAATTTAAAGTAAAACTGGAAAGTTTTATTGACCTTAGATCCCCAATGGAAACTAGTGAACAAATTGACCACGAAGTTGAACAATTTATTGCTGATGTGCAACAGGCTGCAGAAGAAAGCACGCCAACTATTTTGAACAGAAGAGAAACAGAAATAAAATACCCTGTAGAAATAACAGAGTTAATATTGGAAAAAAGAAGGGCTCGAAGAAAATGGCAAACTTCGAGATTTCCGGGCGATAAGAGAGTATTTAATCGTCTAAATAACGAATTGAAAAAAAGAATCTATGAATTCAAAAATGATTCACTTAGCAGTTTTCTTGAAAGTTTGACGACGGATGCTTCTACTGATTACTCACTGTGGAAAGCTACCAAACGTCTGAATAGACCGCAACAACAAAATCCGCCCATCAAAGCACAAGACGGAAAATGGACTGCAAATCCGAAACAAAAAGCTGACCTCTTCGCAGATCATCTCTCGAATGTCTTTAAGCCGTTTCCACAAAGTGCAGGGGCAAATAACTTACAATTTGTTAATAAAAATGATGACTTAGAAATTCCCTTAGTAAGGCTCAAAGAAGTAAAAAGCATGTGCCATCAAAAGTTATCAAATAAAAAATCACCCGGGTATGATCTAATTACGGCTCAGGTCTTGAAAGAAATGCCAACAATAGCCTTCAAAAAATTCCAATACATAATAAATGCATGCCTTAAACTCCGTTATGTTCCACATCATTGGAAAATTGCAGAAGTCATTGTTATACCAAAGCAAGGTAAGCCACCAACCGAAGTTACATCTTACAGACCAATATCGCTTATACCAATTATGGCAAAAGTTTTCGAAAAACTGCTTTTAAATAGACTAAGCAAAATAATAGAAGAACGAAAACTAATACCAAATCATCAGTTTGGATTTAGAAACAAACATTCCACGATAGACCAAGTACATCGAATTACGGATGTTGTTGAAAAAGCACTTGAAGAAAAACAAGTATGTTCCGCTCTATTTCTAGATGTTGCTCAAGCCTTTGACAAGGTTTGGCATTTGGGGCTCGAGTACAAACTGCACAGGGACCTTCCCAGGCAGTTCTATGAAATACTCAAATCATATATTACCGACCGACTTTTTAGAGTACGGTACGAGCAAGAGTATTCGGAACTTAAGAAAATCGAAGCCGGCGTACCACAAGGAAGTGTCTTAGGACCAACCCTGTATTTGTTGTATACAAGGGATATTCCAGTGGACAACAATGCGATCATGGCCACTTTTGCAGATGATACTGCGATATTAGTGTCAGATAAATGCGTTGTAAAGGCAACAGAAAAACTGCAATATGCAGTCGACAAGATAAGAGAATGGACGCAACAGTGGCGTATCAGACTCAATGAAACAAAATCAACGCATATAAACTTTACTAATAAAAAGATTAATAATGTTCCACTTTTTATTAATAGTAAAGTAGTACCTTACTCCAATACGGCCAAATACCTTGGGATGACTTTGGATGCAAAGCTAAAATGGAAAGAGCACATCAAGAAAAAAAGGGAAGAACTTAACTTAAAATATAGAAAAATGTACTGGTTACTGGGAAAAACCTCTGCCCTATCAATTGAAAACAAATTAATGTTGTATAAGCAGGTATTAAAACCTGTTTGGACGTATGGCATCCAACTTTGGGGTTGTACAAAGAAAACAAATGCGGAAACCATCCAAACATTCCAAAACAAAGTCCTTCGTGGAATAGTAAACGCCCCTTGGTATATAAGAAACAGCGATTTACATTGTGACCTTCAAGTAGAAATGGTTACAGAAGTAATTAGAAAACACGCTGTATCACACAATCAGCGACTGATTAGTCACACTAACTCCGAAATGGAGACAGTCTTAAATGTACGTACCAATGTTCGGAGACTAAAAAGAACCAAGCCTCATGAGCTGATGGTCTAAAAGCGATGGGAAAGTATTAAATCATCAAACTTCCCAAAATGTGAACTAAAAATTGAGAAACTAAAATCATTTGTCGATCTTTTATAGATTGGTCATGATTCTAGGTGGTTTTAGTGCGGTAGAAGTCCCACACTACTTGATACCGAATATTATCAAGTGTCTTTTGAAGATTTCCACCTACCGAAAGAAAAAAAAAAAAAAAAAAAAAAAAAAAAATTAAAATTTAATATTTTGATTAGCTTAAAAGGCGTGGATACCTTGTGATATTAATTAAAGATTCTCTTGTGTTATTAATTTAAGATTCTCTTGTGATATTAATTTTAGATTTTCTTGTGCCATTAACGTAACCAAGTTTTGTGACATTAATTTTATTTTTTTTTTTGTAATTATATTCGAATTCAGAATAATTTGTATTTTTTTTTGTATTTGTATACTGTAACTTCGATATTATATCCTTGCCTTGTGTAGTGTATTTTCATTTTGCTCCTTTATTTATTTAAACATATTTTTGTTTGTTCCGACCGCTGGTCAAATAATACCAAATGGTTGGAGATTTGTAAATTTAAATATATATTTCTTTTAATAAAAATTTGTAAGCCATGCCACTTTTTGAGTTTTAATGAGCACGATATGAGCTCGAAAATGAGTGGATAACTTAAAATCTTTTCAGGGGATGTGCAATGTGCATGGAAGGACGAGCAAGATAGGTTAAGATGTGATGTAACAGCAACCGGAAGTCCTGAAAACTATGGCCAAACAGACCCCAGGAGCAGTGTGGGTAGGCCCCGCTGCAACTACATCGGCAGCACCTTAAAGTGTGGTAGCGAATTGTGTGTGTGTGTGTGTGAGTGTTGAGATAAGTTAATTTGATCGTGAATTGGCATATGTGTTTTGGTGAGGTATGGTGAAGGGGCAAGATCACCACCCCTATTTCCGGCGAGCTTAGCCGTGCTCCGCCAGCATGCCACTGCCCCTCCTCACTATACATTCTTTCCTTTTTTTATAGTAGTACCCTTTTAAGTTCTTTCTTCTTGGTTCGTTCTTTTTTTTTATTAAATTTTCCTTTTCGGTAACTTTAGGTTGCCAACACATCTCAACTCCTCCTCCCCCTAAATCCCCTCCAGTTTCCCTTTTACAAATGGCAACCATACGTAAAATCCGATGTTAGTGTTTGTCAATAGTCCTTAGTGTAAGTTTCTATAGGCTTGTGGTAACATCTTTCAAATACCTTGTATGTCTTGAACCGGAAAGCTCAGCATACTAGATCAAATGCGACAGGGGTTTAGGAAGATGGGTTCAGAAGCAAATAAAAACTATTGTGTTAGATGTATTATTGCACCCACTGTCATGGTCTCGTAAGTCTTTGAAGGGAGGTCACAGACGTACCCATCAAATCGCGACGAGAAATGGATTGTGAAAGTGAGTGTGATTTTTGTCCTGTGTTGAGTTACAATTGCTGCCGCTGTTAGGGCCAGAATGAAGCGTAAGTCTTGATCGAGGTTGCTCTTAAGAATACCCGATCAATCGCGACGAAGAGTTCTGGTTCTGACATCGACAACAATTGAAACAATTAGTATGTATGTTGTTACAATGAAATGTACCACACTTAAGGCAGAAAATGAAAAAAAAGGACGTTGCTGTAACGTCACACCTTTAGGCATACGTCAAGAAAGAGCCACCTATCTTGTCCGCCTGAAGCATCCCCGAATTTAATGAAAAAAAAGTTAATAAAATAATACACGTCAAATTACCAACAAACAAATTGAAAGTAATTATAAAAACAAACAGTCATTGTAAAAGCACCTAAACTAGAAAGAAAAGTTGTTCAAAGGTCGAGAAAAACCAGAGATATTAGGAGAGTATAGTCATGTTTTAATATTGGTAGGTATAAGAGTTAAAACAAAAAAGAAAAATAGAAAAAAAAAGTAAGAAAAAATTATAAAGAGAAAAAAAAAACATTAGATAGATCTAGGTAGGAAGATAGAAAATAAGTTAAGAAAATTGAGATAAATAAAATAAAAATATAATAATAATAAAAAAAAAGGAATAATTAAATAGGTATATGAGTTAGAGTAAGCATTATAAGTATAAGATATTTAGATTAACATATTGGATTTAGAATTAAACGTAAATACTTGTCGAGGTAGTTTTTTGTTTAGCTTAGATTAGAGATATAGATTAAAATAGAAGATTAAGTTAAGAATAGTAGTTAAGAATATACGAGTAGTAAAACAAAAAAAATATAGAATAGAAATAAAAAATATCGTAATTTAGAGAAAGTTTTAAGAAGGATAAGCAAGTTATTTAGATAAGTATTAGAGTTCGTAAGCAGTAGTTAAGTAAAAATAAAACACACAGAAATTAAGAATAAGGTTGTGAAGGGATCACACTAGCGATCACTTCATTATATTATATTTCGGTCATTGCCTTCTGCCTTGATATCCAACAAATACATTTATACCGCATTATGCAATCCATTCACATTTTCGGTCATTGCCTTCTGCCGACCTATTCTCCAAATGCTCTCGCATAGTAAACCATGAAATATTTATTGACACTTGACGCTTCGACTCATGGTCAAGATACATTTGAGATACATACATACATTTGAGATACATTTGCCCAAGTTCAAAGTATTGTTTATGCACGCTCATAAAGAGGCATGTGCATTGATCCATATTTTGATGACATGGCAAGAATGCTTGCATGATCGAATATTGACCAGTAGAATTAATGTTAGTTTATGCGTACGTATATGTTTAAGTTCTTAGTGTATAAGAAATGGATTTTGTATAAATAGCCTACGTTTTTCTTAATAAAAAGGTCTATTAATCCAGACATTGAGCCGTGCATTTGGC
This sequence comes from Baccha elongata, assembly GCA_951217065.1. NCBI lineage: Eukaryota > Metazoa > Arthropoda > Insecta > Diptera > Syrphidae > Baccha > Baccha elongata. The sequence goes on from CATNUY010000250.1 coordinate 10,228, forward strand.
TGTCTTCTCTTGTTCCAGTTTAAGATCGGCTCTCTAGCCATCATTCATTTTCGGCTTGGGGAAGCCTTTATCCCCCATAGATTGAGTAGGCGAGGTAGGGCCTTGCTATCCATCAACCCGATAGCAAGTACATCACATGGCGATCTTGCCAGTTCAGTAGATTACTGAATTGGGACAAATAAGAACCAGCATAGCCAGAGAGTTTTGATGTCAAGAGACGACTAAACAAACATTTTTGTATAATCCTTGTTGTCCGTGTAATGTCGGGCAGTTACAATAAAGAGGCTCTGGACGAACTCTTCGAAAATTTAAATAGCCCCTATCACCCGGGCCAGCCAGACACAGAAGCCCCGGTGTACATTCCCACACCCAAAATCGCTGGTCCTCAACCACTGTCTATAGAGAACTATATAAAAAGACAGAACAACCATCGTCAGCAGCCCGAGCAACAAAAACAACAGAAGCCGAAGAGGAAACGCGCTGGACAAAAAGTAAAAACCAGACAAGAAATCGGCAACCTATACAGGTTGGCTGGGTTGGCCAGGGGTGACCAAAAGAGAAGGTTCATCGAGCAAGCGAAAAACTTGCAGTGACAAGCAAACGTGAAATAAAAAAAAAAAAATACACATATATTTATATAATACTTTTTGAAAAGAAAAATGATTCATTAAAATAAAAATTTTAAAGTAAAATAAAAAAAAAAAAAATTTTTTTTCTAATTGTAAAAAAAAAAAAATTATTATATAATGGGAGGAAAAACCTCAAAGGAAGAGGTCATTGTTAATGCCTCTAATAACAACACCAATACAAACTTAAATTCAAATTTGTTAATGATAGACATTATAATCTAATATTGATTATCCTAATAATTTTCTTGTTTACAAAACTTCTTAAATTTTATTTTAGACGTAATGTCAAAAGAATAGTGAGTAATAAAGTGAAAAATTTAGCAGCTTAAAATAATTTTCTTAAAAAAAAAAAAAAAAAAAAAACAGTCCTATGTAAACCTATGTAAAAAAAAAATTAATATATAGATATATATTCATAACATGCTTAAAAACAAAAGCAACAATAAAAAACTATGTTAAACATTATAAAAAAATTAAAAGATTTACTTGAAAACTTTAACAAAAGTCCAAAAAGAAAATATACAGAAAAATACATTGAGGAAAAACGAGATGAAATACTTCACTTAGAAGAAGAATTTAATGAAAAATATAAAAAATCGCCTAAAGAGACGAACCAGCAAGCGTTGAAAACAATTATTGATAATTTATTAGTCAGATTAAAGCAAATATTAGACGATAAAACTAAATTGTTAGGGGAAGATAACATAGAAACACAAGACATTAAAGCAGACGAAGAATTATTTAATATAGCATACGTTGAAAACATGGCAGAAGCGTTTAATTTCAGCATAGCACAGAAATTGCCTACCCTCAACTGTGATGAGGATGGCAAAAGAAGTGAACACATTAGGGATTTTATAAATAGCGTCGAATTTTACCACGACACTCTCAACGAGACTTCAAAACCCACACTAATTAAATTTCCACTAAAATGCAAAATTCAAGGTAAAGCTCTTACTGAACTGGGTAATCAAAAACCAGAAAATTTTGCCTCATAAAAAAAATTCTAATAGAAAAATGTGGGCCAAAAGAATCAATAGAAACGATACAAACCCAACTTAGCAAGATTTATCAAGGAAATCGACCAGTTCGAGAGTTCATAACAGACATCGAGACATTAATTACAAAAATGACTGAGCTTGAAGTTTCTTGCCATGGTGAACAATCAAGAGAAATTCTAACAAAAGCAAATGAGAGACGAGGATTGGCATTTCTTAAAAGGGGGGTAAACGATCGATTGAAAATAGTTTTAGATAGCGCCAGACACACTAGCCTTCAAGACGCTATCCAACATGCAGTAAAATTAGATCAAAGCTCTGCATCCACTTCCAACACTGTAAGGTTCATAAACAATAGAGGTGGAAACTATATAGACAAAATAATAATTTCCACAACCCCCAAGCTAGATTCTCTCAGACTAATTTCAATACTAACCAAGCTAGAAATTCATACCCCCAAAATAACAACTCAACAAGGCCTTCCTATCAGAACCAACAAAACTTTAGGAGTCGTTATAACTATAGAAATAGTAGTAGTAATTATTATAACCCCGACAACAGGTCAAGATATGCAAACAATGATAGACAAAGATACAATAGTAATAACAGCAATAGTAACAGTTACAGTAATAGCAACAGTAACAGTAACAGAAACAGTAACAACAATAATATTATTAATAGGTCCAACAATGCAAGGCAACCTAGTAATAACAGAAATAACAATCGGGTATTAGCAATGGGAAACGAGCAACCCACCGAAGGGAAAGCCGACCCATCGGAGGGGATTCACTAAATCCGCAGATAACAGATGCTATTTGTACTGTTGGAATGTCAAACGGCATATACATACAAACACCATTAGAAAACAATATAAACAAACAATTCTTACTCGATACAGGAGCCTCAATATGCGTTATAAAAAAGGATTCACTTACTAAAAACATTGCTATTGACGAAAGTAAAAGTACAAAAGTATTAGGGATATCAGGAAATTTACAAACCTTAGGGATGTGTATCTATGTGTTACAATTAGAAGAATTTTCTTTTCCTTATGAATTTCATATAGTGAGTGATTATTTTCCCATTCCAGTTGATGGTATAATCGGAGAAAACTTCTTTACAGAATTCAGTGCCATTATAGATCTAGAGAAATTTTCATTCAAATTCAAAGTAGACGAACAACTAGTCATTTTACCTCTATATACTCAAGAAAACATAAATATCGTTACCTTACCTGCACGGTGTGAAGCAACTTATTGGATGACTACAAAACATTCAGATTCTCGAATATTTTATCCACAAGAACTATGCGAAATGTTCGTGGCAGGTTCATTGTCAACTATTAAAAATGAAAAAATACCTGTAAAAATTATGAATACACGTGACTCTGTTGTAACTCTGAAATGGTTTGAACCAATATCATTCTCCGCTTCAGAATATTTTATTTTACATTATAACCAGACAGATAAATCAATAAACATGCGAGTTCAGAAAATTTTAAATGAATTAAAATTCGAAACGTTAAATAGCGAAGAAAAAACCGAGATTGAAGCCATATGTACAAAATTTCAAGACATTTTTCACGTAGATGGTGACAGACTTACATATACTCATATTGGAAAGGCGGACAAAAACTAAAAAATCTTCACCGAAATATACCAAGCCCTATCGATTACCACATACTCAAAAAGAAGATATAAAGGAGGAGATAAGAAAAATGTTGTCAGATGACATAATAGAACCTTCCATTTCACCTTGGAATTCTCCAATACTTATAGTACCGAAAAAGAAAGACCCAGTTACCGGTCAACAAAAATTCCGAATGGTGATCGACTATCGTCGTGTTAACGATCGTATCGAAGATGATAAATTTCCGCTGCCAAACATAACGGACATCTATGATATGGTAGGAGGAGCAACTTACTTCTCATGTATAGATTTGAGTCAAGGATACTACCAAATGGAGTTAGATGCAAATAGTAGACCAATAACGGCATTCTCAACAGAAGATGGTCACTATCAATTAAAACATCTACCAATGGGTTTAAAGATCTCACCCAGTAAATTCTCAAGAATGATGTCCATTGCTATGTCAGGCCTAACATATTCAAGATGTTTTGTCTATCTTGATGATCTAATAATTTTTGGTAAAAATTTAATGGACCACAACAAAAACTTGATCCAAGTCTTTGAACGTCTCAGAGAAGTAAATCTTAAAATACACCCAGGAAAATGCTCTTTTCTGCGAAAAGAAGTATTATACCTTGGAGACCTCATATCGGACAAAAGAATTTTACCTGATCCCACCAAATCATCTGCACTGAAAAATTATCCAACTCCTACTAACTCCGATGAAGTAAGAAGATTCGTAGCCTTCGCAAATTATTATCAAAAATTTATTAAAAATTTTGCCACCATTTGCATCCCGTTAAATCGATTATTAAAAAAGGGTGTTGAATTCAATTTTAATAGAGATTGCGAAGAATCATTCAATGTGCTAAAAGAAATTCTGATAAGTCCTACAATTCTACAATTTCCAAATTTTAACCAAGAATTCATTCTACGCACAGACGCCTCAGGTTTCGCTTTAGGAGCTGTTTTGTCTAATTCCGATGACAGGCCAATTGCTTACGCAAGCAAAACTCTTAATAAGTCAGAGAAAAACTATAGTACTATTGAGAAAGAATTACTTGCAATAGTGTGGTCAGTAAAACACTATCGGCCGTACTTGTTCGGAAGAAAGTTCAAAATTTTAACAGACCACAGACCTCTAGTGTACCTGTTCTCACTAAAAGAATCTAGTAGTAGTCTAACTAAATTCAGGCTATTACTAGAAGAATACAATTTCTACGTAGAATATTCACCAGGTAAAGATAACTGTACTGCTGACGCGAATTAAAACACTTGTTTCTTACTTTTAAAATTAAACAATATTTATTTGGAACTATGTCCTTTATTATTGAAATACTTTTTACTAATTCTAAAAGGAGCTTAAGGCTACTATGTAGTTACAATAAGACTATTGATAAATTCATCATACAGTCGTATTTATATACTTTTCTTATCTATCTACAAGGAGACCCAAGCGTACAATCGTCTTGCTTGATAATGAAGAAGAGATAATATTCCAACATTGTATACAAACGATATTATCTCTTTTACATATGTTATCATTGTAGCGTTGTGTGCAAGACTGTACTAGAGACTAAAGATATCATTGAATACAAATAATGTTATCTTTTTTCTCAATATGTTTTGCTATGGATACTTAACTCCCCCCCTTGTTAAACGAAATCGTCCCGATTTTTCGACGCTATTTTTAACATTTCTCTTTCATAAGTTTTGTTATATGCGTCAATCTTTTTTTGTTTTTGACGATCTGTTATACATTGTATAGTTTTTATCATTACGTACGTAAATGCTAGAATAACAATCAGTGTTACAATTGTGTATATAGTTGATAATATCGGTTTTTCTTCAAAAGGAATAATTAGTTTTTTTAAAGTATCTATGTTATCGAATTTGTACATTGTATCTTCTTTAATTATTTGGTCGATGTAAGACTCTGAATTATGATTTCTTAATATAACTTCTTTAATTTGCTTATGCATGTTTTTGTATATTTTATCGTCTAGATTTATAGTATTTTCATAAGTAACTAAGTTTATACCATTAATTGTTTGATTATTTAACTTATGCTTACCGCTTAATAACATAACACCGGATTCAATTTCTAAGTCGTAATCGTATTCTTGTTTAATGTTGCATTTTGAAGTTATATTCTTTAAAAGTGGAATAAGACAATTTTCTTCTTCAAAGTTAATTTCACAAATGTTTTTACTTAGATGATTTTGACAATTTTTTGTTCTTAAATAAGTTTGGTTACATAAGGCAATTGTTTTATCTGTAATGATTTTTCCATGTTTTGAATTTAAAGGTGTTACTTTATACAATTTACATGATTTAATTAGAACTGGATATTTATATATTGTGATGAAGAATTCATCAGTTCTAGCTAATAATATTTTAGAGTACTCAAGTATATTTATTATGGGTACTTGAATTATTTCATGTTGAATAATATTTTTAATGTCATCTAAGTCTAGGCTTTCTGATAAATATTCATTATTTTTTGCTGCATTAATTGTTCTGGTCAATAATAATAATTGTTCGTACACTTGTTCTATTACTAAATGTTCTTTAAGGCTCTGACCTTCGAATTGTTGCAAAATTTGTTCAAATCTAGAATTTATAGTTTTTTGTTTATTATTGTTTTCTATGAGATTATTTATACTCGTTTCTATGTTAACTAAGTCATAATGGTCAGGATTACCAAACACATATTTGAAAGCTGTTCCTAAAAAGTTAATTGATCTAGTATGCCTAGTATGTTCTTGTAATTGGTCTGCTAAATTCTTAATTTTACTTAACCAAATTTTTTCTTCTTGTGTAGGTTGATATTTACTAGTTACGATATTTACGTAAGGTTGAAATATCGAAGTCAGGTTGGTTGCATGTAACAAATAAGTTTGTTCTTTGAATAAATACACGTCATCTGTTTGCGTAAGTATAAACTTCTTGTTTAGTAACTCAGTTATTTGAACGTTTCCTTGCCCTTCTTGACTCTGTACAATTCCTAGTAATGTTAGGAATATTAATATTTTCGTCATCTGAAAAATGATAATTCTTTATGTTATCCTTGTGAATTTTTATTCCTTCTTTAGAGATTACAGTGTCTCCTTTATCTTCTTCTACTATTCTTGTTATGTATCTGGCGTTAGATTTCTTTCTAAGACCTGTGATTCTTACCATTATCTTATCTCCTTTTTTATACTCTCTGTGTCGAGTTCCTTTATTTAGACGTTCGATCACTTTTTTGGATGCTGAGTTTAGTTTATTTATTATAATTTCACTATTGCTATATTTATTTTGATTAAAGAAAATGTCTCTAGGTTTCAAACCGGTAACTGAGTGTATAGAATTATTTAATTCACGCACTGTTCTAAATATTTCGTCGATAAGTCTTGTTTTATTCTGAATTGTGAATATTCTAGACAGTTCAGTTATTGTACCGTTTACACGTTCTACTTGACCGTTCGCTGTCGATCTGTATACTGGAGTTTCTACTTTAGTTATGTTGTATTTCAAACACATTTGGTTCACCATTTCTGTTTTGAATCCCTTCTCATTATCTGTCATGAGTCGTTCACATTTTGGGAAATAATTAGATAAGACCTCTTCCATAACGTCGTACAGTCTGTTTCGAGTTTCGATTTCCCGAAGGATTGTATATTTAGAATACTTATCTACTGTTACAAGGAAAGTATACTTGTCGTTGAAGTATATGTCCATATGAATGTGTGTTCCCACATGTGTTGGTATTTCTGAATTATTCAGAGGTTCTCTGATAGGTTTTCTTTCATATTTTCCAAATAGACATGCTATGCATTTTTTGTTGAAACTCTTTGCTTGTTTATTTAGATCGGGCCAGTAATATTTCTCTGAGATTTCTTGTATATTGTTACGTAACCCTCGGTGTGCTCTTTCGTGAGTTACCCTTACAAGTTTTAGTTGTTCCTCCAAATTTGTCACGTCTTGAAGTTTTCTTGGTGTGAATATAAATCTTACTAGTGGGAATTCTTTTTTTATGTTTTCACCATATTTGTATATGTTTTCAAATTTCGTATGCAAAGCTACAATCTTTTGGGGTTGTATAACTTCTTTCATCTGCCTTAGTAAAGAGTCTTTGTCCTTAAACTTTATTATGAGTCTTATTTTGTTACTAAAATAGATTTGTGTTTCGATATTATTTGTTATATCTTCAATAAGTTCGAACTGTGCAGCGTATGCATTAAAAGGCTGATTCACAGTTTTTATTATATCATTAGAAGAACTTTCAGCTGAATGTGCTGTTTCTATGGTAGAAGTATTTATGCGTTGACGTGATAATGCGTCAGCTACAAGATTTAGGTTTCCTGGTTTATATACTAATTTTGCTCCAAAGTCTTCAATGATTCCCTTCCAACGTTTCAGCTTTGTGTTGGGATTTTTTTCTGATACAGAATATATAAGGCTCTGGTGATCGGTATATATGGTTAAGTCTGCTATACCATATATGTAGTTTCTGAGTTTTTGTAAGGACCATATGATCGCTAATAGCTCTTTCTCGTTTGTGCTATAGTTCTCTTCTGTCTTACTCAGTGTTCTTGACAAGAAGTGTATAGGTTGCTTATTCTGACTTAGTACGGCTCCAATAGCTATGTTGGATGCATCAGTAGTAAGCTCGAATGGTTTACTATAATCCGGTTGAAAAAGTTCGACTTGTTCTTTCAAATAATTTTTTAAAATTCTAATCGCTTCTAATGCTGAATCATTCAGATTTAACTTAATATTTTTACTTTGTTTTTTGTTTACTTTACCGTTATCTCCTCGTAAATATAATGTCAGGGGCTTGGCTATGCTTGCGTATCCTTTTATAAACTTACGATAGTAACCTGTAAGACCTAAAAATCCTCTCAAATCCTTTACCGTTTGTGGGACTGGAAAATTTTCTATAGCTGCTATTTTCTCAGGGTTCGTAGTGATTCTACCATGTCTGATTATGTGACCTAAGTATTCTACTTCTTCTTGAAAAAACTTACTTTTCTCATCAGATATTTTTAATGTGGCTTTATTGAGTACGTCGAATACTTGACTTATGTGCTGTATATGTTCTTCCTCAGATGAAGAATATATCAATACGTCATCAATGTAAACGTGTACGAATTTACCTACAAAGTCTCTCAAAATGTCGTCCACGCATCTCTGAAATATGCTTGGTGCATTTTTGAGCCCGAAAGGCATTCGTTTAAAATGATATTTTGCGCCATTTATAGCAAAAGCTGTTTTTTCTTTATCATCTGCTTTGATTTTAATTTGGTGGAAACCTGACTCCAAATCTAACGTTGTAAAGTACTTGGCTTTACCTAAATTTTGAATTGTCATGTTGACATCCGGAATGGGGTATCTGTCTGTTACAGTGTGAGCGTTAAGTTTTTGGAAATCAACAACCATGCGCCGTTTTGGTTTTCCTTTTTCGTCCAAACCTTTTTTAGGTACTGTCCATATGGGACTGTTATAAGGACTATGGCTTTTTTCTATTATATCGTCATGTAAGAGTTTCTGTATTTCTTTGTTTACGAATTCGTTATCTGCTATGGGATATGGATATTGTTTAACATAAACCGGATTATCATTGGTCGTCCTAATGCTTGCTTCTATAGTATCTGTAAAGGGTAACGGTCCTATGCTGTTATTAATCTTCATCAGTCTATCTATGTCTGCTTTATAAATATTATTTTCCCCAATTATGTAATTAATTTTCTGAATAGATTCGACACTGCTTATGGTAGTTAGAGTCATATTACTGAAATTTATTTCCGCGTTTAAAACTTTAAGTCCTTCATATCCTAATATCATATCAAAAGACTGAATATCCTCTAATTCAAAAAATGTTATATTTTTCTTTAATATCTTAACTACTTTCTTTGTATCTACCATAGAATAACCATGCATTGTTTTTATTTTTATAGGTTTAATTTTAATTTTTTCGCTAGAATCGCATTTTCTATTAATGTAATTATGGGTTGCACCAGTATCAATAAGAATTTTATAAATTTTCTTAGAAATAATACTAGTTAAATTTAAGCAGGGCAACCCGTCTACTAGTTTAAATGATCTATTCTTATGTTATTATTTACCATACATTCCGTTTCATCTGCTTCTGCATATGTACTGCTGACATCGTCTCTGCGTTGTTGTCGGGAGTTATTTACTCTCTGCTGCTTGAAGTTCTGCTGATAAGATCGTTGCGGTCTGTTGTGTGTGTTGAAACTCCCGCTGTGTTCACGTTTCGCTGGTGGATTATATACATCGGGTTTGTATTGATTCCAATTTTGTCGCTGTGCATGTACAATTTGTCTCGAGTTTATCTCCATCGGCTGTGGTCCGTCATTTCTCTTGAAAGGGTTTAGGCGTGGTCCTTGATTGTGTTGCTGCATATTATCGTATTGCTTCTGGGGTTGATAATTCGTTGTTTGGCTCGAATAATTTGGTCTTCTTTCGTTTCTGCGTTCATGTGGCATATTTTTGTGGTGCTTATCTTGAGTGAGATGTAAATGCCTGTGCACATTATCATGTTCTATTCTGCGAGCAATTGCGAATGCGTGTTCTAGATCATTTATTGTAGCTGAATATAATGATCCTCTTGTAAAGTTGTCACTCATACCATCAATGAATATACGAACTGCGTCGTCGTTAGCATTTTTAATTAGTCTGTCGATTATATTCGGCGGATCACCTGACATAGTGATTTTTGATATTATTAAATTGAGATTTTTATTTATCTCGTCGTGGTATTCAGACAGTGTGCTTCTTTTTTGCGTGATGGCTTTCATCATGTCTTGTAGCACGTATAGAGGTTCTTGATTAGAGTACGTATAATCTAATCTGTTACGTATCGCCTCAAAATTAAAAATTGTGTTATAATTAGTTAACACATTCGCGGCTGCACCCTGTATTTTACTTTTCACTATAGTCAATGCTGCTGCGTACTTACTGTGTGTTTTGAAGTTTTTAATGCTGTCCATTAATCTGGATGCTTCTTCGCGCCACGACCGATAATTTGATTGATCGCCGTTGAAAATAGGTAGGCTTTTAAATGCGTCTAACTGTATTTCACTACCATCTGTATATGTGGTTCTTATTTCCTCTAGCACAGGTATGTTTGGTACTATGCCTAATCCAGATTTTACTTCATTTAGTTTTGTTTCTAAATTAGTGTTTATTTGATTTTGGTTAGTTATTATTGCTGCTAACCTTGCATTCTCTGTGCGTGTGTGCTCTAGGGTTTGTGTTACTGTGTTGCACCTGGTTTCTAAAGCTTCTAATCTTGCCATTAATACTGCGAGTTGTTCCATTTTGAACTCGTGTCTGTTGTCGTCGAATTTGTGTGTTTTTTTTCTCCACATATACACTTTCACTGAATTGCTTTGCTGCTTCGTACGAAGAAGCTATATTTGTACCTGCTATGCTAGGTAATTCTTGTAACCGGTAACGCGAGTGTTCTGTTTATACTAGATTTCACTACTTGTTCCCGAGGTCCGCTCGATTGAAGTTAAAAAGTATATTTAACCTCCTGGCAGGATCGCCAATTAAAACACTTGTTTCTTACTTTTAAAATTAAACAATATTTATTTGGAACTATGTCCTTTATTATTGAAATACTTTTTACTAATTCTAAAAGGAGCTTAAGGCTACTATGTAGTTACAATAAGACTATTGATAAATTCATCATACAGTCGTATTTATATACTTTTCTTATCTATCTACAAGGAGACCCAAGCGTACAATCGTCTTGCTTGATAATGAAGAAGAGATAATATTCCAACATTGTATACAAACGATATTATCTCTTTTACATATGTTATCATTGTAGCGTTGTGTGCAAGACTGTACTAGAGACTAAAGATATCATTGAATACAAATAATGTTATCTTTTTTCTCAATATGTTTTGCTATGGATACTTAACTCGCGCTTAGTCGAATAAAAGTAGAGTCTGAAGAATTAAAACAATTATATATATGTGTAGTTACAAGAGCCCAGTCGAAAGTAGATGATAAAGATGAAGATACATCTAAAAATACTAATATACAAACTGATGAGCAAATTATAACAGAACTTTTAAAACCACTCGAAAGTGGACTTAAAGTAACTGAGTTAAAAATCGTTGACAATTTTACGGAAATTTAGTTAATTTCAAGGACGACATAATTATAGGACCAAACAAAGTTTTGGCGTATATTCCTAAAGGGAACTGTTTACTCCTAAGGAAGTCCAAGGACGGCACTACAACCCAATCGGCATTATTTGGCAAAATATTGTCGAGGGATGTGCAAAAACTCTGCGGACCCAAATCGATTAAAAAAATATATATTACTAAACATGAAATAAATAAACTCTCAGACGGCCGTCGAGAATATAAAATTAATGAATTAAAAAATATATTAGGAGAAATATTTAAAGAAAGTAATATAAAGGTATACCTCATAGATAATGTTATTGAAATTACCGATCCTTGTAAGAAGAAATTAATACTAAATGACTTTCACATACTTCCCACCAGTGGACATGCAGGTATAAATAATATCAAGAAAAAATACTTTTGGACAGGAATGCAAAACGATGTGACGACATACGTTAAGCACTGCCCTATATGTCAACGTAACAAACATATACAACCAAAAAAACAACCAATGACTATCACATCAACAGCCGAATCAGGTTTTGACAAAATTTTCATAGACCTAGTAGGACCTTTAGAAGAATCTGAAGATAGATCTAAATATATACTCACCATTCAAGACGAGCTGACAAAGTTTATCGAAGCTATACCACTCCCAAATAAAGAGTCAAGCACAGTAGCTAAATCTCTAGTAGAAGGTTTTATTCTAAGATATGGAGTACCACACACAATAGCATCTGATCAGGGAACCGAATTTATAAATCAGGTTTTCAAGGGTATCTGTAAGCTTTTGAGAATAGAACAACTACAATCTACTGCCTATCATCATGAAAGCATAGGAGCTCTAGAAAATTCACATAAGGTTTTAGGAGCGTATTTAAGAAGTTACGTCTCAGAAAAACACACGGATTGGAGCACTTGGTTGCCATATTACGTTTTCTGTTATAACACATCCGTACACTCAGAAACTGGATACACACCATTCGAATTAATATTCGGAAAGCAGTGTAGTTTACTGAAAAATCTGACAAAACAAATGGAACCGGTGTACAACTATGACGATTACGTAATTGACCTCAAACATAAATTACAAGTTGCCCATAGAGACGCTCGAGAAACGCTTATAAAAAAGAAAAATGTTAGGAAAGATAGGTATGATAAAGAGGGACAAACAAAGAGTAGTAGTTTTGAAAAAGGAAGTTTGGTTTTACTAAGAAACGAGACTAGAAAGAAATTAGATCCAATATTTATAGGACCATATGAAGTTTTATCTCAAAACGGGGTAAATTGTGATATCCAATACGAAAATAAAAGAATGACAGTACACACAAATAGACTTAAGATACATACAGTTTGACTTGAGATACATACAGTTTGAGATACATTTGCCCAAGTTCAAAGTATTGTTTATGCACGCTCATAAAGAGGCATGTGCATTGATCCATATTTTGATGACATGGCAAGAATGCTTGCATGATCGAATATTGACCAGTAGAATTAATGTAAGTTTATGCGTACGTATATGTTTAAGTTCTTAGTGTATAAGAAATGGATTCATTTCATTCATTTTCGGCTTGGGGAAGCCTTTATCCCCCATAGATTGAGTAGGCAAGGTAGGGCCTTGCTATCCATCAACCCGATAGCAAGTACATCACAAGGTACATATATGTAATTTTAAAATAATTTCTAATATATAGCTTAAATATAGGTAACAATTAATAATAATAAATTAGCTTTCTCGAAAACAGTTTTTTTGGGATAAATAAACCGTAGTAATAAGTAGTCCGAGTACACTATCCAATTAGTAGGTGGTTATGAACCCTGAAAAAGAAAAACAATTAAAAGAATATCTATTACAGTCAAAAAAAAGTAATAACTAGGGCAGGGTACAAAAAGGATGTAGAAAACTTTACCATTATGTCACATTTGCCTTCCCCAAATGATAAGTCCGTAACAGGAAACCAAATTGAGATGCCAGCCGCTCCTCTACAGAATTTTAGCGTTCCACCACCCCCAATACCAGTACCAACCAATCAACCCAGCGGATCGTCCAGCTCCTTAATATCCCCGACGTATAGTGTTATTACCGTAGCTGAGCCGAACCAACCTTCAGATGACGAAATTGTGAGGCTTAACAATTCTGGTGCAGACGCCCCGAAAGCTCTGCATTGTCAACATAGGTAAGAACCGCCATAGATATGGCCGTGGCACAAGCCTGCAAAAAACATACCAGCTCCCTGGCCGAGTCGTGGAAAAGAGAGTTGAGGTCCAGCATCATGGAATTGATGGAGACGCGAGACAATACCTCTCGTACTGTTGTCTCAGCAACGGAGGAGCGTCAGGGGCAGTCTGGTGGTGAAATAAGGGCACAAAGACCAGTTCGCCTCAAACAGGCACCAATCTACAGCGACCACCTCAGCTGGGAACGGCTTCAGGATCGACGGTACCAAACGTCATTCCCAGGGTTAATACCGACCCGATGGTATCCGTGGATACCAGACCTGAAGTCAGAGGGTATCATCAGCAGGCGAATCACCAAGACATGGCTCATGAACGAAATCTTTCCAGTGGGGTTACTCAGCAACAGTTTCCACGCGGATTTGCGCCTGTAAATAGTAGAAGTACGATAAAAATTGATAGGTGGGGGTTGAATTTTGAGGGAAACCCGGAAAAACTCACCGTGGAAGATTTTATTTTCAGGTTAGAGATGCTGCAAAGAAAGTACTTCTGTCCTTGGGCTGAGATCTTACGAGATTTTCACCTCCTGCTCTCAGGTGCCGCCCACGAATGGTATTGGCAGTTCCATCGATCTCATTATCGTCCAGACTGGCCAATGCTACGAGACGCATTAATGCGCCAATTTCGGAATGCGAAGTCCGATTATGAAATAATGAGGGACATGATGGATCGTCGTCACGGCATTTTTTTTTTTTTTGCATTTAAATTCATTTTTTATTTTTTCATTTTCTTATATCTATCTTAATGCTAGACAAAAAATCTTAAACAACTAGATTACATATTAACTTAACTAACTTATTGGCCCCATACGGGCGCTCTAAATAAAACTATAACTATATTTAAAAAATGCCTTTCGGCGTAAAGACTATTTTAAATTTAAAATTCAATATAACTTAAACCTAAACAAGAATATTCTTTAAAAACTTGTTTTCCATGACATTATTTTAATTTTTATTTAAAAACTTAAAACTACCCTTTACCTAAATAAAACTAAATTAACCTAAATAAAACTAAAATATACGTAAATATACCTTAAAACTACTTAAAAATACTTAAAATAACTTAAAACTAGAACAGCCACCAGCAGGATTTTTTTTTTCGAAGCAGCCTATGCAAGTTATCATCATGCATCCTCATATAAGATGCCACCCAAAAGTGCTAACATTTCAACTATATTTATTATCCAAATCAACATAGCACAATCCAAAGATAAAGAATGCGACATCCAAACACCCACTCATCGATTCACCATCGATTGCACCACGATTTATTGGAATATTATATTACAGCTTCCATCCATCTAACTATTCGTCGATTCAGCATTTCCTGTGTTGGCGATCAATGCATCAATTAGGTTAATTATCTTTAAGTTGAATTTTGTAATGTTTAGTTAAAATAAAGACCTGAACCCGAAAGGAACAAATTGTGTTTCGAATAAATAAAAAATCTTTTAAGTCTTTTTTAAAAAGACAATTAATAAAAGAGAATATTAATTGGCGCCCAACGTGGGGCAGGTTTGAAAAAAGTTTTAACAAGAGTTATATCTAAAAGCGGTCTTTAAAAAAAAAAAAAGAAGTGCGTTTAAAAAAAAGTTTGAACAAAAGTTATATCCCAGTGTTTAAAAAAAAAAAAAAAAAAAGAAGCCGTGTTTGAAGAAAAATAAAAATATAAAAAAAAAAGAAATTATATAAAAAAACAAGCAGTGCGAATAAAAGAAGTCGTGTTTGAAAAAAAAATAAAGATATAAAAAAGGGTAATTACATAAATATATCTAAAAGCAGTGTTTGAAAAAAAAAACAAGCAGTGCGAATAAAAAGAAGCCGTATCTAAAGAAAAATAGAAAAAAAAAGGTGAAAGTGACTCTGAAGAACTAAAAAAAAAAACAAAAAAAAGTTTAAAACAAAAAAGTTTTTAAATAAAAATTTTCTAAATGTCCCAAACAAGGCAAATGCTACGTGCCTTAAACTATCTCGAACAACTCGAAGAACAAAGATCAGTGTCGGAATTAAATATTAAGGAAATAAAAAATCAAAGAATAAATAATATAAATTAAGATGCTTTTTTAGACGATCGCCGTGTCAATTACCCTTTATCACCCGAAAGCACCCATCAGGTAAGCAACTAAAAATTTTAATTGACACGGGAGCAACTAGTTGTTATTGTAGACCGAACGTTCTACAAGATAGAAAAGAATTAGCAATAAAAAAAAGAGTTCGTACAGTTAATGGGCATTCAATTATAACTCATTATTATGTTGCATATATATTTGATAGAGATGTTGTATTTTATGAAATTGAGAATTTAGAAAGTGATCTATTAATAGGTTATATTTTACTGAAAGAAGCTTCCATAAAATTAGATTTCAAGGATGGATTCCTTATCTATAATAATAAAAGGGAACACATATTTTTTTCAGAAAATAAAAATGACGTCAGACAAGAGGTAAAAAGTTATGAATTAAATAATACAACAGAATCAGAAGATTATAATGATAAAATAGAAAGTAGTGAAAACGTAGAAGCATTAAAGAAATATATGATAACGAAGATTGGAAAAATACATTCTGATATTAATTTGAACTCATTATTCCGAACGGATGTAAAGGCAGAAATAAGGACTACAGTCGAAACTCCTATATGGAGCAGACAATACCCGTACCCACTGTCAGTAAACACATTTGTTAATAATGAAATTAGAGATTTATTAAAAGAAGGTATTATTAGAAAAAGTAAAAGTCCGTACAATTCACCGATTTGGGTTGTACCAAAAAAAGGTACCAATGATGATGGTACTCAAAAATTAAGAATGGTAATAGACTACAAAAAACTTAATGAAAAAACGATAGCAGACAGATATCCTATACCAGAGAGTAGTGTTATATTATCAAATTTAGGGAAGTCAGAATATTTCTCTACTATAGATTTAGAATCAGGTTTTCATCAAATACAGATGAAAGAATCGGATATTGAAAAAACCGCATTTAGCGTAAATAACGGAAAATATGAATTTTTAAGAATGCCTTTTGGTTTAAAAAACGCTCCAAGTATATTTCAAAGAGCAATGGATGATATATTACGCGAATATATCGGAAAAACAGAATTTTTAGGTTACATAGTTGCTTATAATACAATTAAAACAGACCCTTTAAAAATAGAAACTATAAATAATTTCCCATTACCAAATACGCTAAGACAATTAAGAAGCTTCTTGGGTATGACTGGTTACTATCGGAAGTTTGTAAAAAATTACGCTTCAGTAACAAAGCCTTTAACTAAATACTTAGCCGGAGAAAACGGCAGAATATCCAAAAACTTATCCAAAAAGGCAAAAATAACACTTGATGACGAAGCTATTTTAGCTTGTAAAACTTTAAAAAATCTTTTAATAAACCAAATAGAATTAGTTCAACCAGATTTTAGTAAAACATTTATATTGACAACTGACGCTTCTAATAATGCTATAGCAGGTGTCTTAACTCAAGAGGGAAAACCCATTACATTTATTTCTAAAACGTTGAACAAAACAGAACAAAATTACGCCACCAACGAAAAAGAACTATACGCTATTGTGTGGTCTTTAAAAAATTTAAGAAATTACCTTTACGGAGTTTCTGATCTTGAGATCCATACGGATCACCAACCGCTTACGTTTGCAGTATCGGTACGAAACCCAAACGCCAAAATGAAACGTTGGCATGCATTTATTGAGGAGTTTGCTCCTAAAATAATATACAAACCAGGGACTACAAATGTAGTTGCTGATGCTTTGTCCAGACAATATTTAAACCACATTTCTGATGAAGACTCTTCTAGTACTGCTACACAGCACTCCGCCGAGAGCAGCGACAATATAGAAATTAAAGAAACAACAAAACCCCTAAATCAGTTTAAACAACAAATCCTCTTAAGTCAGGGATTATTTACTGCTCATGAACAAATAAACAATTTTAATAAAACAAGGCATTTAATTAAATACGATACACCAGACAATTTGATAATAATCTTGAAACAATACTTACGACCCGGAACTATTGCAATTCATTGCACACCGGAAGACCTTTACAATATTAAACAAAAATTAAAAGAAACTTTCAATAATAAATTTCTTTATACAAAGAACTTTTCCATTGACATTACGAACGAAGAAGACCAACAAATTATAATAGAACAAACACACGTTAGAGCACACCGTAGCTACCAAGAAAATTTAAAACAAATTTATACAGCATATTATTGGCCACGTATGACCAAACAATTTAAAGAATTCGTTAGAAATTGTGAAATTTGTAACCGTAATAAATATGAAAGACATCCTTTCAGATCTCCAATTGGCGAGGCTCCAATTGCTAAGAAAGAGGGGGAGCAATTACACTTAGACATTTTTTTCGCCCAAAAATTAAAATTCCTAACTTGCATAGATTCATATTCCAAGTTTTTAGTTATTAAGCTAATAGACGACAGAACAAAGCTAGACGAAAAAGTATTAGAACTTTTACAAAGCTTCCCAGAAGCCAAAAACCTATGTGTCGATAACGAACCTGGTTTTTCAACACCCTAATTTAAAACATTGATGCAAAGACTAAGCATACAAACATTTTACTGTGATCCAAAACACAGTACTTCAAACGGACAAGTTGAAAGAGTACACTCCACACTGATAGAAATAGCTAGACGTTTAAAAGAAGAATTTCATTTAATTAGTGATTTAGAATCTATTTTTAGAGCCGTACAGCAGTACAATAAAACAATTCACTCAGTAACTTACAAAAGACCTTTCGAAGTCTTATTCAATAAATTAGAATATGAAGATTTAAGACCAAAACTTTTACAAGCTCAAGAAAAAATGTTAAAAAGAAACAAACCTAATATACAGATAAAAACATATAAGCAAAACGAAATAATATATGAAAAAATTGTAGGAGTTAGAAATAAACGTCAACCTAGATATAGAAAACAAAAAGTAAAAGAAGACTTAGGTAACAAAGTACGAATTTATAAAAACGATCGAATCATTCACAAAGATAACATTAAAATTTAATCTATTTCAGGAAGATGACTTTTCAAGTAACAGTTGTTACAATAATACTAGCAACACTAGTACATAATGGACGATTTCAACGACTTGACGTTCAATACTTAAACGACGGACAAGGATTCACTATTATAAAAAGTGAAGAACTTCAAATTATTGATCACTATAGAAAAATTTTATATTCAATAGACTTAAATTCATGGAAGGACAATTTAGAATTGATAAAAAATAACATAGCAAACTTTAGTTTTTGCAACCATTACAAATCCATGTTACATAATTTCAATACATTAGAAGAAGAAATAAATAGTCTTCTACCTCACCACACAAGAGAAAAAAGAGGGTTATTCAATATCATAGGAAAAGGACTAAAATTTATAGCAGGGACAATGGACGCCGACGATGAAATGGAATTAGACAACAATTAGATGTAAATGAAAAATATAATAAAAATGTTATAAATAGCCTAAATGACCAAGTAAGAATAAACGACCAGTTTAACACTGCAATGCGAGCAGTTACAGAGCACATTAACAATCAACAAAAACAAATTAACGTTCAGTTAACCAACCTCCTTGGAAAAACATCTAGGGATTTAACCATAGAACATATGCAACATATCTTTCAAATTCAGTATGACATTCAATTACTTAGAGAGCAAGTCAGAAAAGTAAAAGAAAATTTAATGATGTGTAGATTAGGTGTACTGGGAAGGGATATTTTGACCCCCCACGAATTTAAAACATATAATATAACCCTTAAAGATTTAATGTTTATCCAAAGCTCCGCCATTTTACATGACAACAAAATTATGTTTATTATAATGATACCATACTTTTGCAATCAAACCTTCCACAAAATGATAATTGAACCAGTACCAAATAAAAATAAATTACAATTAGACACACCGTATAGAAAATTAATATTAAGTAACGATACATGGTATAAATATACCGAAAATAAAATATACTAAAAAAACATTTAAGAATAATAAATGATGATTGTATTGAAAAATTACTAAACGAAAATCCAATATGTAACTTCATACTTAATGAAGCAGTCGAAATAAAACAGCTAACAAATAATATTGTTATAACAAAAAATGTTCCGAAAACAAATTTAATACATAATTGTAACACATACGAAGTAATGTTATATGGAAACACCATAATAAACTTCGAAAATTGTAAAATTGAAATCAATAACAATGTTTATGAAAATATAATTGTAAATGAAAACTTTATCCTTTCGATTTTTAAAGATGTAAAAATTAAAAACATAACTGTAAGCATAAATTTGCCCGAACTTCATTTTAAAAATATTGAGAACAGCAAAATTCTTGAAGAAATCAAATCTACAAATTTTGTAACCAATAGCATAACATTCAGCACGATTGCAATAATCATAATCGCATTAGTCATAATGTTTACTTTTTTCTTTTTGAAATCAAGACCCATAAGGCATATCATAAATGATGAAATATTCATAGATAGAATAAACAAAAATATTCAACGACTCTCAGAGGAAACTCAAGATGCGGGACGCATCATTTAAGAAGGAGGGGAGTTATCATCATGCATCCTCATATAAGATGCCACCCAAAAGTGCTAACATTTCAACTATATTTACTATCCAAATCAACATAGCACAATCCAAAGATAAAGAATGCGACATCTAAACACCCACTCATCGATTCACCATCGATTGCACCACGATTTATTGGAATATTATATTACAGCTTCCATCCATCCAACTATTCGTCGATTCAGCATTTCCTGTGTTGGCGATCAATGCATCAATTAGGTTAATTATCTTTAAGTTGAATTTTGTAATGTTTAGTTAAAATAAAGACCTGAACCCGAAAGGAACAAATTGTGTTCCGAATAAATAAAAAATCTTTTAAGTCTTTTTTAAAAAGACAATTAATAAAAGAGAATATTAATTTGCATATGCCCACACGCTTATAAATATGCATATATTGACATATATGCATATGTAACAGCGCCAAATGCACATACCCACAGACAAACAATTTTATGAATTTTTAACATTTTTTTTGGTGCCACCGTTACTGTCCTACTTAATCTACCTTAGAAATACGTAGGTCGGCCAAGGCAACAACTTTGATTAACCATCGCCTCGACCATACAGGATTCGCCGATCCACAGTTCTACGGCCGACGTGGTAGATTAACGGAACCGCCAATCTATCCTGTATCAGCCCCCGACTGTCTAAATAGAGGAATGTCTCAGGCGGGATGAAACCGTTAAGACAAACGCTCTCACTATATTCTTCTTTGGGGTAATAAGCCCCGAAAATAAGTCCATTGGCTGAGGTCATCGCTCTCGCAATGTGACCCCGAATCAGCTTAATTGAAAAGTTATCTATCCTGTTTATATTGGCCCCGTTGTATAAGACCTCGTTGGCATAATAATGTTTGTACTCCGACTCTGGTGTTCTGTGTAATCCAAGACAGGTCCTAAGACACTGCCTCTCAAATACCCGAATCTTTTCCATTTGAGATGGGGCAACGTTAAACCACACAGGGCACCCATAGGCAATCATCGGCTGGATGAGAGCCATGTAGCAAATCACCTTTACCCTGTTTTCAAGGCGGCTGCTATAAAACAACCGTCTTGTCAGAGCAAACGCTCCCCTAGCTCTGGCCAGAGCAGCATCTATATGTCGATTGAAATATAGATACTGATCTAGCCAGATACCAAGGTACTTTACTACATCTTTACTCGCCAGTTGGTGTCCACTTGGTCCAACGATCACTAGATTTCTCCAGTTCTTTCTTGTATCCCTAGAAGCCTTAGACAAAGGAATTCTAAACAGGATAGTTTCTGATTTCTGAAAGTTAATTTTTAACTTCCAGTCATCACAATATCGCTGAATCTTGTCGAAGTCACGCTGCAAGAGAATTCTGATGACCTAAACTTTTGGACCCGTCCTGTACGCTACAAGGTCATCGGCATACGCAATTGCATGAGTAAGACTACCTATCAGACCGCTGGTGTAAATACTAAAAAGAATCGGCGAGTTAACAGCTCCCTGCTGTAGACCGTTTTTAATATTAAAAGTTGTGGTAGAAGTTACATTGCCACTTTTGACAACAAACTTTCTATCATTAAGCATGTCATGAAGCATATATAACAGTGGTTTACTTATGCCAAAAGCTTTCGACACCATACGGTGTCGAAAGCTTTCTCTAAATCAACCAGAACGGCACCCGTGCATTGATTTTTCGTTTTGTTCCATTGAACATCAGAAACTAACTTAGACGCGGCATAAATAGTGTCATGCCCCGCCTTAAAGCCAAACTGATTATCTGGAATAATATTTTTGTCCTCAGCCCACTTGAACAGAGCTCTATTGAGAATGTTTTCGAATACTTTACTGATACTTGGAAGAAGACTTATCGACCGAAGATTTGCCGGATTGGAGCTGTCCTTTCCCTTTTTGGGGAGAAGATGGACCACATCGTCGTCGGCACTGCATCTGGGAGTCCAGTGACGAATTTTTTTCGAGCGTCAACAAAATGAGATCTCAGCTCAGGGTACCAATCCCCGATTTAGAGCTAGTGCGCATTGTAAAGCGCAACCTGAATGAGTCATCTTCACGTTGGACCAGCTGAGGTTGGCTTGTAAAGATGCCGAGAGTGCGTTCCCTCCCAAAGATCGTGAAGGCCAAAGGCAAAATCGGCTGCCGGCTCGTTATGCGGCAAATGAGTTGGAGATGGCATGGGATGAAGAGAAAATCAGAGAAGAAGAACTGGCGGCACGACCCAAAGTTTCAGGTCCAGTTTCTGACCCAAAATCTCTGACTTGTTGGAATTGCCAATGTCAAGGGCACGCTTTCATGGACTGCACGTCTCTTCAGAGGAACCTGTTTTGTTATCGGTGTGGGCAAAACGGGGTTATCACTCCAAAATGCCCCAGGTGTAACCCGGAAAACAGGTTCCCGAACCCGACGTCCAGGGGGGAGTCGTGTTCCACCCAGACCCCTCAATGGCAGTCGAAAGAAAATTAAAAAACCTGGGCGAAAACGGTCCAATACAAATATTAGCTAGATCGAATAGTGCTGTGGAAAAAGAAAAAAATTACAGCTGATTAGACCATTGCATGTTAGATTACAAGAGTATCACTTAGCTAGGCAGCGAATTTTTAATACCAACCCCACAATACTTACTAAAAGAATTTTAAAGGCCAGAATTCAATATAAAAAAAGAAGGCAGACAAAAAAAAATATAGCAGCAACGATTATAGACACGAAGAATGATCCTAGACCACATACACGAGTAATAATAGCTGGTAAAGAGATTCTTGGGTTATTAGATAGTGGTGCTAGCGTGAGTATTTTGGGTAAAGGTTGCTTAGAGTTTGTTAAATTTTCAAAAATAAATATTATTCTCTATAAAGCAGGTGTTAGAACAGCTGACGGGAAAAATCAGTCTATAGTCGGAAAAATTCAAGTACCTGTTAGTTACAATAATTTGAAACAAAACATAATTTTCTATCTCGTTCCGAATCTGGAACAAGAATTGTATTTAGGAGTCGATTTTTGGAAGATTTTCCAAATCGCTCCCCATATAATTTCATCGATCTCAGAACCAGCAGGGGATTTAGATAGCCCTGATTCGCACCAATTATCTTTTGAGCAAAAATCAGAGTTGGAGGCGGTCAAGCTGAAATTCCTTGATTATGACCGTCACGGCCTTGGAAAAACCTCCATTATGGAGAATGTTATAGATACCGGGAACGCTGAGCCTGTTAAGCAGCGTCATTACCCCGTTTCCCCAGCGGTACAAATCCTACTGTACAAGGAAATAGACAGAATGCTGGAGTTAGGTGTCATTGAAGCGAGTGAGAGTCCTTGGTGCTCACCGGTTGTCCTTATTAAGAAGCCAGGTGAAGACGGTACTACCAAGTATCGTTTTTGCTTGGATTTACGTAGGGTCAATGCGCTGATAAAAAAGGACGCTAACCCTCTTCAACATATCGACGGGCTCCTCAGTCGCTTGCCAAATACCTACTTTATTAGTAGCGTCGACTTGAAAGAAGCGTTCTGGCAGATACCGCTGGAAAAAGAGAGTAGAGAGAAAACTGCGTTGCGGTACCGGGGAGACCCTTATACCAGTTTGCTGTAATGCCTTTTGGGTTGTGTAACGCAGCTCAACGACTTTGCCGCCTAATGGATAAGGCTATTCCTGCACGACTCAGGGACAACGTTTTTGTGTATCTAGACGATTTATTAATTATAGCGCCCGATTTCAAGACCCATGTCACCATGTTAAACGAAGTAGCTGAGTGTTTGAGAAAGGCCAACCTTACCATCAACGGAAAAAAATCCAAGTTTTGCTTTAAGGAATTAAAGTATTTGGGTTTTATCGTTGGTGGTGGGAAATTAAAAACTGATCCAGTCAAAGTTGAAGCCGTGGTAGATTTCCCTACGCCAAAGAATCCCAGGCAAGTCCGTCGGCTACTTTGGTTAGCCGGGTGGTATAGGCGGTTCATTATAGATTTTTCAAGCTTGACCGCACCCCTCACGGATACACTTAAAAAGAAAGAATCAAAATTCGTAATGACACCAGAAGCAATAGAAGCTTTTGAGAGTCTAAAAAGAGCACTCACCACCGCTCCAGTTTTATCGGACCCTGACTTCAAGAAAATGTTTTACGTCCGGTGTGATGCGTCGGATTCTGGGATTGGGGCAGTACTTTTTCAAAGGAACGATGATGATGAAGAGGTTCCTATTTCATACTTTTCTCAAAAATTAAATAAGTGTCAAAGAAACTACACCGTGACCGAGAAAGAGTGTATGGCAGCGGTCATGGCGGTTAAGAAGTTCAGGCCCTACATAGAGGGGATGGATTTTACGGTTATTACTGACCACTCAAGCCTCAAATGGTTGATGGGTATGAAAGACCTTAACGGTCGACTAGCCAGGTGGAGTTTAGACCTACAAGCGTACAGATTCGATATAGAATATAGGAAAGGATCTCTTAACACTGTCCCAGACACTCTTTCTCGGGCGATTGAGTTGAAAGATATTGCGCCGTTGATAGATCTAAAGTCAACAGAGTTTCAGACTGAAGAATATTTGAAGTTAATAGAGACAGTAAATACTAACAGGGAGATTTTACCAGATCTCAAAGTAGAAGACAACTTTGTCTATAAACGTTCACTTCCAACAGGTGTAGAAGAATCTACCCTTGAACACCATTGGCGGTTGTGTATACCTTCAGGTTTAACAGAAGATGTAATATCTAATGCCCATGATCCACCACAGTCAGCACATGGTGGGATCGCGAAAACATTACATCGTGTGCGTCTATATTTCTTCTGGCCTAATATGACTATTCAGATTAGAAAATATATATCTCAATGTACTGTCTTTAAACAATGTAAGCCGTCCAATCAAGTCCTACGTCCACCAATAACTAGTAACTTTGGAGTCGATCGTCCATTTCAAAAATTATATGTCGACTTCTTGGGCCCATATCCAAGGTCCAAATCTGGTTATGCGTATGTTTTTGTTGTGTTAGAACACCTTACGAAATATGTATTTTTGGAACCACTAAGAGCAGCTAGTACAAGTTGCGTAGTAAAATTTCTTAAGAACAATATATTTAATACTTTTGGGGTACCCCAAATAATCCATTCCGACAATGGAAAACAATTTTTGGCCAAAGACTTTCAAAATCTTTTGGAAAAATATGGTATCCGTCACTTTCGAACGGCAAATTATTCGCCACAATCTAACGCCTCAGAACGAGTAAATCGAACTTTCAGCTATAAGATCTTATCTTAAAGATGACCAACGTGACTGGGATGTTCATCTAAGTGACATCGCTAGTGCGTTGAGAAGTTCAGTGCACTCAGCCACCGGTGTGACCCCATATTTTGCGTTATTTGGTATAAATATGATGACACACGGTAACGGGTATGATCTAGTAAAGAAACTCTGCCATGTTGACGATGGCGAGCTATTGACCCTTCCGAGACAAAACAAGTTACAGTGTATACGCGAGAAAATTAAAGAAAGCATTTTACGTGCAAACGAGAAAGGTGCGAAAGTATACAATACACGAACACGAAATGTGAAATATACACCGGGCCAAGAAATATACAAGAGGAACTTTGTATTAAGCGATAGTTCAAAATATCTAACGTCAAAATTGTGTCCTAAATTTGTAAAGTGCAGAATAGTTCAAGCGGTGGGGAAAAACAAGTATGAATTAGAATATTTAGCGGGCAAGAAAATTGGTATTTTTCATGCAAAAGATCTGAAACAATAAGAGACTCTACCTGTGATATAAATGCTATCTATTTAAATTTGTATATAGGGATATTTATTTATTATTAGTTAGTATTCAACAGTGATAGTTAGTTTTAAATATATAGGTAGTTGTTTAATAATTGATTCAGATGGTAATTAGAGTAACTATGAATTGTAGTTTTTTTATTATATATTTAGAGTTCATTTATTGATGTATTATAGAGTTTTATTTACTTGGTGTATATTCAGAGGTTATTTATTTAATTATTATAGAGTTTTATTTATTATATATCCAGAGTTTATTTATTTATTCATTATAGAGTTTTATTTAATATGTATCCAGAGTTTATTTATTTGTTCATCATAAAGTTTTATTTATTATATATTCAGAGTTCATTTATTATTATTATTATTATTTATTTATCAAAGAGTGTTTTATTTATTGTATGTTAAGACCTTTTATAATGGTCGCTTGGATCAAGTATTAATAAATATTTTGATTCCGATCGTTAGGTATTAGCCTTATCATAGTTTTATATTAAATCATTTATTGCATTTATTGTTAATTTTTGTTGTTTATATAATATTCGTGTCACATTATTTATTATTTTCGTACTCGTATTTATTCATGTTTATATTTGTTTACTAGTCAAGAGTTATTTATAGTTGTTTGTTATAAATTCAGCGTATTATGATGTTCAGATTGGTATATACGCATTTATTGTTAGTATGATATTTATATAGATTTTCTATGTTTTGTGTACGATCGGAATTTTATTATAGATTTACAAATTTATTTAGAAAGCACTTAAAGTGAACAGTACGAAAAAGTAAACACCAGACACAATAAAAAAAATAGCAAACAAGTACTCACGCTAAGCACCCTACTAAGCCTCAAACAATCAGCCAAGCAAGTGCAATAACATCAAGGCCCATAGTGCATTAACACCCCATGTGCAATAACAACCAGTGCAATATACATACAATGACCGTGATATCTACCATCAATGTTTTATATATGTCCTGCACATATGTTGTTACGGTAAAATTTACAGCAACAAAAGCCGGTCTTCGACCTTTAATTATTTAACCTTTTCTTTTCGTTGCGGCTGCAAGATTCTTGTTAAGTAAAGGGCAGCCATGGTACCATCAACCATAGGTGTACTCAACCAGCGTTTTGCAAAAGTGACAATTTATTACAGGCGATATATATAATTGGAAGTAACGAGAGTGAAATGCGTGCCAGCGGATGAGCTGTAGAAATTCACTTACAATTCTTGGATAAAAGTGAATGCCTATACTTAAGGCTAACGAGTGTGACGTTTTTGTCAAGAAAGATATCTTGACGACCATGAGCCCTTCCTAAAAATAATATTATTATATTAATTTTTTGGAAGAATGGAACGTTAACGTTTTTTTTTACCGTAATTTTAACTTGTGGTTTAAAAGGTCTATCGGGATTATTAGAGTAGAGTTCGAGTTTTTAAAATTATGCCTTCTTCACTCTTCTGAAAAATTGTTTGATAAAAAAGATTATTTCGCGTTTCGAATCACGAGTAGATAATTAATTAACTGGGAGAATGCCCAGCAAGAATCTTTTTCTTGAGTTTTGTTCTTTTTAATTTTTCTCGAAAAAATTGTTAATTGGGTGTGATGTCCCAACTCGGCCTTGCAGAATTCGTCAAGTTTTGGGATAACTCCAACAACTTGGTGAATTCCGTGAATGTGAAGCGAGAGTAAAGTTTCGTTAGGAATTCAACAACGGTGGGGCTGGAAAGTAAGAGAAGCTTCCACGCTACCGCTATACCCGTGACCGAATTCCACGAAAAAGATTGGATGGTTGTATGTATGTGTGAGTGAATGAGAAAGCCGAGGGAGGACGAATAGATTGATGTTGGTGAAAAAGATCACTTCTGGTTGAGCTAGATTAACGAGAGGTTGATCAAAACAAAAAAAAGAGTTGAGAAAAGTAAAAAGGAAAAAAAAAATTCGAGAAGGAGATTTAATAGAAAAATAGAAATTTTTGAATATAAAGTAGAGAGTCGAGACGTGAAAAATTAAAGTTGGAGATTGAAGAAGAGTGAAGGAGAAAGAAAAAAAGATAAAAGATTAGTAGAGTGCAGAGTGTTGTGGTTTATCTTAAGTGTGTGGCCATTTTGGTTTTAATTGTCGCGGTAGACCTTTTAATTCGATTCATATACGTGGTTTAATTTGTTTAATTGTTTGCCCCTTTTTAATTCCGGTAACGTTCCATTCTTCGGCTTTACGGTTCTCCGTGAGTCCCGTAAAATTTCATTTAATTCAAACTGCAAAAAGGCAGATTTACTGTTTGGTACCTTTTTATCTTTATTTACTGTCAATAATTTATTTGAAAAAAATTAAGGTTTTTATCCTGGGTTATCCAAGGTTTCCTTAATAAAACATTTTAAAATCTCAACTTGAGAATATAAAATTGTTGTTTTGTTATTTTATTCGGTTATTGCGTTTCGCTCAAATATTTTAAATACATCGTACCTAGGTTTGAAATTTTACCTATAAAGAATTTCTGGCGCCCAAATCCCTTTTTGGACACGGCCCTGTGTTCAAATATCAAATAATTTTTGATTCGGTCGATAATCAATAATTATAACTCTTTCTCATTTGTTTACAATTAGAAATAAAAATTCTTCCAAAGAACCTACGACCTGCTGAGCTAGACGGGAAGGTAACATTATTAACGTGTTACTTGTTGCACTTTTGGTGGTCTCTTTCGTGTACCTACCTATTCTTCGTTATCTTCTGTTGTGGACCATCTGTCAAATTAGTTGATAAAATTATTCGGTCGTGTCGGCGCAAATTATATTAGTTGTTTTGTTTATTTGGAAGTCGGGTTTACTGCATGATTCGCGGTACAATAGTTTCGTGGGTTAATTTATTATAATAAGAAAATAAATTAAACATTTACTAACCCTCCCCCTTACCCGGTGAAAAAGTGCAACAATGTGTCTCGTTTATAAGGTTCAAACACTTATTCGAATCTGAAATGATTCGATCATAAGATGTAAAACTAATATCAGCTAGAAAAAACATCTAATTAAAGAACACTCACCCGAATCCGAGACGATTCGGTCTGAGAGACACTAAAGTATAAATATACTAGTTAGGCCGTTGTTCTGCAAAAAAAATATTTGGGCGAAAGATTTTTTTGTCTCCTAAAGAAAAAAAAAAAACATAAAAAGAAAGCACCCATATAATAGCTAAAGACAAAAGCTTCCGGCCCTACTAAACAAGTGCCATAACATTCCCAAGGTACACGATGTCTCTAAATACAGGTGAACCAAGGTTCCATAACACCCAGTGAAATAACCAACGTGCAATACATACTAACTGTGATATCTATGTATCAATGTTTCATGTATGTAATGTTCAAATGCGTTTAAATTAAGTCGTAACACTTATACGAATCTGAAGAGATTCGACCATAAGTGATCAGACTAATACCGCCTGAGTAGAAACCATACACAGTATGTGCGTATGTTTTTGTTGTGTTAGAACACCTTACGAAATATGTATTTTTGGAACCACTAAGAGCAGCTAGTACAAGTTGCGTAGTAAAATTTCTTAAGAACAATATATTTAATACTTTTGGGGTACCCCAAATAATCCATTCCGACAATGGAAAACAATTTTTGGCCAAAGACTTTCAAAATCTTTTGGAAAAATATGGTATCCGTCACTTTCGAACGGCAAATTATTCGCCACAATCTAACGCCTCAGAACGAGTAAATCGAACTTTCAGCTATAAGATCTTATCTTAAAGATGACCAACGTGACTGGGATGTTCATCTAAGTGACATCGCTAGTGCGTTGAGAAGTTCAGTGCACTCAGCCACCGGTGTGACCCCATATTTTGCGTTATTTGGTATAAATATGATGACACACGGTAACGGGTATGATCTAGTAAAGAAACTCTGCCATGTTGACGATGGCGAGCTATTGTGCCTTCCGAGACAAAACAAGTTACAGTGTATACGCGAGAAAATTAAAGAAAGCATTTTACGTGCAAACGAGAAAGGTGCGAAAGTATACAATACACGAACACGAAATGTGAAATATACACCGGGCCAAGAAATATACAAGAGGAACTTTGTATTAAGCGATAGTTCAAAATATCTAACGTCAAAATTGTGTCCTAAATTTGTAAAGTGCAGAATAGTTCAAGCGGTGGGGAAAAACAAGTATGAATTAGAATATTTAGGCAAAAAAATTGGTATTTTTCATGCAAAAGATCTGAAACAATAAGAGACTCTACCTGTGATATAAATGCTATCTATTTAAATTTGTATATAGGGATATTTATTTATTATTAGTTAGTATTCAACAGTGATAGTTAGTTTTAAATATATAGGTAGTTGTTTAATAATTGATTCAGATGGTAATTAGAGTAACTATAAATTAAAGTTTTTTTATTATATATTTAGAGTTCATTTATTGATGTATTATAGAGTTTTATTTACTTGGTGTATATTCAGAGGTTATTTATTTAATTATTATAGAGTTTTATTTATTATATATCCAGAGTTTATTTATTTATTCATTATAGAATTTTATTTATTATGTATCCAGAGTTTATTTATTTGTTCATCATAAAGTTTTATTTATTATATATTCAGAGTTCATTTATTATTATTATTATTATTTATTTATCAAAGAGTTATTTTAATTCAAAATTATTCATTAGTGTTTTATTTATTGTATGTTAAGACCTTTTATAATGGTCGCTTGGATCAAGTATTAATAAATATTTTGATTCCGATCGTTAGGTGTTAGCCTTATCATAGTTTTATATTTAATCATTTATTGCATTTATTGTTAATTTTTGTTGTTTATATAATATTCGTGTCACATTATTTATTATTTTCGTACTCGTATTTATTCATGTTTATATTTGTTTACTAGTCAAGAGTTATTTATAGTTGTTTGTTATAAATTCAGCGTATTATGATGTTCAGATTGGTATATACGCATTTATTGTTAGTATGATATTTATATAGATTTTCTATGTTTTGTGTACGATCGGAATTTTATTATAGATTTACAAATTTATTTAGAAAGCACTTAAAGTGAACAGTACGAAAAAGTAAACACCAGACACAATAAAAAAAATAGCAAACAAGTACTCACGCTAAGCACCCTACTAAGCCTCAAACAATCAGCCAAGCAAGTGCAATAACATCAAGGCCCATAGTGCATTAACACCCCATGTGCAATAACAACCAGTGCAATATACATACAATGACCGTGATATCTACCATCAATGTTTTATGTATGTCCTGCACATCGTTTATTAGATTCAAACACTTATTCGAATCTGAAATGATTCGATCATAAGATGTAAAACTTATATCAGCTAGAAAAAACATCTAATTAAAGAACACTCACCCGAATCCGAGACGATTCGGTCTGAGAGACACTAAAGTATGAACATACTAGTTAGGCCGTTGTTCTGCAAAAAAATATTTGGGCGAAAGATTTTTTTGTCTCCTAAAGAAAAAAAAAACATAAAAAGAAAGCACCCATATAATAGCTAAAGATAAAAGCTTCCGGCCCTACTAAACAAGTGCCATAACATTCCCAAGGTACACGATGTCTCTAAATACAGGTGAACCAAGGTTCCATAACACCCAGTGAAATAACCAACGTGCAATACATACTAACTGTGATATCTATGTATCAATGTTTCATGTATGTAATGTTCAAATGCGTTTAAATTAAGTCGTAACACTTATACGAATCTGAAGAGATTCGACCATAAGTGATCAGACTAATACCGCCCTGAGTAGAAACCATACACAGATAAATTAAATAAATTCAATTAAAAAAAAAACTATGCAACCCGAATCAATTCATAAGTACCTACTTAATGCCGAGAATGTATAACCGATGTTATAAGTACAAGTAAAGTAACGAACACTTACTCATTTGTTTCTGTTTTTAAAAAAAATACCACCTAATGCCCAGTGCAATATCATGTAGTGCAATATTAATCACTGTGATATTTATGCGATCTTTGTGTCAATGTAAAACGTAATGTGTGTAATAGAGTAAACTCTTATTAAAGTCCGAGAAGATTTAACCATAAGGGGTAAAACTAATATAAAAAGGCTAAAACTAATATAGTGAACCCAAACAAATGAGACTTACTCGAATTCAAGATGGTTCGACCTGACCATCACCGCAGGTATACATTGGAGGTAGGTATCTGGTTATGAGTTGTATGGCAAATGATGTTCGTTGCTCTAAAAAAAAAATTGTTTAGTAAACAACCACTAAGGATTAATTAAGCGTGAATTTGCTTCACTCGCTTCACCCAGAGGGTTCCACCAGCCCAAACAGGTAGTCGAAGAAGTGATACTTGGTCCTAGACAGTGAACCAATTAAGGTTGTCTACGAGGTCGCTGCATTTGTTTGGCACAAATCAATGCAAGGCTGAAAGGGAAACAAGAGGAAACGGTTAAAAGTTATTTAGAAATGGAAATGATCTATGACGACAAAAGGCAAATTACCTAATTTATTAATGGTAAATGGTTGTTGATGGTTTCCTGATTTTTGTGTGGGCGCAGGTGAACAAATGGATTTTTGTAATAGGTTTCCAGAGCCGGTTGTATGTTTTTTTGGGGTTCTGGGTTTAAAACATTTTTTAATTTTACTAGCTAGGCAGCGGGGTTGAAAAAAATTTCTTTTGTTTTTTTGTTTTTGATTTGATTTGAAATGTCATATCAAAAAGGAGGAACGAATTAATCAACCGCACCAATCTTCACGTATCGACGGTCGGTAAATTGGTTGAACTAGGTGAAAGGCAAATGGCGCTAGCCAGGCTAAGGGTCCCTTCAAACCTCTACCAGTCCGGTACGATCAACCGCGAGCGGGGGAGTACTTGGGGGGTAAGCTCCTCAAAATCTGGTGGGGTGTAGATGTGAAGGTAATGTACTTATTCTACGAACAGCGGAATAGGGAAAATTAAAGTAGGAGAACTATAGCGGGGTGTGTTAAAAGACATTTAGAAGGTTATGCCGTAAACGTGAAAAGACATTTCAAGGAGAAAATGCGGGAAATGTTAGTGTTCTCAAATAAGAAGGTAATAAACAAAAAGAAAACCTTTTTTTTTAAAGTAAAGTCAGTTTTTTTAATATATAGTGTTGGGATAGACTGGATACGGCAAAACAAAAAGAGAAGAAAAAATCTAGTGAATTCCTTTTAATATTTCAACTAAATAGGGGTGAGTTTTATTCATCAGTTTGTGATATAGTAATTCTAAAAAGAATATTTGTATAGGTTAGTGTGATTGGCGGTTCGGCAAGGCAGAAGTCGGAACCGCCATAAAATTCAATTAAAAAAAAAAAAAACTATGCAACCCGAATCAATTCATAAGTACCTACTTAATGCCGAGAATGTATAACCGATGTTATAAGTTTTTTTTTTTTTTTTTTTTTTTATAATAGGCACGCACTCAAGGGGTTTTTGTTCCCTTTTTATGCCAAAGCACAGTGCGAGCGTTAGGAAAAATGGGATAGACGGAGAGGGTTAAGGATGAGGTGTCGGTTAACATTAGTCTTGAATTCCTGAACACTGCAATGACTGGGGAAGACAGAGTGTGGAAGAGAGTTCCACATTCGCGTAGTACGGCTAAAGAACGATTCTCTGAACATGACCGTACGTCCGAAGTTGGGCTCGAGGGTGAACTGATGGGCATTCCTGGAGGCGCGGGTATTACGGTTGAATATCTTAAGGGGAGGAATGCAACTGGCTATTTCACTAGAGCATAAACCATTAAAGTAACTGTAAAAGAGGGTGAGGCATGAGACATTACGTCGATGTTCAAGTGACGTAAAAGTCTCAACGATGGTACGGTCACCAATCATCTTAAATGCTCTTCTCTGGATACTGTCCAAAAGACTTAAGTACGTTACTGGAGCACCAGCCCAAATGTGGGAGTTGTACTCAAGCTTTGGCCGTATGTAAGTTTTGTAGATGGTAGCCAGATCAGAAGGGGAAAAGAAGTTCTTGCATCGTCTTAAAAAACCTAAAAATCTTGCGGCATTTTTGGCGACATCGCATATGTGATCATTCCACAAGAGGTGGTCGGTGATACACATACCAAGAATCTGGAGATGTTCGGTTTCACTGATGCAAGTGCCACACATGGACAGTGGCAAGGGGGGTATATCTCGCTTCAACGATACAAGACAGCTTTGAGTTTTCAAAGCATTAAACTCTACGCGGTTTTTTATTCCCCATTGTACAATGCTGTTTAAGTCAGAGTTTAATGAGCTTATCATATTTTGCCGTTGCAGTTCCACACCCGAAAGGGAGGGATGTGAGTCTGGGAACGAATATGAAAAGCTAAGGGTACTATCGTCAGCGAAACAATGAATTGGATTAGAAGTTACAGACAAGAGATCATTTATAAAAATGAGAAAGAGGGTCGGAGACAAAACGGAGCCCTGGGGCACACCAGCATTTATTTTGTGGGTTTCAGACTTGAACCCGTCCAGTACAACTTGTATTGAACGGTTCAAAAGAAAGTTTCTAATCCAACGAAGGAGGAATTCATCAATACCAAAGGCACGCATTTTCGATAAGAGAGCCTGGTGCCAAACTCTATCAAATGCTTTTGAAATATCGAGTGCAACAATCTTACTTTCTCCAAAACGATGTAAAGATTTGTTCCAATGTTCGGTGAGATATGCCATCAAATCACCAGTGGACCTGTTGCTGCGAAAGCCGTACTGCCGGTCATTAAGAAGCTTTCGTTCTTCAAGATATTTCTTAAGCTGATAATTTATCAGCGTTTCCATGACCTTAGAAAGAAGGGACGTAAGTGCAATCGGACGATAATTGGAGGGAGAGGAGGATTCGCCTTTTTTGGGTATAGGCTGGACAAATGCTGTTTTCCAACTACTCGGAACGAGCCCAGAAGAATAGGATAGATGGAAAAGCTTACGCAATGGTTTTGCCAGCGTTGAAGAACACCTCTTCAGAACAATAGCGGGGATACCATCCGGGCCAGCGGATTTGTGTATGTTGAGATCCTTTAGGACCCTCGCCACAGCACGAGTGCGAAAGAAGATTTGTCCCATGGAATCATTAACGCGCTCAAGAACTGGCGGAGTCATGACACTCTCTGGCACCGAAGAGTTGGCGGCGAACTGCCTAGCAAAAAGGTTAGCTTTCGCAAGAGAGCTAACCACTGGAGTATCATCATCAATGAGCGTTGGGACCGAGGAAGAGGAAGAATTCTTCATGTTTTTCACAAATGACCAAAAATTTTTACTGCCTTTGGGACATTGCAGTATTTTTTGCCTTAGTTTTTGGTCATGTAAAAATTTGGTCCGTCGAATATGGACATTGCAGGCCTTCCTGGCTTGTTTAAACTTATTCCGATTTTCCTCAGTAGGGTTGGCTTTGTAACAACGGAAACTTACCTCTTTAACCCTGATAACCTCTTTACAGCTCATATCAAACCATGCGTTCTCTTTAGGTCTGATGCTTTTAACCCTATTCGGGATAAAAGTTCTCATTCCCAAAAGAATTAAACTTGTGAGCATATCCGCACTGGAATCTACGTCACTATCGAGGAAGCATAGTGACCAGTTAAAGATCCTGAAAAAATTATTGAGGCCGTCCCAGTCGGCTTTCTCGTACTGCCAAACGGTTCTCTTAGGAGCTCTTTCTTTAACTGGGATTTTTTGGCACGAGAAATTTGCGGATATGACACAATGGTCAGATCGGCCTAGAGGCGATAATACACTTATTGCATATTTATCAGGGTCAGAGGTAAGGAACAAGTCAAGAGTGTTTTCTGCTTGGCCGTCAATGTCCGGTATTCGAGTGGGCTCGTTGACCAACTGAGCAAGGTGGTTAAACTCAGCAAAAATCTCAGCACACACTCCTTCGGGTGTTGTCTTGCTCGAATGGAGAAGCCAGGAAGAATTGTGTACATTGAAATCGCCCGTAATAACGATTTCAGTGCGAGGATACAAGGAAACAATTCTTTGAATGGAGTCGGACAGTGAGTCAAATTCGTTAGCAGTTGAAACCCTGTCCAAATTTGGGCTTCTATAAAGGAAACAGTAATGGATGATGTGCTTATTAACGGAAAATTTGAACCACATAAAATTAAAGAGAGGATTTAAAAAAGAGCTGTACTGTGGTTGAAATTGGTAAGCAACATCACTTCTGATATAAACGGCGAGGCCATGGTGGGGAAGGAATAGTGGCACTAGGTTATATCCTTGAATATAAAATTCAGTAGGATCGGTAGCCTCACCTACTTGGGTTTCACTTAGTGCCAGAACAGCTGGCCTGTTTAAAACAGTGTGGAGGTACGTCGACAGAAAATTCATTCTTAACCCACGAATATTGCTGTAATCGACCCTGAAATTCTCAGTCATTGCAATACTTAAAAATTTCAAAACTAAAACAGACGAGCTCTAAGAAGATAATTGAATTGAATCTCAGACTTCGTTTCGACTCAACGCCCCTGTTAGTGTTATGCCTTAACAGTGACGTGAACCGACCCGACCCTGGAATTCAAAACAATAATCCTCTATTCGTCTGTTGTTGGTGACAAATCATGAACATACATTGTGTGAGCAAAAAAAAAAGCACATTGCAACGTAATGCACATGATAAGCCATACAACTGTTTGTGCAAGGAGGGAAAGAGGATGGGTACTCACTGTGCTATGCTAGGCATTTTTTTGTTGTTTTTTTTTTTGGAGATGCTGTGCTTTTGACTTTTTTTTTGATATTGCTTTTAATATTATATTATTGCGCGATCTTATCGGCTTTTATGTAGATGGTTTGATTATTGTTTATTCCTAGTGTTTTTGTAATGTGTATATTGAATAAATTGATTGTTTGATTTATCACGAGTCACGACGAAAACGATGAATATGACGCACGGACACGACGAATAAAAAACAGAACGGAGAAAAATCGACACAGCAGACGACACACAACACAGAGGGGACCTTCCCCAACGAGAGCACTGACAACACTGACAAAGTACAAGTAAAGTAACGAACACTAACTCATTTGTGTCTGTTTTAAAAAAAAAATACCACCTAAACGCAACAATGCCCAGTGCAATATCATGTAGTGCAATACTAAACACTGTGATATTTATGTGATGTTTGTGTCAATGTAAAACGTACATAATGTGTGTAATAGAGTAAACTCTTATTAAAGTCCGAGAAGATTTAACCATAAGGGGTAAAACTAATATAAAAAGGTTAAAACTAATATAGTGAACCCAAACAAATGAGACTTACTCGAATTCAAGATGGTTCGACCTGACCATCACCGCAGGTATACATTGGAGGTAGGTATCTGGTTATGAGTTGTATGGCAAATGATGTTCGTTGCTCTGAAAAAAAAAATTGTTTAGTAAACAACCACTAAGGATTAATTAAGCACATAGAGTAACACGCAATCAGTACTTACTATATGTTAAAGAGAGTTGATATTCAAAGTCGTATTGACAGAAAAACCGAAACGCCCAGCTATAAAGTCGGTGTTGCCCGTCTACACATTTAATGGTGAACCACACACTTCCCATCCATAGCAAATCGTTTAAAAAGTAGCCTGTCACCGTCTCTCTTGCCTATATACGGCCAGATCTGGTGATTTGTTACGGCTACCTGTTTTACAGTAGCATCCTCCGACTCTACATATGCGAATGTCTACACAGAGTCGGCCTATTATATCCTGCTCAGCACACGACAGGCCAGAGATAGTATTCTATGAGCCCGCAACCACTGCTCGTGAATTTGCTTCACTCGCTTCACCCAGAGGGTTCCACCAGCCCAAACAGGTAGTCGAAGAAGTGATACTTGGTCCTAGACAGTGAACCAATTAAGGTTGTCTACGAGGTCGCTGCATTTGTTTGGCACAAATCAATGCAAGGCTGAAAGGGAAACAAGAGGAAACGGTTAAAAGTTATTTAGAAATGGAAATGATCTATGACGACAAAAGGCAAATTACCTAATTTACTAATGGTAAATGGTTGTTGATGGTTTCCTGATTTTTGTGTGGGCGCAGGTGAACAAATGGATTTTTGTAATAGGTTTCCAGAGCCGGTTGTATGTTTTTTTGGGGTTCTGGGTTTAAAACCTTTTTTAATTTTACTAGCTAGGCAGCGGGGTTGAAAAAAATTTCTTTTGTTTTTTTGTTTTTGATTTGATTTGGAATGTCATATCAAAAAGGAGGAACGAATTAATCAACCGCACCAATCTCCACGTATCGACGGTCGGTAAATTGGTTGAAATAGGTGAAAGGCAGATGGCGCTAGCCAGGCTAAGGGTCCCTTCAAACCTCTACCAGTGCGGTACGATCAACCGCGAGCGGGGGAGTACTTGGGGGGTAAGCTCCTCAAAATCTGGTGGGGTGTAGATGTGAAGGTAATGTACTTATTCTACGAACAGCGGAATAGGGAAAATTAAAGTAGGAGAACTATAGCGGGGTGTGTTAAAAGACATTTAGAAGGTTATGCCGTAAACGTGAAAAGACATTTCAAGGAGAAAATGCGGGAAATGTTAGTGTTCTCAAATAAGAAGGTAATAAACAAAAAGAAAACCTTTTTTTTTAAAGTAAAGTCAGTTTTTTTAATATATAGTGTTGGGATAGACTGGATACGGCAAAACAAAAAGAGAAGAAAAAATCTAGTGAATTCCTTTTAATATTTCAACTAAATAGGGGTGAGTTTTATTCATCAGTTTGTGATATAGTAATTCTAAAAAGAATATTTGTATAGGTTAGTGTGATTGGCGGTTCGGCAAGGCAGAAGTCGGAACCGCCATAATTTTTTTGAGTGCTTGGCGCTAGTGATTTACAACAAAATAATCCACAATACCAAAATACGGAAGACGAAGCGACGTGAATTTACCAACGCTCTCGTACAAAAAAAATTCCCGCAAGTATATCCTTGTTATTAAAATTTTTTATATTGAAAGCCGAAAGATTTTGTGCTATAAAATATAAATCCAATTTCCAGTAAAATATCAACTGAGCAAAACTGCCCTGCTGCCAGAGATAGGTGTATAGGGTTAAGTTTCGCTCTACCCTACCTACTCACAGAGCAAAACAATTAATTAGCTCGGGCAACAACCCACTGAAAAAAAATCCCTACAAATGCGAAATAAAAACCCTACAAATGCAAATTGAAGAAAATACCGAAGACGCCATTCTTTTGCCAAAGTCTAACAACATCAAATTCTTCCAGCAACATTTGCCAGTTTCCGATTTGAATTATTTTTTTTGGATGGCAGTTAAATTTGAATTTAGATTTAAGTGATATCTTAATTATTTATTTATATTTTTTTTTGTACATACCTGAAATTTGGAATTAGCAAGTTTGTTTATTCATTTTTTTTTTGGTATTTTTATACGTACCTACGGTCCCTCGTCCCCGATTGTGAGAATCCCCTACTGCCAACGCGCACAATCTTTTGTTAAAAAATAAAACCCCTAAAGAGAGCTCCTTTTAGGTAGGTACCCCGAAAAGTAATCGTGAAAGTGATACCTTATCACTGTAGTGTATATAAGCATTAGAGGATAGAACATTTGTGGTGTGCGGTGGCCGAAAAAGCGAAACTTAATTACACGGAGTGAAAATAATCCGAAAGTAAATAGATTGTTGCTATCTTCAACTTTTAGGTCTGATTCTGTGACAGTTTACAGTCTTAGAGTTTTCTTAATTTTTTTTTATTTAATTGTATAATTTTTTTTTCGTTTGCAAACAACTTTGTATTTTTAACCGTAACGTTTTATCAAGGCGAGTGTTTTTTTTGTTATTAAAATTTAATATTTTGATTACCTTAAAAGGCGTGGATACCTTGTGATATTAATTTTAGATTCTCTTGTGATATTAATTTTAGATTCTCTTGTGATATTAATTTTAGATTTTCTTGTGCCATTAACGTAACCAATTTTTGTGATATTAATTTTAATTTATTTTTTTTTGTAATTATATTCGAATTCAGAATAATTTGTATTTTTTTTGTATTTGTATACTGTAACTTCGATATTATATCCTTGCCTTGTGTAGTGTATTTTCATTTTGCTCCTTTATTTATTTAAACATATTTTTGTTTGTTCCGACCGCTGGTCAAATAATACCAAATGGTTGGAGATTTGTAAATTTAAATATATATTTCTTTTAATAAAAATTTGTAAGCCATGCCACTTTTTGAAATGAGTGGATAACTTAAAATCTTTTCAGGGGATGTGCATGGAAGGACGAGCAAGATAGGTTAAGATGTGATGTAACAGCAACCGGAAGTCCGTTTAAGGGGGATCTGAAAACTATGGCCAAAAAGACCACAGGAGCGGTGTGGGTAGGCCTCGCTGCAACTACATCGGCAGCACCTTAAAGTGTGGTAGCGAATTGTGTGTGTGTGTGAATGTGAGTGTTGAGATAAGTTCATTTGATCGTGAATTGGCATGATATGTGTTTTGTGACCTGGTGAGGTATGGTGAAGGGGCAAGATCACCACCCCTATTTCCGGCGAGCTTAGCCGTGCTCCGCCAGCATGCCACTGCCCCTCCTCACTATACATTCTTTCCTTTTTTTTATAGTAGTACCCCTTTAAGTTCTTTCTTCTTGGTTCGTTCTTTTTTTTTATTAAATTTTCCTTTTCGGTAACTTTAGGTTGCCAACACATCTCAACTCCTCCTCCCCCTAAATTCCCTCCAGTTGCCCGGTTACAAATGGCAACCATACGTAAAATCCGAAGTTAGTGTTTGTCAATAGTCCTTAGTGTAAGTTTCTATAGGCTTGTGGTAACATCTTTCAAATACCTTGTATGTCTTGAACCGGAAAGCTCAGCATACCAGATCAAATGCGACAGGGGTTTAGGAAGATGGGGTCAGAAGCAAATAAAAACTATTGTGTTAGATGTATTATTGCACCCACTGTCATGGTCTCGTAAGTCTGTGAAGGGAGGTCACAGACGTACCCATCAAATCGCGACGAGAAATGGATTGTGAAAGTGAGTGTGATTTTTGTCCTGTGTTGAGTTACAATTGCTGCCGCTGTTAGGGCCAGAATGAAGCGTAAGTCTTGATCGAGGTTGCTCTTAAGAATACCCGATCAATCGCGACGAAGAGTTCTGGTTCTGACATCGACAACAATTGAAACAATTAGTATGTATGTTGTTACAATGAAATGTACCACACTTAAGGCAGAAAATGAAAAAAAAGGACGTTGCTGTAACGTCACACCTTTAGGCATACGTCAAGAAAGAGCCACCTATCTTGTCCGCCTGAAGCATCCCCGAATTTAATGAAAAAAAAGTTAATAAAATAATACACGTCAAATTACCAACAAACAAATTGAAAGTAATTATAAAAACAAACAGTCATTGTAAAAGCACCTAAACTAGAAAGAAAAGTTGTTCAAAGGTCGAGAAAAACCAGAGATATTAGGAGAGTATAGTCATGTTTTAATATTGGTAGGTATAAGAGTTAAAACAAAAAAGAAAAATAGAAAAAAAAAGTAAGAAAAAATTATAAAGAGAAAAAAAAAACATTAGATAGATCTAGGTAGGAAGATAGAAAATAAGTTAAGAAAATTGAGATAAATAAAATAAAAATATAATAATAATAAAAAAAAAGGAATAATTAAATAGGTATATGAGTTAGAGTAAGCATTATAAGTATAAGATATTTAGATTAACATATTGGATTTAGAATTAAACGTAAATACTTGTCGAGGTAGTTTTTTGTTTAGCTTAGATTAGAGATATAGATTAAAATAGAAGATTAAGTTAAGAATAGTAGTTAAGAATATACGAGTAGTAAAACAAAAAAAAAATATAGAATAGAAATAAAAAATATCGTAATTTAGAGAAAGTTTTAAGAAGGATAAGCAAGTTATTTGGATAAGTATTAGAGTTCGTAAGCAGTAGTTAAGTGCAAAATAATAGTAAAAAAAAACAAAAAAAAAAAATAAAACACACTGAAATTTAGAATAAGGTTGTGAAGGGATCACACTAGCGATCACTTCATTATATTATATTTCGGTCATTGCCTTCTGCCTTGATATCCAACAAATACATTTATACCGCATTATGCAATCCATTCACATTTTCGGTCATTGCCTTCTGCCGACCTATTCTCCAAATGCTCTCGCATAGTATACCATGAAATATTTATTGACACTTGACGCTTCGACTCATGGTCAAGATACATTTGAGATACATACATACATTTGAGATACATACAGTTTGAGATACATTTGCCCAAGTTCAAAGTATTGTTTATGCACGCTCATAAAGAGGCATGTGCATTGATCCATATTTTGATGACATGGCAAGAATGCTTGCATGATCGAATATTGACCAGTAGAATTAATGTTAGTTTATGCGTACGTATATGTTTAAGTTCTTAGTGTATAAGAAATGGATTTTGTATAAATAGCCTACGTTTTTCTTAATAAAAAGGTCTACTAATCTAGACATTAAGCCGTGCATTTGGCTGTCTTCTCTTGTTCCAGTTTAAGATCGGCTCTCTAGCCATCATTCATTTTCGGCTTGGGGAAGCCTTTATCCCCCCATAGATTGAGTAGGCAAGGTAGGGCCTTGCTATCCATCAACCTGATAGCAAGTACATCACAAGGTACATATATGTAATTTTAAAATAAT
Source organism: Baccha elongata (assembly GCA_951217065.1). Lineage (NCBI taxonomy): Eukaryota > Metazoa > Arthropoda > Insecta > Diptera > Syrphidae > Baccha > Baccha elongata. Next base: position 52,871 of record CATNUY010000250.1, read on the forward strand.
TTCTAATATATAGCTTAAATATAGGTAACAATTAATAATAATAAATTAGCTTTCTCGAAAACAGTTTTTTTGGGATAAATAAACCGTAGTAATAAGTAGTCCGAGTACACTATCCAATTAGTAGGTGGTTATGAACCCTGAAAAAGAAAAACAATTAAAAGAATATCTATTACAGTCAAAAAAAAGTAATAACTAGGGCAGGGTACAAAAAGGATGTAGAAAACTTTACCATTATGTCACATTTGCCTTCCCCAAATGATAAGTCCGTAACAGGAAACCAAATTGAGATGCCAGCCGCTCCTCTACAGAATTTTAGCGTTCCACCACCCCCAATACCAGTACCAACCAATCAACCCAGCGGATCGTCCAGCTCCTTAATATCCCCGGCGTATAGTGTTATTACCGTAGCTGAGCCGAACCAACCTTCAGATGACGAAATTGTGAGGCTTAACAATTCTGGTGCAGACGCCCCGAAAGCTCTGCATTGTCAACATAGGTAAGAACCGCCATAGATATGGCCGTGGCACAAGCCTGCAAAAAACATACCAGCTCCCTGGCCGAGTCGTGGAAAAGAGAGTTGAGGTCCAGCATCATGGAATTGATGGAGACGCGAGACAATACCTCTCGTACTGTTGTCTCAGCAACGGAGGAGCGTCAGGGGCAATCTGGTGGTGAAATAAGGGCACAAAGACCAGTTCGCCTCAAACAGGCACCAATCTACAGCGACCACCTCAGCTGGGAACGGCTTCAGGATCGACGGTACCAAACGTCATTCCCAGGGTTAATACCGACCCGATGGTATCCGTTTATACCAGACCTGAAGTCAGAGGGTATCATCAGCAGGCGAATCACCAAGACATGGCTCATGAACGAAATCTTTCCAGTGGGGTTACTCAGCAACAGTTTCCACGCGGATTTGCGCCTGTAAATAGTAGAAGTACGATAAAAATTGATAGGTGGGGGTTGAATTTTGAGGGAAACCCGGAAAAACTCACCGTGGAAGATTTTATTTTCAGGTTAGAGATGCTGCAAAGAAAGTACTTCTGTCCTTGGGCTGAGATCTTACGAGATTTTCACCTCCTGCTCTCAGGTGCCGCCCACGAATGGTATTGGCAGTTCCATCGATCTCATTATCGTCCAGACTGGCCAATGCTACGAGACGCATTAATGCGCCAGTTTCGGAATGCGAAGTCCGATTATGAAATAATGAGGGACATGATGGATCGTCGTCACGGCATTTTTTTTTTTTTTGCATTTAAATTCATTTTTTATTTTTTCATTTTCTTATATCTATCTTAATGCTAGACAAAAAATCTTAAACAACTAGATTACATATTAACTTAACTAACTTATTGGCCCCATACGGGCGCTCTAAATAATACTATAACTATATTTAAAAAATGCCTTTCGGCGTAAAGACTATTTTAAATTTAAAATTCAATATAACTTAAACCTAAACAAGAATATTCTTTAAAAACTTGTTTTCCATGACATTATTTTAATTTTTATTTAAAAACTTAAAACTACCCTTTACCTAAATAAAACTAAATTAACCTAAATAAAACTAAAATATACGTAAATATACCTTAAAACTACTTAAAAATACTTAAAATAACTTAAAACTAGAACAGCCACCAGCAGGATTTTTTTTTTCGAAGCAGCCTATGCATATGCCCACACGCTTATAAATATGCATATATTGACATATATGCATATGTAACAGCGCCAAATGCACATACCCACAGACAAACAATTTTATGAATTTTTAACATTTTTTTTGGTGCCACCGTTACTGTCCTACTTAATCTACCTTAGAAATACGTAGGTCGGCCAAGGCAACAACTTTGATTAACCATCGCCTCGACCATACAGGATTCGCCGATCCACAGTTCTACGGCCAACGTGGTAGATTAACGGAACCGCCAATCTATCCTGTATCAGCCCCCGACTGTCTAAATAGAGGAATGTCTCAGGCGGGATGAAACCGTTAAGACAAACGCTCTCATTATATTCTTCTTTGGGGTAATAAGCCCCGAGAATAAGTCCATTGGCTGAGGTCATCGCTCTCGCAATGTGACCCCGAATCAGCTTAATTGAAAAGTTATCTATCCTGTTTATATTGGCCCCGTTGTATAAGACCTCGTTGGCATAATAATGTTTGTACTCCGACTCTGGTGTTCTGTGTAATCCAAGACAGGTCCTAAGACACTGCCTCTCAAATACCCGAATCTTTTCCATTTGAGATGGGGCAACGTTAAACCACACAGGGCACCCATAGGCAATCATCGGCCGGATGAGGGCCATGTAGCAAATCACCTTTACCCTGTTTTCAAGGCGGCTGCTATAAAACAACCGTCTTGTCAGAGCAAACGCTCCCCTAGCTCTGGCCAGAGCAGCATCTATATGTCGATTGAAATATAGATACTGATCTAGCCAGATACCAAGGTACTTTACTACATCTTTACTCGCCAGTTGGTGTCCACTTGGTACAACGATCACTAGATTTCTCCAGTTCTTTCTTGTATCCCTAGAAGCCTTAGACAAAGGAATTCTAAACAGGATAGTTTCTGATTTCTGAAAGTTAATTTTTAACTTCCAGTCATCACAATATCGCTGAATCTTGTCGAAGTCACGCTGCAAGAGAATTCTGATGACCTAAACTTTTGGACCCGTCCTGTACGCTACAAGGTCATCGGCATACGCAATTGCATGAGTAAGACTACCTATCAGATCGCTGGTGTAAATACTAAAAAGAATCGGCGAGTTAACAGCTCCCTGCTGTAGACCGTTTTTAATATTAAAAGTGGTGGTAGAAGTTACATTGCCACTTTTGACAACAAACTTTCTATCATTGAGCATGTCATAAAGCATATATAACAGTGGTTTACTTATGCCAAATCTAGTTAATTTCAGATAAAGACCCTCTAACCATACGGTGTCGAAAGCTTTCTCTAAATCAACCAGAACGGCATCCGTGCATTGATTTTTCGTTTTGTTCCATTGAACATCAGAAACCAACTTAGACGCGGCATGAATAGTGTCATGCGCCGCCTTAAAGCCAAACTGATTATCTGGAATAATATTTTTGTCCTCAGCCCACTTGAACAGAGCTCTATTGAGAATGTTTTCGAATACTTTACTGATACTTGGAAGAAGACTTATCGACCGAAGATTTGCCGGATTGGAGCTGTCCTTTCCCTTTTTGGGGAGAAGATGAACCACATCGTCGTCGGCACTGCATCTGGGAGTCCAGTGACGAATTTTTTTCGAGCGTCAACAAAATGAGATCTCAGCTCAGGGTACCAATCCCCGATTTAGAGCTAGTGCGCATTCTAAAGCGCAACCTGAATGAGCAGATAAGTCGGCTGGTGTATCCTCAGGCCATCTTCACGTTGGACCAGCTGAGGTTGGCTTGTAAAGATGCCGAGAGTGCGTTCCCTCCCAAAGATCGTGAAGGCCAAAGGCAAAATCGGCTGCCGGCTCGTTATGCGGCAAATGAGTTGGAGATGGCATGGGATGAAGAGCAAATTAGAGAAGAAGAACTGGCGGCTTTTCAACACACTGGTGCACGACCCAAAGTTTCAGGTCCAGTTTCTGACCCAAAATCTCTGACTTGTTGGAATTGCCAATGTCAAGGGCACGCTTTCATGGACTGCACGTCTCTTCAGAGAAACCTGTTTTGTTATCGGTGTGGGCAAAACGGGGTTATCACTCCAAAATGCCCCAGGTGTAACCCGGAAAACAGGTTCCGGAATACGACGTCCAGGGGGGAGTCGTGTTCCACCCAGACCCCTCAATGGCAGTCGAAAGAAAATTAAAAAACCTGGGCGAAAACGGTCCAATACAAATATTAGCTAGATCGAATAGTGCTGTGGAAAAAGAAAAAAAATTACAGCTGATTAGACCATTGCATGTTAGATTACAAGAGTATCACTTAGCTAGGCAGCGAATTTTTAATACCAACCCCACAATACTTACTAAAAGAATTTTAAAGGCCAGAATTCGATATAAAAAAAGAAGGCAGATAAAAAAAAATATAGCAGCAACAATTATAGACACGAAGAATGATCCTAGACCACATACACGAGTAATAATAGCTGGTAAAGAGATTCTTGGGTTATTAGATAGTGGTGCTAGCGTGAGTATTTTGGGTAAAGGTTGCTTAGAGTTTGTTAAATTTTCAAAAATAAATATTATTCCCTATAAAGCAGGTGTTAGAACAGCTGACGGAAAAATCAGTCTATAGTCGGAAAAATTCAAGTACCTGTTAGTTACAATAATTTGAAACAAAACATAATTTTCTATCTCGTTCCGAATCTGGAACAAGAATTGTATTTAGGAGTCGATTTTTGGAAGATTTTCCAAATCGCTCCCCATATAATTTCATCGATCTCAGAACCAGCAGGGGATTTAGATAGCCCTGATTCGCACCAATTATCTTTTGAGCAAAAATCAGAGTTGGAGGCGGTCAAGCTGAAATTCCTTGATTATGACCGTCACGGCCTTGGAAAAACCTCCATTATGGAGAATGTTATAGATACCGGGAACGCTGAGCCTGTTAAGCAGCGTCATTACCCCGTTTCCCCAGCGGTACAAATCCTACTGTACAAGGAAATAGACAGAATGCTGGAGTTAGGTGTCATTGAAGCGAGTGAGAGTCCTTGGTGCTCACCGGTTGTCCTTATTAAGAAGCCAGGTGAAGACGGTACTACCAAGTATCGTTTTTGCTTGGATTTACGTAGGGTCAATGCGCTGATAAAAAAGGACGCTAACCCTCTTCAACATATCGACGGGCTCCTCAGTCGCTTGCCAAATACCTACTTTATTAGTAGCGTCGACTTGAAAGAAGCGTTCTGGCAGATACCGCTGGAAAAAGAGAGTAGAGAGAAAACTGCGTTGCGGTACCGGGGAGACCATTATACCAGTTTGCTGTAATGCCTTTTGGGTTGTGTAACGCAGCTCAACGACTTTGCCGCCTAATGGATAAGGCTATTCCTGCACGACTCAGGGACAACGTTTTTGTGTATCTAGACGATTTATTAATTATAGCGCCCGATTTCAAGACCCATGTCACCATGTTAAACGAAGTAGCTGAGTGTTTGAGAAAGGCCAACCTTACCATCAACGGAAAAAAATCCAAGTTTTGCTTTAAGGAATTAAAGTATTTGGGTTTTATCGTTGGTGGTGGGAAATTAAAAACTGATCCAGCCAAAGTTGAAGCCGTGGTAGATTTCCCTACGCCAAAGAATCCCAGGCAAGTCCGTCGGCTACTTGGGTTAGCCGGGTGGTATAGGCGGTTCATTAAAGGTTTTTCAAGCTTGACCGCACCCCTCACGGATACACTTAAAAAGAAAGATTCAAAATTCGTAATGACACCAGAAGCAATAGAAGCTTTTGAGAGTCTAAAAAGAGCACTCACCACCGCTCCAGTTTTATCGGACCCTGACTTCAAGAAAATGTTTTACGTCCGGTGTGATGCGTCGGATTCTGGGATTGGGGCAGTACTTTTTCAAAGGAACGATGATGATGAAGAGGTTCCTATTTCATACTTTTCTCAAAAATTAAATAAGTGTCAAAGAAACTACACCGTGACCGAGAAAGAGTGTATGGCAGCGGTCATGGCGGTTAAGAAGTTCAGGCCCTACGTAGAGGGGATGGATTTTACGGTTATTACTGACCACTCAAGCCTCAAATGGTTGATGGGGATGAAAGATCTTAACGGTCGACTAGCCAGGTGGAGTTTAAACCTACAAGCGTACAGATTCGATATAGAATATAGGAAAGGATCTCTTAACACTGTCCCAGACACTCTTTCTTGGGCGCAATTAGATGCGATTGAGTTGAAAGATATTGCGCCGTTGATAGATCTAACGTCAACAGAGTTTCAGACTGAAGAATATTTGAAGTTAATAGAGACAGTAAATACTAACATGGAGATTTTACCAGATCTCAAAGTAGAAGACAACTTTGTCTATAAACGTTCACTTCCAACAGGTGTAGAAGAATCTACCCTTGAACACCATTGGCGGTTGTGGATACCTTCAGGTTTAACAGAAGATGTAATATCTAATGCCCATGATCCACCACAGTCAGCACATGGTGGAATCGCAAAAACATTACATCGTGTGCGTCTATATTTCTTCTGGCCTAATATGACTATTCAGATTAGAAAATATATATCTCAATGTACTGTCTTTAAACAATGTAAGCCGTCCAATCAAGTCCTACGTCCACCAATAACTAGTAACTTTGGCGTCGATCGTCCATTTCAAAAATTATATGTCGACTTCTTGGGCCCATATCCAAGGTCCAAATCTGGTTATGCGTATGTTTTTGTTGTGTTAGAACACCTTACGAAATATGTATTTTTGGAACCACTAAGAGCAGCTAGTACAAGTTGCGTAGTAAAATTTCTTAAGAACAATATATTTAATACTTTTGGGGTACCCCAAATAATCCATTCCGACAATGGAAAACAATTTTTGGCCAAAGACTTTCAAAATCTTTTGGAAAAATATGGTATCCGTCACTTTCGAACGGCAAATTATTCGCCACAATCTAACGCCTCAGAACGAGTAAATCGAACTTTCAGCTATAAGATCTTATCTTAAAGATGACCAACGTGACTGGGATGTTCATCTAAGTGACATCGCTAGTGCGTTGAGAAGTTCAGTGCACTCAGCCACCGGTGTGACCCCATATTTTGCGTTATTTGGTATAAATATGATGACACACGGTAACGGGTATGATCTAGTAAAGAAACTCTGCCATGTTGACGATGGCGAGCTATTGACCCTTCCGAGACAAAACAAGTTACAGTGTATACGCGAGAAAATTAAAGAAAGCATTTTACGTGCAAACCGAGAAAGGTGCGAAAGTATACAATACACGAACACGAAATGTGAAATATACACCGGGCCAAGAAATATACAAGAGGAACTTTGTATTAAGCGATAGTTCAAAATATCTAACGTCAAAATTGTGTCCTAAATTTGTAAAGTGCAGAATAGTTCAAGCGGTGGGGAAAAACAAGTATGAATTAGAATATTTAGCGGGCAAGAAAATTGGTATTTTTCATGCAAAAGATCTGAAACAATAAGAGACTCTACCTGTGATATAAATGCTATCTATTTAAATTTGTATATAGGGATATTTATTTATTATTAGTAAGTATTCAACAGTGATAGTTAGTTTTAAATATATAGGTAGTTGTTTAATAATTGATTCAGATGGTAATTAGAGTAACTATAAATTAAAGTTTTTGTATTATATATTTAGAGTTCATTTATTGATGTATTATAGAGTTTTATTTACTTGGTGTATATTCAGAGGTTATTTATTTAATTATTATAGAGTTTTATTTATTATATATCCAGAGTTTATTTATTTATTCATTATAGAATTTTATTTATTATGTATCCAGAGTTTATTTATTTGTTCATCATAAAGTTTTATTTATTATATATTCAGAGTTCATTTATTATTATTATTATTATTTATTTATCAAAGAGTTATTTTAATTCAAATTTATTCATTAGTGTTTTATTTATTGTATGTTAAGACCTTTTATAATGGTCGCTTGGATCAAGTATTAATAAATATTTTGATTCCGATCGTTAGGTGTTAGCCTTATCATAGTTTTATATTTAATCATTTATTGCATTTATTGTTAATTTTTGTTGTTTATATAATATTCGTGTCACATTATTTATTATTTTCGTACTCGTATTTATTCATGTTTATATTTGTTTACTAGTCAAGAGTTATTTATAGTTGTTTGTTATAAATTCAGCGTATTATGATGTTCAAATTGGTATATACTCATTTATTGTTAGTATGATATTTATATAGATTTTCTATGTTTTGTGTACGATCGGAATTTTATTATAGATTTACAAATTTATTTAGATAGCACTTAAAGTGAACAGTACGAAAAAGTAAACACCAGACACAATAAAAAAAATAGCAAACAAGTACTCACGCTAAGCACCCAACTAAGCCTCAAACAATCAGCCAAGCAAGTGCAATAACATCAAGGCCCATAGCGCATTAACACCCCATGTGCAATAACAACCAGTGCAATATACATACAATGACCGTGATATCTACCATCAATGTTTTATGTATGTCCTGCACATATGTGTCTCGTTTATTAGATTCAAACACTTATTCGAATCTGAAATGATTCGATCATAAGATGTAAAACTTATATCAGCTAGAAAAAACATCTAATTAAAGAACACTCACCCGAATCCGAGACGATTCGGTCTGAGAGACACTAAAGTATGAACATACTAGTTAGGCCGTTGTTCTGCAAAAAAATATTTGGGCGAAAGATTTTTTTGTCTCCTAAAGAAAAAAAAAACATAAAAAGAAAGCACCCATATAATAGCTAAAGATAAAAGCTTCCGGCCCTACTAAACAAGTGCCATAACATTCCCAAGGTACACGATGTCTCTAAATACAGGTGAACCAAGGTTCCATAACACCCAGTGAAATAACCAACGTGCAATACATACTAACTGTGATATCTATGTATCAATGTTTCATGTATGTAATGTTCAAATGCGTTTAAATTAAGTCGTAACACTTATACGAATCTGAAGAGATTCGACCATAAGTGATCAGACTAATACCGCCCTGAGTAGAAACCATACACAGATAAATTAAATAAATTCAATTAAAAAAAAAACTATGCAACCCGAATCAATTCATAAGTACCTACTTAATGCCGAGAATGTATAACCGATGTTATAAGTACAAGTAAAGTAACGAACACTTACTCATTTGTGTCTGTTTTTAAAAAAAATACCACCTAATGCCCAGTGCAATATCATGTAGTGCAATATTAATCACTGTGATATTTATGCGATCTTTGTGTCAATGTAAAACGTACATAATGTGTGTAATAGAGTAAACTCTTATTAAAGTCCGAGAAGATTTAACCATAAGGGGTAAAACTAATATAAAAAGGCTAAAACTAATATAGTGAACCCAAACAAATGAGACTTACTCGAATTCAAGATGGTTCGACCTGACCATCACCGCAGGTATACATTGGAGGTAGGTATCTGGTTATGAGTTGTATGGCAAATGATGTTCGTTGCTCTGAAAAAAAAAAATTGTTTAGTAAACAACCACTAAGGATTAATTAAGCACATAGAGTAACACGCAATCAGTACTTACTATCTGTTAAAGAGAGTTGATATTCAAAGTCGTATTGACAGAAAAACCGAAACGCCCAGCTATAAAGTCGGTGTTGCCCGTCTACACATTTAATGGTGAACCACACACTTCCCATCCATAGCAAATCGTTTAAAAAGTAGCCTGTCACCGTCTCTGTCGCCTATATACGGCCAGATCTGGTGATTTGTTACGGCTACCTGTTTTACAGTAGCATCCTCCGACTCGACATATGCGAATGTCTACACAGAGTCGGCCTATTATATCCTGCTCAGCACACGACAGGCCAGAGATAGTATTCTATGAGCCCGCAACCACTGCTCGTGAATTTGCTTCACTCGCTTCACCCAGAGGGTTCCACCAGCCCAAACAGGTAGTCGAAGAAGTGATACTTGGTCCTAGACAGTGAACCAATTAAGGTTGTCTACGAGGTCGCTGCATTTGTTTGGCACAAATCAATGCAAGGCTGAAAGGGAAACAAGAGGAAACGGTTAAAAGTTATTTAGAAATGGAAATGATCTATGACGACAAAAGGGAAATTACCTAATTTACTAATGGTAAATGGTTGTTGATGGTTTCCTAATTTTTGTGTGGGCGCAGGTGAACAAATGGATTTTTGTAATAGGTTTCCAGAGCCGGTTGTATGTTTTTTTGGGGTTCTGGGCTTAAAACAGTTTTTATTTTACTAGCTAGGCAGCGGGGTTGAAAAAAATTTCATTTATGTAAATAAATTTTAGAATTTTTTTTGTTTTGATTTGATTTGGAATGTCATATCAAAAAGGAGGAACGAATTAATCAACCGCACCAATCTCCACGTATCGACGGTCGGTAAATTGGTTGAAATAGGTGAAAGGCAGATGGCGCTAGCCAGGCTAAGGGTCCCTTCAAACCTCTACCAGTCCGGTACGATCAACCGCGAGGGGGGGAGTACTTGGGGGGTAAGCTCCTCAAAATCTGGTGAGGTGTAGATGTGAAGGTAATGTACTTATTCTACGAACAGCGGAATAGGGAAAATTTAAGAAGGAGAACTATAGCGGGGTGTGTTAAAAGACATTTAGAAGATTATGCGGTAAACGTGAAAAGACATTTCAAGGAGAAAATGCGGGAAATATTAGTGTTCTCAAATAAAAAGGTAATAAAAAAAAAAGAAAACCTTTTTTTTTAAGTAAAGTCAGTTTTTTAATATATAGTGATGGGATAGACTGGATACGGCAAAACAAAAAGAGAAGAAAAAATCTAGTGAATTCCTTTTAATATTTCAACTAAATAAGGGTGAGTTTTATTCATCAGTTTGTGATATAGTAATTCTAAAAAGAATATTTGTATAGGTTAGTGCGATTGGCGGTTCGGCAAGGCAGAAGTCGGAACCGCCATAATATTTTTGAGTGCTTGGTGCTAGTGATTTACAAGAAAATAATCCACAATACCAAAATACGGAAGACGAAGCGACGTGAATTTACCAACGCTCTTGTACAAAAAAAATTCCCGCAACAACCCACTGAAAAAAAGCCCTACAAATGCGAAATAAAAACCCTACAAATGCAAATTGAAGAAAATACCGAAGACGCCATTCTTTTGCCAAAGTCTAACAACATCAAATTCTTCCAGCAACATTTGCCAGTTTCCGGTTTGAATTATTTTTTTTGGATGGCAGTTAGATTTGAATTTAGATTTAAGTGATATCTTAATTATTTATTTATATTTTTTTTTTTTGTACATACCTGAAATTTGGAATTAGCAAGTTTGTTTATTCATTTTTTTTTGGTATTTTTATACGTACCTACGGTCCCTCGTCCCCGACTGTGAGAATCCCCTACTAAATTTAGTGGACTTGTTGAATTATTGATTCAAATTAGCTTTTTATGGCCTTTAGTCCATGAAAAAATGGCGTTTCGTGCGGATGCTCACTTTGCACTCATCAGTTGACGACGAGTGGGCACCTTGTCAATACGCAAATTTCCGCTTGTTTCAGTTCAACTTACATAACTTTTTTGACAAAAAGCTAAAGTGAACTATATCCAACAAGATCACGATTGCAATCATTAAGCTGGAAGTGTTTACCCGTGGCCTGGTTAAAGTTATATATAAAATGTTTTTGTTATAATACAAATTCTATATACAAATTCTATATATAGTGGACTTGTTGAACTATTGATTCAAATTAGCTTTTTATGGCCTTTAGTCCATGAAAAAATGGCGTTTCGTGCGGATGCTCACTTTGCACTCATCAGTTGACGACGAGTGAGCACCTTGTCAGTACACAAGGTGCTCACTCGTCGTCAACGAGTGAAAAAATGGCGTTTCGTGCGGATGCTCACTTTGCACTCATCAGTTGACGACGAGTGAGCACCTTGTCAATACACAAGGTGCTCACTCGTCGTCAACTGATGAGTGCAAAGTGAGCATCCGCACGAAACGCCATTTTTTCATGGACTAAAGGCCATAAAAAGCTAATTTGAATCAATAATTCAACAAGTCCACTAAATTTAAGGCTAAGTCTTCTACTTAGTTGAAATTATTTTTATTTATTATTCTATATTTATTAATTTTTTCAATGTAGGTATATAGAATTTGTATTATAACAAAAACATTTTACATATAACTTTAACCAGGCCACGGGTAAACACTTCCAGCTTAATGATTGCAATCGTGATCTTGTTGGATATAGTTCACTTTAGCTTTTTGTCAAAAAAGTTATGTAAGTTGAACTGAAACAAGCGGAAATTTGCGTATTGACAAGGTGCTCACTCGTCGTCAACTGATGAGTGCAAAGTGAGCATCCGCACGAAACGCCATTTTTTCATGGACTAAAGGCCATAAAAAGCTAATCAAGAATCCCCTACTGCCAACGCGCACAATCTTTTGTTAAAAAATAAAACCCCTAAAGAGAGCTCCTTTTAGGTAGGTACCCCGAAAAGTAATCGCGAAAGTGATACCTTATCACTGTAGTGTATATAAGCATTAGAGGATAGAACATTTGTGGTGAGCGGTGGCCGAAATAGCGAAACTTAATTACACGGAGTGAAAATAATCCGAAAGTAAATAGATTGTTGCTATCTTCAACTTTTAGGTCTGATTCTGTGACAGTTTACAGTCTTAGAGTTTTCTTAATTTTTTTTATTTAATTGTATAATTTTTTTTTCGTTTGCAAACAACTTTGTATTTTTAACCGTAACGTTTTATCAAGGCGAGTGTTTTTTTTGTTATTAAAATTTAATATTTTGATTAGCTTAAAAGGCGTGGATACCTTGTGATATTAATTTTAGATTCTCTTGTGATATTAATTTTAGATTCTCTTGTGATATTAATTTTAGATTTTCTTGTGCCATTAACGTAACCAATTTTTGTGATATTAATTTTAATTTATTTTTTTTTGTAATTATATTCGAATTCAGAATAATTTGTATTTTTTTTGTATTTGTATACTGTAACTTCGATATTATATCCTTGCCTTGTGTAGTGTATTTTCGTTTTGCTCCTTTATTTATTTAAACATATTTTTTTTTTGTTCCGACCGCTGGTCAAATAATACCAAATGGTTGGAGATTTGTAAATTTAAATATATATTTCTTTTAATAAAAATTTGTAAGCCATGCCACTTTTTTAGTTTTTATGAGCACGATATGAGCTCGAAAATGAGTGGATAACTTAAAATCTTTTCAGGGGATGTGCATGGAAGGACGAGCAAGATAGGTTAAGATGTGATGTAACAGCAACCGGAAGTCCGTTTAAGAGGGATCTGAAAACTATGGCCAAACAGACCCCAGGAGCGGTGTGGGTAGGCCTCGCTGCAACTACATCGGCAGCACCTTAAAGTGTGGTAGCGAATTGTGTGTGTGTGTGAGTGTGAGTGTTGAGATAAGTTAATTTGATCGTGAATTGGCATGATATGTGTTTTGTGACCTGGTGAGGTATGGTGAAGGGGCAAGATCACCACCCCTATTTCCGGCAAGCTTAGCCGTGCTCCGCCAGCATGCCACTGCCCCTCCTCACTATACATTCTTTCCTTTTTTTTTATAGTAGTACCCCTTTAAGTTCCTTCTTCTTTGTTTGTTCTTTTTTTTTATTAAATTTTCGTTTTCGGTAACTTTAGGTTGCCAACACATCTCAACTCCTCCTTCCCCTAAATCCCCTCCAGTTGCCCGGTTGTCGAACCGTTTGTGTGAAGCATCTATGTGTATATAAATATGTATATATTCATATGATGCCATGCACACAGAACCTTTTAGATAAGATGAGCTTGGAGTGAGGTTGCTTGGCTGGGATAATCTTTGATGACATAAAGTCAGTCCCCAAAAAGCAACAAGTTCGTTCGGTTATTATTTCCAAGCATAACAAAAAATAAATTGGTGGCAGTGGTAAAATTAATAAATCGTTATTGAAAAGTGAAAATCAGTAGGTACATGTAACAGAATTAAAAGTTCAAAGATAAAATTGAAGAATTAGAAATTAGTACGGCCAGCGGTAAAATTAATAAATTATTATTGACAAGTAAAAATCAGTACGTGAAACAAAATTAAAAGTTCAAAGATAAAATTGAAGAATTAGAAATTAGTACGGCCAGTGGTGAAATCAATTAAAATATTATTGAAAAATAAAAAGTCAGTACTTGAAACAAAATAAAAAGTTTTACAGTAAAATTAATTGACGAATAAGAAATAAGTACGGCCAGTGGTGAAATTAATTGAAAAATAAAATAAAAAATTAACAGCAGCGGTAAAATAAAATAAAACAAAAGTATTAAAGAAAAATTGGAAATTGGAAAACAGAAGTGCCTAAAATTTAAAGTGAAAAAAAAGTAAAAAAAAAAAAAAAAAAACTATAAACCAACCCAAAAAAGGTTGCAACAAGACAACATATTATAATAATGATTAAGTAAGAAGTTGTTTTATATATGTATTTTTTTTTTTTACTATTTACTATTGCTTATATTTATTTTATATATCAAAATCAACATGTTGAACGAAAATGATATATCTTATTCAGGTTCTAACCTTATTATAAAACTCCTAGAAACGACTTTATTAATAGGAATTAATAGGAATTTGGTTAAAATTAATGTAGGTCAAACTAAATGCAATAAATGCGGTAGAATTGGGCATTTAGCAAGTAATTGTTTTGCGAGAAACCCGTTCGTTAAACCAGACATCACAAAACCAAATGGTTACGAAAATCTCAAATGTTTTAAGTGCGGCAAACCAGGACATTTAGCTAAGGATTGCTACTCAAAAAATCCTAAACAAAATTTTCGTCAGTAAGAAACGCCAATAGTAAGGCAGCGTTTTCTTTAAACACTGAAGAAAGCCCTTACATTTATATTAACTATAAACTTTCAGTACTTAAAATGCTTCTTGATACTGGAGCATCTGTAAGTCTAATAAAACTTAGATATGTAAAAGAAAATTTTGACGAAAATGAAAAAATAGACTTAATAGGCTTAGGAAATAATTATCAAAAAACATTAGGAACTACAAACATACGATTTGCAATAAGAACGAACGAGACTAAAGAAAAATGTTATCATAGATGGGAATTCCACGTTATACCGGATAACGTGATCTATGATTACGATTGTTTAATCGGTGCAGATTTCCTTAGGGAAAGAAATGCAAAATCGATTACGGAAGTAACTTGCTACATTTTGAAAATAAAAAAGAAATGTATGAATTAAAATTTAAGAATGATGAAAATTATGTGTTACCGAGAAAAGAAGTTTTGCGGATGGTAAAATTGAAAGACAAAATAGTGGATGGTGCTTCAGTAGTAGTGAATGGATTCGAAAATGAAAATTTTGTTGTTCCAAATTGCATTAGCAAGGTAAAAGATGGTAAATGTTTAGTAAGTGTTCTAAATATATCAAATGAAAAGATTTTAAATGATATAGTAGTAGAAGCAAAATGCTTTAAAGATTTCAATTTGTACGATGGGAAAGATAAAAACAGAAAAGTAAAAAATAAACGGAACAAATTTATTTATCATGTTAAAGATAAAACTAAAATTATCCAAAATTTGTTAGGTAGATCATCTTAATAAAGAAGAAGAAAATAAGTTGAGAAATTTTATTTCAAAATATAGTGATTTATTCGTAGTTGAAGGGGAACCTCTTACTAGCACAAATACAATCGAATGCAATATTCGAACAAAAGAAGATGCAAAACCAATATATACAAAGTCGTACAGGTACCCAAAGGTACATGAAAAAGAAGTAGAATGCCAATTACAAAAATTATTAAAAGATGGCATGGTCAAACACTTAACTTCTCCTTGGAGTTTGGGTTGTCCCTAAAAAGAGTGATGCGTCAGGAAAATCTAAATGGAGAATGGTTATAGACTACAGGAAGCTCAATGAGTTGACAATAGCTGATAGCTATCCAATTCCAAATATAACCGAGATTCTAGACCAGTTAGGAAAAGCGAAATATTTTACGACATTAGATTTGTATGCAGGGTTTCATCAAATTCAAGTGCAGAAAGAAGATGTAGAAAAAACTGCATTTTCAACCCCACACGGACATTTTGAATTTACTCGAATGCCGTTTGGATTGAAAAACTCCCCAAGTATTTTCCAAAGAATGATGGATATTGTACTTTCTGGATTGAAAGGTATTAAATGTTTTGTCTACATGGATGACATTGTTATCAATGGAAAAGATTAAGAAGAACACAATCAGAGGTTAGAAGAAGTCTTTCAACAGCTTAGAACAGCAAATCTTAAATTGCAGGCAGATAAAAGTGAATTTTTAAGAAAAGAGGTTAGTTATCTTGGTCATTTGATTGGGGAAAATGGTTGTGAAACCAAATTTGGAAAAAATCAAAGTTATTGAAAATTTGAAAGCTCCGCAAAGTGTTAAAGAAATTCAATCATGTTTAGGAATGATGAATTATTATAGAAAATTTATTAAAAATTTTAGTCAGATAGCTTCACCTATAAACAATCTACTAAGAAAGGATGTTGATTTTAAATGGGGAAGGGTAGAACAAGATGCATTTAAAGATTTGAAGGGTGCTTTGTCGAATTTTACGGTATTACAGTACCCAGATTTTAAGAAAAAGTTTAACAACAACTTAACAACAGATGCTTTTAATAGAGGCATCGCAAGAGCATGAAAATAATGCACCTAGAATTAGTTAGTGATCTAACTACGCAAGCGTTTTTAGCGGCATTTACGCGTTTTGTTTCACGTCGAGGTACCCCTGAACAAGTTTTTTCAGACCACGGTACAAACTTTGTCGGCGCTTCTAAAGTTCTTTTACACGACTTCCACAAATATCTCATACATTGCCCTATAGCTCCGGTTCATCAATTTGCACATATAAAGTGGAATTTTATCCCTCCCGGCTCACCTCATATGGGCGGATTATGGGAAGCGGGTGTTAAAAAATTTAAGTTGCACTTCAGAAAGTTAGCTGGTAATGAAAAGTTCACTTTCGAAGAATTTACCACTTTACTCGCCAGAATTGAATGCAGCTTAAATTCACGCCCTTTGTCACCCATGTCCGAAAATGTGTCGGATATAGTTCCTCTTACCCCAGGTCATTTTCTGACTGGTGGATTGCTATTAGGTTTGCCAGAACCCTCACTTCAAAATCAATCGTTAAGCGTGATGAACCGATGGAGAAAGTTGCAAATTCTTCATCATCAATTTTGTGCAAGGTGGAAAGAAGAATATTTGAAGGAGCTCCACAAGCGTTATAAGTGGAAAAATCCGCAACGAAATCTTCAAATTGATGATCTAGTTATTATTCGTAATGAAAATTTGCCCCCCAACGAGTGGCGTCTTGGACGAGTCGTTAAAATACATGCCGGAAATGATAGTAAAATTAGAGTCGCCGCGGTAAAAACTGAAAAGGGAATCGTCACACGATCAATCGCTAAACTTTGTGTTCTTCTACCTCAATAAGTCCAAATACTTTATATTTTTCGCCTAACTAATTGTAACTCAAATAAATAGAAAGAGTTTGTTAGACAAAGGTGTATGAGGAAGCGCAAATCACCATCGTTCGCATCAAGATTTGTTTCCTTTTATTCTTCAGCAAAATTGCAATTTCAAAAGGTCTATAACAGTCGATAAAAATGCTCATATATTGGAAAAGGTTTGTTAATGTCCTTTTAATTTTTTGCCACAATTACACCGTAATCTATTCATTTATATTTCTTATATCAAAAAAAAAAAATAATAAAATTTGAACTATTTTTGTACTTTTAGCATTTAACTCTCATTAACAAAATATGTAATTTAATTGAGCGATTCATGATCAGATGGTTTAAAGGTCTAGTGGTCTCTTGCTCACGCGTTCTTAATTGGTTGCATCCGAGGTTGCAAGGCGGGCGGTAATGTTCAGGGTGAAAATATGATGCCGCACTAAACTATGCGCAATGAGTTTGTTGCCTAAGCATTGTGTTCACCCTGTTCGTTATTTGCCGCGCGAGCCGCCAGCCGGATGGCAAACGTCAAATAAGAAATATCTAGAATTTTTCAGTCTTTGTTTACCACCCAGCCGAGCCAGTTGTCTAAAAGTTAAAAAGAGAAAAAGACCACCAGACCCCATCCCTACGCAAAGAAAAAAAAAGAAAACATTGTTAATAAATTAAAGTTAATGTATACCTACTAAGTAAAGTTCTTTAATGAAATAAAACGAAACTAAAACCCAATAAAGTGTTTTAAGTGTAGTCTGGTGCATAGGAAAATATCCAACCCCTTGTCGGCATTAAGTTGCCGTTTTTGGTCGAACCCATTGGATGGCAGACATCAAAGCTTGGGCAATCCCAAATTAGAAACAAAAAAAAACTATACAACTGAACATTTTGTCGGATATAGTTCCTCTTACCCCAGGTCATTTTCTGACTGGTGGATTGCTATTAGGTTTGCCAGAACCCTCACTTCAAAATCAATCGTTAAGCGTGATGAACCGATGGAGAAAGTTGCAAATTCTTCATCATCAATTTTGTGCAAGGTGGAAAGAAGAATATTTGAAGGAGCTCCACAAGCGTTATAAGTGGAAAAATCCGCAACGAAATCTTCAAATTGATGATCTAGTTATTATTCGTAATGAAAATTTGCCCCCCAACGAGTGGCGTCTTGGACGAGTCGTCAAAATACATGCAGGAAATGATAGTAAAATTAGAGTCGCCGCGGTAAAAACTGAAAAGGGAATCGTCACACGATCAATCGCTAAACTTTGTGTTCTTCTACCTCAATAAGTCCAAATACTTTATTTTTCGCCTAACTAATTGTAACTCAAATAAATAGAAAGAGTTTGTTAGACAAAGGTGTATGAGGAAGCGCAAATCACCATCGTTCGCATCAAGATTTGTTTCCTTTTATTCTTCAGCAAAATTGCAATTTCAAAAGGTCTATAACAGTCGATAAAAATGCTCATATATTGGAAAAGGTTTGTTAATGTCCTTTTAATTTTTTTGCCACAATTACACTGTAATCTATTCATTTATATTTCTTATATCAAAAAAAAAAAAAAAAAAAAAAAAAAAAAAAAAAATAAAATTTGAACTATTTTTGTACTTTTAGCATTTCACTCTCATTAACAAAATATGTAATTTAATTGAGCGATTCATGATCAGATGGTTTAAAGGTCTAGTAGTCTCTTGCTCACGCGTTCTTAATTGGTTGCATCCGAGGTTGCAAGGCGGGCGGTAATGTTCAGGGTGAAAATATGATGCCGCACTAAACTATGCGCAATGAGTTTGCTGCCTAAGCATTGTGTTCACCCTGTTCGTTATTTGCCGCGCGAGCCGCTAGCCGGGTGGCAAACGTCAAATAAGAAATATCTAGAATTTTTCAGTCTTTGTTTACCACCCAGCCGAGCCAGTTGTCTAAAAGTTAAAAAGAGAAAAAGACTACCAGACCCCATCCCTACGCAAAGAAAAAAATAAAAAGAAAACATTGTTAATAAATTAAAGTTAATGTATACCTACTAAGTAAAGTTCTTTAATGAAATAAAACGAAACTAAAACCCAATAAAGTGTTTTAAGTGTAGTCTGGTGCATAGGAAAATATCCAACCCCTTGTCGGCATTAAGTTGCCGTTTTTGGTCGAACCCATTGGATGGCAGACATCAAAGCTTGGGCAATCCCAAATTAGAAACAAAAAAAACATTTTGAACCAAAATGTTCAGTTGTATAGTTTTTTTTGTTTCTAATTTGGGATTGCCCAAGCTTTGATGTCTGCCATCCAATGGGTTCGACCAAAAACGGCAACTTAATGCCGACAAGGGGTTGGATATTTTCCTATGCACCAGACTACACTTAAAACACTTTATTGGGTTTTAGTTTCGTTTTATTTCATTAAAGAACTTTACTTAGTAGGTATACATTAACTTTAATTTATTGACAATGTTTTCTTTTTTTTTTTCTTTGCGTAGGGATGGGGTCTGGTGGTCTTTTTCTCTTTTTAACTTTTAGACAACTGGCTCGGCTGGGTGGTAAACAAAGACTGAAAAATTCTAGATTTTTCTTATTTGACGTTTGCCACCCGGCTAGCGGCTCGCGCGGCAAATAACGAACAGGGTGAACACAATGCTTAGGCAGCAAACTCATTGCGCATAGTTTAGTGCGGCATCATATTTTCACCCTGAACATTACCGCCCGCCTTGCAACCTCGGATGCAACCAATTAAGATCGCGTGAGCAAGAGACCACTAGACCTTTAAACCATCTGATCATGAATCGCTCAATTAAATTACATATTTTGTTAATGAGAGTTAAATGCTAAAAGTACAAAAATAGTTCAAATTTTATTATGTTTTTTTTTTTTTTTTGATATAAGAAATATAAATGAATAGATTACAGTGTAATTGTGGCAAAAAATTAAAAGGACATTAACAAACCTTTTCCAATATATGAGCATTTTTATCGACTGTTATAGACCTTTTGAAATTGCAATTTTGCTGAAGAATAAAAGGAAACAAATCTTGATGCGAACGATGGTGATTTGCGCTTCCTCATACACCTTTGTCTAACAAACTCTTTCTATTTATTTGAGTTTCAATTAGTTAGGCGAAAAATATAAAGTATTTGGACTTATTGAGGTAGAAGAACACAAAGTTTAGCGATTGATCGTGTGACGATTCCCTTTTCAGTTTTTACCGCGGCGACTCTAATTTTACTATCATTTCCGGCATGTATTTTGACGACTCGTCCAAGACGCCACTCGTTGGGGGGCAAATTTTCATTACGAATAATAACTTGATCATCAATTTGAAGATTTCGTTGCGGATTTTTCCACTTATAACGCTTGTGGAGCTCCTTCAAATATTCTTCTTTCCACCTTGCACAAAATTGATGATGAAGAATTTGCAACTTTCTCCATCGGTTCATCACGCTTAACGATTGATTTTGAAGTGAGGGTTCTGGCAAACCTAATAGCAATCCACCAGTCAGAAAATGACCTGGGGTAAGAGGAACTATATCCGACACATTTTCGGACATGGGTGACAAAGGGCGTGAATTTAAGCTGCATTCAATTCTGGCGAGTAAAGTGGTAAATTCTTCGAAAGTGAACTTTTCATTACCAGCTAACTTTCTGAAGTGCAACTTAAAACTTTTAACACCCGCTTCCCATAATCCGCCCATATGAGGTGAGCCGGGAGGGATAAAATTCCACTTTATATGTGCAAATTGATGAACCGGAGCTATAGGGCAATGTATGAGATATTTGTGGAAGTCGTGTAAAAGAACTTTAGAAGCGCCGACAAAGTTTGTACCGTGGTCTGAAAAAACTTGTTCAGGGGTACCTCGACGTGAAACAAAACGCGTAAATGCCGCTAAAAACGCTTGCGTAGTTAGATCACTAACCAATTCTAGGTGCAGGGCTCGTGTTGCAAAACATACGAAGATTGACACATACCCCTTATCTAGGCGACATTTTCGACCGTTATAAGTCTTTATCAGGAAAGGTCCTGCAAAATCAACTCCTATATTTGTAAAAGGTCGACTTAATACTGTCCGTTCTACTGGTAACGCACCCATTAGTTGTGTTTGAACGTGTTTTTTGTATCGCGTACAAATTGTGCATTCAAAAATGCATTTTTTGATAAGTTTTTTCAAACTAGGTATCCAATACTCGGATCTTATCATACGCATCATGAGTTGGATTTCACCATGCAGAGAAAGTTCATGAACATATTTCACATAAAGTTGTATATAAAGAGAATTGGCTGGTAATAAAAGTGGAAACTTTTCATTGTACGGCAATGTCGAAGACGATAATCTTCCATTTGCACGAACGATACCTTTTTTATCCAGAAATGGATTAAATTTACTCAACCAACTTTTTTGAGCTACCTGTTCTCCTTTTGTTAATACCCGGTATTCAGCATAAAAATATTTCTTTTGCGTCAACATAATCAATTTCTGTTTTGCTAATACTATTTCTTCATATGAGAGCTCTGCTGTTCGGTTTGTTTTTCTCTCAGCACTTTTTGCTGTGGCATGGTAAAATCTCAACATATATGCTGTTACACAAATAACCTTATGCCAATTGGAAAATTTGCAAATATCATTTTCGAAGTCGTGTGGAATTTGATTTATAAAGGTTTTAACTGTTTTGATTTCTAGCAATGCTGCGTCAACTGGTTCACATTTTGAACTAGGCCAATTGGATTCTGGTTGTGATAACCACTGAGGACCCCCCACCATAAACCATTTTGTTTTAAATCTGAAGGATAGACCCCTCGTGTGGCTAAATCAGCCGGATTTTCCGCTGAAACTACGTGTGACCAATTGTTGACTGAAGTATTTTTTAAAATTTCGGCCGTTCTGTTTGCCACGAAGGTTTTCCATGAACTTGGATATTTTTTAAGCCATGCTAGCACAATAGTGGAATCTGTCCACAATTTGATCGAAGATATATTTCTTATATGAAGAGAAGTCGAAGCGAACTGAATCATTTTTTATAAGAGAACTGCACCCTGTAACTCCAACCTTGGAAGAGAGATCGTATTTACAGGAGCGACTTTCGATTTGGCCCATAATAAGTGGGCAGTTATTTTGCTTTTCTTTTGCACGCGAAGAAAAATACAAGCAGCGTAAGCCTTTTCTGAGGCATCGCAAAACCCATGTATCTGCGTTACGGAATCGGGAGTATATTCCACCCACCGCGGAATATTCAAGCTTGAAATTTCTGGCAACTTGGACACAAAAATTCTCCAACTTTGTTCGGTCGTGGGAAAAAGACATTTATCCCATTCGGTCTTGTCTTTCCAAATTTGTTGCATTAATATTTTTGCAATAACCACGATAGGGGCCAACCACCCTAACGGGTCATACAACTTTGCGATTACAGACAAGACTGACCGTTTTGTAATGAGATCTGACTGTGGTACATTTTTTTGAACCGAAAAAGAGAATGTGTCCTGGTTTGCCTGCCACTGTATACCTAGAGTTTTGACTGTGCTTTTATCATCGAATTTTAGAAAATCCTTATTTAAGAGTGAACCTTTGGGTAGATGCCTCAACAACTCAGCTGTATTAGAAGTCCATTTTCGTAAATGGAAGCCAGCCGATTGCAGAACAGATACCAGCTCCGATTGTGCCAAGATAGCGCTAGAAATTTCATGAGCTCCTGATAGGACGTCATCCACAAATAATTCTCGTAAAAGAACATCAGACGCGAGCGGATGAGACTCTTTAACTTCCAAGGCCAACTTTTGCAACGTACGGATTGCTAGATATGGGGAACACGTTACTCCAAAAGTAAGTGTTAACATTTCAAATATTGTTAGGGGATCTCCCATATTTTCACGATAAAAAATTCTTTGAAATGGCGTTTGATCGGGATGTATTTTAATTTGTCGGTACATTTTCTCAATATCGCTGTTGAACACGTATCGATAAAGCCGCCAATTCAAAATTAAAAGGGTGATATCTGTCTGCAAAGCTGGGCCCGGGTACAAAACGTCATTTAAGCTCTTCCCGTTTGAAGAAGCAAAAGAAGCATTGAACACCACACGTACCTTTGTTGTGAGGCTATCTGGTTTTATGACCGCATGATGGGGCATAAAGTAAGACTTCATTTTATGTGAAAAAACTTCGTTCCCTTCGCATGGAGTGGCTGGCTTCATGTGACCTAGGTCAAGGTATTCCGACAACACAGCATCGTACTCTTGTTTTGCGTTGGGATTACAGAGAAGACGTTTTTCATTCCTTAAGAATTGCCTTTGCGCGTTTTCACGCGAAGCACCTAACCATGGATTTTGGAGAAAATCTTCTGTAAAAGGCAATCGCACTACGTACCGGCCCGTGTCATCTCGGTAAGTCGATTCTTCAAAAAGAGTCTCGCAATATTGTTCCGCAGTCGTGAGTATGGGGGTTTGTGGAAGTTCTTCTTGCTTCCAAAATTTTTCAATTTCTTCCTCTAAGGTTATTTCGTTAAAAAACGATACCGATTTTGTGAACTCTGATTTATTACTAGGGGTTTGTTTCTCCAGAGGACCTAGCAATACCCACCCAAATACCGTATTTTGTGCCATAACCCTTTGAAACACTTTTGGTTTTAATCCATCTCGGATAATAAAGGGGTACAAATCTGCACCAATCAGTAGGTCTATCTTTGAACTTCGATTAAAAAATGGATCCGCTAGAGGAAAATCAAAATATTGTTGAGAATCTCCTACCTCTATGGAGATTGAAGGCAAATTGTCAGTCACCCTTTTCAGAACCAATGCTTCGGCCGATAACACAAAATTTTTATCAAGCCTTGAACTAAGAGTGAATGAGCACAACTTAGAGGAACTCGCGGTTACCGAAGAATTAACACCTGCGACCGTGGCTCTAACTGCTCGGGTTGGCAACCCTAATTTTGCCTGAATTTCTTCTGAAACGAATGAAACTTCAGAACCCGGGTCTATAAGAGCTCGCCATTCAAAATCGGTTTGATGATGGCGGATACGAACTATCGCAGTAGCGAGAAGGGCAGTGCATCTTGTTGTTGAAAAAAATGTTTTTGTTACAACGTTGGGATTTTCATTCGCATTTGAAAACTGAGCCGTGTTCGAGTTCTCACTTGGCGAAGAAAATTGAGCATTGGGATATGGCACTGGGTTTATGGTCTGAAAAGAGTTGTGACTTGAACTTGGAACAAAGTTTGGAATGGCATTTAAATTAAAACTTGATTTAAAATTTGAAGGGGACCTTGAAGTGGACTGTATTTTTTGGGATGTATTCCCTGGCACCGGTGTCATTTCAAAATGTAGGAGCGAATGATGTCTTCCTTTACAATGGAAACATGTGTTCTCACTCTGGCAAGCCGGTACCATATGAGTGAATGCTAGACAATTATAGCAATATTTGAGTCTTCGTACCGTGTTTCTCCTTTTAGAAACATTCATCTTCAAAAATTCTGGACATAGTCTCAGCGAGTGATTTCCTTGGCAAATTTTACATTGCGAACCCATTTGTGCATGATGCGTGCGAACACGAGGTGAATTATGTGTGCTTGTGGTTGGATACTGTGGTTTGTTTGACGGACGTGGCCCTTTACCTCCCTGTTGCATGTCAGCAACATTCTCTAATACGCGGTACCTATTGGTAAGGAAAGTGTTCATGCTTTCCCAAGTTTGAACTTCTGTCGGTTTATTTAGGGAACACGCTTTTAGTTCATGTTTTATGTATTTTGTATTGTTAAAATATATGTTTTATTGTATTATAGTGCTTGTGTTATTGTAGTTATATGTTTTACATTACTAACAACTAACACCAGCACTAAGTGATGAGCCGGTGGAACACATATAATGTGTTGGCAAATCTTTGTTCATAAGCTGAAGCTTGCTTTAAGCTCCTTATGAACAGGATCTGATAGTGTAAAAAAAAAAAAAAAAATAAATGCTGGCCATTTTAAATAATCCCCACAAAAAATTTCGGTTTCACATGGAGGCACATGCATACTATGCGTTACTAATTTTTCTACATCACCCGATTGGAAATCTTCAACATTAAGTTTCGACTTTACTTCATGCGACCGACCGAATTCTAAAATTTCACTAAGAAATTCTATATAAGTATCGGAGGATTTCCTATACTTATCCCGTACCTCAACGAGTGACGCCTTGAGCTCGTCATCTTCTTTTGCCGCACGAATATATAGACTGTATTGCTCTTTAACGTTGAGCCACAGTTCCGTAAGTTCAAGGCGGTATGCCTCCGCAACTGACTTTGAGACATCCTTTTGTTTTTCTTTAAAAGACGCGTGGAATTCAACAAGCGTATCGCACGCCAAAATTAATTCTTCTAAACTCATGCCTTCAAATAAAAGTCGCACTTTGTTGGCTTTAATTTAACCGAATGCACTGAAAAAACCGAAATCACCACCGTTGGCACCTTGCAAAATGTTCACCTTTTATTATCATTAACCACTAGGAAATACGCGTACAGTTAGCACCGTTCCAATTTTACCGTATGCTAACTGCACCGTTTTAGCGTTTAAAATTTGGTAATATATAATGTAATTTGGAGAATATACGCGTACAGTTAGCACCGTTCCAATTTTACCGCATGCCAACTGTACCGTTTCAGCGATTAAATTTTCTTATATACAAAAGTCAATCAAAATTCAAAATACTCATAAATTAAAAAAATTTATTTTGTACCTGTACAAATTCTAGATTTATGTTGGCTGCTACTGTTGACTCGGCTGTGTACAATGATGATGGACTCGCTGGCGCTGGCTGGACAATGATTTAATGCAATAACGCTGGCTCACTTTGCCAGTAATTGCAAATAAATTAATCTGCGCACTTAACTAGTTTTTCGCAAAAACTATTCGGCCGAATGGACCAAATGTTCAGTTGTATAGTTTTTTTTTTTTTTGTTTCTAATTTGGGATTGCCCAAGCTTTGATGTCTGCCATCCAATGGGTTCGACCAAAAACGGCAACTTAATGCCGACAAGGGGTTGGATATTTTCCTATGCACCAGACTACACTTAAAACACTTTATTGGGTTTTAGTTTCGTTTTATTTCATTAAAGAACTTTACTTAGTAGGTATACATTAACTTTAATTTATTAACAATGTTTTCTTTTTTTTTCTTTGCGTAGGGATGGGGTCTGGTGGTCTTTTTCTCTTTTTAACTTTTAGACAACTGGCTCGGCTGGGTGGTAAACAAAGACTGAAAAATTCTAGATATTTCTTATTTGACGTTTGCCACCCGGCTAGCGGCTCGCGCGGCAAATAACGAACAGGGTGAACACAATGCTTAGGCAGCAAACTCATTGCGCATAGTTTAGTGCGGCATCATATTTTCACCCTGAACATTACCGCCCGCCTTGCAACCTCGGATGCAACCAATTAAGAACGCGTGAGCAAGAGACCACTAGACCTTTAAACCATCTGATCATGAATCGCTCAATTAAATTACATATTTTGTTAATGAGAGTTAAATGCTAAAAGTACAAAAATAGTTCAAATTTTATTATGTTTTTTTTTTTTTTTATATAAGAAATATAAATGAATAGATTACAGTGTAATTGTGGCAAAAAATTAAAAGGACATTAACAAACCTTTTCCAATATATGAGCATTTTTATCGACTGTTATAGACCTTTTGAAATTGCAATTTTGCTGAAGAATAAAAGGAAACAAATCTTGATGCGAACGATGGTGATTTGCGCTTCCTCATACACCTTTGTCTAACAAACTCTTTCTATTTATTTGAGTTACAATTAGTTAGGCGAAAAATATAAAGTATTTGGACTTATTGAGGTAGAAGAACACAAAGTTTAGCGATTGATCGTGTGACGATTCCCTTTTCAGTTTTTACCGCGGCGACTCTAATTTTACTATCATTTCCGGCATGTATTTTGACGACTCGTCCAAGACGCCACTCGTTGGGGGGCAAATTTTCATTACGAATAATAACTAGATCATCAATTTGAAGATTTCGTTGCGGATTTTTCCACTTATAACGCTTGTGGAGCTCCTTCAAATATTCTTCTTTCCACCTTGCACAAAATTGATGATGAAGAATTTGCAACTTTCTCCATCGGTTCATCACGCTTAACGATTGATTTTGAAGTGAGGGTTCTGGCAAACCTAATAGCAATCCACCAGTCAGAAAATGACCTGGGGTAAGAGGAACTATATCCGACACATTTTCGGACATGGGTGACAAAGGGCGTGAATTTAAGCTGCATTCAATTCTGGCGAGTAAAGTGGTAAATTCTTCGAAAGTGAACTTTTCATTACCAGCTAACTTTCTGAAGTGCAACTTAAAACTTTTAACACCCGCTTCCCATAATCCGCCCATATGAGGTGAGCCGGGAGGGATAAAATTCCACTTTATATGTGCAAATTGATGAACCGGAGCTATAGGGCAATGTATGAGATATTTGTGGAAGTCGTGTAAAAGAACTTTAGAAGCGCCGACAAAGTTTGTACCGTGGTCTGAAAAAACTTGTTCAGGGGTACCTCGACGTGAAACAAAACGCGTAAATGCCGCTAAAAACGCTTGCGTAGTTAGATCACTAACCAATTCTAGGTGCAGGGCTCGTGTTGCAAAACATACGAAGATTGACACATACCCCTTATCTAGGCGACATTTTCGACCGTAATAAGTCTTTATTAGGAAAGGTCCTGCAAAATCAACTCCTATATTTGTAAAAGGTCGACTTAATACTGTCCGTTCTACTGGTAACGCACCCATTAGTTGTGTTTGAACGTGTTTTTTGTATCGCGTACAAATTGTGCATTCAAAAATGCATTTTTTGATAAGTTTTTTCAAACTAGGTATCCAATACTCGGATCTTATCATACGCATCATGAGTTGGATTTCACCATGCAGAGAAAGTTCATGAACATATTTCACATAAAGTTGTATATAAAGAGAATTGGCTGGTAATAAAAGTGGAAACTTTTCATTGTACGGCAATGTCGAAGACGATAATCTTCCATTTGCACGAACGATACCTTTTTTATCCAGAAATGGATTAAATTTACTCAACCAACTTTTTTGAGCTACCTGTTCTCCTTTTGTTAATGCCCGGTATTCAGCATAAAAATATTTCTTTTGCGTCAACATAATCAATTTCTGTTTTGCTAATACTATTTCTTCATATGAGAGCTCTGCTGTTCGGTTTGTTTTTCTCTCAGCACTTTTTGCTGTGGCATGGTAAAATCTCAACATATATGCTGTTACACAAATAACCTTATGCCAATTGGAAAATTTGCAAATATCATTTTCGAAACCGTGTGGAATTTGATTTATAAAGGTTTTAACTGTTTTGATTTCTAGCAATGCTGCGTCAACTGGTTCACATTTTAAACTAGGCCAATTGGATTCTGGTTGTGATAACCACTGAGGACCCCCCCACCATAAACCATTTTGTTTTAAATCTGAAGGATAGACCCCTCGTGTGGCTAAATCAGCCGGATTTTCCGCTGAAACTACGTGTGACCAATTGTTGACTGAAGTATTTTTTAAAATTTCGGCCGTTCTGTTTGCCACGAAGGTTTTCCATGAACTTGGATGTTTTTTAAGCCATGCTAGCACAATAGTGGAATTTGTCCACAATTTGATCGAAGATATATTTCTTATATGAAGAGAAGTCGAAGCGAGCTGAATCATTTTTGATAAGAGAACTGCATCCTGTAACTCCAACCTTGGAAGAGAGATCGTATTTACAGGAGCGACTTTCGATTTGGCCCATAATAAGTGGGCAGTTATTTTGCTTTTCTTTTGCACGCGAAGAAAAATACAAGCAGCGTAAGCCTTTTCTGAGGCATCGCAAAACCCATGTATCTGCGTTACGGAATCGGGAGTATATTCCACCCACCGCGGAATATTCAAGCTTGAAATTTCTGGCAACTTGGACACAAAAATTCTCCAACTTTGTTCGGTCGTGGGAAAAAGACATTTATCCCATTCGGTCTTGTCTTTCCAAATTTGTTGCATTAATATTTTTGCAATAACCACGATAGGGGCCAACCACCCTAACGGGTCATACAACTTTGCGATTACAGACAAGACTGACCGTTTTGTAATGAGATCTGACTGTGGTACATTTTTTTGAACCGAAAAAGAGAATGTGTCCTGGTTTGCCTGCCACTGTATACCTAGAGTTTTGACTGTGCTTTTATCATCGAATTTTAGAAAATCCTTATTTAAGAGTGAACCTTTGGGTAGATGCCTCAACAACTCAGCTGTATTAGAAGTCCATTTTCGTAAATGGAAGCCAGCCGATTGCAGAACAGATACCAGCTCCGATTGTGCCAAGATAGCGCTAGAAATTTCATGAGCTCCTGATAGGACGTCATCCACAAATAATTCTCGTAAAAGAACATCAGACGCGAGCGGATGAGACTCTTTAACTTCCAAGGCCAACTTTTGCAACGTACGGATTGCTAGATATGGGGAACACGTTACTCCAAAAGTAAGTGTTAACATTTCAAATATTGTTAGGGGATCTCCCATATTTTCACGATAAAAAATTCTTTGAAATGGCGTTTGATCGGGATGTATTTTAATTTGTCGGTACATTTTCTCAATATCGCTGTTGAACACGTATCGACAAAGCCGCCAATTCAAAGTTAAAAGGGTGATATCTGTCTGCAAAGCTGGGCCCGGGTACAAAACGTCATTTAAGCTCTTCCCGTTTGAAGAAGCAAAAGAAGCATTGAACACCACACGTACCTTTGTTGTGAGGCTATCTGGTTTTATGACCGCATGATGGGGCATAAAGTAAGACTTCATTTTATGTGAAAAAACTTCGTTCCCTTCGCATGGAGTGGCTGGCTTCATGTGACCTAGGTCAAGGTATTCCGACAACACAGCATCGTACTCTTGTTTTGCGTTGGGATTACAGAGAAGACGTTTTTCATTCCTTAAGAATTGCCTTTGCGCGTTTTCACGCGAAGCACCTAACCATGGATTTTGGAGAAAATCTTCTGTAAAAGGCAATCGCACTACGTACCGGCCCGTGTCATCTCGGTAAGTCGATTCTTCAAAAAGAGTCTCGCAATATTGTTCCGCAGTCGTGAGTATGGGGGTTTGTGGAAGTTCTTCTTGCTTCCAAAATTTTTCAATTTCTTCCTCTAAGGTTATTTCGTTAAAAAACGATACCGATTTTGTGAACTCTGATTTATTACTAGGGGTTTGTTTCTCCAGAGGACCTAGCAATACCCACCCAAATACCGTATTTTGTGCCATAACCCTTTGAAACACTTTTGGTTTTAATCCATCTCGGATAATAAAGGGGTACAAATCTGCACCAATCAGTAGGTCTATCTTTGAACTTCGATTAAAAAATGGATCCGCTAGAGGAAAATCAAAATATTGTTGAGAATCTCCTACCTCTATGGAGATTGAAGGCAAATTGTCAGTCACCCTTTTCAGAACCAATGCTTCGGCCGATAACACAAAATTTTTATCAAGCCTTAAACTAAGAGTGAATGAGCACAACTTAGAGGAACTCGCGGTTACCGAAGAATTAACACCTGCGACCGTGGCTCTAACTGCTCGGGTTGGCAACCCTAATTTTGCCTGAATTTCTTCTGAAACGAATGAAACTTCAGAACCCGGGTCTATAAGAGCTCGCCATTCAAAATCGGTTTGATGATGGCGGATACGAACTATCGCAGTAGCGAGAAGGGCAGTGCATCTTGTTGTTGAAAAAAATGTTTTTGTTACAACGTTGGGATTTTCATTCGCATTTGAAAACTGAGCCGTATTCGAGTTCTCACTTGGCGAAGAAAATTGAGCATTGGGATATGGCACTGGGTTTATGGTCTGAAAAGAGTTGTGACTTGAACTTGGAACAAAGTTTGGAATGGCATTTAAATTAAAACTTGATTTAAAATTTGAAGGGGACCTTGAAGTGGACTGTATTTTTTGGGATGTATTCCCTGGCGGTCAGCCATCAGACGAATAGGGGGAATAACATGTAGCATATGAAAACATGCACGTGCCGTAACTATTCGGGACTGGTGGAAGTGTGATCATAGCCTCTTTGCGGCGGCCGCTAGTAACAAGCCTTTTAAAAAAGGTTTGGCTAATATGATCAGGCTAGTTCCTCAGGTTGGCAACAGGTTAATTCCCTGTTCCGTAAAATTTTAGAATTACGAACCCGACAACAAGCCTCGGAAACGGACTGATCTCACGACGACAACCAACGCAACGAAAACGGCAAAACGATTTACGAATTTTCTTATGGAACGTACGATCGCTCTATAGAGCTCGAGCTGCTCAGCAGCTAGCCGATGCCCTGTCAAAATATAGAGCTGACATAACAGCACTACAAGAAATCAGATGGACAGGGAATGGTGTTTTACAGAAGAAAGAATATGACGTATACTACAGCTGTCATACAAAACACCATGTGCTCGGGGTAGGCTTCCGAGTCAGCGAAAAAATGAAGTCTACCATCATCGGCTTTAACGCTATAAGCGAAAGGCTATGCACCCTTCGCGTGCGAGGCAAATTTACGAACATTAGCCTCATTAACGTTCACGGACCTACGGAGGAGTCCTCAGACGAAGAAAAAGAGACTTACTAAGAACAAGTCGAGAGGACCCTCAATGCCTGTCCAAGGTATGACGTAAAAATCATCCTTGGGGATTTGAACGCAAAAATAGGTCGGGAGCCGGTATTCAGGCATTACGCAGGCACCCATAGTTTGCATGAGAACACTAATGACAATGGACTTCGAGTCTTAGAATTGGCAGCATCGAAAAACATGGTCGTTGCGAGTACCAGGTTCCCGCGAAAAGATATCTACAAAGCCACCTGGGTATCACCTGATGGAGTCACTCGTAACCAAATAGACCACGTGTTGATAGACCGTCGCCACTACTCGAACTTGATGACGGTACGAACGTACCGAGGCGCCAATATCGACTCGGATCACTATCTTGTTGGTATGGTCTTCCGAGGGCGGATTGCCTTGCGAAGACGTATTGCATCCGCCGATCAAGTTCGAATCAACACGGCTGCCCTGCGCAATGAAAATGCCAGTAACACCTTTGGTAATGCGTTAGGACTCGCCCTAGAATCGCTTGATTTAGGGAGAGTAAGTCCTGGGGCCAGTATGCTGGGCGTAGATGAGAAGTGGACACGCCTTAAGAATACTGTCATTAGTACTGCCAACTCCATCTTAGGCAGCAGTCGTAGAAATCGGAACGACTGGTTTGATGATGAATGCAAGCTAGCGACTGAACGTAAGAATGTTGCGTACCGAGCAATGCAGCAATCTCATAGAACGCGGGCACGCGAAGAAGAATATAAAGAGCTCAGAAGAATAGAAAAACGGCTTCACAGACAGAAAAAATCAGCCTGGGAGAAGAACTTAATCTGTGAAATAGAAAAAAGCCGAGAGCGAGGTCAGCACCAGGCGCGGAAGTTCTACCAATCCATCCGAAACATGACGCAGTACACACCACGCTGCACATACTGCAAGGACGGAGAGGGAAATCTGATCACCGATCCACAAAGCATACTGGAGCGATGGGAAGTGTACTTTAATGAATTGCTAAATGGTCAACTCACTGCAGAAGTGGAGGCTCCACTGCTTCAAGACGAATACCTTATGTTGCCGTCACCAAGCATAGAAGAGGTTGAGAAGGCTATAGACCGGCTAAAGAAAAACAAAGCCCCGGGAGCTGATGGTATACCAGCCGAATTATTTCAACACGGTGGGCCAGCTCTACGTCAGGCAATTCATGATATTATAGTGCACGTGTGGGAGCGTGAAGAAATGCCAGAAGACTGGCGAAAAGGTATAATATGCCCCATACATAAGAAAGGAGATGTCACAACGTGCAGCAACTATAGAGGTATCACGTTGTTGAGTACCGCCTATAAGATACTCTCCTCTATCCTACAAGACCGGATAACCCCATACGCTAAAACCATCATCGGACAATATCAGTGTGGTTTCATTCCAGGCAAATCAACAACTGATCAGATCTTTACCCTTAGGCAGGCGATGGAAAAATGTCTAGAATTTAACATCCCAACATACCACCTGTTTATAGACTTTAAGGCCGCCTATGATAGCATAGCCAGGGTAGAACTTTACAAAGCCATGAGAGAATTCGGCATCCCAAATAAATTGACACGACTATGTAGGTTGACCATGACCAACGTAACAAGCCAAGTAAAAATAGCCGGATTGCTATCCAGACCAATCAACATCTTTAATGGACTCCGACAAGGGGATGGTTTGGCCTGCCTCCTCTTCAACCTGGCGTTGGAGAAAGCAATCCGTGACTCTGGCACGGCAACAAGAGGGACCATCGTCAACAGGTCCAGCCAGATACTGGCTTACGCAGACGACATCGACATCATCGGAAGAACCGAGCAAGCTGTACACGATTCCTTCATCCAGATCGAGCAGGCGGCACAAAATCTGGGGCTGCACATTAGTGAAGGTAAAACAAAGGTGGCGTCGAATGCGAGAGGAACAGTTGGTCAAACAATCAAGGTAGCGGAGCACCAATTTGAAGTGGTGCAATCCTTTAAATACCTTGGGTCAATAGTAGCAGCCGATAACAATATAGAAGAAGAAATACGCGGGCGGCTTCTCAAATCCAACAGAGCCTACTACAGTCTGTCAAAGCTCTTCAAATCCAGAAATCTCACCATAACTTCAAAACTACTGCTGTACAGGACCATGGTTCTGCCAGTACTCACATATGGATCCGAGACTTGGGTGCTTAGCAAAAGGCACTCTGACCTCTTAGCCGCGTTCGAGAGAAAAGTCTTAAGGAGAATTGTTGGCCCCATATGTGAGGAAGGACGATTCCGGAGACGGTACAATCATGAATTGTACGCAATCTACCTTGAAGCAGATATAGTGACAAAAATTATGCTCGGTAGACTTCGGTGGGCAGGGCACCTAGCTCGCATGAGCGAAGAGGAACCTGCTCGGAAAGTTCTTTGTGGTACATTCTATGGCATACGACAGCGTGGTAAACCATGCTTGCGCTGGAGAGATGGCGTAGACCAGGACGCCCGGAGCCTTGGGGTGCGCAACTGGATGGCGTCGGCTCGAGACCGGGATAGGTGGAGAGACTTGTTGAAGGAGGCCAGGACCGGACCCCGGTTGTCGAGCCGATGATGATGATGATGATTCCCTGGCACCGGTGTCATTTCAAAATGTAGGAGCGAATGATGTCTTCCTTTACAATGGAAACATGTGTTCTCACTCTGGCAAGCCGGTACCATATGAGTGAATGCTAGACAATTATAGCAATATTTGAGTCTTTGTACCGTGTTTCTCCTTTTAGAAACATTCATCTTCAAAAATTCTGGACATAGTCTCAGCGAGTGATTTCCTTGGCAAATTTTACATTGCGAACCCATTTGTGCATGATGCGTGCGAACACGAGGTGAATTATGTGTGCTTGTGGTTGGATACTGTGGTTTGTTTGACG
This sequence comes from Baccha elongata, assembly GCA_951217065.1. Lineage (NCBI taxonomy): Eukaryota > Metazoa > Arthropoda > Insecta > Diptera > Syrphidae > Baccha > Baccha elongata. The sequence goes on from CATNUY010000250.1 coordinate 87,431, forward strand.
GACGTGGCCCTTTACCTCCCTGTTGCATGTCAGCAACATTCTCTAATACGCGGTACCTATTGGTAAGGAAAGTGTTCATGCTTTCCCAAGTTTGAACTTCTGTCGGTTTATTTAGGGATTGTTCCCAAAGCGCTAGAGTTTGTGCTGGGAGGCGAGTAGCACACAAGTATGTGATGAAAGCATCCCATTTGTCAACCTCAATGCCGTATGAACCTAAAGCTAAAAGCGCATCATTAATGTTGTTCTGCATTTCTTTTAATGCCGAAGGAGATTCAACCGTAATATGTGATTGGCCGAGCAAAATATTAAGATGGCTGTTCACTAACACGCGTTTGTTTTCATAATGCTCTTTAAGAGCTGACCAAGCTGCCGCAAAATTGTCATCAGTAATTTCAAATTTAGAGACAATGCTTAAAGCTTGATTTTTAGTCCGAGCACGCAAGTGAAAAAGTTTTTGAACGGGACCTTATCTTGCATGCCGGATGTAAAGAGCTGTAAACATGTCCCTAAATGCTGGCCGTTTTAAATAATCCCCACAAAAAATTTCGGTTTCACATGGAGGCACATGCATACTATGCGTTACTAATTTTTCTACATCACCCGATTGGAAATCTTCAACATTAAGTTTCGACTTTACTTCATGCGACCGCGCAAATTCTAAAATTTCACTAAGAAATTCTATATAAGTATCGGAGGATTTCCTATACTTATCCCGTACCTCAACGAGTGACGCCTTGAGCTCGTCATCTTCTTTTGCCGCACGAATATATAGACTGTATTGTTCTTTAACGTTGAGCCACAGTTCCGTAAGTTCAAGGCGGTATGCCTCCGCAACTGACTTTGAGACATCCTTTTGTTTTTCTTTAAAAGACGCGTGGAATTCAACAAGCGTATCGCACGCCAAAATTAATTCTTCTAAACTCATGCCTTCAAATAAAAGTCGCACTTTGTTGGCTTTAATTTAACCGAATGCACTGAAAAAACCGAAATCATCACCGTTGGCACCTTGCAAAATGTTCACCTTTTATTATCATTAACCACTAGGAAATACGTGTACAGTTAGCACCGTTCCAATTTTACCGTATGCTAACTGCACCGTTTTAGCGTTTAAAATTTGGTAATATATAATGTAATTTGGAGAATATACGCGTACAGTTAGCACCGTTCCAATTTTACCGCATGCCGACTGTACCGTTTCAGCGATTAAATTTTCTTATATACACAAGTCAATCAAAATTCAAAATACTCATAAATTAAAAAAAAATTATTTTGTACCTGTAAAAATTCTAGATTTATGTTGGCTGCTACTGTTGACTCGGCTGTGTACAATGATGATGGACTCGCTGGCGCTGGCTGGACAATGATTTAATGCAATAACGCTGGCTCACTTTGCCAGTAATTGCAAATAAATTAATCTGCGCACTTAACTAGTTTTTCGCAAAAACTATTCGGCCGAATGGACCAAAATGTTCAGTTGTATAGTTTTTTTTTTTGTTTCTAATTTGGGATTGCCCAAGCTTTGATGTCTGCCATCCAATGGGTTCGACCAAAAACGGCAACTTAATGGCGACAAGGGGTTGGATATTTTCCTATGCACCAGACTACACTTAAAACACTTTATTGGTTTTAAGTTTCGTTTTATTTCATTAAAGAACTTTACTTAGTAGGTATACATTAACTTTAATTTATTAACAATGTTTTCTTTTTTTTTCTTTGCGTAGGGATGGGGTCTGGTGGTCTTTTTCTCTTTTTAACTTTTAGACAACTGGCTCGGCTGGGTGGTAAACAAAGACTGAAAAATTCTAGATATTTCTTATTTGACGTTTGCCACCCGGCTAGCGGCTCGCGCGGCAAATAACGAACAGGGTGAACACAATGCTTAGGCAGCAAACTTATTGCGCATAGTTTAGTGCGGCATCATATTTTCACCCTGAACATTACCGCCCGCCTTGCAACCTCGGATGCAACCAATTAAGAACGCATGAGCAAGAGACCACTAGACCTTTAAACCATCTGATCATGAATCGCTCAATTAAATTACATATTTTGTTAATGAGAGTTAAATGCTAAAAGTACATAAATAGTTAAAATTTTATTATGTTTTTTTTTTTTTGATATAAGAAATATAAATGAATAGATTACAGTGTAATTGTGGCAAAAAATTAAAAGGACATTAACAAACCTTTTCCAATATATGAGCATTTTTATCGACTGTTATAGACCTTTTGAAATTGCAATTTTGCTGAAGAATAAAAGGAAACAAATCTTGATGCGAACGATGGTGATTTGCGCTTCCTCATACACCTTTGTCTAACAAACTCTTTCTATTTATTTGAGTTACAATTAGTTAGGCGAAAAATATAAAGTATTTGGACTTATTGAGGTAGAAGAACACAAAGTTTAGCGATTGATCGTGTGACGATTCCCTTTTCAGTTTTTACCGCGGCGACTCTAATTTTACTATCATTTCCGGCATGTATTTTGACGACTCGTCCAAGACGCCACTCGTTGGGGGGCAAATTTTCATTACGAATAATAACTAGATCATCAATTTGAAGATTTCGTTGCGGATTTTTCCACTTATAACGCTTGTGGAGCTCCTTCAAATATTCTTCTCTCCACCTTGCACAAAATTGATGATGAAGAATTTGCAACTTTTTCCATCGGTTCATCACGCTTAACGATTGATTTTGAAGTGAGGGTTCTGGCAAACCTAATAGCAATCCACCAGTCAGAAAATGACCTGGGGTAAGAGGAACTATATCCGACACATTTTCGGACATGGGTGACAAAGGGCGTGAATTTAAGCTGCATGCAATTCTGGCGAGTAAAGTGGTAAATTCTTCGAAAGTGAACTTTTCATTACCAGCTAACTTTCTGAAGTGCAACTTAAAACTTTTAACACCCGCTTCCCATAATCCGCCCATATGAGGTGAGCCGGGAGGGATAAAATTCCACTTTATATGTGCAAATTGATGAACCGGAGCTATAGGGCAATGTATGAGATATTTGTGGAAGTCGTGTAAAAGAACTTTAGAAGCGCCGACAAAGTTTGTACCGTGGTCTGAAAAAACTTGTTCAGGGGTACCTCGACGTGAAACAAAACGCGTAAATGCCGCTAAAAACGCTTGCGTAGTTAGATCACTAACCAATTCTAGGTGCAGGGCTCGTGTTGCAAAACATACGAAGATTGACACATACCCCTTATCTAGGCGACATTTTCGACCGTAATAAGTCTTTATCAGGAAAGGTCCTGCAAAATCAACTCCTATATTTGTAAAAGGTCGACTTAATACTGTCCGTTCTACTTGTAACGCACCCATTAGTTGTGTTTGAACGTGTTTTTTGTATCGCGTACAAATTGTGCATTCAAAAATGCATTTTTTGATAAGTTTTTTCAAACTAGGTATCCAATACTCGGATCTTATCATACGCATCATGAGTTGGATTTCACCATGCAGAGAAAGTTCATGAATATATTTCACATAAAGTTGTATATAAAGAGAATTGGCTGGTAATAAAAGTGGAAACTTTTCATTGTACGGCAATGTCGAAGACGATAATCTTCCATTTGCACGAACGATACCTTTTTTATCCAGAAATGGATTAAATTTACTCAACCAACTTTTTTGAGCTACCTGTTCTCCTTTTGTTAATGCCCGGTATTCAGCATAAAAATATTTCTTTTGCGTCAACATAATCAATTTCTGTTTTGCTAATACTATTTCTTCATATGAGAGCTCTGCTGTTCGGTTTGTTTTTCTCTCAGCACTTTTTGCTGTGGCATGGTAAAATCTCAACATATATGCTGTTACACAAATAACCTTATGCCAATTGGAAAATTTGCAAATATCATTTTCGAAGTCGTGTGGAATTTGATTTATAAAGGTTTTAACTGTTTTGATTTCTAGCAATGCTGCGTCAACTGGTTCACATTTTGAACTAGGCCAATTGGATTCTGGTTGTGATAACCACTGAGGACCCCCCCACCATAAACCATTTTGTTTTAAATCTGAAGGATAGACCCCTCGTGTGGCTAAATCAGCCGGATTTTCCGCTGAAACTACGTGTGACCAATTGTTGACTGAAGTATTTTTTAAAATTTCGGCCGTTCTGTTTGCCACGAAGGTTTTCCATGAACTTGGATATTTTTTAAGCCATGCTAGCACAATAGTGGAATCTGTCCACAATTTGATCGAAGATATATTTCTTATATGAAGAGAAGTCGAAGCGAGCTGAATCATTTTTGATAAGAGAACTGCACCCTGTAACTCCAACCTTGGAAGAGAGATCGTATTTACAGGAGCGACTTTCGATTTGGCCCATAATAAGTGGGCAGTTATTTTGCTTTTCTTTTGCACGCGAAGAAAAATACAAGCAGCGTAAGCCTTTTCTGAGGCATCGCAAAACCCATGTATCTGCGTTACGGAATCGGGAGTATATTCCACCCACCGCGGAATATTCAAGCTTGAAATTTCTGGCAACTTGGACACAAAAATTCTTCAACTTTGTTCGGTCGTGGGAAAAAGACATTTATCCCATTCGGTCTTGTCTTTCCAAATTTGTTGCATTAATATTTTTGCAATAACCACGATAGGGGCCAACCACCCTAACGGGTCATACAACTTTGCGATTACAGACAAGACTGACCGTTTTGTAATGAGATCTGACTGTGGTACATTTTTTTGAACCGAAAAAGAGAATGTGTCCTGGTTTGCCTGCCACTGTATACCTAGAGTTTTGACTGTGCTTTTATCATCGAATTTTAGAAAATCCTTATTTAAGAGTGAACCTTTGGGTAGATGCCTCAACAACTCAGCTGTATTAGAAGTCCATTTTCGTAAATGGAAGCCAGCCGATTGCAGAACAGATACCAGCGATTGTGCCAAGATAGCGCTAGAAATTTCATGAGCTCCTGATAGGACGTCATCCACAAATAATTCTCGTAAAAGAACATCAGACGCGAGCGGATGAGACTCTTTAACTTCCAAGGCCAACTTTTGCAACGTACGGATTGCTAGATATGGGGAACACGTTACTCCAAAAGTAAGTGTTAACATTTCAAATATTGTTAGGGGATCTCCCATATTTTCACGATAAAAAATTCTTTGAAATGGCGTTTGATCGGGATGTATTTTAATTTGTCGGTACATTTTCTCAATATCGCTGTTGAACACGTATCGATAAAGCCGCCAATTCAAAATTAAAAGGGTGATATCTGTCTGCAAAGCTGGGCCCGGGTACAAAACGTCATTTAAGCTCTTCCCGTTTGAAGAAGCAAAAGAAGCATTGAACACCACACGTACCTTTGTTGTGAGGCTATCTGGTTTTATGACCGCATGATGGGGCATAAAGTAAGACTTCATTTTATGTGAAAAAACTTCGTTCCCTTCGCATGGAGTGGCTGGCTTCATGTGACCTAGGTCAAGGTATTCCGACAACACAGCATCGTACTCTTGTTTTGCGTTGGGATTACAGAGAAGACGTTTTTCATTCCTTAAGAATTGCCTTTGCGCTTTTTCACGCGAAGCACCTAACCATGGATTTTGGAGAAAACCTTCTGTAAAAGGCAATCGCACTACGTACCGGCCCGTGTCATCTCGGTAAGTCGATTCTTCAAAAAGAGTCTCGCAATATTGTTCCGCAGTCGTGAGTATGGGGGTTTGTGGAAGTTCTTCTTGCTTCCAAAATTTTTCAATTTCTTCCTCTAAGGTAATTTCGTTAAAAAACGATACCGATTTTGTGAACTCTGATTTATTACAAGGGGTTTGTTTCTCCAGAGGACCTAGCAATACCCACCCAAATACCGTATTTTGTGCCATAACCCTTTGAAACACTTTTGGTTTTAATCCATCTCGGATAATAAAGGGGTACAAATCTGCACCAATCAGTAGGTCTATCTTTGAACTTCGATTAAAAAATGGATCCGCTAGAGGAAAATCAAAATATTGTTGAGAATCTCCTACCTCTATGGAGATTGAAGGCAAATTGTCAGTCACCCTTTTCAGAACCAATGCTTCGGCCGATAACACAAAATTTTTATCAAGCCTTGAACTAAGAGTGAATGAGCACAACTTAGAGGAACTCGCGGTTACCGAAGAATTAACACCTGCGACCGTGGCTCTAACTGCTCGGGTTGGCAACCCTAATTTTTCCTGAATTTCTTCTGAAACGAATGAAACTTCAGAACCCGGGTCTATAAGAGCTCGCCATTCAAAATCGGTTTGATGATGGCAGATACGAACTATCGCAGTAGCGAGAAGGGCAGTGCATCTTGTTGTTGAAAAAAATGTTTTTGTTACAACGTTGGGATTTTCATTCGCATTTGAAAACTGAGCCGTATTCGAGTTCTCACTTGGCGAAGAAAATTGAGCATTGGGATATGGCACTGGGTTTATGGTCTGAAAAGAGTTGTGACTTGAACTTGGAACAAAGTTTGGAATGGCATTTAAATTAAAACTTGATTTAAAATTTGAAGGGGACCTTGAAGTGGACTGTATTTTTTGGGATGTATTCCCTGGCACCGGTGTCATTTCAAAATGTATGCGAATGATGTCTTCCTTTACAATGGAAACATGTGTTCTCACTCTGGCAAGCCGGTACCATATGAGTGAATGCTAGACAATTATAGCAATATTTGAGTCTTCGTACCGTGTTTCTCCTTTTAGAAACATTCATCTTCAAAAATTCTGGACATAGTCTCAGCGAGTGATTTCCTTGGCAAATTTTACATTGCGAACCCATTTGTGCATGATGCGTGCGAACACGAGGTGAATTATGTGTGCTTGTGGTTGGATACTGTGGTTTGTTTGACGGACGTGGCCCCTTACCTCTCTGTTGCATGTCAGCAACATTCTCTAATACGCTGTACCTATTGGTAAGGAAAGTGTTCATGCTTTCCCAAGTTTGAACTTCTGTCGGTTTATTTAGGGATTGTTCCCAAAGCGCTAGAGTTTGTGCTGGGAGGCGAGTAGCACACAAGTATGTGATGAAAGCATCCCATTTGTCAACCTCAATGCCGTATGAACCTAAAGCTAAAAGCGCATCATTAATGTTGCTCTGCATTTCTTTTAATGCCGAAGGAGATTCAACCGTAATATGTGATTGGCCGAGCAAAATATTAAGATGGCTGTTCACTAACACGCGTTTGTTTTCATAATGCTCTTTAAGAGCTGACCAAGCTGCCGCAAAATTGTCATCAGTAATTTCAAATTTAGAGACAATGCTTAAAGCTTGATTTTTAGTCCGAGCACGCAAGTGAAAAAGTTTTTGAACGGGACCTTATCTTGCATGCCGGATGTAAAGAGCTGTAAACATGTCCCTAAATGCTGGCCGTTTTAAATAATCCCCACAAAAAATTTCGGTTTCACATGGAGGCACATGCATACTATGCGTTACTAATTTTTCTACATCACCCGATTGGAAATCTTCAACATTAAGTTTCGACTTTACTTCATGCGACCGCGCGAATTCTAAAATTTCACTAAGAAATTCTATATAAGTATCGGAGGATTTCCTATACTTATCCCGTACTTCAACGAGTGACGCCTTGAGCTCGTCATCTTCTTTTGCCGCACGAATATATAGACTGTATTGTTCTTTAACGTTGAGCCACAGTTCCGTAAGTTCAAGGCGGTATGCCTCCGCAACTGACTTTGAGACATCCTTTTGTTTTTCTTTAAAAGACGCGTGGAATTCAACAATCGTATCGCACGCCAAAATTAATTCTTCTAAACTCATGCCTTCAAATAAAAGTCGCACTTTGTTGGCTTTAATTTAACCGAATGCACTGAAAAAACCGAAATCACCACCGTTGGCACCTTGCAAAATGTTCACCTTTTATTATCATTAACCACTAGGAAATACGCGTACAGTTAGCACCGTTCCAATTTTACCGTATGCTAACTGCACCGTTTTAGCGTTTAAAATTTGGTAATATATAATGTAATTTGGAGAATATACGCGTACAGTTAGCACCGTTCCAATTTTACCGCATGCCAACTGTACCGTTTCAGCGATTAAATTTTCTTATATACACAAGTCAATCAAAATTCAAAATACTCATAAATTAAAAAAAAATTATTTTGTACCTGTAAAAATTCTAGATTTATGTTGGCTGCTACTGTTGACTCGGCTGTGTACAATGATGATGGACTCGCTGGCGCTGGCTGGACAATGATTTAATGCAATAACGCTGGCTCACTTTGCCAGTAATTGCAAATAAATTAATCTGCGCACTTAACTAGTTTTTCGCAAAAACTATTCGGCCGAATGGACCAAAATGTTCAGTTGTATAGTTTTTTTTGTTTCTTTCTAATTTGGGATTGCCCAAGCTTTGATGTCTGCCATCCAATGGGTTCGACCAAAAACGGCAACTTAATGCCGACAAGGGGTTGGATATTTTCCTATGCACCAGACTACACTTAAAACACTTTATTGGGTTTTAGTTTCGTTTTATTTCATTAAAGAACTTTACTTAGTAGGTATACATTAACTTTAATTTATTAACAATGTTTTCTTTTTTTTTCTTTGCGTAGGGATGGGGTCTGGTGGTCTTTTTCTCTTTTTAACTTTTAGACAACTGGCTCGGCTGGGTGGTAAACAAAGACTGAAAAATTCTAGATATTTCTTATTTGACGTTTGCCACCCGGCTAGCGGCTCGCGCGGCAAATAACGAACAGGGTGAACACAATGCTTAGGCAGCAAACTCATTGCGCATAGTTTAGTGCGGCATCATATTTTCACCCTGAACAGATTAGCCTATTCAGTTTATCAGGAGAAGTTTAAACAAAGCTGAAAAGAATTATAGCACTACGGAAAAGGAGTGTTTAGTCATTGTCTGGGCAGTAAAAGTTCTTCGTCCATATTTGTATGGTCAAGAGTTTATTATTAGAACGGATCATAAACCATTGACATGGTTATTTAATGTGAAATATCCAGGATCGAGACTTGTTCGTTGGAGACTTAAACTGGAGAATTCATATAGTATAGAGTATAAAAAAGGTTTAGATTATGTGGTTGCAGACCATCTGAGTAGAAATGTTCTAGTAACAACACGTAAAGAGAGGAAAAAGAGAAAATGTCTCTGTGATTGTGATACCCAAGATAATGTAGAAAAAATAAAAGATAATAAAAAAGATAAAGAAACTGAAGAAGATATCCAAGATAATGTAGAAAAAAGAAAAGATAATAAAAAAGATAAAGAAACTGAAGAAGATATCCAAGATAATGTAGAAAAAAAAAAAGATAGTAAAAATGATAAAGAAACTGAAAATATTCAAGAAAATGTAGACGATAATATAGAAGGTAACGAAGGAGATGTACAAAGACATTATGATGAAGAAAGCGTATATGAGGATGAAAATTCAAAAAACTCTAAAAGTAAAGATATAATAGAAGTGACAGATACGAAAAAGCAGACATACATAATTAAAGAATATCATACAAGTTTATCAAAAAGCAACTATTGAAAAAATTAGAGAAAAGTATAATTGGAAAAATTTTAATCAAATGGTTATTGATTTTGTAAAAAGTTGTAAACCTGTCAATTAGGAAAAATCGATAGGCATCCGACTAGAATACCTATGACATTAGTGTCAAACGCATCATATAGCTTAGAGCAAGTTAGTATGTATCTTACAGGCCCATACCCAATCTCGAAACACGAAAATGTGTATGCTTTGAGCATACAAGATAGTTTGTCTAAATTCGTCCGATTTGTACCAATAAAATATATATATGCTGAAACAGTAGCAGAAGCGTTTGTGAACGATTCGATTACGTTCTTAGGTATTCCTAAAATTATTTTAACAGATAATGGTACTGAATTCTGCAATGAACTAATGAAAGATATTACAAAATTATTTAAAATAAAACACATAACCACTAGTGTGGCTCGCCCACAATCTAATGGATCTGTAGAAAGAATTCATGGGAGATTAAAAGAATATTTAAATACAGTAAATTTTGAAAGAGAAGACTGGGATGAAGCTCTAAAGTTTGCAGGATTTTGTTATAATACAACAACACACTCAACAACAGGTAACAGTCCATATGAGGTCCTTTTTGGCAAACAAGCAAATATGCCAAGTAGTATTGATAATATAAACTTACCAACCATGCAAGATTATGTTCAGAACTTAAGCGGACATATTGATTCCATAGAAAATAAAGTAAAAGAAAACCTATTAAAATCAAAATTGAAATCTAAAGAAAATTAGGACCGTAAGACAAACGTAGCACCAACATATAAAGTAGGTGACAGAGTATTAATTAAAAACCTTACAAAAAATAAAAAATTGGAAAATATATTCATAGGTCCATTTATTATTACTAAAGTAACAGATGCTAATGTCTTTGTTAGAACAAATAGGAAAGTCAGGAAGCTTTCTAAAAATTTAGCGAAACCATAAATTGCATCCCAAAATTAATAACATATATTTTTTTTATTTATTTAGTCTCGTACTTGTCAGAGGACTTGTAGTAGAAAACCTTAGTGATAACAGCGGGTTTTACTTTAAAGGAATCGGAATCACAAAAGTTATCGATGGACATGTATCAATTATTAACAAATTAGATCTAAAAGATATAGAACAAGGTATTGAAAACATAAATTTACAAACAAATAATATTAATAAAGCTTGTATTAAACACTTCGAAGCGTGCAAATCACTTGTTCAAAGAGGTCATGAAAATTATGAAAATCTAGTAACCAAAATTACAAATATACAAAATCTGTTAGGTAAAAGCAAGCATAGATTTAAAAGAGGACTAATTAATATTATGGGTTCAGGATTAAAGGTATTATTCGGAACCATGGATAATGAAGATGCAAAATATTATGATAATGCTTTAATGGTTACAGAAGAAAACCAAGAATTTTTAAGAAATGGCTTAAAAGAAGAAATTAATATTATGAAAAGTTTAAATGAACAAAATCAGGTACTCCTTAATAATTACCATATTTTAGAAAATAAAACTATGGATGTTGTTAACTCTCTTGACACCATTATGCTCCACACAAATGAAATACAAGAAAGAGAAGCCATGTTAGAATATTTACAGAGAATATTTGATTTAATAATTAGAAGAAGTTTAGAGTTACAAGTTTAGAGTTACTATTTTTGCAATTAAAAATAATACACCCTTTTATTATAACACCTGAAAAATTGATAACGGTTTTAAGCAATAGTAAATACGAGAATAGAATGTTATATACACCAAGTCTTGAAAGCTACCATAATATAATAAAATTGTTACAAGTTAAAATTTTTGAGAAAAATAATGAAATTGTTGTAATTGTATCTCTACCTATATTAAGAATTGAACATGAAGAAGCATATGAAATAATAACATTACCAATTCCTATAAATAATCAATTAACTGTTTTTGAAAGTGATAAAAACATATTTTTAATAAGTAAAAACAGAGCTAGTTTTGCATTAAAAGATAATTTAAATGAATGTGTTAAATATGATGATGATAATTATGTAAAAATTTTTGTATGTAAAGAACTAGTTTTAGAAAGTACAATAAAAATTGATGTATGTGAATTAAATATATTTATGGAAAGAAATTTTCCTTCATGTGAATTAAAGATAATTGAAAATAAGATAGAGTTCTTCCATCCTTTAAAAAACAATAAGTTTATATTTGCTATAACAGAAGAGACAAAGTTTAAATATAAATGTAAAAACAAAAACGAGGAGTCCGTTACACTTTCTAACAAAGGAATTATTCATTTTGAAGAAAATTGTAAATTTAGTACTTTAGAAACAGATATAACAACAGCTGAAAGTTTAAATAAAACAGTTTATAATGATGTAATTCATTTTGGAATTGAAAATTGCTGTGAAAATATTAAAATAAAAGAAATAATTCCGTTACAAAATCTTCCAAAAATAAAAGGTAATAATTTGAAAAATTTAAAAGATTTATCGATTGAAATAAGTAACCAAAGTAGTTACGTTTCAAAACTTTTACACTCAATTGCTGAAAAAACACAAGGTTTTTTGACCGGATTAATAGCAAAAATCATAACTATTTTAGCAATATATTTTGCAATAAACTGTGTGCGAGGAAGAATAAAACTAACCATATTTAATAAGTGTTTTGTTAAAAAGGAAAGAAAACCCATTGCGGTTTCATATAAAAGTAATGTTGAAACTGCATGTATCAATTATGATAAACCTAAGGAATTGAAATATAATTATGATATATAAAATGTAAATAAAAAAAAACATTGTATTTTAGCATTTAAGATTTTTGTTTATTTCAATAAATTAGGCTGCTTATGTTTTTTGCCTTTGAGACTCTCATACAAGTACACTCTTCACAAGTTCTAATTTTCGAGTTCAGAGTTCGTACTCTTCACTCATTTAAGGGCGGAGGTGTTATGGCGACGCCAAGTCATCAGACTTATGTTTAGTGATCGTGGTATCAATTCGTAGAAAAAGACCATTTAATATGTCTTTGCGCGAAGTGATATTTATTAAAGATAAATAATCCACTTCTGCAATACAATTGTTTCACAACGTTGACCGGATAGCTATTATAAACATCCGCCAAGTGTTAGAATTTCACGACGCACTCAAAGATCGTGGGATTGTAAACAATAATCATCTCAAAGATTATTAATCCAAATATCCACCCTAATGATCTGAGTCATAAACATTCTCGATTGCTATGGCATCGTACCATTTGTGTCGAACCGTTTGTGTGCAGCATCTATGTGTATATAAATATGTATATATTCATATGATGCCATGCACACAGAACCTTTTAGATAAGATGAGCTTGGAGTGGGGTTGCTTGGCTGGGACAATCTTTGATGATGAACATAAAGTCAGTCCCCAAAAAGCAACAAGTTCGTTCGGTTATTATTTCCAAGCATAACAGGACAACATGCAAACAGAAACAGCCAACCACAAGACGCACCACAGAAGACAGCACTGGCAGCACACTGCATCACACTTAACCATTCCCCAAGCTACGACGACACAAAAATTTAACAACGCGAAGAGAACCCAAATAAGAGAATGATAATTGAAACTCTTCACATCATTAATGCCGACAATACAATCAACAGACGTACAGATATGGAGAACGTTAGCCCACAATACAAACACCTGTTAGAGAAAAGAGGGAAAAAAGCTCGCCAACAACTACAATCAAGGAGAATACGTGTTTTATTTGTTTCTTATTTCATTATCAAGTTTTGATTTTACTTGTAAGCTCAGTTTACATATTTATTTTAAAGTGTTATTTGTAAGTCTTCTTTTTTATGTTAAATATGTTTTGTGAATTGTAACTAATAATTATGTATACAAATATAGATTGCACATCTTTCCTGATGATGTCCATATTCATGGACGAAACATCGAACACAAATTAACTTTGTTTCATTTTTTGACCTTAAGGAATTAACGCCATCTTAACTTAATTTTAACTTTGAAACAGTTCTCTAACTTAAAAGTAATTATAGACTCTTTCTGAAATTCTGACAACTAGTGTGGGGTTTAAAAAATTTCTCTAACTTATTTGTACGGAACACGCCCTAAACAGTGACAGTTCGCTCAAAGCAAACACACCTTTCTATCTGTCGTCAAATGCCATCAGCCCGGAATGTGTCAATAAAATGATAATTTTCTGTTTAATTTCAATTTTCTCCCCCTTTGAAATTAAAATTAATTAAATTTTTTTAAGAACTTAGAAATACATATATATCGTAAAAAATTTGAACTTTGCAAAGAATGCTGTAATGCCGCTTTTCGAAATAAAAGGTATACAATTTCAGTTTTATGTCGTCAAACAATTCAAAATCTTCGTCCTCCGAAAACATTTTGCAAATTTTTTTTTGGTTTATAAAAATGACAAATTGACAGGAGTCAGAGAGAAGCAAGTGTGACACTATCAAAATTAAAATAGGGTTTTCATGATTTTACTTTTGATGCAAGTCTTTAAAGATAAAGTGTAGTTTAACTTGTCTATAATTGCCAAAAATGTAATTTTAGACTAGAGTCAAACTAAATTTGATTTAGCTTCTAGTTAAATGGACTATAATTTTGCGCCATTGATTTTTGTAAATATCTTTTTAAGAAATAATTTCATTAATTGCTTTAAAATGAATTGGAAAACCTATCAAAAAGAATTATCATTTATTTTTCATTATGAATTTTGGTTGAGTTGGAGTTTGTCAGATTAATATTTGTTGGCAACCCTAATTCTATTACATATGATATTATATTATTCTTTTACTTACTTATTCATTATTGTTAGATTTAAGTTCAGTTCAATAAATGCACTCTTTACCATAAGTCTGTTTGTGTTTGTCGACTTCTTATTTCTTTCGGTGTCTTACATATAGGATTCCCGTCTATAATGAAGTACGACGAACAATCTTCCAGTGATCCACAAACAATTGTCAACTGGTTTGCCGACAGTTTTCAAAGCATTTATAATTCATCGGATCATATTGTAGGTAGTAGTTATGACGCAGGGTCTCTTTCACCAATAACTGACTGCTGTATTTTTTCTTGCAATAGGGAAGATGTAAAATCTGCTCTTAGTTAACTTGAGGCTTCAACATTCCCAGGTTTACATGGAATATATCTAATTGTTTTAAAACATTGTTTTAATTCTCTGTCGGCACCGATTAAATTTTTTTTAATCAATCGCTTAATAGTGGTTACTTTTTAGATGAGTGGAAAATATCTTACTTAAATCCAAATTTTAAGTCAGGTGACAAAAGGAAAATCGCTAATTATCGTCCCATAAGTAAACTGGCTACTTTACCTAAGCTCTTTTACAAAATAGTGAAAAATAAATTGTGTAATGTAATTAATAGTCATGTTTCCAATATTCAACATGGTTTTATTATAGTGGCCGAACAACTTCCACAAACTTGACCTGTTTTCAAATCAATGTTTAAAACATTAGAAAAGCGAAGCCAAATGGACGTGGTTTATACGGATTTTGTGAAAGCTTTTAGCAGAGTAAATCGCCTAATATTAATAAAAAATTAAAAACTTACGGTTTTGATGGTACTCTACTAAAGTGGTTTTGGTCCTATCTAATCGGTAGGAAGCAAATTGTAAGGATCTGGAGTCCAAACCGATAAATGTACATTCAGGTGTTCCTGAGGGAAGTCATTTGGGTCCACCGCTGTTCAATTTATTTATTAATGATTTTGCATCAGATTTATCTTCATCTGATGGTTTGATGTTTGCTGATGACATACAAATGTTGCAAAATTTTTGACAGCTAACAATTATTTCCCTACATTTTTTTGATACTGTGGTTGAAAAGAGTGTATTTTTACATTTGAATGTTTGTGTATTTTATGAAAATTGTCTTCCAAAATGTTTTGAAACACTATTTACAAAAATGCAATAGCGGAATTTTTTTTTCACGAAAGAAATATGATAAAGTTATATTTTATCATTTGTTTCATCTCAATCGATTTTTCGAGGATTGCTAAACACGAGTACGAGTGATCAAATTCAACACACAACATGAAAACAACCACCCTTAACCATGGTGGGAATGGGATGGCAGCCATTTTGAAAATAATTTTTTCCCGATTGGTATAAGAGCTTGCATTGAAAAGCACGAAGCGCATAAATAGGGAGAAAAAGTTTCAGAATATAGCTTGTAGGCAAAAGCAGGTGGAATCTCTTGAGTTGATATTCTATTTATTTTATTATTCTATGCTATAAACACACAAATTGCAATTTTGTTTTTTAAATTCTTAATTTTTAAATCAACCAAAGCTATACAGGGTTCAATAGCGGCTCTAGCGGCGAAAATACAAGATTAAAAAATAACTTTTATTTAAAACTCCTCCAAGACTTTCCAGCTAAAGCCCTTTTTTGGCCCCAAAACACTGGACTATATATATGCTTGGGCTGTCCTCTGCATTGCGTTGTTCTTTATATCAGATTTCTGGCTTCTAGTCTGCTTTTAAGTTTTTGTTTACTTGTTCCTGTGTAGAGTTGGTTACATTCTTCGTCAGAATTTCCATTAAAATTAATTTTGTAAATTAAATTTGAACGTTCCAATTTATCTATTTTAGTTTTAAGGTTGGTGTAGACTTGTGAAGTTGTAATGGTCGATTTCATAGCTAATTTGTATTTTTCTGTATCTATGAGTTTTACATTTTTGAACCGATCTGCTATTTCTTTCACATACGTAAAGGATTTGTAAATTTTGTTTTCTCTTTCTTTTTCTTCTGTTGTGTGGATAGTTAATGTTCATATTGTGCTATTGATAATAATAATAATAATAATAATATTTCATTGAATGTTTGAACAACAACAACAACTTTAAGCTACCACCAATTTTTAAACGAATTTTATTATTCGTTTTTTTCCATCTTTGGCTGGAGATATAGCTATTTCAAGGAGTGCCAATTCCTTTCATCAGTCTCCTTAGTGGTGTCGAGCTTTAATCCAATTTTATTATGAAAAACTTTTTTTTTTCACATGTACATCATGAGATTCGAAACCACGCATTCAGATTTACTCAGTCTTCGAAGTCGTATGCATTTTTTTCTTTTTTTTTTTTCTTTTTTTTTCAAATTCAATTTTTTTATTTTTAATTCAACTTATAACTACTTAAGTGCTAGACAAAAACCTTAAAAACTAGCTTACAGAATAACTTAACTAACTTACTGGCCCCATACGGGAGCTCTAAATTATACTGTAACTATATATTAAAAATGCCTTTCGGCGTAAAAACTAACTTAAATTAAAATTCAATATTACCTAAAACTAAACGAGAAAATTTTGAAAAACTCGTTTTCCTATAACATTTATTTTATATAAAAAAAACTTAAAACTACCCTTTACCTAAATAAAACTAAATTAACCCAAATAAAACTAAACTAAAATATACGTAAATATACGTAAATAACTTTAAACTACTTAAAAATACTTAAAATACCAAAACTAGAACAGCCACCCGCAGCTTTTTTTTTTTTTTTTTTGGCGCAGCAGCCAATGCATATATGCACACACGCTTATAAATATGTATATATTAATATATATACATATTGAACAGCGCCAAATGCACATACAGACGTATGCACTACGAATTCCACCGCTTATGACCATTGACGACACAGGTCGAGATGTTATGTTTGTTTGTTTTTCAAACGCATTTGGAGCTTCAACCTTTTTCAGCTTCTCCTGCAATTTCGTCGTCCGCCTCTGCCTCGTCATCGCCCCCATCTTCATGTTCGTTTTCATCCTCGTAGGAGGAGCTTTCTGCATTTTAGCTTGAGCCGATGCCTTAACCAACTTCGCTCCTGTCAGGGTGGTTTACAAGATGGGGCTTGTATCTGATGATACGCCTCCTCTTTTTGTCTTTTTTTGTTGTTGCTGCGGCACGTGCCGGTGTTGAGGTCTTGCCTTTTGGAAGGCTTGATGTTGTTGCAGTTGCTAAGCTGCTTTTATTGGCCTCGGCACGTGCCGATGACATAGTCGTTGTTGTTGCTATAGTTATAGCTCTTGATATTTAAGCATTGGAAGGGCCCGCTATATTAGCATTTGCCGTTGCATCACCTAATGCTCCGGCAGCTTCTCTTGTTGTTGGGGGATCATCTTTCGATGTCGCCGTTGGCTTAACCATCTATATTTGTTGTTCCTCTCTGTTTTTGTTCACCTTTTCCCAGAACTTATTTAAAAAAAAGCCCTGACCAGGGTGGGGCTCGAACCCACGACCCTCCACTTCGTCGTCGTTCACATTTCATTTTTCATTTTTAATTCATTTTTAATTTTTTCATTTCCTTATATCTATCTTAATGCTAGACAAAAAATCTTAAACAACTAGCTAACATATTAACTTAACTAACTTACTGGCCCCATGCGGGCGCTCTAAATTAAACTATGACTATATTTAAAAATGCCTTTCGACGGAAAATAACTTATAATTAGAATTCATGATTACTTAAAACTAACTAGAAAATTATTAAAAAAAACTCATTTTCTATGTCATTTTTGTTTTTTAATTTTTTATAAAACTTAAAACTACCCTTTACCTAAATAAAACTGATTAAAACTTAATTCAAACGAACTTAAACTACATTATATCTAATTAAAACTACTTAAAATAACTTAAAAACTAGAACAGCCACCAGCATTTTTTTTTTTTTTTTTTGTGCATACGCATATGCACACTCGCGTACACCCATACACATGTATATATGTACATGTCGATCTTCAGCTGTGAAAGTGTACAGACGCGTTGACGACCTTCTCAGTATAAAAAAAATTATTTGTGTTCAATTGAATTAAATTCATTAATAGTTTAAGTGCACTCACTGCACAATTTACTGGCCATTTCAAAAAAAAAATTAAAAGGCAAGTTAGCCTAGTGGGTAGCGTGAACGACGACGACCACGACGACCACCCTGGTCAGGGTGGTCGTCGTGGTCGCCCCATCATGTAAACCGCCCTGACAGGAGCACAAGAGCGAAGTTGGCTAAGGCATCGGCTCAAGCTAAAATGCAGAGGCAGGTTGAAAGCTCTTCCTACGAGGATGACAACGAACATGAAGATGAGGGCGATGACGAGGCAGAGGCGGACGACGAAATAGTAGGAGAAGCTGACTATGAGGTCGCCAAAGGGGCCGTCAACGAGACCGACAAGAAGACAGATGAGCAAAACGTCGCTGCGGCGGATGCCGAAGACATTGCTTACATGTCCATAGAAGGTGAGGGGCGCTACGTGAGTACCGAGTTGGTAGATCTTTCACCTCCAGACTCAGAAACTGAGAAAGAAAAAATAGAATCGCTGACAGAGCAAATCTCTGCACTTATGGCAATGGTAAGAGCACTCAAAGAAAAACAAGAAGCGCGTAGGGAAAAAGAGCGCCTAGTTGCTCTTGAAAGCAAAAGACAAAAAACGCTCCAAGAGCAACAAAAGGCTGATCAAATGCAGCAGCCTCTCAAACAACAACAACCACTTCCTGAAACTCAGCCCAAAATGAAACAGCAGGCGCAGCAACTGCAGCCCCAGCAACAGCATCAGCAATCGCAAGGACAGCAACAAAAACAAAAGCAACAACAACAACAGCAACAGCAAAAGCAACAGCGACAACAACAGCAACAACAACAACAACAGAAACAACAACAACATCAGCAACAACAGCAACAAAAGGAAATACAAAAACAAATACAACAACCACTACAGCAACAAAAGACACAGAAGCAGCAACAGCAGCAGAAACTTCAACAGCAACAACAACCGCAACAGTTACAACAGCAGCAGGCACAACAGCAGCAGTCACAACAGCAGCAGCAACATCAGCAACAGCCACAAGCAAAAAAAGGTAAGATGCCACCTATTAATACTTATAAAATGCATATAAAAGACACTATTGAAATATGTAGGTCGGTTGTAGGCAACAATTTTATAATTAAGCGGCTAAACGCAGACAGGCATTCCATTCAGTGCTCATCTTTAGAGCACTACAAAAAAGTCAAAGACCTTCTGTCTCAAACTAGAACAGATCATTATAGTTTCACCCCGAAGGAAGACAAGCTTCAAACAGTCCTCCTGAAGGGTATCGAATCCTCTACGGATCCGCAGGCGCTCTTAGCTGAGCTCCGTCAAGTGGCGAGTGACGATCTCGAGTTTATCGGGGTCAGACCGTTCACCACAGTCAAAGCCAGACGGGAGAAACGGAATTTACCATTCTTCCCAGTTCAACTCTCGCCCAAAAGCAAATTGAGTGGTCTAAGGAATATAACAGTCCTGGATTACCAAGTTGTACGATGGGAAACATTAAACAAGCAGAAAGACATGCTTCAATGCATGAACTGCCAAGGGTTTGGACACGTTGCAGTTAACTGTGGTATGCACCCAGTCTGTGTAAAATGTGGAGATACCCACAAAACAGGGGAGTTTAAACTCGGGCAAGATAGGGTCACAGATATGACCCAGTTAAAATGTGGGCTTTGCCGGGGCTACGGGCACCCCGCAAACTATCGGGGATGTCCGAAGTTTCAGGAGATAAAGCGAAACCGACGTGCAAAAACAGATCAGGGAGCAGGCGGCTAGGGTGGATTACCTTTACTCTATTCTGCCGGCAACGCGAAATGGTTAAAGGCCCGCTGCCTGAGCGACCCTTTATGATCCCAGCTGTGAATGTAAATTCGCTCATTAGGACCGAACGTAAAGCAAACCTTTTTCATTTGCTGCAAGACCAAAGTCCTGATGTGTTTATGGCTAGCGAAACTAAGCTAAATCAGAAACACAAACTGACTAATAAAAATTACAATATCGTAAGAAGGGATCGGCCCAACTCCTCTCAAGGGGGTGGGGTCCGCAATTTTCATACGAAAGGGCACTAAACATAAAGTTATATATAATAGTGAAGTGCGAAGATTCGGGTTGCTAGAAGCCTGCATCGTTTGCATTCCTGTCCAGCAGGGGAAAAGAATGTACGCAATCGCGGTGTACGCACCTGACGCACCGCAGCAAGCTAATTTTATCGCAGAGCTCGAAAAACTTTTCGAATGCTAAGACTGAACTTGGATGAGAATTATTATCTCATGGCAATGGACTTAAAAGCCAAACATGTAGATTGGGGAAACCAAATACCAAATCCTAGAGGGAACCATCTTTTTAATTGGATAAGTCGATACAGTGTTGAGTGTAGGATCGACCTTCTGGCTACAGATAGACCGTCATTTCCGAGAAGTGATAGTTTTCTGGATCTTTTACTGCTTGACTCGCGACTAGATTGAAACTGCTGACTAGATTGAAACTTCTGTACAACGTTTCACGGACACACGTGATCTGGAGATTAGGACATTGAAGTCTTCGATCAAAAACATTAACGTTCTGATTAGACAAAACTATAGATTATCTTTTAATTTATATTGGGATAACAGAATTCGGGCTGTTAATTCTAGCGACCCTAGTATGTTTCCCCAAATAAATAAGATATTTAGAAGAAATGATCAAAACGATCTTCCATGTCTTAAACTCCAGAGGACAACAGATAACGAAGACGTCCTAACGATTGCGGGAATCGATCCGGAAGGTGCCGTTTTCGATGATAATTATTATATGATAGAAGATTCTCAGGAAAAGGTAGAGGCTGTAGGGGCTGCTTTCCAGCAAGTGTATAAGGTGAATGCTAGCATTCGTCCGAATCATGACCTGGAGAACAGAACCTTAGTGCACAACTTCTACCTTGGATATAACATAACGCAATGGCGATCTGAGAATACTGGTTTCACCAGGTTCAATGACGAAAACTTGGCAAACGCCACCATCGCCGATCGAAATGGACCCAGTTCATTTTTAATTGCGAAGGTAGAACTTGTGTTAATTTTTCAAACATTAAAGAAAAAGAAATCTGCGGAGGTCGATGGTATTCCCAACATTGTGTTACGACATCTCCCTGAGGAAGCCATAGACATTTATATCACACTGTTCAACAACGCATTGAATAGTGCATATTATCCAGTGAGTTGGAAGACATTTGTGGTCCATCCTCTCCCCAAAAAGGGAAAGGACAGCTCCAATCCGGCAAATCTTCGGTCGATAAGTCTTCTTCCAAGTATCAGTAAGGTATTCGAAAAGATTCTCAATAGAGCTCTGTTCAAGTGGGCTGAGGACAAGAATATTATTCCAGACAATCAGTTTGGCTTTAAGGCGGTATATGACACTATTCAGGCCGCGTCTAAGTTAGTTTCTGATGTTCAATGGAACAAAGCGAAAAATCAATGCACGGGTGCAGTTCTGATTGATTTAGAGAGGGCTTTCGACACCGTATGGTTAGAGGATCTTTATCTAAAATTAACTAGATTTGGCATAAGTAAACCACTGTTATATATGCTTCATGACATGCTCAATGGTAGAAAGTTTGTTGTCAAAAGTGGCAATGTAACTTCCAATACAACTTTTGATATTAAAAACGGTCTACAGCAAGGAGCTGTGAACTCGCCGATTCTTTTTAGTATTTACACCAGCGATCTGATAGGTAGTCTTACTTATGCGATTGCGTATGCCGACGACCTTGTAGCGTACAGGACGGGTCCAAAAGTTGAAGTCATCAGAATTCTCTTGCAGCGTGACTTCGACAAGATTCAGCGATATTGTGATGACTGGAAGTTTAAAATTAAACTATCCTGTTTAGAACCCCTTTGTCTTAGGCTTCTAGGGATACAAGAAAGAACTGGAGAAATCTAGTGATCGTTGGACCAAGTGGACATCCACTGGCAAGTAAAGATGTGGTAAAGTACCTTGGCATCTGGCTAGATCAGTACCTATATTTCAATCGACATATAGATGCTGCTCTGGCCAGAGCTAGGGGAGCGGTTGCTCTGACAAGACGGTTGTTTTATAGCAGCCGCCTTGAAA
This sequence comes from Baccha elongata, assembly GCA_951217065.1. Taxonomy (NCBI): domain Eukaryota; kingdom Metazoa; phylum Arthropoda; class Insecta; order Diptera; family Syrphidae; genus Baccha; species Baccha elongata. Next base: position 109,804 of record CATNUY010000250.1, read on the forward strand.
ACAGGGTAAAGGTGATTTGCTACATGGCCCTCATCCAGCCGATGATTGCCTATGGGTGCCTGTGTGGTTTAACGTTGTCCCATCTCAAATGGAAAAGATTCGGGTGTTTGAGAGGCAGTGTCTTAGGACCTGTCTTGGATTACACAGAACACCAGAGTCGGAATACAAACATTATTATGCCAACGAGGTCTTATACAACGGGGCCAATATAAACAGGATAGATAACTTTTTAATTAAGCTGATTCGGGGTCACATTGCAAGAGCGATGACCTTAGCCAATGGACTTATTTTCGGGGCTTACTTCCCTAATGATGAATATAGTGAGAGCGTTTGTCTTAACGGTTTCATCCCATCCGATACATTCCTCTATTAAGACAGTCGGGGGCTGATACAGGATAGATTGGCGGTTCCGTTAATCTACCACGTCAGCCGTAGAACTGTGGATCGGCGAATCCTGTATGGTGGAGACGTCGGCTCTGGGAACGGAGCAGAGCGTATGCGGTTCAATAGAGCTGTGCCCCTTCGGGACAAAAAGGACTTGAATAAGCAAGTTAAAAAATACTGGTGGTTGGGTTACCACCTTGATATTGATGGTTAGTCAAAGTTGTTGCCTTGGCCGACCTACGTATTTTTAAGGTAGATTAAGTAGGACAGTAACGGTGGCACCAAAAAAAATTTTTAAAATCCATAAAATCGTTTGTCTGTGGGTATGTGCATTTGGCGCTGTTACATATGCATATATGTCAATAAATGCATATTTATAAGCGTGTGGGCATATGCATAGGCTGCTTCGAAAAAAAAATGCTAGTTCTAGTTTTAAGTTATTTTAAGTATTTTTAAGTAGTTTTAAGGTATTTACGTATATTTACGTATATTTTAGTTTTATTTAGGTTAATTTAGTTTTATTTAGGTAAAGGGTAGTTTTAAGTTTTTAAATAAAAATTAAAATAATGTCATGGAAAACAATTTTAAAGAATTTTCTTGTTTAGGTTTAAGTTATATTGAATTTTAAATTTAAAATAGTCTTTACGCCGAAAGGCATTTTTTAAATATAGTTATAGTATAATTTAGAGCGCCCGTATGGGGCAAGTAAGTAAGTTAAGTTAATATGTAAGCTAGTTGTTTAAGATTTTTTGTCTAGCATTAAGATAGATATAAGAAAATGAAAAAGTAAAAAATGAATTAAAAAAAAAAAAAAAAAAAAAAAGAGGAGCAGAATTCAGAGTGAAAGGTCGTGGGTTCGATTCTCACCCCGGGCAAGGCCTTTTTTTAAATTATTTCTGGCAAGAGGTTTCTAGAAGAAAAAAGCAGCAGCAACAACAAGAAGAGCAGATGGTCAAACCAACGGGGACATCGAAAGATGGTCCCCCAACAACAACAAAAGGTGCTGGAACATCAGGCGATGTAACAGCCGATAAACAGATAGCGGGGCCATCCAGAGGCCAAACAACAAATACGGCAGCATCTGCTGGACCTTCAAGGTCAAGAAAAATTACATTAACAGAGCCATCGGCACGTGTCGAGGCCAAAACCTTGAGCATGGCAACTGCCAAAACAACAAATCACCAGGGCCGGCATGTGCCGAAGCAACTGAGGCAAATAAGAGGAGGCGCTACATTAACTACAAGCCGAACCTTGTTGTGAAGAAGCGCATCGGTGATGCAGCTCAATAAATTGAAGGGCGTGAACGATCAGCCAAGTCATCGGCTCAGGCCAAAATCAAGAGGCAGCTGGACAGCTCCTCCAACGACGACGAATACAACAACAACGACAACAAGGGAGAAGACGACGAGGCTGAGGCTGATGTCGTAATCGTCAAAGAGGCTGAAGTAGAAGTATCGAAGAACCCAGAGCCAGCCAACGAGACCGCCGACGTAACAGGCGAAAAAAACGTAGCTGACGTAGATGCCGAAGAAGACATATCCTACATGTCGGTAGAAGGAGAAGGGCACTACGTCAGTGGCGAGATACTGGATCTGTTGGAGGAAGAAGAGGACGAACAGATTGAAATACTGACGCAGCAGATTTCCTCGCTGATAGATAGTTGGTTGAATCACTAAGAAAGAAGCAGGAAGCGAGAAGGGAGAAGGAGCGATGCAGCAGCAGCAGAGACAACAGCAGCAGTCACAACAACAACAACAACAACAGCCACAAGCAAAGAAAGGTAAGGTGCCTTCTATAAATACTTACAAAATGGAGATAAAAGAAACTATTGAAATATGTAGGTCAGACAGGCATTCTATTCAGTGCTCTTCTTTAGAGCACTACAAAAAAATTAAAGACCTTCTGTCTCAAACTAAAACTGAGTATTATAGTTTCACCCCAAAGGAAGACAAGCTTCAAACAGTCCTCCTGAAGGGTATCGAATCCTCTACGGATCCGCAGGCGCTCTTAGCTGAGCTCCGTCAAGTGGCGAGCGACGATCTCGATTTTATCGGGGTAATACCGTTTACCACAGTCAAAGCCAGACGGGAGAATAGGAAGTAACCATTCTTCCTAGTTCAACTCTCGCCCCAAAGCAAATTGAGTGGTCTAAGGAATATAACAGTCCTGGATTAACAAGTTGTACGATGGGAAAAATTAAACAAGCAGAAAGACATGCTTCAATGCATGAACTGCCAAGGGTTTGGACACTTTGCAGTTAACTGTGGTATGGACCCAGTCTGCGTTAAATGTGGAGATACCAACAAAACAGGGGAGTTTAAACTCGGGCAAGATAGAGTCACAGATATGACCCAGTTAAAATGTGCACTCTGCCGAGGCTTCGGGCACCCCGCAAACTATCGGAGATGTCCGAAGTTTCAGGAGATAAAGCAAAACAAAGCCGAAAAGAAAACGTTGAGGTGAGACCCCCTGAAGTACGCCAGACAACAACTTCCGTCGATCCCGCAATTTCTTACGCCCAAATGGCGTCTGGAAAGGGAAAAACGGTACAGCCTCAACCACAGGTAGCCAAACAGGTCCAAGTGCCTACGGCTCCTGTGCCAGGGGTTGATCTGATGCAGGTGTTGCTGACCATTCATGGTCAGTTTACCGATGTGCAAAAACAGATAAGGGAGCAGGCGGCTAGGGTGGATTACCTCTACTCTATTTGAAATGGTTAAAGGCGCACTGCCTGAGCAACCCCTTATGATCCTAGCTGTGAATGTAAATTCGCTGATTAGGACCGAACGTAGAGCAAATCTCTTTCATTTGCTGCAAGACCAAAGTCCTGATGTGTTTATGGCTAGCGAAACTAAGCTAAATCAGAAACACAAACTGACTAATAAAAATTACAATATCGTAAGAAGGGATCGGCCCAACTCCTCTCAAGGGGGTGGGGTCGCAATCTTCATACGAAAGGGCATTTTAAAGTATATATAATAGTGATATTGATAGTGATTATATATAATAGTGAAGTGCGAAGATTCGGGTTGCTAGAAGCCTGCATCGTTTGCATTCTTGTCCAGCAGGGGAAAAGAATGTCAATCGCGGTGTACGCACCTGACGCACCTCAGCAAGCTAATTTTATCGCAGAGCTCGAAAAACTTTTCGAATGCTTAAGACTGAATTTGGATGAGAATTATTATCTCATGGCAGGGGACTTAAACGCCAAACATGTAGATTGGGGAAACCAAATACAAAATCCTAGAGAGAACCATCTTTTTAATTGGATGGGTCGATACAGTGTTGAGTGTAGGATCGACCTTCTGGCTACAGATAGACCGTCATTTCCGAGAAGTGGTAGTTTTCTGGATCTTTTACTGCTTGACTCGCGCCAAGATTGAAACTGCTGACTAGATTGAAACTTCTGTACAACGTTTCACGGACACACGTGATCTGGAGATTAGGACATTGAAGTCTTCGATCAAAAACATTAACGTTCTGATTAGACAAAACTATAGATTATCTTTTAATTTATATTGGGATAACAGAATTCGGGCTGTTAATTCTAGCGACCCTAGTATGTTTCCCCAAATAAATAAGATATTTAGAAGAAATGATCAAAACGATCTTCCATGTCTTAAACTCCAGAGGACAACAGATAACGAAGACGTCCTAACAATTGCGGGAATTGATCCGGAAGGTGCCGTTTTCGATGATAATTATTATATGATAGAAGATTCTCAGGAAAAGGTAGAGGCTGTAGGGGCTGCTTTCCAGCAAGTGTATAAGGTGAATGCTAGCATTCGTCCGAATCATGACCTGGAGAACAGAACCTTAGTGCACAACTTCTACCTTGGAAATAACATAACGCAATGGCGATCTGAGAATACTGGTTTCACCAGGTTCAATGACGAAAACTTGGCAAACGCCACCATCGCCGATCGAAATGGACCCAGTTCATTTTTAATTGCGAAGGTAGAACTTGTGTTAATTTTTCAAACATTAAAGAAAAAGAAATCTGCGGAGGTCGATGGTATTCCCAACATTGTGTTACGACATCTCCCTGAGGAAGCCATAGACATTTATACCACACTGTTCAACAACGCATTGAATAGTGCATATTATCCAGTGAGTTGGAAGACATTTGTGGTCCATCCTCTCCCCAAAAAGGGAAAGGACAGCTCCAATCCGGCAAATCTTCGGTCGATAAGTCTTCTTCCAAGTATCAGTAAGGTATTCGAAAAGATTCTCAATAGAGCTCTGTTCAAGTGGGCTGAGGACAATAATATTATTCCAGACAATCAGTTTGGCTTTAAGGCGGTACATGACACTATTCATGCCGCGTCTAAGTTAGTTTCTGATGTTCAATGGAACAAGGCGAAAAATCAATGCACGGGTGCCATTCTGATTGATTTAGAGAAGGCTTTCGACACCGTATGGTTAGAGGGTCTTTATCTAAAATTAACTAGATTTGGCATAAGTAAACCACTGTTATATATGCTTCATGACATGCTCAATGGTAGAAAGTTTGTTGTCAAAAGTGGCAATGCAACTTCCAATACAACTTTTGATATTAAAAACGGTCTACAGCAAGGAGCTGTGAACTCGCCGATTCTTTTTAGTATTTACACCAGCGATCTGATAGGTAGTCTCACTCATGCGATTGCGTATGCCGACGACCTTGTAGCGTACAGGACGGGTCCAAAAGTTGAAGTCATCAGAATTCTCTTGCAGCGTGACTTCGACAAGATTCAGCGATATTGTGATGACTGGAAGTTAAAAATTAACTTCCAGAAGTCAGAAACTATCCTGTTTAGAACCCCGTTGTCTAGGGCTTCTAGGGATACAAGAAAGAACTGGAGAAATCTAGTGATCGTTGGACCAAGTGGACATCCACTGGCAAGTAAAGATGTGGTAAAGTACCTTGGCATCTGGCTAGATCAGTACCTATATTTCAATCGACATTTAGATGCTGCTCTGGCCAGAGCTAGGGGAGCGTTTGCTCTGACGAGACGGTTGTTTTATAGCAGCCGCCTTGAAAACAGGGTAAAGGTGATTTGCTACATGGCCCTCATCCAGCCGATGATTGCCTATGGGTGCCCTGTGTGGTTTAACGTTGCCCCATCTCAAATGGAAAAGATTCGGGTGTTTGAGAGGCAGTGTCTTAGGACCTGTCTTGGATTACACAGAACACCAGAGTCGGAATACAAACATTATTATGCCAACGAGGTCTTATACAACGGGGCCAATATAAACAGGATAGATAACTTTTTAATTAAGCTGATTCGGGGTCACATTGCAAGAGCGATGACCTCAGCCAATGGACTTATTTTCGGGGCTTACTTCCCTAATGATGAATATAGTGAGAGCGTTTGTCTTAACGGTTTCATCCCATCCGATACATTCCTCTATTAAGACAGTCGGGGGCTGATACAGGATAGATTGGCGGTTCCGTTTATCTACCACGTCAGCCGTAGAACTGTGGATCGGCGAATCCTGTATGGTGGAGACGTCGGCTCTGGGAACGGAGCAGAGCGTATGCGGTTCAGTAGAGCTGTGCCCCTTCGGGACAAAAAGGACTTGAATAAGCAAGTTAAAAAATACTGGTGGTTGGGTTATCACCTTGATATAGATGGTAAGTCAAAGTTGTTGCCTTGGCCGACCTACGTATTTTTAAGGTAGATTAAGTAGGACAGTAACGGTGGCACCAAAAAAAATGTTAAAAATCCATAAAATCGTTTGTCTGTGGGTATGTGCATTTGGCGCTGTTACATATGCATATATGTCAATAAATGCATATTTATAAGCGTGTGGGCATATGCATAGGCTGCTTCCAAAAAAAATGCTAGTTCTAGTTTTAAGTTATTTTAAGTATTTTTAAGTAGTTTTAAGGTATTTACGTATATTTACGTATATTTTAGTTTTATTTCGATTAATTTAGTTTTATTTAGGTAAAAGGTAGTTTTAAGTTTTTAAATAAAAATTAAAATAATGTCATGGAAAACAAGTTTTTAAAGAATTTTCTTGTTTAGGTTTAAGTTATATTGAATTTTAAATTTAAAATAGTCTTTACGCCGAAAGGCATTTTTTAAATATAGTTATAGTATAATTTAGAGCGCCCGTATGGGGCCAGTAAGTAAGTTAAGTTAATATGTAAGCTAGTTGTTTAAGATTTTTTGTCTAGCATTAAGATATATATAAGAAAATGAAAAAGTAAAAAATGAATTAAAAAAAAAAAAAAAAAAAAAAAAAAAAAAAAAAGAGGAGCAGAATTCAGAGTGAAAGGTCGTGGGTTCGATTCTCACCCCGGGCAAGGCCTTTTTTTAAATTATTTCTGGCAAGAGGTTTCTAGAAGAAGAAAGCAGCAGCAACAACAAGAAGAAAACCAACGGGGACATCGAAAGATGGTCCCCCAACAACAACAAAAGGTGCTGGAACATCAGGCGATGTAACAGCCGATAAACAGATAGCGGGGCCATCCAGAGGCCAAACAACAAATAAGGCAGCATCTGCTGGACCTTCAAGGTCAAGAAAAATTACATTAACAGAGCCATCGGCACGTGTCGAGGCCAAAACCTTGAGCATGGCAACTGCCAAAACAACAAGCCCTACCAAAGGCAAATCACCAGGGCCGGCATGTGCCGAAGCAACTGAGGCAAATAAGAGGAGGCGCTACATTAACTACAAGCCGAACCTTGTTGTGAAGAAGTGCATCGGTGATGCAGCTCAATAAATTGAAGGGCGTGAACGATCAGCCAAGTCATCGGCTCAGGCCAAAATCAAGAGGCAGCTGGACAGCTCCTCCAACGACGACGAATACAACAACAACGACAACAAGGGAGAAGACGACGAGGCTGAGGCTGATGTCGTAATCGTCAAAGAGGCTGAAGTAGAAGTATCGAAGAACCCAGAGCCAGCCAACGAGACCGCCGACGTAACAGGCGAAAAAAACGTAGCTGACGTAGATGCCGAAGAAGACATATCCTACATGTCGGTAGAAGGAGAAGGGCACTACGTCAGTGGCGAGATACTGGATCTGTTGGAGGAAGAAGAGGACGAACAGATTGAAATACTGACGCAGCAGATTTCCTCGCTGATAGAGTTGGTTAAATCACTAAGAAAGAAGCAGGAAGCGAGAAGGGAGAAGGAGCGATGCAGCAGCAGCAGAGACAACAGCAGCAGTCACAACAACAACAACAACAACAGCCACAAGCAAAGAAAGGTAAGGTGCCTTCTATAAATACTTACAAAATGGAGATAAAAGAAACTATTGAAATATGTAGGTCAGGCAGGCATTCTATTCAGTGCTCTTCTTTAGAGCACTACAAAAAAATTAAAGACCTTCTGTCTCAAACTAAAACTGAGTATTATAGTTTCACCCCAAAGGAAGACAAGCTTCAAACAGTCCTCCTGAAGGGTATCGAATCCTCTACGGATCCGCAGGCGCTCTTAGCTGAGCTCCGTCAAGTGGCGAGCGACGATCTCGATTTTATCGGGGTAAGACCGTTTACCACAGTCAAAGCCAGACGGGAGAATAGGAAGTTACCATTCTTCCTAGTTCAACTCTCGCCCCAAAGCAAATTGAGTGGTCTAAGGAATATAACAGTCCTGGATTAACAAGTTGTACGATGGGAAAAATTAAACAAGCAGAAAGACATGCTTCAATGCATGAACTGCCAAGGGTTTGGACACTTTGCAGTTAACTGTGGTATGGACCCAGTCTGCGTTAAATGTGGAGATACCAACAAAACAGGGGAGTTTAAACTCGGGCAAGATAGAGTCACAGATATGACCCAGTTAAAATGTGCACTCTGCCGAGGCTTCGGGCACCCCGCAAACTATCGGAGATGTCCGAAGTTTCAGGAGATAAAGCAAAACAAAGCCGAAAAGAAAACGTTGAGGTGAGACGCCCTGAAGTACGCCAGACAACAACTTCCGTCGATCCCGCAATTTCTTACGCCCAAATGGCGTCTGGAAAGGGAAAAACGGTACAGCCTCAACCACAGGTAGCCAAACAGGTCCAAGTGCCTACGGCTCCTGTGCCAGGGGTTGATCTGATGCAGGTGTTGCTGACCATTCATGGTCAGCTTACCGATGTGCAAAAACAGATAAGGGAGCAGGCGGCTAGGGTGGATTACCTCTACTCTATTTGAAATGGTTAAAGGCGCACTGCCTGAGCGACCCTTTATGATCCTAGCTGTGAATGTTAATTCGCTGATTAGGACCGAACGTAGAGCAAATCTCTTTCATTTGCTGCAAGACCAAAGTCCTGATGTGTTTATGGCTAGCGAAACTAAGCTAAATCAGAAACACAAACTGACTAATAAAAATTACAATATCGTAAGAAGGGATCGGCCCAACTCCTCTCAAGGGGGTGGGGTCGCAATCTTCATACGAAAGGGCATTAAACATAAAGTTATATATAATAGTGAAGTGCGAAGATTCGGGTTGCTAGAAGCCTGCATCGTTTGCATTCTTGTCCAGCAGGGGAAAAGAATGTCAATCGCGGTGTACGCACCTGACGCACCTCAGCAAGCTAATTTTATCGCAGAGCTCGAAAAACTTTTCGAATGCTTAAGACTGAATTTGGATGAGAATTATTATCTCATGGCAGGGGACTTAAACGCCAAACATGTAGATTGGGGAAACCAAATACAAAATCCTAGAGAGAACCATCTTTTTAATTGGATGGGTCGATACAGTGTTGAGTGTAGGATCGACCATCTGGCTACAGATAGACCGTCATTTCCGAGAAGTGGTAGTTTTCTGGATCTTTTACTGCTTGACTCGCGCCAAGATTGAAACTGCTGACTAGATTGAAACTTCTGTACAACGTTTCACGGACACACGTGATCTGGAGATTAGGACATTGAAGTCTTCGATCAAAAACATTAACGTTCTGATTAGACAAAACTATAGATTATCTTTTAATTTATATTGGGATAACAGAATTCGGGCTGTTAATTCTAGCGACCCTAGTATGTTTCCCCAAATAAATAAGATATTAAGAAGAAATGATCAAAACGATCTCCCATGTCTTAAACTCCAGAGGACAACAGATAACGAAGACGTCCTAACAATTGCGGGAATTGATCCGGAAGGTGCCGTTTTCGATGATAATTATTATATGATAGAAGATTCTCAGGAAAAGGTAGAGGCTGTAGGGGCTGCTTTCCAGCAAGGGTATAAGGTGAATGCTAGCATTCGTCCGAATCATGACCTGGAGAACAGAACCTTAGTGCACAACTTCTACCTTGGAAATAACATAACGCAATGGCGATCTGAGAATACTGGTTTCACCAGGTTCAATGACGAAAACTTGGCAAACGCCACCATCGCCGATCGAAATGGACCCAGTTCATTTTTAATTGCGAAGGTAGAACTTGTGTTAATTTTTCAAACATTAAAGAAAAAGAAATCTGCGGAGGTCGATGGTATTCCCAACATTGTGTTACGACATCTCCCTGAGGAAGCCATAGACATTTATACCACACTGTTCAACAACGCATTGAATAGTGCATATTATCCAGTGAGTTGGAAGACATTTGTGGTCCATCCTCTCCCCAAAAAGGGAAAGGACAGCTCCAATCCGGCAAATCTTCGGTCGATAAGTCTTCTTCCAAGTATCAGTAAGGTATTCGAAAAGATTCTCAATAGAGCTCTGTTCAAGTGGGCTGAGGACAAGAATATTATTCCAGACAATCAGTTTGGCTTTAAGGCGGTACATGACACTATTCATGCCGCGTCTAAGTTAGTTTCTGATGTTCAATGGAACAAAGCGAAAAATCAATGCACGGGTGCCGTTCTGATTGATTTAGAGAAGGCTTTCGACACCGTATGGTTAGAGGGTCTTTATCTAAAATTAACTAGATTTGGCATAAGTAAACCACTGTTATATATGCTTCATGACATGCTCAATGGTAGAAAGTTTGTTGTCAAAAGTGGCAATGTAACTTCCAATACAACTTTTGATATTAAAAACGGTCTACAGCAAGGAGCTGTGAACTCGCCGATTCTTTTTAGTATTTACACCAGCGATCTGATAGGTAGTCTCACTCATGCGATTGCGTATGCCGATGACCTTGTAGCGTACAGGACGGGTCCAAAAGTTGAAGTCATCAGAATTCTCTTGCAGCGTGACTTCGACAAGATTCAGCGATATTGTGATGACTGGAAGTTTAAAATTAAACTATCCTGTTAAGAACCCCTTTGTCTAAGGCTTCTAGGGATACAAGAAAGAACTGGAGAAATCTAGTGATCGTTGGACCAAGTGGACATCCACTGGCAAGTAAAGATGTGGTAAAGTACCTTGGCATCTGGCTAGATCAGTACCTATATTTCAATCGACATTTAGATTATGCTCTGGCCAGAGCTAGGGGAGCGTTTGCTCTGACGAGACGGTTGTTTTATAGCAGCCGCCTTGAAAACAGGGTAAAGGTGATTTGCTACATGGCCCTCATCCAGCCGATGATTGCCTATGGGTGCCCTGTGTGGTTTAACGTTGCCCCATCTCAAATGGAAAAGATTCGGGTGTTTGAGAGGCAGTGTCTTAGGACCTGTCTTGGATTACACAGAACACCAGAGTCGGAATACAAACATTATTATGCCAACGAGGTCTTATACAACGGGGCCAATATAAACAGGATAGATAACTTTTTAATTAAGCTGATTCGGGGTCACATTGCAAGAGCGATGACCTCAGCCAATGGACTTATTTTCGGGGCTTACTTCCCTAATGATGAATATAGTGAGAGCGTTTGTCTTAACGGTTTCATCCCATCCGATACATTCCTCTATTAAGACAGTCGGGGGCTGATACAGGATAGATTGGCGGTTCCGTTTATCTACCACGTCAGCCGTAGAACTGTGGATCGGCGAATCCTGTATGGTCGAGACGTCGGCTCTGGGAACGGAGCAGAGCGTATGCGGTTCAGTAGAGCTGTGCCCCTTCGGGACAAAAAGGACTTGAATAAGCAAGTTAAAAAATACTGGTGGTTGGGTTATCACCTTGATATAGATGGTAAGTCAAAGTTGTTGCCTTGGCCGACCTACGTATTTTTAAGGTAGATTAAGTAGGACAGTAACGGTGGCACCAAAAAAAATGTTAAAAATCCATAAAATCGTTTGTCTGTGGGTATGTGCATTTGGCGCTGTTACATATGCATATATGTCAATAAATGCATATTTATAAGCGTGTGGGCATATGCATAGGCTGCTTCCAAAAAAAAATGCTAGTTCTAGTTTTAAGTTATTTTAAGTATTTTTAAGTAGTTTTAAGGTATTTACGTATATTTACGTATATTTTAGTTTTATTTCGATTAATTTAGTTTTATTTAGGTAAAAGGTAGTTTTAAGTTTTTAAATAAAAATTAAAATAATGTCATGGAAAACAAGTTTTTAAAGAATTTTCTTGTTTAGGTTTAAGTTATATTGAATTTTAAATTTAAAATAGTCTTTACGCCGAAAGGCATTTTTTAAATATAGTTATAGTATAATTTAGAGCGCCCGTATGGGGCCAGTAAGTAAGTTAAGTTAATATGTAAGCTAGTTGTTTAAGATTTTTTGTCTAGCATTAAGATAGATATAAGAAAATGAAAAAGTAAAAAATGAATTAAAAAAAAAAAAAAAAAAAAAAAAAAAAAAAAAAAAAGAGGAGCAGAATTCAGAGTGAAAGGTCGTGGGTTCGATTCTCACCCCGGGCAAGGCCTTTTTTTAAATTATTTCTGGCAAGAGGTTTCTAGAAGAAGAAAGCAGCAGCAACAACAAGAAGAAAACCAACGGGGACATCGAAAGATGGTCCCCCAACAACAACAAAAGGTGCTGGAACATCAGGCGATGTAACAGCCGATAAACAGATAGCGGGGCCATCCAGAGGCCAAACAACAAATAAGGCAGCATCTGCTGGACCTTCAAGGTCAAGAAAAATTACATTAACAGAGCCATCGGCACGTGTCGAGGCCAAAACCTTGAGCATGGCAACTGCCAAAATAACAAGCCCTACCAAAGGCAAATCACCAGGGCCGGCATGTGCCGAAGCAACTGAGGCAAATAAGAGGAGGCGCTACATTAACTACAAGCCGAACCTTGTTGTGAAGAAGTGCATCGGTGATGCGGCTCAATAAATTGAAGGGCGTGAACGATCAGCCAAGTCATCGGCTCGGGCCAAAATCAAGAGGCAGCTGGACAGCTCCTCCAACGACGACGAATACAACAACAACGACAACAAGGGAGAAGACGACGAGGCTGAGGCTGATGTCGTAATCGTCAAAGAGGCTGAAGTAGAAGTATCGAAGAACCCAGAGCCAGCCAACGAGACCGCCGACGTAACAGGCGAAAAAAACGTAGCTGACGTAGATGCCGAAGAAGACATATCCTACATGTCGGTAGAAGGAGAAGGGCACTACGTCAGTGGCGAGATACTGGATCTGTTGGAGGAAGAAGAGGACGAACAGATTGAAATACTGACGCAGCAGATTTCCTCGCTGATAGATAGTTGGTTGAATCACTAAGAAAGAAGCAGGAAGCGAGAAGGGAGAAGGAGCGATGCAGCAGCAGCAGAGACAACAGCAGCAGTCACAACAACAACAACAACAACAGCCACAAGCAAAGAAAGGTAAGGTGCCTTCTATAAATACTTACAAAATGGAGATAAAAGAAACTATTGAAATATGTAGGTCAGACAGGCATTCTATTCAGTGCTCTTCTTTAGAGCACTACAAAAAAATTAAAGACCTTCTGTCTCAAACTAAAACTGAGTATTATAGTTTCACCCCAAAGGAAGACAAGCTTCAAACAGTCCTCCTGAAGGGTATCGAATCCTCTACGGATCCGCAGGCGCTCTTAGCTGAGCTCCGTCAAGTGGCGAGCGACGATCTCGATTTTATCGGGGTAATACCGTTTACCACAGTCAAAGCCAGACGGGAGAATAGGAAGTAACCATTCTTCCTAGTTCAACTCTCGCCCCAAAGCAAATTGAGTGGTCTAAGGAATATAACAGTCCTGGATTAACAAGTTGTACGATGGGAAAAATTAAACAAGCAGAAAGACATGCTTCAATGCATGAACTGCCAAGGGTTTGGACACTTTGCAGTTAACTGTGGTATGGACCCAGTCTGCGTTAAATGTGGAGATACCAACAAAACAGGGGAGTTTAAACTCGGGCAAGATAGAGTCACAGATATGACCCAGTTAAAATGTGCACTCTGCCGAGGCTTCGGGCACCCCGCAAACTATCGGAGATGTCCGAAGTTTCAGGAGATAAAGCAAAACAAAGCCGAAAAGAAAACGTTGAGGTGAGACCCCCTGAAGTACGCCAGACAACAACTTCCGTCGATCCCGCAATTTCTTACGCCCAAATGGCGTCTGGAAAGGGAAAAACGGTACAGCCTCAACCACAGGTAGCCAAACAGGTCCAAGTGCCTACGGCTCCTGTGCCAGGGGTTGATCTGATGCAGGTGTTGCTGACCATTCATGGTCAGTTTACCGATGTGCAAAAACAGATAAGGGAGCAGGCGGCTAGGGTGGATTACCTCTACTCTATTTGAAATGGTTAAAGGCGCACTGCCTGAGCAACCCCTTATGATCCTAGCTGTGAATGTAAATTCGCTGATTAGGACCGAACGTAGAGCAAATCTCTTTCATTTGCTGCAAGACCAAAGTCCTGATGTGTTTATGGCTAGCGAAACTAAGCTAAATCAGAAACACAAACTGACTAATAAAAATTACAATATCGTAAGAAGGGATCGGCCCAACTCCTCTCAAGGGGGTGGGGTCGCAATCTTCATACGAAAGGGCATTTTAAAGTATATATAATAGTGATATTGATAGTGATTATATATAATAGTGAAGTGCGAAGATTCGGGTTGCTAGAAGCCTGCATCGTTTGCATTCTTGTCCAGCAGGGGAAAAGAATGTCAATCGCGGTGTACGCACCTGACGCACCTCAGCAAGCTAATTTTATCGCAGAGCTCGAAAAACTTTTCGAATGCTTAAGACTGAATTTGGATGAGAATTATTATCTCATGGCAGGGGACTTAAACGCCAAACATGTAGATTGGGGAAACCAAATACAAAATCCTAGAGAGAACCATCTTTTTAATTGGATGGGTCGATACAGTGTTGAGTGTAGGATCGACCTTCTGGCTACAGATAGACCGTCATTTCCGAGAAGTGGTAGTTTTCTGGATCTTTTACTGCTTGACTCGCGCCAAGATTGAAACTGCTGACTAGATTGAAACTTCTGTACAACGTTTCACGGACACACGTGATCTGGAGATTAGGACATTGAAGTCTTCGATCAAAAACATTAACGTTCTGATTAGACAAAACTATAGATTATCTTTTAATTTATATTGGGATAACAGAATTCGGGCTGTTAATTCTAGCGACCCTAGTATGTTTCCCCAAATAAATAAGATATTTAGAAGAAATGATCAAAACGATCTTCCATGTCTTAAACTCCAGAGGACAACAGATAACGAAGACGTCCTAACGATTGCGGGAATTGATCCGGAAGGTGCCGTTTTCGATGATAATTATTATATGATAGAAGATTCTCAGGAAAAGGTAGAGGCTGTAGGGGCAGCTTTCCAGCAAGTGTATAAGGTGAATGCTAGCATTCGTCCGAATCATGACCTGGAGAACAGAACCTTAGTGCACAACTTCTAACTTGGAAATAACATAACGCAATGGCGATCTGAGAATACTGGTTTCACCAGGTTCAATGACGAAAACTTGGCAAACGCCACCATCGCCGATCGAAATGGACCCAGTTCATTTTTAATTGCGAAGGTAGAACTTGTGTTAATTTTTCAAACATTAAAGAAAAAGAAATCTGCGGAGGTCGATGGTATTCCCAACACTGTGTTACGACATCTCCCTGAGGAAGCCATAGACATTTATACCACACTGTTCAACAATGCATTGAATAGTGCATATTATCCAGTGAGTTGGAAGACATTTGTGGTCCATCCTCTCCCCAAAAAGGGAAAGGACAGCTCCAATCCGGCAAATCTTCGGTCGATAAGTCTTCTTCCAAGTATCAGTAAGGTATTCGAAAAGATTCTCAATAGAGCTCTGTTCAAGTGGGCTGAGGACAATAATATTATTCCAGACAATCAGTTTGGCTTTAAGGCGGTACATGACACTATTCATGCCGCGTCTAAGTTAGTTTCTGATGTTCAATGGAACAAGGCGAAAAATCAATGCACGGGTGCCGTTCTGATTGATTTAGAGAAGGCTTTCGACACCGTATGGTTAGAGGGTCTTTATCTAAAATTAACTAGATTTGGCACTGTTATATATGCTTCATGACATGCTCAATGGTAGAAAGTTTGTTGTCAAAAGTGGCAATGTAACTTCCAATACAACTTTTGATATTAAAAACGGTCTACAGCAAGGAGCTGTGAACTCGCCGATTCTTTTTAGTATTTACACCAGCGATCTGATAGGTAGTCTCACTCATGCGATTGCGTATGCCGATGACCTTGTAGCGTACAGGACGGGTCCAAAAGTTGAAGTCATCAGAATTCTCTTGCAGCGTGACTTCGACAAGATTCAGCGATATTGTGATGACTGGAAGTTAAAAATTAACTTCCAGAAGTCAGAAACTATCCTGTTTAGAACCCCGTTGTCTAGCGCTTCTAGGGATACAAGAAAGAACTGGAGAAATCTAGTGATCGTTGGACCAAGTGGACATCCACTGGCAAGTAAAGATGTGGTAAAGTACCTTGCCATCTGGCTAGATCAGTACCTATATTTCAATCGACATTTAGATGCTGCTCTGGCCAGAGCTAGGGGAGCGTTTGCTCTGACGAGACGGTTGTTTTATAGCAGCCGCCTTGAAAACAGGGTAAAGGTGATTTGCTACATGGCCCTCATCCAGCCGATGATTGCCTATGGGTGCCCTGTGTGGTTTAACGTTGCCCCATCTCAAATGGAAAAGATTCGGGTGTTTGAGAGGCAGTGTCTTAGGACCTGTCTTGGATCTGAAGGTTAGTCAAAGTTGTTGCCTTGGCCGACCTACGTATTTTTAAGGTAGATTAAGTAGGACAGTAACGGTGGCACCAAAAAAAATGTTAAAAATCCATAAAATCGCTTGTCTGTGGGTATGTGCATTTGGCGCTGTTAAATATGCATATATGTCAATAAATGCATATTTATAAGCGTGTGGGCATATGCATAGGCTGCTTCGAAAAAAAATGCTAGTTCTAGTTTTAAGTTATTTTAAGTATTTTTAAGTAGTTTTAAGGTATTTACATATATTTACGTTTATTTTAGTTTTATTTAGGTTAATTAAGTTTTATTTAGGTAAAAGGTAGTTTTAAGTTTTTAAACAAAAATTAAAATAATGTCATGGAAAACAAGTTTTAAAAAAATTTTCTTGTTTAGGTTTAAGTTATATTGAATTTTAAATTTAAAATAGTCTCTACGCCGAAAGGCATTTTTTAAATATAGTTATAGTATAATTTAGAGCGCCCGTATGGGGCCAGTAAGTAAGTTAAGTTAATATGTAAGCTAGTTGTGTAAGATTTTTTGTCTAGCATTAAGATAGATATAAGAAAATGAAAAAGTAAAAAATGAATTAAAAAAAAAAAAAAAAGAGTGGAAGGTCGTGGGTTCGATTCTCACCCCGGGCAAGGCCTTTTTTTAAATTATTTCTGGCAAGAGGTTTCTAGAAGAAGAAAGCAGCAGCAACAACAAGAAGAGCAGATGGTCAAACCAACGGGGAAATCGAAAGATGGTCCCCCAACAACAACAAAAGGTGCTGGAACATCAGGCGATGTAACAGCCGATAAACAGATAGCGGGGCCATCCAGAGGCCAAACAACAAATACGGCAGCATCTGCTGGACCTTCAAGGTCAAGAAAAATTACATTAACAGAGCCATCGGCACGTGTCGAGGCCAAAACCTTGAGCATGGCAACTGCCAAAACAACAAATCACCAGGGCCGGCATGTGCCGAAGCAACTGAGGCAAATAAGAGGAGGCGCTACATTAACTACAAGCCGAACCTTGTTGTGAAGAAGCGCATCGGTGATGCAGCTCAATAAATTGAAGGGCGTGAACGATCAGCCAAGTCATCGGCTCAGGCCAAAATCAAGAGGCAGCTGGACAGCTCCTCCAACGACGACGAATACAACAACAACGACAACAAGGGAGAAGACGACGAGGCTGAGGCTGATGTCGTAATCGTCAAAGAGGCTGAAGTAGAAGTATCGAAGAACCCAGAGCCAGCCAACGAGACCGCCGACGTAACAGGCGAAAAAAACGTAGCTGACGTAGATGCCGAAGAAGACATATCCTACATGTCGGTAGAAGGAGAAGGGCACTACGTCAGTGGCGAGATACTGGATCTGTTGGAGGAAGAAGAGGACGAACAGATTGAAATACTGACGCAGCAGATTTCCTCGCTGATAGATAGTTGGTTGAATCACTAAGAAAGAAGCAGGAAGCGAGAAGGGAGAAGGAGCGATGCAGCAGCAGCAGAGACAACAGCAGCAGTCACAACAACAACAACAACAACAGCCACAAGCAAAGAAAGGTAAGGTGCCTTCTATAAATACTTACAAAATGGAGATAAAAGAAACTATTGAAATATGAAGGTCAGACAGGCATTCTATTCAGTGCTCTTCTTTAGAGCACTACAAAAAAATTAAAGACCTTCTGTCTCAAACTAAAACTGAGTATTATAGTTTCACCCCAAAGGAAGACAAGCTTCAAACAGTCCTCCTGAAGGGTATCGAATCCTCTACGGATCCGCAGGCGCTCTTAGCTGAGCTCCGTCAAGTGGCGAGCGACGATCTCGATTTTATCGGGGTAAGACCGTTTACCACAGTCAAAGCCAGACGGGAGAATAGGAAGTAACCATTCTTCCTAGCTTTTGCCCCAAAGCAAATTGAGTGGTCTAAGGAATATAACAGTCCTGGATTAACAAGTTGTACGATGGGAAAAATTAAACAAGCAGAAAGACATGCTTCAATGCATGAACTGCCAAGGGTTTGGACACTTTGCAGTTAACTGTGGTATGGACCCAGTCTGCGTTAAATGTGGAGATACCAACAAAACAGGGGAGTTTAAACTCGGGCAAGATAGAGTCACAGATATGACCCAGTTAAAATGTGCACTCTGCCGAGGCTTCGGGCACCCCGCAAACTATCGGAAATGTCCGAAGTTTCAGGAGATAAAGCAAAACAAAGCCGAAAAGAAAACGTTGAGGTGAGACCCCCTAAAGTACGCCAGACAACAACTTCCGTCGATCCCGCAATTTCTTACGCCCAAATGGCGTCTGGAAAGGGAAAAACGGTACAGCCTCAACCACAGGTAGCCAAACAGGTCCAAGTGCCTACGGCTCCTGTGCCAGGGGTTGATCTGATGCAGGTGTTGCTGACCATTCATGGTCAGTTTACCGATGTGCAAAAACAGATAAGGGAGCAGGCGGCTAGGGTGGATTACCTCTACTCTATTTGAAATGGTTAAAGGCGCACTGCCTGAGCGACCCCTTATGATCCTAGCTGTGAATGTAAATTCGCTGATTAGGACCGAACGTAGAGCAAATCTCTTTCATTTGCTGCAAGACCAAAGTCCTGATGTGTTTATGGCTAGCGAAACTAAGCTAAATCAGAAACACAAACTGACTAATAAAAATTACAATATCGAAAGAAGGGATCGGCCCAACTCCTCTCAAGGGGGTGGGGTCGCAATCTTCATACGAAAGGGCATTAAACATAAAGTTATATATAATAGTGAAGTGCGAAGATTCGGGTTGCTAGAAGCCTGCATCGTTTGCATTCTTGTCCAGCAGGGGAAAAGAATGTACGCAATCGCGGTGTACGCACCTGACGCACCTCAGCAAGCTAATTTTATCGCAGAGCTCGAAAAACTTTTCGAATGCTTAAGACTGAATTTGGATGAGAATTATTATCTCATGGCAGGGGACTTAAACGCCAAACATGTAGATTGGGGAAACCAAATACAAAATCCTAGAGGGAACCATCTTTTTAATTGGATGGGTCGATACAGTGTTGAGTGTATAGGATCGACTTTCTGGCTACAGATAGACCGTCATTTCCGAGAAGTGGTAGTTTTCTGGATCTTTTACTGCTTGACTCACGTCTAGTTATAACTGACGCAACAAATCGTTATAACGCTTTACGAGCCGTGCTTTCCTTATAGGAGAAGAGCTCGAAAAGCGGACAGAAAATAAAAGATTTTTGTTTTTAAATTTTTTAACACTTAAATGGCCCGCTGTCTTTAGCTAGGCTGCGACCAAATAAGTACGTTTATTTCCAATTTTGTTCTGTAGCATATTTTAAATATTCCTGTCTTTTCAATCAATCTACAAATTCTACCCCAATACACACGCACTTTTCCAACCATATATCCACCAACCGATAATTACATAATTTATTCCAATTGGTAATATTTCCTTTACATTTTAACCTAGTTGGAATGATTGAATATAAATATTTCTCAAAACTTTTGTTCTTTACAAAAGTGCCGCCGCATCATATTTCACACGCCGCATACCCCTGCTAAGATGCATTCTCAGCATTTAGTATCAATGCCTGCAATTAGTGCATTGGATTTTTTTACAATCCGTTGGACATTGGATATTCATTACTCATAGCAGTTTATGGGTTTTGACGTAACTATGGCGAGTTAGCATTATGATGGCCTAGTGACGATTTATTTATGAGTCAGTATGTTATGGTATTTTATTATTGGTGCAGTATCGGTGGTTGAAGTGTTTTGGGAAAATGCGTGGGAATAGAGCAAAATGTATTTGTTGGGAGGTTGGAATGAAGTGCGATAACTACATCCTTCCCCCCTTCGAAAAAGAAACTTGACCTTGAAGAGGTTAATTTTCTTTAAAAATTACAGGAAGTTTAGTAAACATATTCTTATTATTATATAAAATTTGTTTTTTTTTTTTTTTGTACATATTATTAATATTATTTTTTTTTGAAGAGGCAACAATTATATATATTTTTTTTTGTTTTTCCTTGAAGAGGTTACAAAAATTATTTATTTGAACGTTTTTTTACATTATTTTCCTTGAAGAGGTTACAAAAATTCTGTTTTTTTTTACATATTTCTTAATCTATTTATTATACATATATATTGATATTTTTTTTTTTTTTTGATAATTACTCATTAATTCATTAATTTGTTTGGTGTGAACAACGCGAAGAATATTTTCTAGAACTCAATCTCCTAGTAAAATCAAGTGAAAATGTTATCCCCTTTTTTTCTTTTTTGATATCTTTGTCTGTCTGTAGAGTTGTAACAGTTAGAGGGTGAGGTACAATTTTTAGTTGTGGTGTGGGAGTTATAGTTGTTTGTTTTAATTTGTTTGTCTGTCGAGTTGTAGCATTTGGAGAGTGGGGTACGACCTTTTTTTCTGGTGTAGAAGTTACAACCGTTTGTTTAAGTATGGGTTGAGACATGATAATATTTGGTAAAGCACGAGGTAAAAGTGGGGGAGGCGGTATGGTTTGAGAAACTATAGTGTTTAGTAAAGCACGAGGTAAAGGTGGGGGAGGCGGAATGTTCTTGGGTTTTTCTTTAAAGTCCGCGGGTAATTTTCCAGGTAAAGGATTTTGTGTTTCTGTTGTACATACTTTTATTGATGTTATTGGCGTATTTGCTGGCTTTCTTTTGGAATATCTTAGTTTTGTAAAGATGATAAATGATAAAATTATTATGATAATTAAGGCTCCTGAGTTGGTGTAAGATACTAGTTCTGGTGTGAATTGTAGGAAAGGTTTAGTTAAAGGTAAATCGTCTTCAAGTGTCCTCAAATTTTGGTTAATTTGGGTCCATTTTTCTTTGAAAGAAATTTGGGACAAGTGAATGTCTGGAAAATTTTCCAACGTAGTGCTATTAAAATAATGTGTGTTATTTTGGGTTATATTTATCAGTGAGATGTTTTTTATGAAGTCGGGTATGGTAAGGTCAGCATTATTTTCTGTGGGCAGTTTCCAATGCGAAATTGTGTAGGATCAATTATTTGATAAATGGAGTATTCCGATAACTTCTAAATATTTTTGAGATATTGTTGTGCCACATTGGGAGTAGATAATTTGTTTATCTTGGAACGCAAACAACCAATTATTAGGAGCTTTGAGTTTAATAATATTGTTCAGGAAACTTGTAGATTTAATGAAATTGCAAGATGTATGTTCGTAAATTTTGCTGTCAGGAATTTTGAAACAAAGATCATGTGAATTTTCGTTAACTGAAAAAGGTTTATTTTGGTTACTAATGAAAAATAGAGATTCGTGGTAGATATTTATTCGAGAACAAAGGTTATTAAATTCTGTTGTTGTAAAAGTAAGATGCGTGTTTGTTGGATTTGTCATGACATACTCAAAGTTTATATTTAATAGGCCATAGCTGGTTTGGTTGAATTTTACCGGGAATAGGTGAATTTGATAAATTTTTAATGTATTTGAATTACATAAGGGGATTGTAATTTTAATTATGATTTGATCTTGAAATTCAATTGATTTAACATTAGTTATTTCGTTGATATATTGTGGGTCTCGTAATAATGGGTTAACATTATCATAATGGGATATATTTGAATAAATTTGTCTTAAATCTTCTGATCTGAGTAGGAGCGGGTGTAATTTGTGTTGTTGGAGAGAGTAAATAAGGGTGAAAAATCTTGATAGGACCGTTTGAATGGATTAAAGTTGTGTTAAAATTTTAACTACGATTTTGTTGATTTCGATTTGTGCTAGGTTGTCGTTTGCTAGTGTGCCTAAGCTTGTGAATTTTGCCTTAACAGTTCTTGTAAAATCGTTTACCTCTTTCTCCAGGGTCTCGTGTTATGCTTGTATTTTCACTGATTATATCGAAATTGGATTTTGTTATTGTAAGTTGCTTCTTAAGGTATTGTATGTTTTGGTCCTGAAATGATGTTAGATTGCTAAGTTGTTCGTGAATCTTTTCAGCATCTTCGTCATCCATTGTTCCAAAAATAAATTTACTAAACCTGCCAACTATATTCACTAATCCTCGTTTCGTACGGTGACCACCAAAGGCTTTCAGTTCGTTTATTTGTTCTTTTAAGTCAAAAGTTGTTTTGGAAATTATGTATTCCCAGCTTTTGCATTTTTCCTCATATTTGTTTTTTCGGTATTGGCAGATACTTCTGAGTGTATTCTCGCAAAAATGTACGTGTTCCCATACTTTTTCCCATTCTGGAAGTTTTACTCTGGTAACTATATTCCATTCTTGCTGGTGAAAAACAGATTTTCCTACTGGCTCTAGGATTATACCAGAAGTCTCATTTAATTTCTGTATTGTTAAAGTGGCGTTCGTTGCCTCCCCGTATAGTGTTTGTATCAGCAGTATAATGAGGTTAATCGCCATCTTGAATAATAATGCAGATATGTAAATATGTATTTATATATATATTATTTTTTTTTTTTATATATATATTTTATTTTTATTTTTTTTTTTTTTTTGTTTGTGTAAGGAGATATAGTGTAGTGATCGTAAAAGGTGGGGTAAAAACTTGGCATAATCGTCTGTTTTCCGCATTGAATCCCGGTGGGAAGATTATGTTGGTATTAGATTGAAAAAAAGGACACAGACCTAAACTTTTGTTCATAGGTGTAGTAGTTGTAGGTTGTTGTTATTTTTTTTTTTTTTTTTTTTTTATAATAGGCACGCACTCAAGGGTTTTTTGTTCCCTTTTTATGCCAAAGCACAGTGCGAGCGTTAGGAAAAATGGGATAGACGGAGAGGGTTAAGGATGAGGTGTCGGTTAACATAAGTCTTGAATTCCTGAACACTGCAATGACTGGGGAAGACAGAGTGTGGAAGAGAGTTCCACATTCGCGTAGTACGGCTAAAGAACGATTCTCTGAACATGACCGTACGTCCGAAGTTGGGCTCGAGGGTGAACTGATGGGCATTCCTGGAGGCACGGGTATTACGGTTGAATATCTTAAGGGGAGGAATGCAACTGGCTATTTCACTAGAGCATAAACCATTAAAGTAACGGTAAAAGAGGGTGAGGCATGAGACATTACGTCGATGTTCAAGTGACGTAAAAGTCTCAACGATGGTACGGTCACCAATCATCTTAAATGCTCTTCTCTGGATACTGTCCAAAAGACTTAAGTACGTTACTGGAGCACCAGCCCAAATGTGGGAGTTGTACTCAAGCTTTGGACGTATGTAAGTTTTGTAGATGGTAGTTTTGTAGATCAGAAGGGGAAAAGAAGTTCTTGCATCGTCTTAAAAAACCTAGATATCTTGCGGCATTTTTGGCGACATCGCATATGTGATCATTCCACAAGAGGTGGTCGGTGATACACATACCGAGAATCTGGAGATGTTCGATTTCACTGATGCAAGTGCCACACATGGACAGTGGCAAGGGGGGTATATCTCGCTTCAACGATGCAAGACAGAATTGAGTTTTCGAAGCATTAAACGCTACGCGGTTTTTTATTCCCCATTGTACAATGCTGTTTAAGTCAGAGTTTAATGAGCTTATCATATTTTGCCGTTGCAGTTCCACACCCGAAAGGGAGGGATGTGAGTCTGGGAACGAATATGAAAAGCTAAGGGTACTATCGTCAGCGAAACAATGAATTGGATTAGAAGTTACAGACAAGAGATCATTTATAAAAATGAGAAAGAGGGTCGGAGACAAAACGGAGCCCTGGGGCACACCAGCATTTATTTTGTGGGTTTCAGACTTGAACCCGTCCAGTACAACTTGTATTGAACGGTTCGAAAGAAAGTTTCTAATCCAACGAAGGAGGAATTCATCAATACCGAAGGCACGCATTTTCGATAAGAGAGCCTGGTGCCAAACTCTATCAAATGCTTTTGAAATATCGAGTGCAACAATCTTACTTTCTCCAAAACGATGTAAAGATTTGTTCCACTGTTCGGTGAGATATGCCATCAAATCACCAGTGGACCTGTTGCTGCGAAAGCCGTACTGCCGGTCATTAAGAAGCTTTCGTTCTTCAAGATATTTCAGCGTTTCCATGACCTTAGAAAGAAGGGACGTAAGTGCAATCGGACGATAATTGGAGGGAGAGGAGGATTCGCCTTTTTTGGGTATAGGCTGGACAAATACTGTTTTCCAACTACTCGGAACGAGCCCAGAAGAAAAGGATAGATGGAAAAGCTTACGCAATGGTTTTGCCAGCGTTGAAGAACACCTCTTCAGAACAATAGCGGGGATACCATCCGGCCCAGCGGATTTGTGTATATTGAGATCCTTTAGGACCCTCGCCACAGCATGAGTACGAAAGAAGATTTGTCCCATGGAATCATTAACGCGCTCAAGAACTGGCGGAGTCATGACACTCTTTGGCAGCGAAGAGTTGGTGGCGAACTGCCTAGCAAAAAGGTTAGCTTTCGCAAGAGAGCTTACCACTGGAGTATCATCATCAATGAGCGTTGGGACCGAGGAAGAGGAAGAATTCTTCATATTTTTCACAAATGACCAAACATTTTTACTGCCTTTGGGACATTGCAGTATTTTTTGCCTTAGTTTTTGGTCATGTAAAAATTTCGTCCGTCGAATATGGACATTGCAGGCCTTCCTGGCTTGTTTAAACTTATTCCGATTTTCCTCAGTAGGGTTGGCTTTGTAACAACGGAAATGTATTATGTATCATTTTTGATTTCTTTCCAATTTTGATAACTGTATTTTCGTCGGATATTATTTTGATGACTTCGTAAGGTCCGTCCCATAGGTTTGACAGTTTGTTTTGTCTCGTTTGGTTTTTCATTAATACTTTGTCACCTACCTTAAATTTTTTCTGTTTGGCGTTTTTGTCATAATACTTTTTGTTTTTCTTTTTCTTCTCGTAAATTGTTTCTCTAGCGATTTTGTAACCATGTTGCAGACGGCTTTTGAGTTCTGTGGCATAGTTTTCGTAGTTATAATAAGTCTGTGGTTCTCTGTTCAGTGAACTGGGAATTCGTGCAGGATAACCATATAACAGTTCAAATGGGTGTAATTTGTACTACTATGTGGGGTAGTATTATATACGAACATAGCGTATGGAAGCCATGTGTCCCAAGTGAGTGTGTCCTTGTTTATGTAGTGACGCAAGTATTCTGCAAGTGTCCTGTGGCTACGTTCTAAAGCGCCGTTAGTTTGGGGGTGGTATGAAGTGGTTTGTAATTTCCTTGTCTTGAGGACTTTGCATACCTCTTTAAACAAATTACTAAGGAAATTTGTTCCCTGATCCGTTAGGATGGAGTCGGGTATTCCAAATCGACATACTAACCGCTCAACTAACATACGTGCTATGGTTGGGACTTCAGCGTTTGGCACAGCTATTGCTTCGGAAAACTTTGTGAGATCGTCCTGAAATGTGAGAATGTACTTGTTGTTTTCGTAACTGACGGGTAGTGGACCAACTAAGTCTAAAGCTATACGCTCAAAAGGAGTTCTGCATGTAGTGGTTACTTTCATGGGTATTTTGTTATTGCGTGATAATTTATTTTTCTGACACGACTCACATTTGTGTATGTGGCTTTTAACGTCTTTGGAGATGGTTGGCCAGTAGTAATATTGCTTAATTCTTTTGGAGGTTATTGTTACTCCTTGATGTCCGCCAAATGGTGACTCGTGGTTTTCGTGTAATATTTTTACTATATCTTCAGGTTTTTCTATTAATATTCTTGAATCGATATGGAGATGTGTATTAAATTTAGCCTGTTTAAAAGTTTCAAATATAAATGTTTTTAGTTCGTCTTGAGGTTGGCTAATTATGGGTAACGACAAGGCAATGGTTGAAAGTTCAGTCCTATTGCATTCACTTACGATGTCCTTCAAGCTGTTTGTAAGTTTTTTTCGGTCTGTCGGACTTCGCAAGGGTAAGGGTAATGTCACGATGTAGTAAAACACATTTGTAGGTTGGAGTGTATGGGTCAGGACTTCGCAGATTTCTGGTTTTTTGAAATTAGGTAAACGATTTTTCAAAATTTTTTCTTCTGTTGTTTCTACAAGAGGCAGTATAATAGCTTTAAAGTTTACTTTATTATTTAGAAATATTGATTCTTTTTTTTTCAATTATATTAAAATTTGACTTGAGTTCTGTTGCTTTTTTACTTGTTTCGGCGATTACGTCGTTTTTTCCTTCTTGTGCCCGTCTTTGGTTTCGAGTTGTTACTAATACTTTGGTTTCGTCATTGGATTGTATGCGACTTAAGGCATCAGCGTTTAAATTTATTTTCCCTGGTTTGTGTTTTATTGAATAGTCGTATTCAGATAAGAGAATTTTCCATCTTGCTAATCTTGACATAGGATCTGTCCTAGAGAATAGCCACTGTAGAAGTTTGTGGTCAGTGCAAATAGTAAAATGGGTTCCGTAAATGTACGGACGAAATTGTTGTATAGCATACACGATTGCAAGTAGTTCTTTTTCAGTAGTGTCAACTTAACTTCGGTATCATTTAATGTTCGCCTTGCAAATGATATAGGTTTGTCCTGTCCGATGGGACCCTGGGACAGAATAGCTCCTATTCCAACATCGCTAGCATCTGTAGTCACGATAAATTCTTCTTTAAAATTTGGGTAAGCTTAAACTGGGGGATTTACCATTTTAGTTTTCAGTTCTCTAAATGCTTCGTCACAGAATGCATCCCATTTAAAAACACAATTTTTCTTTAAAAGTTTCGTAAGGGGTTTGGCTATAGTAGAAAAATTTTCTATGAACTTTCTGTAGTAACCAACGAATCCAAGAAATGATTTTATACCTTTTGCGGTTTTAGGTGTAGGATAAGTCCTGACGGCTTTGACTTTTTCAGGATCTGGCTTCAGTCCATCTTCAGAAATAAGATGTCCCAAATACATTAATTCGTGTTTAAGAAAATTACATTTTTCTGGTTGTAATTTTAGATTATGCATACTCAGTTGATTAAGTACTTTTCTAAGTTTGGAATTATGATCGTTTAGATCGTATCCGTAAAGAACTATATCGTCCATGTAGACAAAACAGTCAAATCCTTGCAAACCAGTGAGAACAGTGTTCATTAAACGTTGGAAAGTTGCAGGGGCGTTATTTAACCCGAATGGCATACGGTTATATTCGTAATGTCCAAATGGTGTGCTAAACGCGGTCTTACATCGATCTTCCTTATCCATCAAGATCTGATGAAATCCCTTAGCAAGGTCAAGAGTGTCAAAGTATTTTGCTCTACCCAATTGGTCGAATATATCGCTGATATTTGGAAGTGGGTAAGCATCCCCAATAGTTAAGTCATTCAGTTTCCTGAAATCGACAACTACCCTCCAGCGATTGCTTCCATCGTTGCCCGGTTTTTTGGGAACAAGTAGCAAGGGTGAGTTCCAGGGACTTGAGCTTGGTTGTACTATATCATCATCTAACATTTCTTGTACCTGTTTATGGATTTCTTCTTTTTGGCTTTCTGGAAGTCGATAAGGTTTAATAAAGAGAGGGGGTTTGTTCTCATCAGTAGCGACTTTGTGTGTCATCGCATCAGTATAAGAGAGATGATCTCCCTCAAGGTAAAACAAATCATTATATTCTCTGCAGATCTTACGTATAGATTCCTTCTCTTCTGTATTGCAATGGTCTAGTATTAAAATGGATTCTAATTTTTCTAGACGTTTTTCGATTTTGTTATTGAAAACTTTTATATCCGATTCATCGTATTCATCTAGGCTATTGAAACTTAAATTTAAATTATTAATGTTTATTTGTTTTTCAATTTCTAGGGTATTCATGGTGAGCACTTTATAGGTCTTACTATCGCTTCGCCTACATACACTCCTGGGCAAATTTGTTTTTTCTCGATCACAATGTCCTCGAGTTTTTTATTTCTTCCTTCAAATGTAATTTCCACCATTTTTTGACTACGAGGTGGAAGATGTAAATAAATATTTCTATCACCAGAATTGTTTTCTGATGTTGTCTTACAAATTGCTACATCTGTATTGATTACTGCTCCAGTTTCCTTGCTTCTGTGGCTGTTGTTCTCTGAAGTCTTACCTTTATTTATACCTGCTTTAGTTTCTTTGCTCTTTTGGCTGTCGTTTTCTAAAGTCTTACTTTTATTTATACCTGCTTTAGTTTCTTTGCTCTTTTGGCTGTCGTTTTCTAAAGTCTTAATGGTTGTATCGGAATTTATTTTTACCGTTTGTTTGTTTGAAGATGAGGGTGAATCTTTGTTATCAGAGTCAATATTCATTTTAAGCTTATTTGAATTAAAGGTTTCGCTTGTGGTTTTAATACCACTACCTTCGATTTCAAGATCATGGCCCGTAGACACCGCCTCGTGAGGGGTAGCTTTTTGACTATTATTTCCAATTACAAGGTCACCAATCTTTTTGCTAAAATTAATTTCATTTATTTCTAAATGTTTTTTTTGTAATTTACTTTGCATTTGTATTTGGCAAGGAAATCGTTACCTAAAATACCATCATACTTTAAATTTATACGTGCAGTAAGGAGTTGAAAAGGGTGTTTTAAAGAAAGATTTTGTTCTTGATTAATTATGAAGGAACCTGTTATTTCTCCTAGGGTAAAGACTGAGTCACCAGAAATTGAGGATATGACGCACCTTTTTTCTGGGTTCACATTTGCCTCAAGTTCGTTTTTGTACAAACTTACATCTGCCCCAGTGTCTATTAGGAAGGTGGAGTAAGTTTTGTTTGATGGCTGGAATTGAATTCGGATTACCGGCTCATGAAACTCTGGGCAAAGGGAAACAGACAGGCTTTTTATATTCATTGTTGCGGGTCGGCATTTAGATCTAGTCGGGAAGGATGACCCGTTGCTTCCTCATGAGCAATGTCGTTTCCCGAATCTTGAGTATGAAAATCCTCACCAGATCTTCAAGAACAACAATGTCGTAATTCATGAGTTGAATTACGTTTAAATGGGTTTTTATTTTTCTGGTTTGTGGATGTAGGTGTATAATTATTGGGAGTCGGGTTTGTTTGGTTTCGGGAGTGTACTAAACGTAAACGACAATCATTCTCAGTATGATACAACTTATGACAATAGTTGCACTTTGGGGTCGATTCGTTTTTAATTTCGGGTCTAAAGCTTGGGAAATTTGTTTTCCGGTAACATGTGGCAGAAGTGTGACCTGTTTTATTGCAGGTCTGACAGATTTGCGGTCGATTTTGGTTGGATCTAGTGAAACATGAAGTTGCTTTGTGACCAAATTTTCCACATTGCTGACAAGTGACCCTTGTGTCGGTATTTCTGTATGAGTTTTGTTCAATGTCTAGGCGAGGAGATTGCGCAATGCCATAATCAATGGCTGTTTTCAGATCCATGGCATTAAAAGCTTTTACTAATAACCTTAGTTGCGAGTTTCTAAGTCCGTCTTCGAAGGAACGTAAGGCTATTTGTCTGTTTTCAGAAATAAGATAGTCCCGTACTGCCTGGTCGGTCGTACTTTGGTATGTCGCCCTATCTAGTTTCTGTAGTAAACGTGTTAGCCGTTTCCATTTTTGAGTGGACAGATAGAGGTGTAGATTCACAAATAGGGGTAAGGTTTTTTGTTGTTGTATGGTCGTGGTAAGGTAGTAACTTAAAGAAACTTACCACCGATAATTGCTTTCGCGTTGACGGAATTGTCGTAAAATTATGGTCGAGTGAGAGAAAAAAAATAAGTTCGCGCTGTTTATAACCCAGACAAGATTGTGAATAATAGGGACAAGGTTGTGGAAATATAAAATATATGTATATATTTTTTTTTTTTATCTTAATTATCTACTGTCGATGAAGTTGATGTTGTTGACGCTGATGCTAATGTTGTTGATGTCGTTGATATTTGTGATCCTGATTTTGTTGTTGATGTTGTTGATATTGTTTCACTTTGCCAGGCAGGCTTCACGCCGTATAGCTGTTGATTACGACCTGGTCTTTTATACACTGCCTAAATTTTGCCTCCGGCGTCCACTTGGGAGTTCGCCAGGTCTTACTTTTATAGGTCTTTACACAAAACAAAAATTTCACTTTCACTTTCTTTTATACACTGCCTAAATTTTGCCTCCGGCGTCCACTTGGGAGTTCGCCAGGTCTTACTTTTATAGGTCTTTACACAAAAAAAAAATTTCACTTTCTGGTGTTTAGCCCCAGAACGCCTCAAGATTATATCTTGTTATTTGGTATATTTGGTAGGGGATTTTGAGTAAATCCCACCGCTGCCACCAAAATGTTATAATGCTTTCCTTATAGGAGAAGAGCTCGAAAAGCGGACAGAAAATAAAAGATTTTTGTTTTTAAATTTTTTAACACTTAAATGGCCCGCTGTCTTTAGCTAGGCTGCGACCAAATAAGTACGTTTATTTCCAATTTTGTTCTGTAGCATATTTTAAATATTCCTGTCTTTTTATACTATTTTCAATCTACAAATTCTACCCCAATACACACGCACTTTTCCAACCATATATCCACCAACCGATAATTACATAATTTATTCCAATTGGTAATATTTCCTTTACATTTTAACCTAGTTGGAATGATTGAATATAAATATTTCTCAAAACTTTTGTTCTTTACAAAAGTGCCGCCGCATCATATTTCACACGCCGCATACCCCTGCTAAGATGCATTCTCAGCATTTAGTATCAATGCCTGCAATTAGTGCATTGGATTTTTTTACAATCCGTTGGACATTGGATATTCATTACTCATAGCAGTTTATGGGTTTTGACGTAACTATGGCGAGTTAGCATTATGATGGCCTAGTGACGATTTATTTATGAGTCAGTATGTTATGGTATTTTATTATTGGTGCAGTATCGGTGGTTGAAGTGTTTTGGGAAAATGCGTGGGAATAGAGCAAAATGTATTTGTTGGGAGGTTGGAATGAAGTGCGATAACTACATCCTTCCCCCCTTCGAAAAAGAAACTTGACCTTGAAGAGGTTAATTTTCTTTAAAAATTACAGGAAGTTTAGTAAACATATTCTTATTATTATATAAAAGTTGTTTTTTTTTTTTTTTGTACATATTATTAATATTATTTTTTTTTGAAGAGGCAACAATTATATATATTTTTTTTTGTTTTTCCTTGAAGAGGTTACAAAAATTATTTATTTGAACGTTTTTTTACATTATTTTCCTTGAAGAGGTTACAAAAATTCTGTTTTTTTTTACATATTTCTTAATCTATTTATTATACATATATATTGATATTTTTTTTTTCTTTTTTTTTTTTTTTTTTGATAATAACTCATTAATTCATTAATTTGTTTGGTGTGAACAACGCGAAGAATATTTTCTAGAACTCAATCTCCTAGTAAAATCAAGTGAAAATGTTATCCCCTTTTTTTCTTTTTTGATATCTTTGTCTGTCTGTAGAGTTGTAACAGTTAGAGGGTGAGGTACAATTTTTCGTTGTGGTGTGGGAGTTATAGTTGTTTGTTTTAATTTGTTTGTCTGTCGAGTTGTAGCATTTGGAGAGTGGGGTACGACCTTTTTTTCTGGTGTAGAAGTTACAACCGTTTGTTTAAGTATGGGTTGAGACATGATAATATTTGGTAAAGCACGAGGTAAAGGTGGGGGAGGCGGTATGGTTTGAGAAACTATAGTGTTTAGTAAAGCACGAGGTAAAGGTGGGGGAGGCGGAATGTTCTTGGGTTTTTCTTTAAAGTCCGCGGGTAATTTTCCAGGCAAAGGATTTTGTGTTTCTGTTGTACATACTTTTATTGATGTTATTGGCGTATTCGCTGGCTTTCTTTTGGAATATCTTAGTTTTGTATAGATGATAAATGATAAAATTATTATGATAATTAAGGCTCCTGAGTTGGTGTAAGATACTAGTTCTGGTGTGAATTGTAGGAAAGGTTTAGTTAAAGGTAAATCGTCTTCAAGTGTCCTCAAATTTTGGTTAATTTGGGTCCATTTTTCTTTGAAAGAAATTTGGGACAAGTGAATGTCTGGAAAATTTTCCAACGTAGTGCTATTAAAATAATGTGTGTTATTTTGGGTTATATTTATCAGTGAGATGTTTTTTATGAAGTCGGGTATGGTAAGGTCAGCATTATTTTCTGTGGGCAGTTTCCAATGCGAAATTGTGTAGGAACAATTATTTGATAAATGGAGTATTCCGATAACTTCTAAATATTTTTGAGATATTGTTGTGCCATATTGGGAGTAGATAATTTGTTTATCTTGGAACGCAAACAACCAATTATTAGGAGCTTTGAGTTTAATAATATTGTTCAGGAAACTTGTAGATTTAATGAAATTGCAAGATGTATGTTCGTAAATTTTGCTGTCAGGAATTTTGAAACAAAGATCATGTGAATTTTCGTTAACTGAAAAAGGTTTATTTTGGTTACAAATGAAAAATAGAGATTCGTGGTAGATATTTATTCGAGAACAAAGGTTATTAAATTCTGTTGTTGTAAAAGTAAGATGCGTGTTTGTTGGATTTGTCATGACATACTCAAAGTTTATATTTAATAGGCCATAGCTGGTTTGGTTGAATTTTACCGGGAATAGGTGAATTTGATAAATTTTGAATGTATTTGAATTACATAAGGGGATTGTAATTT
Organism: Baccha elongata; assembly: GCA_951217065.1. Classification (NCBI taxonomy): domain Eukaryota; kingdom Metazoa; phylum Arthropoda; class Insecta; order Diptera; family Syrphidae; genus Baccha; species Baccha elongata. The sequence goes on from CATNUY010000250.1 coordinate 142,702, forward strand.
TAATTATGATTTGATCTTGAAATTCAATTGATTTAACATTAGTTATTTCGTTGATATATTGTGGGTCTCGTAATAATGGGTTAACATTATTATAATGGGATATATTTGAATAAATTTGTCTTAAATCTTCTGATCTGAGTAGGAGCGGGTGTAATTTGTGTTGTTGGAGAGAGTAAATAAGGGTGAAAAATCTTGATAGGACCGTTTGAATGGATTAAAGATGTGTTAAAATTTTAACTACGATTTCGTTGATTTCGATTTGTGCTACGTTGTCGTTTGCTAGTGTGCCTAAGCTTGTGAATTTTGCCTTAACAGTTCTTGTAAAATCGTTTACCTCTTTCTCCAGGGTCTCGTGTTCTGCTTGTATTTTATTGATTGGTTCACTGATTATATCGAAATTGGATTTTGTTATTGTAAGTTGCTTCTTAAGGTATTGTATGTTTTGGTCCTGAAATGATGTTAGATTGCTAAGTTGTTCGTGAATCTTTTCAGCATCTTCGTCATCCATTGTTCCAAAAATAAATTTACTAAACCTGCCAACTATATTCACTAATCCTCGTTTCGTACGGTGACCACCAAAGGCTTTCAGTTCGTTTATTTGTTCTTTTAAGTCAAAAGTTGTTTTGGAAATTATGTATTCCCAGCTTTTGCATTTTTCCTCATATTTGTTTTTTCGGTATTGGCAGATACTTCTGAGTGTATTCTCGCAAAAATGTACGTGTTCCCATACTTTTTCCCATTCTGGAAGTTTTACTCTGGTAAAAAACAGCTTTTCCTACTGGCTCTAGGATTATACCAGAAGTCTCATTTAATTTCTTTATTGTAAAAGTGGCGTTCGTTGCCTCCCCGTATAGTGTTTGTATCAGCAGTATAATGAGGTAAATCGCCATCTTGAATAATAATGCAGATATTTAAATATGTATTTATATATATATTATTTTTTTTTTTTATATATATATTTTATTTTTATTTTTTTTTTTTTTTGTTTGTGTAAGGAGATATAGTGTAGTGATCGTAAAAGGTGGGGTAAAAACTTGGCATAATCGTCTGTTTTCCGCATTGAATCCCGGTGGGAAGATTATGTTGGTATTAGATTGAAAAAAAGGACACAGACCTAAACTTTTGTTCATAGGTGTAGTAGTTGTAGGTTGTTGTTATTTTTTTTTTTTTTTTTTTTTTTTATAATAGGCACGCACTCAAGGGTTTTTTGTTCCCTTTTTATGCCAAAGCACAGTGCGAGCGTTAGGAAAAATGGGATAGACGGAGAGGGTTAAGGATGAGGTGTCGGTTAACATTAGTCTTGAATTCCTGAACACTGCAATGACTGGGGAAGACAGAGTGTGGAAGAGAGTTCCACATTCGCGTAGTACGGCTAAAGAACGATTCTCTGAACATGACCGTACGTCCGAAGTTGGGCTCGAGGGTGAACTGATGGGCATTCCTGGAGGCGCGGGTATTACGGTTGAATATCTTAAGGGGAGGAATGCAACTGGCTATTTCACTAGAGCATAAACCATTAAAGTAACGGGAAAAGAGGGTGAGGCATGAGACATTACGTCGATGTTCAAGTGACGTAAGAGTCTCAACGATGGTACGGTCACCAATCATCTTAAATGCTCTTCTCTGGATACTGTCCAAAAGACTTAAGTACGTTACTGGAGCACCAGCCCAAATGTGGGAGTTGTACTCAAGCTTTGGACGTATGTAAGTTTTGTAGATGGTAGCCAGATCAGAAGGGGAAAAGAAGTTCTTGCATCGTCTTAAAAAACCTAGACATCTTGCGGCATTTTTGGCGACATCGCATATGTGATCATTCCACAAGAGGTGGTCGGTGATACACATGCCGAGAATCTGGAGATGTTCGGTTTCACTGATGCATGGACAGTGGCAAGGGGGGTATATCTCGCTTCAACGATACAAGACAGAATTGAGTTTTCGAAGCATTAAACGCTACGCGGTTTTTTATTCCCCATTGTACAATGCTGTTTAAGTCAGAGTTTAATGAGCTTATCATATTTTGCCGTTGCAGTTCCACACCCGAAAGGGAGGGATGTGAGTCTGGGAACGAATATGAAAAGCTAAGGGTACTATCGTCAGCGAAACAATGAATTGGATTAGAAGTTACAGACAAGAGATCATTTATAAAAATGAGAAAGAGGGTCGGAGACAAAACGGAGCCCTGGGGCACACCAGCATTTATTTTGTGGGTTTCAGACTTGAACCCGTCCAGTACAACTTGTATTGAACGGTTCGAAAGAAAGTTTCTAATCCAACGAAGGAGGAATTCATCAATACCGAAGGCACGCATTTTCGATAAGAGAGCCTGGTGCCAAACTCTATCAAATGCTTTTGAAATATCGAGTGCAACAATCTTACTTTCTCCAAAACGATGTAAAGATTTGTTCCACTGTTCGGTGAGATATGCCATCAAATCACCAGTGGACCTGTTGCTGCGAAAGCCGTACTGCCGGTCATTAAGAAGCTTTCGTTCTTCAAGATATTTCTTAAGCTGATAATTTATCAGCGTTTCCATGACCTTAGAAAGAAGGGACGTAAGTGCAATCGGACGATAATTGGAGGGAGAGGAGGATTCGCCTTTTTTGGGTATAGGCTGGACAAATACTGTTTTCCAACTACTCGGAACGAGCCCAGAAGAATAGGATAGATGGAAAAGCTTACGCAATGGTTTTGCCAGCGTTGAAGAACACCTCTTCAGAACAATAGCGGGGATACCATCCGGGCCAGCGGATTTGTGTATATTGAGATCCTTTAGGACCCTCGCCACAGCATGAGTACGAAAGAAGATTTGTCCCATGGAATCATTAACGCGCTCAAGAACTGGCGGAGTCATGACACTCTTTGGCAGCGAAGAGTTGGCGGCGAACTGCCTAGCAAAAAGGTTAGCTTTCGCAAGAGAGCTTACCACTGGAGTATCATCATCAATGAGCGTTGGGACCGAGGAAGAGGAAGAATTCTTCATATTTTTCACAAATGACCAAACATTTTTACTGCCTTTGGGACATTGCAGTATTTTTTGCCTTAGTTTTTGGTCATGTAAAAATTTGGTCCGTCGAATATGGACATTGCAGGCCTTCCTGGCTTGTTTAAACTTATTCCGATTTTCCTCAGTAGGGTTGGCTTTGTAACAACGGAAATGTATTATGTATCATTTTTGATTTCTTTCCAATTTTGATAACTGTATTTTCGTCGGATATTATTTTGATGACTTCGTAAGGTCCGTCCCATAGGTTAGACAGTTTGTTTTGTCTCGTTTGGTTTTTCATTAATACTTTGTCACCTACCTTAAATTTTTTCTGTTTGGCGTTTTTGTCATAATACTTTTTGTTTTTCTTTTTCTTCTCGTAAATTGTTTCTCTAGCGATTTTGTAACCATGTTGCAGACGGCTTTTGAGTTCTGTGGCATAGTTTTCGTAGTTATAATAAGTCTGTGGTTCTCTGTTCAGTGAACTGGGAATTCGTGCAGGATAACCATATAACAGTTCAAATGGGTGTAATTTGTACTACTATGTGGGGTAGTATTATATACGAACATAGCGTATGGAAGCCATGTGTCCCAAGTGAGTGTGTCCTTGTTTATGTAGTGACGCAAGTATTCTGCAAGTGTCCTGTGGCTACGTTCTAAAGCGCCGTTAGTTTGGGGGTGGTATGAAGTGGTTTGTAATTTCCTTGTCTTGAGGACTTTGCATACCTCTTTAAACAAATTACTAAGGAAATTTGTTCCCTGATCCGTTAGGATGGAGTCGGGTATTCCAAATCGACATACTAACCGCTCAACTAACATACGTGCTATGGTTGGGACTTCAGCGTTTGGCACAGCTATTGCTTCGGAAAACTTTGTGAGATCGTCCTGAAATGTGAGAATGTACTTGTTGTTTTCGTAACTGACGGGTAGTGGACCAACTATGTCTAAAGCTATACGCTCAAAAGGAGTTCTGCATGTAGTGGTTACTTTCATGGGTATTTTGTTATTGCGTGATAATTTATTTTTCTGACACGACTCACATTTGTGTATGTGGCTTTTAACGTCTTTGGAGATGGTTGGCCAGTAGTAATATTGCTTAATTCTTTTGGAGGTTATTGTTACTCCTTGATGTCCGCCAAATGGTGACTCGTGGTTTTCGTGTAATATTTTTACTATATCTTCAGGTTTTTCTATTAATATTCTTGAATCGATATGGAGATGTGTATTAAATTTAGCCTGTTTAAAAGTTTCAAATATGAATGTTTTTAGTTCGTCTTGAGGTTGGCTACTTATGGGTAACGACAAGGCAATGGTTGAAAGTTCAGTCCTATTGCATTCACTTACGATGTCCTTCAAGCTGTTTGTAAGTTTTTTTCGGTCTGTCGGACTTCGCAAGGGTAAGGGTAATGTCACGATGTAGTAAAACACATTTGTAGGTTGGAGTGTATGGGTCAGGACTTCGCAGATTTCTGGTTTTTTGAAATTAGGTAAACGATTTTTCAAAATTTTTTCTTCTGTTGTTTCTACAAGAGGCAGTATAATAGCTTTAAAGTTTACTTTATTATTTAGAAATATTGATTCTTTTTTTTTCAATTATATTAAAATTTGACTTGAGTTCTGTTGCTTTTTTACTTGTTTCGGCGATTACGTCGTTTTTTCCTTCTTGTGCCCGTCTTTGGTTTCGAGTTGTTACTAATACTTTGGTTTCGTCATTGGATTGTATGCGACTTAAGGCATCAGCGTTTAAATTTATTTTCCCTGGTTTGTGTTTTATTGAATAGTCGTATTCAGATAAGAGAATTTTCCATCTTGCTAATCTTGACATAGGATCTGTCCTAGAGAATAGCCACTGTAGAAGTTTGTGGTCAGTGCAAATAGTAAAATGGGTTCCGTAAATGTACGGACGAAATTGTTGTATAGCATACACGATTGCAAGTAGTTCTTTTTCAGTAGTGTCAACTTAACTTCGGTATCATTTAATGTTCGCCTTGCAAATGATATAGGTTTGTCCTGTAAGATGGGACCCTGGGACAGAATAGCTCCTATTCCAACATCGCTAGCATCTGTAGTCACGATAAATTCTTCTTTAAAATTTGGGTAAGCTTAAACTGGGGGATTTACCATTTTAGTTTTCAGTTCTCTAAATGCTTCGTCACAGAACGCATCCCATTTAAAAACACAATTTTTCTTTAAAAGTTTCGTAAGGGGTTTGGCTATAGTAGAAAAATTTTCTATGAACTTTCTGTAGTAACCAACGAATCCAAGAAATGATTTTATACCTTTTGCGGTTTTAGGTGTAGGATAAGTCCTGACGGCTTTGACTTTTTCAGGATCTGGCTTCAGTCCATCTTCAGAAATAAGATGTCCCAAATACATTAATTCGTGTTTAAGAAAATTACATTTTTCTGGTTGTAATTTTAGATTATGCATACTCAGTTGATTAAGTACTTTTCTAAGTTTGGAATTATGATCGTTTAGATCGTATCCGTAAAGAACTATATCGTCCATGTAGACAAAACAGTCAAATCCTTGCAAACCAGTGAGAACAGTGTTCATTAAACGTTGGAAAGTTGCAGGGGCGTTATTTAACCCGAATGGCATACGGTTATATTCGTAATGTCCAAATGGTGTGCTAAACGCGGTCTTACATCGATCTTCCTTATCCATCAAGATCTGATGAAATCCCTTAGCAAGGTCAAGAGTGTCAAAGTATTTTGCTCTACCCAATTGGTCGAATATATCGCTGATATTTGGAAGTGGGTAAGCATCCCCAATAGTTAAGTCATTCAGTTTCCTGAAATCGACAACTACCCTCCAGCGATTGCTTCCATCGTTGCCCGGTTTTTTGGGAACAAGTAGCAAGGGTGAGTTCCAGGGACTTGAGCTTGGTTGTACTATATCATCATCTAACATTTCTTGTACCTGTTTATGGATTTCTTCTTTTTGGCTTTCTGGAAGTCGATAAGGTTTAATAAAGAGAGAGGGTTTGTTCTCATCAGTAGCGACTTTGTGTGTCATCGCATCAGTATAAGAGAGATGATCTCCCTCAAGGTAAAACAAATCATTATATTCTCTGCAGATCTTACGTATAGATTCCTTCTCTTCTGTATTGCAATGGTCTAGTATTAAAATGGATTCTAATTTTTCTAGACGTTTTTCGATTTTGTTATTGAAAACTTTTATATCCGATTCATCGTATTCATCTAGGCTATTGAAACTTAAATTTAAATTATTAATGTTTATTTGTTTTTCAATTTCTAGGGTATTCATGGTGAGCACTTTATAGGTCTTACTATCGCTTCGCCTACATACACTCCTGGGCAAATTTGTTTTTTCTCGATCACAATGTCCTCGAGTTTTTTATTTCTTCCCTCAAATGTAATTTCCACCATTTTTTGACTACGAGGTGGAAGATGTAAATAAATATTTCTATCACCAGAATTGTTTTCTGATGTTGTCTTACAAATTGCTACATCTGTATTGATTACTGCTCCAGTTTCCTTGCTTCTGTGGCTGTTGTTCTCTGAAGTCTTACCTTTATTTATACCTGCTTTAGTTTCTTTGCTCTTTTGGCTGTCGTTTTCTAAAGTCTTACTTTTATTTATACCTGCTTTAGTTTCTTTGCTCTTTTGGCTGTCGTTTTCTAAAGTCTTAATGGTTGTATCGGAATTTATTTTTACCGTTTGTTTGTTTGAAGATGAGGGTGAATCTTTGTTATCAGAGTCAATATTCATTTTAAGCTTATTTGAATTAAAGGTTTCGCTTGTGGTTTTAATACCACTACCTTCGATTTCAAGATCATGGCCCGTAGACACCGCCTCGTGAGGGGTAGCTTTTTGACTATTATTTCCAATTACAAGGTCACCAATCTTTTTGCTAAAATTAATTTCATTTATTTCTAAATGTTTTTTTTGTAATTTACTTTGCATTTGTATTTGGCAAGGAAATCGTTACCTAAAATACCATCATACTTTAAATTTATACGTGCAGTAAGGAGTTGAAAAGGGTGTTTTAAAGAAAGATTTTGTTCTTGATTAATTATGAAGGAACCTGTTATTTCTCCTAGGGTAAAGACTGAGTCACCAGAAATTGAGGATATGACGCACCTTTTTTCTGGGTTCACATTTGCCTCAAGTTCGTTTTTGTACAAACTTACATCTGCCCCAGTGTCTATTAGGAAGGTGGAGTAAGTTTTGTTTGATGGCTGGAATTGAATTCGGATTACCGGCTCATGAAACTCTGGGCAAAGGGAAACAGACAGGCTTTTTATATTCATTGTTGCGGGTCGGCATTCAAATCTAGTCGGGAAGGATGACCCGTTGCTTCCTCATGAGCAATGTCGTTTCCCGAATCTTGAGGATGAAAATCCTCACCAGATCTTCAAGAACAACAATGTCGTAATTCATGAGTTGAATTACGTTTAAATGGGTTTTTATTTTTCTGGTTTGTGGATGTAGGTGTATAATTATTGGGAGTCGGGTTTGTTTGGTTTCGGGAGTGTACTAAACGTAAACGACAATCATTCTCAGTATGATACAACTTATGACAATAGTTGCACTTTGGGGTCGATTCGTTTTTAATTTCGGGTCTAAAGCTTGGGAAATTTGTATTCCGGTAACATGTGGCAGAAGTGTGACCTGTTTTATTGCAGGTCTGACAGATTTGCGGTCGATTTTGGTTGGATCTAGTGAAACATGAAGTTGCTTTGTGACCAAATTTACCACATTGCTGACAAGTGACCCTTGTGTCGGTATTTCTGTATGAGTTTTGTTCAATGTCTAGGCGAGGAGATTGCGCAATGCCATAATCAATGGCTGTTTTCAGATCCATGGCATTAAAAGCTTTTACTAATAACCTTAGTTGCGAGTTTCTAAGTCCGTCTTCGAAGGAACGTAAGGCTATTTGTCTGTTTTCAGAAATAAGATAGTCCCGTACTGCCTGGTCGGTCGTACTTTGGTATGTCGCTCTATCTAGTTTCTGTAGTAAACGTGTTAGCCGTTTACCGTAGTTTTTTATGTCTTCCCTCGGGTTTTGTCGCGCGGACATAAGCTTTGTTTGAGTGTTGGAACGTGAAATTCTTTCTTTAAATTGTCCTTCTAGTTCGGCTACTAGTTCGGCCCATGTGTTTAATGTTTTTTACTGGGTTAGCTCGAAAGCTACCCCTTGTAACCTAGTTTTGACAATATTAACAAATAAAGCACGTTGAGTGTCGTCTTTGATGTATGAAAAAAGGACGTTGCCGCAAGCGACAAATTTATTTAATTCGTCTGGATTTCCATCGAACACAGGAACGATGTTATTAACCTCATTTAAGGATATTTTTACTTCCATTTTTGAGTGGACAGATAGAGGTGTAGATTCACAAATAGGGGTAAGGTTTTTTGTTGTTGTATGGTCGTGATAAGGTAGTAACTTAAAGAAACTTACCACCGATAATTGCTTTCGCGTTGACGGAATTGTCGTAAAATTATGGTCGAGTGAGAGAAAAAAAATAAGTTCGCGCTGTTTATAACCCAGACAAGATTGTGAATAATAGGGACAAGGTTGTGGAAATATAAAATATATGTATATATTTTTTTTTTTTATCTTAATTATCTACTGTCGATGAAGTTGATGTTGTTGACGCTGATGCTAATGTTGTTGATGTCGTTGATATTTGTGATCCTGATTTTGTTGTTGATGTTGTTGATATTGTTTCACTTTGCCAGGCAGGCTTCACGCCGTATAGCTGTTGATTACGACCTGGTCTTTTATACACTGCCTAAATTTTGCCTCCGGCGTCCACTTGGGAGTTCGCCAGGTCTTACTTTTATAGGTCTTTACACAAAACAAAAATTTCACTTTCACTTTCTTTTATACACTGCCTAAATTTTGCCTCCGGCGTCCACTTGGGAGTTCGCCAGGTCTTACTTTTATAGGTCTTTACACAAAAAAAAAATTTCACTTTCTGGTGTTTAGCCCCAAAACGCCTCAAGATTATATCTTGTTATTTGGTATATTTGGTAGGGGATTTTGAGTAAATCCCACCGCTGCCACCAAAATGTTATAATGCTTTCCTTATAGGAGAAGAGCTCGAAAAGCGGACAGAAAATAAAAGATTTTTGTTTTTAAATTTTTTAACACTTAAATGGCCCGCTGTCTTTAGCTAGGCTGCGACCAAATAAGTACGTTTATTTCCAATTTTGTTCTGTAGCATATTTTAAATATTCCTGTCTTTTTATACTATTTTCAATCTACAAATTCTACCCCAATACACACGCACTTTTCCAACCATATATCCACCAACCGATAATTACATAATTTATTCCAATTGGTAATATTTCCTTTACATTTTAACCTAGTTGGAATGAATGAATATAAATATTTCTCAAAACTTTTGTTCTTTACAAAAGTGCCGCCGCATCATATTTCACACGCCGCATACCCCTGCTAAGATGCATTCTCAGCATTTAGTATCAATGCCTGCAATTAGTGCATTGGATTTTTTTACAATCCGTTGGACATTGGATATTCATTACTCATAGCAGTTTATGGGTTTTGACGTAACTATGGCGAGTTAGCATTATGATGGCCTAGTGACGATTTATTTATGAGTCAGTATGTTATGGTATTTTATTATTGGTGCAGTATCGGTGGTTGAAGTGTTTTGGGAAAATGCGTGGGAATAGAGCAAAATGTATTTGTTGGGAGGTTGAAATGTAGTGCGATCACTACAAAATCAACAGACAAGAAACTGTTTACGAACGATTGAATACGACAGTGATCACTGCGGACTGGCCACCGTAATACAGCTTCCGAGCGAACTTGTGGAGTTGGATGAGTATGTGCCTGTGCACTCTTACAATTTCAGTAAGACGCCCTGGCAACGCTTTTCCAACGCCTTGGCATATCTCCACCAAATGACAGGAACCTGACGAACCTCGAGATCGACGGGTTTCTGACTCAAATTAATACTACTATAAAACGAACAATGGACAAAACAATCCCAAAATATAAGGAACAAGACCCTACTGGTTTATACAAGAACGCGACAATCGACGCACTACACCGACAAAAAAGTATACTGCTGACTAGATTGAAACTTCTGTACAGACGTTTCACGGACACACGTGATCTGGAGATTAGGACATTGAAGTCGTCGATCAAAAACATTAACGTTCTGATTAGACAAAACTATAAATTATCTATTAATTTATATTGGGATAACAGAATTGGGGCTGTTAATTCTAGCGACCCTATGTTTCCCCAAATAAATAAGATATTTAGAAGAAATGATCAAAACGATCTTCCATGTCTTAAACTCCAGAGGACAACAGATAACGAAGACGTACTAACGATTGCGGGAATTGATCCGGAAGGTGCCGTTTTCGATGATAATTATTATATGATAGAAGATCCTCAGGAAAAGGTAGAGGCTGTAGGGGCTGCTTTCCAGCAAGTGTATAAGGTGAATGCTAGCATTCGTCCGAATCATGACCTGGAGAACAGAGCCTTACTGCACAACTTCTACCTTGGAAATAACATAACGCAATGGCGATCTGAGAATACTGGTTTACCAGGTTCAATGCCGAAAACTTGGCAAACGCCACCATTGCCGATCGAAATGGACCCAGTTCATTTTAAATTTCGAAGGTAGAACTTCAGTTAATTTTTCAAACATTAAAGAAAAAGAAATCTGCGGAGGTCGATGGTATACCCAACATTGTGTTACGAAATCTCCCTGAGGATGCCATAGACATTTATACCACACTGTTCAACAACGCATTGAATAGTGCATATTATCCAGTGAGTTGGAAGACATTTGTGGTCCATCCTCTCCCCAAAAAGGGAAAGGACAGCTCCAATCCGGCAAATCTTCTGTCGATAAGTCTTCTTCCAAGTATCAGTAAGGTATTCGAAAAGATTCTCAATAGAGCTCTGTTCAAGTGGGCTGAGGACAAGAATATTATTCCAGACAATCATTTTGGCTTTAAGGCGGTACATGACACTATTCATGCCGCGTCTAAGTTAGTTTCTGATGTTCAATGGAACAAAGCGAAAAATCAATGCACGGGTGCCGTTCTGATTGATTTAGAGAAGGCTTTCGACACCGTATGGTTAGAGGGTCTTTATCTAAAATTAACTAGATTTGGCATAAGTAAACCACTGTTATATATGCTTCATGACATGCTCAATGGTAGAAAGTTTGTTGTCAAAAGTGGCAATGTAACTTCCAATACAACTTTTGATATTAAAAACGGTCTACAGCAAGGAGCTGTGAACTCGCCGATTCTTTTTAGTATTTACACCAGCGATCTGATAGGTAGTCTCACTTATGCGATTGCGTATGCCGATGACCTTGTAGCGTACAGGACGGGTCCAAAAGTTGAAGTCATCAGAATTCTCTTGCAGCGTGACTTCGCCAAGATTCAGCGATATTGTGATGACTGGAAGTTTAAAATTAAACCATCCTGTTTAGAACCCCTTTGTCTAAGGCTTCTAGGGATACAAGAAAGAACTGGAGAAATCTAGTGATCGTTGGACCAAGTGGACATCCACTGGCAAGTAAAGATGTGGTAAAGTACCTTGGCATCTGGCTCGATCAGTACCTACATATATTTCAATCGACATATAGATGCTGCTCTGGCCAGAGCTAGGGGAGCGTTTGCTCTGACAAGACGGTTGTTTTATAGCAGCCGCCTTGAAAAAGGGTAAAGGTGATTTGCTACATGGCCCTCATCCAGCCGATGATTGCCTATGGGTGCCCTGTGTGGTTTAACGTTGCCCCATCTCAAATGGAAAAGATTCGGGTGTTTGAGAGGCAGTGTCTTAGGACCTGTCTTGGATTACACAGAACACCAGAGTCGGAGTACAAACATTATTATGCCAACGAGGTCTTATACAACGGGGCCAATATAAACAGGATAGATAACTTTTTAATTAAGCTGATTCGGGGTCACATTGCAAGAGCGATGACCTTAGCCAATGGACTTATTTTCGGGGCTTACTTCCCTAATGATGAATATAGTGAGAGCGTTTGTCTTAACGGTTTCATCCCATCCGATACATTCCTCTATTAAGACAGTCGGGGGCTGATACAGGATAGATTGGCGGTTCCGTTAATCTACCACGTCAGCCGTAGAACTGTGGATCGGCGAATCCTGTATGGTCGAGACGTCGGCTCTGGGAACGGAGCAGAGCGTATGCGGTTCAGTAGAGCTGTGCCCCTTCGGGACAAAAAGGACTTGAATAAGCAAGTTACAAAATACTGGTGGTTGGGTTACCACCTTGATATAGATGGTTAGTCAAAGTTGTTGCCTTGGCCGACCTACGTATTTTTAAGGTAGATTAAGTAGGACAGTAACGGTGGCACCAAAAAAAATGTTAAAAATCCATAAAATCGTTTGTCTGTGGGTATGTGCATTTGGCGCTGTTACATATGCATATATGTCAATAAATGCATATTTATAAGCGTGTGGGCATATGCATAGGCTGCTTCGAAAAAAAAAATGCTAGTTCTAGTTTTAAGTTATTTTAAGTATTTTTAAGTAGTTTTAAGGTATTTACGTATATTTACGTATATTTTAGTTTTATTTAGGTTAATTTAGTTTTATTTAGGTAAAGGGTAGTTTTAAGTTTTTAAATAAAAATTAAAATAATGTCATGGAAAACAAGTTTTTAAAGAATTTTCTTGTTTAGGTATAAGTTATATTGAATTTTAAATTTAAAATAGTCTCTACGCCGAAAGGCATTTTTTAAATATAGTTATAGTATAATTTAGAGCGCCCGTATGGGGCCAGTAAGTAAGTTAAGTTAATATGTAAGCTAGTTGTTTAAGATTTTTTGTCTAGCATTAAGATAGATATAAGAAAATGAAAAAGTAAAAAATGAATTAAAAAAAAAAAAAAAAAAAAAAAGAGGAGCAGAATTCAGAGTGAAAGGTCGTGGATTCGATTCTCACCCCGGGCAAGGCCTTTTTTTAAATTATTTCTGGCAAGAGGTTTCTAGAAGAAAAAAGCAGCAGCAACAACAAGAAGAGCAGATGGTCAAACCAACGGGGACATCGAAAGATGGTCCTCCAACAACAACAAAAGGTGCTGGAAAATCAGGCGATGTAACAGCCGATAAACAGATAGCGGGGCCATCCAGAGGCCAAACAACAAATACGGCAGCATCTGCTGGACCTTCAAGGTCAAGAAAAATTACATTAACAGAGCCATCGGCACGTGTCGAGGCCAAAACCTTGAGCATGGCAACTGCCAAAACAACAAGCCCTACCAAAGGCAAATCACCAGGGCCGGCATGTGCCGAAGCAACTGAGGCAAATAAGAGGAGGCGCTACATTAACTACAAGCCGAACCTTGTTGTGAAGAAGCGCATCGGTGATGCAGCTCAATAAATTGAAGGGCGTGAACGATCAGCCAAGTCATCGGCTCAGGCCAAAATCAAGAGGCAGCTGGACAGCTCCTCCAACGACGACGAATACAACAACAACGACAACAAGGGAGAAGACGACGAGGCTGAGGCTGATGTCGTAATCGTCAAAGAGGCTGAAGTAGAAGTATCGAAGAACCCGGAGCCAGCCAACGAGACCGCCGACGTAACAGGCGAAAAAAACGTAGCTGACGTAGATGCCGAAGAAGACATATCCTACATGTCGGTAGAAGGAGAAGGGCACTACGTCAGTGGCGAGATACTGGATCTGTCGGAGGAAGAAGAGGACGAACAGATTGAAACACTGACGCAGCAGATTTCCTCGCTGATAGAGTTGGTTGAATCACTAAGAAAGAAGCAGGAAGCGAGAAGGGAGAAGGAGCGATGCAGCAGCAGCAGAGACAACAGCAGCAGTCACAACAACAACAACAACAGCCACAAGCAAAGAAAGGTAAGGTGCCTTCTATAAATACTTACAAAATGGAGATAAAAGAAACTATTGAAATATGTAGGTCAGGCAGGCATTCTATTCAGTGCTCTTCTTTAGAGCACTACAAAAAAATTAAAGACCTTCTGTCTCAAACTAAAACTGAGTATTATAGTTTCACCCCAAAGGAAGACAAGCTTCAAACAGTCCTCCTGAAGGGTATCGAATCCTCTACGGATCCGCAGGCGCTCTTAGCTGAGCTCCGTCAAGTGGCGAGCGACGATCTCGATTTTATCGGGGTAAGACCGTTTACCACAGTCAAAGCCAGACGGGAGAATAGGAAGTTACCATTCTTCCTAGTTCAACTCTCGCCCCAAAGCAAATTGAGTGGTCTAAGGAATATAACAGTCCTGGATTAACAAGTTGTACGATGGGAAAAATTAAACAAGCAGAAAGACATGCTTCAATGCATTAACTGCCAAGGGTTTGGACACTTTGCAGTTAACTGTGGTATGGACCCAGTCGGCGTTAAATGTGGAGATACCAACAAAACAGGGAAGTTTAAACTCGGGCAAGATAGAGTCACAGATATGACCCAGTTAAAATGTGCACTCTGCCGAGGCTTCGGGCACCCCGCAAACTATCGGAGATGTCCGAAGTTTCAGGAGATAAAGCAAAACAAAGCCGAAAAGAAAACGTTGAGGTGAGACGCCCTGAAGTATGCCAGACAACAACTTCCGTCGATCCCGCAATTTCTTACGCCCAAATGGCGTCTGGAAAGGGAAAAACGGTACAGCCTCAACCACAGGTAGCCAAACAGGTCCAAGTGCCTACGGCTCCTGTGCCAGAGGTTGATCTGATGCAGGTGTTGCTGACCATTCATGGTCAGCTTACCGATGTGCAAAAACAGATAAGGGAGCAGGCGGCTAGGGTGGATTACCTCTACTCTATTTTGCCGGCAACGCGAAATGGTTAAAGGCGCACTGCCTGAGCGACCTTTTATGATCCTAGCTGTGAATGTAAATTCGCTGATTAGGACCGAACGTAGAGCAAATCTCTTTCATTTGCTGCAAGACCAAAGTCCTGATGTGTTTATGGCTAGGGAAACTAAGCTAAATCAGAAACACAAACTGACTAATAAAAATTACAATATCGTAAGAAGGGATCGGCCCAACTCCTCTCAAGGAGGTGGGGTCGCAATCTTCATACGAAAGGGCATTAAACATAAAGTTATATATAATAGTGAAGTGCGAAGATTCGGGTTGCTAGAAGCCTGCATCGTTTGCATTCTTGTCCAGCAGGGGAAAAGAATGTAAGCAATCGCGGTGTACGCACCTGACGCACCTCAGCAAGCTAATTTTATCGCAGAGCTCGAAAAACTTTTCGAATGCTTAAGACTGAATTTGGATGAGAATTATTATCTCATGGCAGGGGACTTAAACGCCAAACATGTAGATTGGGGAAACCAAATACAAAATCCTAGAGGGAACCATCTTTTTAATTGGATGGGTCGATACAGTGTTGAGTGTAGGATCGACTTTCTGGCTACAGATAGACCGTCATTTCCGAGAAGTGGTAGTTTTCTGGATCTTTTACTGCTTGACTCACGACTAGTTATAACTGACGCAACAAATTGTTATAACGCTTTACGAGCCGTGCTTTCCTTATAGGAGAAGAGCTCGAAAAGCGGACAGAAAGTAAAAGATTTTTGTTTTTAAATTTTTTAACACTTAAATGGCCCGCTGTCTTTAGCTAGGCTGCGACCAAATAAGTACGTTTATTTCCAATTTTGTTCTGTAGCATATTTTAAATATTCCTGTCTTTTTATTCTTTTTTCAATCTACAAGTTCTACCCCAATACACACGCACTTTTCCAACCATATATCCACCAAGCGATAATTACATAATTTATTCCAATTGGTAATATTTCCTTTACATTGTAACCTAGTTGGAATTATTTAATATAAATTTTTCTCAACTGTTCTTCACAAAAGTGCCGCCGCATCATATTTCACACGCCGCATACCCCTGCTAAGATGCATTCTCAGCATTTAGTATCAATGCCTGCAATTAGTGCATTGGATTTGTTTACAATCCGTTGGACATTGGATATTCATTACTCATAGCAGTTTACGTCAAAACGTAACTATGGCGAGTTAGCATTATGATGGACTAGTGACGATTTATTTATGAGTCAGTATGTTATGGTATTTTATTATTGGTGCAGTATCGGTGGTTGAAGTGTTTTGGGAAAATGCGTGGGAATAGAGCAAAATGTATTTGTTGGGAGGTTGAAATGTAGTGCGATCACTACAAAATCAACAGACAAGAAACTGTTTACGAACGATTGAATACGACAGTGATCACTGCGGACTGGCCACCGTAATACAGCTTCCGAGCGAACTTGTGGAGTTGGATGAGTATGTGCCTGTGCACTCTTACAATTTCAGTAAGACGCGCTGGCAACGCTTTTCCAACGCCTTGGCATATCTCCACCAAATGACAGGAACCTGACGAACCTCGAGATCGACGGGTTTCTGACTCAAATTAATACTACTATAAAACGAACAATGGACAAAACAATCCCAAAATATAAGGAACAAGACCCTACTGGTTTATACAAGAACGCGACAATCGACACACTACACCGACAAAAAAGTATACTGCTGACTAGATTGAAACTTCTGTACAGACGTTTCACGGACACACGTGATCTGGAGATTAGGACATTGAAGTCGTCGATCAAAAACATTAACGTTCTGATTAGACAAAACTATAAATTATCTATTAATTTATATTGGGATAACAGAATTGGGGCTGTTAATTCTAGCGACCCTATGTTTCCCCAAATAAATAAGATATTTAGAAGAAATGATCAAAACGATCTTCCATGTCTTAAACTCCAGAGGACAACAGATAACGAAGACGTACTAACGATTGCGGGAATTGATCCGGAAGGTGCCGTTTTCGATGATAATTATTATATGATAGAAGATCCTCAGGAAAAGGTAGAGGCTGTAGGGGCTGCTTTCCAGCAAGTGTATAAGGTGAATGCTAGCATTCGTCCGAATCATGACCTGGAGAACAGAGCCTTACTGCACAACTTCTACCTTGGAAATAACATAACGCAATGGCGATCTGAGAATACTGGTTTACCAGGTTCAATGACGAAAACTTGGCAAACGCCACCATTGCCGATCGAAATGGACCCAGTTCATTTTTAATTTCGAAGGTAGAACTTCAGTTAATTTTTCAAACATTAAAGAAAAAGAAATCTGCGGAGGTCGATGGTATACCCAACATTGTGTTACGAAATCTCCCTGAGGATGCCATAGACATTTATACCACACTGTTCAACAACGCATTGAATAGTGCATATTATCCAGTGAGTTGGAAGACATTTGTGGTCCATCCTCTCCCCAAAAAGGGAAAGGACAGCTCCAATCCGGCAAATCTTCGGTCGATAAGTCTTCTTCCAAGTATCAGTAAGGTATTCGAAAAGATTCTCAATAGAGCTCTGTTCAAGTGGGCTGAGGACAAGAATATTATTCCAGACAATCATTTTGGCTTTAAGGCGGTACATGACACTATTCATGCCGCGTCTAAGTTAGTTTCTGATGTTCAATGGAACAAAGCGAAAAATCAATGCACGGGTGCCGTTCTGATTGATTTAGAGAAGGCTTTCGACACCGTATGGTTAGAGGGTCTTTATCTAAAACTAACTAGATTTGGCATAAGTAAACCACTGTTATATATGCTTCATGACATGCTCAATGGTAGGATGAAACTGAAATTTAACGTGGATACACTATCTATTAAGACTTAACTCCACGGTGGCGCTCCACTGCGAGTTTAATCAAACGTAAACCAGCGTCCTGAAATATAATTACCGAAGTAGATTATAAAGCACTAACAAATTGAGAACATGTAGGTATGTGCACACTCCTTGTTAAGAAGCGAGACCGATCTACATCTCTTGCACCGAGGTGCCAAATGTTTCCGCTATGGATAACCACAACCAGCACGAAGCTCCCCGAAAGGGCCAGCCCAACTGTTAGGGTAGAGAATGATCATGATTAAATTCCACAAGGGACATTCCTCTCGAACAAACTCTAGGGCCCCTAACACCCGTGCTAAGTTTATTGTACGTCAAACCTAAAACGTCGTGTAGTTGGGGAAATACTCCCAACTGTAACACTTTGACATTCTGACTTTACCTACAAAGTCACAGGGATTGCCTACCCTGAAGATGTGCCAAGTATGTCTTGAACTGGAACCAACTCAAGTTCCACATCTCAACTTCTGTCAATTCTACTTGACTTACTCAAGTTTTTTGACGGTAGTAACGCTCGTTACCCAGTTTATGTTCTGGGATAGAGTAGTTATCTACCGCCTTTTCGGGTGGCCTCCTTGAGTTACAAAGACCACCCTGCTTATTTGCTACTTTCACAATGGCACTAGCTCAGTGCAAAACCAACAAAACACTCATGTTATGAAAGTTCCCTTTCAAACGTTTAAATGAGTAATCGTCAAGGACACTTTCGTGATTCCCCTGCCCTAACTACTTTTGCCTGATGTAGGGCCGTTACCCAGTTAATCCTGGGATAGGTTACCTATTGAACACGGACATTACTCTGAAGATGTTTATAAATAAACATTCAGGTATGCTCTGGTTCTTCACCACCAAACTTGAGGGTGAACGTCCTAGGGAGTGCAGTTCACCCGGACTGCTGTTAGTTCACTGATCAAGACATCTTAGATGCCGTAGAATAATGAACAGTTTAAGCCCTACCACCACGACAAGGTCGCAGTCCATCGGTAGAGATGCTCAATGGTAGAAAGTTTGTTGTCAAAAGTGGCAATGTAACTTCCAATACAACTTTTGATATTAAAAACGGTCTACAGCAAGGAGCTGTGAACTCGCCGATTCTTTTTAGTATTTACACCAGCGATCTGATAGGTAGTCTCACTTATGCGATTGCGTATGCCGATGACCTTGTAGCGTACAGGACGGGTCCAAAAGTTGAAGTCATCAGAATTCTCTTGCAGCGTGACTTCGACAAGATTCAGCGATATTGTGATGACTGGAAGTTTAAAATTAAACTATCCTGTTTAGAACCCCTTTGTCTAAGGCTTCTAGGGATACAAGAAAGAACTGGAGAAATCTAGTGATCGTTGGACCAAGTGGACATCCACTGGCAAGTAAAGATGTGGTAAAGTACCTTGGCATCTGGCTCGATCAGTACCTACATATATTTCAATCGACATATAGATGCTGCTCTGGCCAGAGCTAGGGGAGCGTTTGCTCTGACAAGACGGCTGTTTTATAGCAGCCGCCTTGAAAAAGGGTAAAGGTGATATGCTACATGGCCCTCATCCAGCCGATGATTGCCTATGGGTGCCCTGTGTGGTTTAACGTTGCCCCATCTCAAATGGAAAAGATTCGGGTGTTTGAGAGGCAGTGTCTTAGGACCTGTCTTGGATTACACAGAACACCAGAGTCGGAGTACAAACATTATTATGCCAACGAGGTCTTATACAACGGGGCCAATATAAACAGGATAGATAACTTTTTAATTAAGCTGATTCGGGGTCACATTGCAAGAGCGATGACCTTAACCAATGGACTTATTTTCGGGGCTTACTTCCCTAATGATGAATATAGTGAGAGCGTTTGTCTTAACGGTTTCATCCCATCCGATACATTCCTCTATTAAGACAGTCGGGGGCTGATACAGGATAGATTGGCGGTTCCGTTAATCTACCACGTCAGCCGTAGAACTGTGGATCGGCGAATCCTGTATGGTCGAGACGTCGGCTCTGGGAACGGAGCAGAGCGTATGCGGTTCAGTAGAGCTGTGCCCCTTCGGGACAAAAAGGACTTGAATAAGCAAGTTACAAAATACTGGTGGTTGGGTTACCACCTTGATATAGATGGTTAGTCAAAGTTGTTGCCTTGGCCGACCTACGTATTTTTAAGGTAGATTAAGTAGGACAGTAACGGTGGCACCAAAAAAAATGTTAAAAATCCATAAAATCGTTTGTCTGTGGGTATGTGCATTTGGCGCTGTTACATATGCATATATGTCAATAAATGCATATTTATAAGCGTGTGGGCATATGCATAGGCTGCTTCGAAAAAAAAAATGCTAGTTCTAGTTTTAAGTTATTTTAAGTATTTTTAAGTAGTTTTAAGGTATTTACGTATATTTACGTATATTTTAGTTTTATTTAGGTTAATTTAGTTTTATTTAGGTAAAGGGTAGTTTTAAGTTTTTAAATAAAAATTAAAATAATGTCATGGAAAACAAGTTTTTAAAGAATTTTCTTGTTTAGGTTTAAGTTATATTGAATTTTAAATTTAAAATAGTCTCTACGCCGAAAGGCATTTTTTAAATATAGTTATAGTATAATTTAGAGCGCCCGTATGGGGCCAGTAAGTAAGTTAAGTTAATATGTAAGCTAGTTGTTTAAGATTTTTTGTCTAGCATTAAGATAGATATAAGAAAATGAAAAAGTAAAAAATGAATTAAAAAAAAAAAAAAAAAAAAAAAGAGGAGCAGAATTCAGAGTGAAAGGTCGTGGATTCGATTCTCACCCCGGGCAAGGCCTTTTTTTAAATTATTTCTGGCAAGAGGTTTCTAGAAGAAAAAAGCAGCAGCAACAACAAGAAGAGCAGATGGTCAAACCAACGGGGACATCGAAAGATGGTCCCCCAACAACAACAAAAGGTGCTGGAAAATCAGGCGATGTAACAGCCGATAAACAGATAGCGGGGCCATCCAGAGGCCAAACAACAAATACGGCAGCATCTGCTGGACCTTCAAGGTCAAGAAAAATTACATTAACAGAGCCATCGGCACGTGTCGAGGCCAAAACCTTGAGCATGGCAACTGCCAAAACAACAAGCCCTACCAAAGGCAAATCACCAGGGCCGGCATGTGCCGAAGCAACTGAGGCAAATAAGAGGAGGCGCTACATTAACTACAAGCCGAACCTTGTTGTGAAGAAGCGCATCGGTGATGCAGCTCAATAAATTGAAGGGCGTGAACGATCAGCCAAGTCATCGGCTCAGGCCAAAATCAAGAGGCAGCTGGACAGCTCCTCCAACGACGACGAATACAACAACAACGACAACAAGGGAGAAGACGACGAGGCTGAGGCTGATGTCGTAATCGTCAAAGAGGCTGAAGTAGAAGTATCGAAGAACCCGGAGCCAGCCAACGAGACCGCCGACGTAACAGGCGAAAAAAACGTAGCTGACGTAGATGCCGAAGAAGACATATCCTACATGTCGGTAGAAGGAGAAGGGCACTACGTCAGTGGCGAGATACTGGATCTGTCGGAGGAAGAAGAGGACGAACAGATTGAAACACTGACGCAGCAGATTTCCTCGCTGATAGAGTTGGTTGAATCACTAAGAAAGAAGCAGGAAGCGAGAAGGGAGAAGGAGCGATGCAGCAGCAGCAGAGACAACAGCAGCAGTCACAACAACAACAACAACAGCCACAAGCAAAGAAAGGTAAGGTGCCTTCTATAAATACTTACAAAATGGAGATAAAAGAAACTATTGAAATATGTAGGTCAGGCAGGCATTCTATTCAGTGCTCTTCTTTAGAGCACTACAAAAAAATTAAAGACATTCTGTCTCAAACTAAAACTGAGTATTATAGTTTCACCCCGAAGGAAGACAAGCTTCAAACAGTCCTCCTGAAGGGTATCGAATCCTCTACGGATCCGCAGGCGCTCTTAGCTGAGCTCCGTCAAGTGGCGAGCGACGATCTCGATTTTATCGGGGTAAGACCGTTTACCACAGTCAAAGCCAGACGGGAGAATAGGAAGTTACCATTCTTCCTAGTTCAACTCTCGCCCCAAAGCAAATTGAGTGGTCTAAGGAATATAACAGTCCTGGATTAACAAGTTGTACGATGGGAAAAATTAAACAAGCAGAAAGACATGCTTCAATGCATTAACTGCCAAGGGTTTGGACACTTTGCAGTTAACTGTGGTATGGACCCAGTCGGCGTTAAATGTGGAGATACCAACAAAACAGGGAAGTTTAAACTCGGGCAAGATAGAGTCACAGATATGACCCAGTTAAAATGTGCACTCTGCCGAGGCTTCGGGCACCCCGCAAACTATCGGAGATGTCCGAAGTTTCAGGAGATAAAGCAAAACAAAGCCGAAAAGAAAACGTTGAGGTGAGACGCCCTGAAGTATGCCAGACAACAACTTCCGTCGATCCCGCAATTTCTTACGCCCAAATGGCGTCTGGAAAGGGAAAAACGGTACAGCCTCAACCACAGGTAGCCAAACAGGTCCAAGTGACTACGGCTCCTGTGCCAGAGGTTGATCTGATGCAGGTGTTGCTGACCATTCATGGTCAGCTTACCGATGTGCAAAAACAGATAAGGGAGCAGGCGGCTAGGGTGGATTACCTCTACTCTATTTTGCCGGCAACGCGAAATGGTTAAAGGCGCACTGCCTGAGCGACCTTTTATGATCCTAGCTGTGAATGTAAATTCGCTGATTAGGACCGAACGTAGAGCAAATCTCTTTCATTTGCTGCAAGACCAAAGTCCTGATGTGTTTATGGCTAGGGAAACTAAGCTAAATCAGAAACACAAACTGACTAATAAAAATTACAATATCGTAAGAAGGGATCGGCCCAACTCCTCTCAAGGAGGTGGGGTCGCAATCTTCATACGAAAGGGCATTAAACATAAAGTTATATATAATAGTGAAGTGCGAAGATTCGGGTTGCTAGAAACCTGCATCGTTTGCATTCTTGTCCAGCAGGGGAAAAGAATGTAAGCAATCGCGGTGTACGCACCTGACGCACCTCAGCAAGCTAATTTTATCGCAGAGCTCGAAAAACTTTTCGAATGCTTAAGACTGAATTTGGATGAGAATTATTATCTCATGGCAGGGGACTTAAACGCCAAACATGTAGATTGGGGAAACCAAATACAAAATCCTAGAGGGAACCATCTTTTTAATTGGATGGGTCGATACAGTGTTGAGTGTAGGATCGACTTTCTGGCTACAGATAGACCGTCATTTCCGAGAAGTGGTAGTTTTCTGGATCTTTTACTGCTTGACTCACGACTAGTTATAACGGACGCAACAAATTGTTATAACGCTTTACGAGCCGTGCTTTCCTTATAGGAGAAGAGCTCGAAAAGCGGACAGAAAGTAAAAGATTTTTGTTTTTAAATTTTTTAACACTTAAATGGCCAGCTGTCTTTAGCTAGGCTGCGACCAAATAAGTACGTTTATTTCCAATTTTGTTCTGTAGCATATTTTAAATATTCCTGTCTTTTTATTCTATTTTTAATCTACAAGTTCTACCCCAATACACACGCACTTTTCCAACCATATATCCACCAAGCGATAATTACATAATTTATTCCAATTGGTAATATTTCCTTTACATTGTAACCTAGTTGGAATTATTTAATATAAATTTTTCTCAACTGTTCTTCACAAAAGTGCCGCCGCATCATATTTCACACGCCGCATACCCCTGCTAAGATGCATTCTCAGCATTTAGTATCAATGCCTGCAATTAGTGCATTGGATTTGTTTACAATCCGTTGGACATTGGATATTCATTACTCATAGCAGTTTATGGGTTTTGACGTAACTATGGCGAGTTAGCATTATGATGGACTAGTGACGATTTATTTATGAGTCAGTATGTTATGGTATTTTATTATTGGTGCAGTATCGGTGGTTGAAGTGTTTTGGGAAAATGCGTGGGAATAGAGCAAAATGTATTTGTTGGGAGGTTGAAATGTAGTGCGATCACTACAAAATCAACAGACAAGAAACTGTTTACGAACGATTGAATACGACAGTGATCACTGCGGACTGGCCACCGTAATACAGCTTCCGAGCGAACTTGTGGAGTTGGATGAGTATGTGCCTGTGCACTCTTAAAATTTCAGTAAGACGCGCTGGCAACGCTTTTCCAACGCCTTGGCATATCTCCACCAAATGACAGGAACCTGACGAACCTCGAGATCGACGGGTTTCTGACTCAAATTAATACTACTATAAAACGAACAATGGACAAAACAATCCCAAAATATAAGGAACAAGACCCTACTGGTTTATACAAGAACGCGAAAATCGACGCACTACACCGACAAAAAAGTATACTGCTGACTAGATTGAAACTTCTGTACAGACGTTTCACGGACACACGTGATCTGGAGATTAGGACATGGAAGTCGTCGATCAAAAACATTAACGTTCTGATTAGACAAAACTATAAATTATCTATTAATTTATATTGGGATAACAGAATTGGGGCTGTTAATTCTAGCGACCCTAGTATGTTTCCCCAAATAAATAAGATATTTAGAAGAAATGATCGAAACGATCTTCCATGTCTTAAACTCCAGAGGACAACAGTTAACGAAGACGTACTAATGATTGCGGGAATTGATCCGGAAGGTGCCGTTTTCGATGATAATTATTATATGATAGAAGATCCTCAGGAAAAGGTAGATGCTGTAGGGGCTGCTTTCCAGCAAGTGTATAAGATGAATGCTAGCATTCGTCCGAATCATGACCTGGAGAACAGAGCCTTACTGCACAACTTCTACCTTGGAAATAACATAACGCAATGGCGATCTGAGAATACTGGTTTCACCAGGTTCAATGACGAAAACTTGGCAAACGCCACCATCGCCGATCGAAATGGACCCAGTTCATTTTTAATTTCGAAGGTAGAACTTCAGTTAATTTTTCAAACATTAAAGAAAAAGAAATCTGCGGAGGTCGATGGTATACCCAACATTGTGTTACGAAATCTCCCTGAGGATGCCATAGACATTTATACCACACTGTCCAACAACGCATTGAATAGTGCATATTATCCAGTGAGTTGGAAGACATTTGTGGTCCATCCTCTCCCCAAAAAGGGAAAGGACAGCTCCAATCCGGCAAATCTTCGGTCGATAAGTCTTCTTCCAAGTATCAGTAAGGTATTCGAAAAGATTCTAAATAGAGCTCTGTTCAAGTGGGCTGAGGACAAGAATTTTATTCCAGAAAATCAGTTTGGCTTTAAGGCGGTACATGACACTATTCATGCCGCGTCTAAGTTAGTTTCTGATGTTCAATGGAACAAAGCAAAAAATCAATGCACGGGTGCTGTTCTGGTTGATTTAGAGAAGGCTTTCGACACCGTATGGTAAGAGGGTCTTTATCTAAAATAAATTAGATTTGGCATAAGTAAATCACTGTTATATATGCTTCATGACATGCTCCATGGTAGAAAGTTTGTTGTCAAAAGTGGCAATGTAACTTCTTGCACAACATTTGATATTAAAAACGGTCTACAGCAAGGAGCTGTGAACTCGCCGATTCTTTTTAGTATTTACACCAGCGATCTGATAGGTAGTCTCACTCATGCGATTGCGTATGCCGATGACCTTGTAGCGTACAGGACGGGTCCAAAAGTTGAAGTCATCAGAATTCTCTTGCAGCGTGACTTCGACAAGATTCAGCGATATTGTGATGACTGGAAGTTTAAAATTAAACTATCCTGTTTAGAACCCCTTTGTCTAAGGCTTCTAGGGATACAATAAAGAACTGGAGAAATCTAGTGATCGTTGGACCAAGTGGACATCCACTGGCAAGTAAAGATGTGGTAAAGTACCTTGGCATCTGGCTAGATCAGTATCTATATTTCAATCGACATATAGATGCTGCTCTGGCCAGAGCTAGGGGATCGTTTGCTCTGACAAGACGGTTGTTTTATAGCAGCCGCCTTGAAAACAGGGTAAAGGTGATTTGCTACATGGCCCTCATCCAGCCGATGATTGCCTATGGGTGCCCTGTGTGGTTTAACGTTGCCCCATCTCAAATGGAAAAGATTCGGGTGTTTGAGAGGCAGTGTCTTAGGACCTGTCTTGGATTACACAGAACACCAGAGTCGGAGTACAAACATTATTATGCCAACGAGGTCTTATACAACGGGGCCAATATAAACAGGATAGATAACTTTTTAATTAAGCTGATTCGGGGTCACATTGCAAGAGCGATGACCTCAGCCAATGGACTTATTTTCGGGGCTTACTTCCCTAATGATGAATATAGTGAGAGCGTTTGTCTTAACGGTTTCTTCCCATCCGATACATTCCTCTATTAAGACAGTCGGGGGCTGATACAGGATAGATTGGCGGTTCCGTTAATCTACCACGTCAGTCGTAGAACTGTGGATCGGCGAATCCTGTATGGTGGAGACGTCGGCTCTGGGAACGGAGCAGAGCGTATGCGGTTCAGTAGAGCTGTGCCCCTTCGGGACAAAAAGGACTTGAATAAGCAAGTTAAAAAATACTGGTGGTTGGTTTATCACCTTGATATAGAAGGTTAGTCAAAGTTGTTGCCTTGGCCGACCTACGTATTTTTAAGGTAGATTAAGTAGGACAGTAACGGTGGCACCAAAAAAAATGTTAAAAATCCATAAAATCGTTTGTCTGTGGGTATGTGCATTTGGCGCTGTTACATATGCATATATGTCAATAAATGCATATTTATAAGCGTGTGGGCATATGCATAGGCTGCTTCGAAAAAAAATGCTAGTTCTAGTTTTAAGTTATTTTAAGTATTTTTAAGTAGTTTTAAGGTATTAACATATATTTACGTATATTTTAGTTTTATTTAGGTTAATTTAGTTTTATTAAGGTAAAGGGTAGTTTTAAGTTTTTATATACAAATTTAAATAATGTCATGGAAAACAAGTTTTTAAAGAATTTTCTTGTTTAGGTTTAAGTTATATTGAATTTTAAATTTAAAATAGTCTTTACGCCGAAAGGCATTTTTTAAATATAGTTACAGTATAATTAAGAGCGCCCGTATGGGACCAGTAAGTTAGTTAAGTTAATATGTAAGCTAGTTGTTTAAGATTTTTTGTCTAGCATTAAGGTAGATATAAGAAAATGAAAAAATAAAAAATTAATTAAAATGCAAAAACTGAGTAAATCTGAATGCGTGGGTTCGAATCTCATGATGTGCATGTGAAAAAAAAAAGTTTTTCATAATAATATTGGATTAAAGCTCGACACCACTAAGGAGACTGATGAAAGGAATTGGCACTCCTTGAAATAGCTATATCTCCAGCCAAAGATGGAAAAAAACGAATAATAAAATTCGTTTAAAAATTGGTGGTAGCAACTTAAAGTTGTTGTTGTTGTTCAAACATTCAATGAAAAATTGACGGAATAAAGAATGGTCAAGTAATAAAACTGACATTCTAGTACGAATAGTACAATATAACAACAATAATAACTTAAATAGTCTAGTAGTATTGTTACCTATCTTCCAACCTCTCCCCCTTTGATATATGCTACGAATTGTAGTCTATCAAATTAAGGTTAGGAGAAAATGGAGGCGGAACAAAACAACATACTTACAAGCGTACTCTAGCATCAGCTAAGCAACAAGCATGGAGAGAGTATTGTCATTCAATAGAAAATATCAGAGACTCAGCAAGATTGGGGAAGATTTTGTCAAAAGAACACTCAAACCCCTCCTTTCTTAAAAAGGAGGATGGTACGTGGACTGAGTCACCTGTTGAGTCTCTGGAGATAATGATGGCAACACACTTTCCAGGTTGCACAGACAGTTATCCAATATCACATCGATCCCCTGAAGTACAGTCAGTACATTTAGAGGAAATTACGTCCGTCATAACTAAAGAAAATATAGTTTGGGCTATAAAAAGTTTTTCTCCGTATTAATCTCCTGGCCTGGATGGCATACTCCCTATAATGCTACAAAAGCTACAAGACGTAGTAGTTCCATGGCTGGAGTATATCTTTAAAGGGTGTCTCTTGCTTGATCATGTTCCAGAGTCTTGGAAACAGGTTAGAGTTGTTTTTATACAAAAGGTGGGAAGACGGGGCCATGAATCGGCAAAAGATTTTCGCCCGATTAGTCTGACCTCTTTTGTGTTAAAGACCTTAGAACCCATCCTAGATAATCGCATTAGGGAAATTCGAACTATTTCCCCTCTATCAAATCACAACATGCATACCTCAAAGGCAAGTCTACTAAGACAGCTCTTCACGAGGTTGTGCGCACAGTTGAAAATACATTACATTATAAAGAATATACTTTGGCAACTTTCTTAGACCTAGAAGGAGCCTTTAATAACGTCCTAACTGAATCTATTCTACAATCCCTCATCGACTTTGGAGTTGATGCTTCTCTAAGAGAATGGAGAGTATCCATGCTTAGTGACAGAGTAATTCAAGCTAAGTTAGGTAATACACAGTCGATCAAATACGTAAACAGAGGAACACCACAGGGAGGAGTTCTTTCAACTCTACTATGGCTTCTCGTAATGAACAAAATCCTAGTGGAACTCGAGGAAGGGGGGGGTGAAGGTTGTGGCGTATGCCGACGATTTAGTTTTGCTAGCATCTGGTAAGTTCCTATCCGTGATTAGTGAAATCACTGATAGGTCCCTGCGTAAAGTAAACAGCTGGGCCATAAGCTGCGGTTTGGGGATTAATCAAAGCAAGACAGAACTGTTGCTATTTACAAACAAATATAAGATACCTTCCTTCACTCTCCCTAGCCTCAACGGTCACACTCTCACACTCTCAACCCGTGCTAAATATCTGGGTGTAATTCTTGACCCTAAACTAAACTGGAAATTGAACATTGAAGAAAGGGTTAAAAAAGCCAGCATAGCTTTTTATGCCTGCAGTAAAACATTCGGTAAAAATTGGGGCCTCCAGTCGAAGATGATTCTATGGACGTACATCGCAGTAGTACGACCAATACTAACATATGGATCGATTGTCTGGTGGCCTGCCTTAAGCAAAGCCTACAATACCGATAAGCTCAAAAAGATACAAAGAACAGCTAGCGTAGGGACCACAGGAGCGCTGCGATCCTGCCCTTTCGATGCCCTGAGCGTTATTTTACATCTTCTTCCTCTCGACCTACATATAAAATATATAATATCTTGCACTGCTCTCAGACTTAAGGAAATTGGTTGTTGGACCGACAGACCCTTCGGTCACTGCAATATCACCAAATTGCTACCCCCGGGCTTCGTTTCGACTAATACCGATTACCGCACTCACTCTCTGAATCTCTGCAAAGGTTTCAACGTCGCATTCCCTACCCGAAAGGAGTGGGAGGATGGAGATATAACGAAAAATTACGACACAATCATTTTTACGGACGGTTCAAAGATGGAGTGCGGTGTTGGAGCAGGGTTCTTCTCTGAAACACTAAATGTATCTAAGTCACTTCGACTGCCAGACCACGCTAGCGTTTTCCAAGCGGAATTGTTTGCAATCAAAGAAGCATGCAAGATACTAAAGCAAGATTCAAATCAAAATCGTAATACTGCTATATTTATATATAGTCAGGCTGCCATCAAAGCCGTTGATGCTGCCTCAATATCCTCTAAACTCGTTCAACAATGTCTAGATGAGATCGCAGGCTTTAATGATAGCCTGAAGGTCACTTTGATCTGGGTCCCAGGTCACAGTGGTTTTCAGGGAAATGAAAGTTCTGATGATCTTGCCAGGCAAGGATCGCCCCTTCACAGCTCACTTGCCAAAGCAGTTAATATTCCGCTGGGGGCTGTGAAGGGCATTTTCTTGTCTCATTATCTATCTGTATCCAATCGTAGATGGAATGGTCTAACTAACTGTGTCACCTCAAGAAAGATGAGGCCCAGATATGACAAGTCCAGCACAAATGAACTCTTATGTAGAACTCGGTCAGACATAGCCAGGATCTTTGCAGTTAGCACGGGTCACTGGCCAATAGGAGAGCATGCAGCAAAAATGGGCATTCCGCACAATACTCATTGCCGTAGCTGGTTGTTGGTAAGGTTGTTGACTTAATAGGCAAGGTTGGCAAGGTTGTTGACTTAATAGGAGCTACACGTGTTTTGCAGCAGATGAGTTGACAAATAACATCGCCCAATCGACTTACTGAACGTAAGTAGCAGCATGTCCCAAATGCAACCTCACTGCTGTCAGAAAACACGTGGAGCTGTATATTTACTGATTCGTCCCTGCTGAACATATGACGCTAACAAGACAGTATGTTAACTCGTCTTAGTTGCTGTATAAAGCGATCCCAGCTTAGATTTAAGTCTTCCGTTAGAGGTGAATCCCAAGCTAGTTTTGATTTCCCTTAACTATAATTGGACCGATAAGGCCGAGAGGATCAAAAGTTTTGCCTAGGTCAGATAAAACTGTTAGCTTAGTTACCTGCTTGTGATTACCGGGATTAAAATTAAACTTAAAAACATCTTGGTGAGGTTGCCAAATCATACCTAAAGTTTTAACAGTTTCATCGTCGTTAATAATTATATATTTTTCCTTGTGTTCGTCTGGTGTGTCCTTAAGTATTTGGTTGGAGCATATTTTCCTGAGCTCGAATTTTCCCTTGTGCGATGATTTTATTTTTTAGCTCTAGAAACAAATTTGAGTTTTTTAATTTATTTGGTTTCACGCAACGGAGATCGTTCAATTTATGAACATTGGTGACCCCAACGTGATTTAATTAACTTATTTACTTTAATAACAATTAAATCACGTCGGGGTCACCAATGTTCATAAATTGAACGATCTCCGTTGCGTGAAACTAAATAAATTAAAAAACTCAAATTTGTTTCTAACTGGGCACAGTAATTATATTTAGCAAAATTTCTGTTAACAGCGAGTGTAGGTAAAAGAATGTCAGTTTGTAATAATTTATTGACAGGTTGAAGTTACAAAAAAAGTAGGTTGGTTCAGTAATCTACTGAACAGTCAATATAGTTCAAGTTGTTAATGAATTAAGGTTGGTTCAGTGATGAACTGAACAATGTCAAATATGTCATCCACATATTTTGTCAAGAACCTCGGTTAGTTATAAAATTTAAATGCGATCCCAAATTCAAATTAAAGCGGGAGAGCCATTATAAATTAATTGCAAAATTTGTAAAAATCATTAACACCAAGTCTCCGTTATGTGTGCTTTTAGCCGAAAATCTGAAATTCCATTTTTTAACAGCACTCCAAATATGACGACAGCAAAATCTTATCAAAAGCGTTAGAACCGTTTTCGAGAAAATTTAGAACAACTAAAACCGTTATATGGGAGCATTGAGTTTATACACATAGAGGAATCAAGTTGGTTTCAAACTCACCTAACACTCAACCCGAACCGAACAAAGTTTTTCTGCATACATTTGTATTTGTTTTTTTTGTATGTCTCTTGCCTTTTCACTCAAGAATAATTGCTACAAGAGTAAAACAAAAAAACAAGTCGATAGTAACGACATGCTAAGAGCAGCATTTGAAACTTACACATGATTTCTCTATGTGCAGTGGTGAGGCATCATATTGTTCCTTTCGTTCATGAACGCCTAAGGCTACGGTTACAGCACATGCGTGTTCTAACGAACAATTGTTCTGACGCATACGGCAGAATTCATCGTCCGAGAGGGTGGTAACAGTTCTTGCGTTTTCTAACGATAACGAGAATGGCGATGGCGATGGCGAAGATGATAGACAATGAAGATTTTTATTTTTTTGGAAATCCATTATCAAAAACGTTGTTGCTTATTTCCAGAGCGAAAGAAATATATGAAGAATATTAACCCTTAGGGAAATACATAACTTCACAGGAAGTAACTTTACATATGGGAAGAAATCTTCACCTGTTGGGGGAAATAATTACACTTCTTCTATTTGAAGTTATTTCCAAATTAATGGGCCGGTAATAGCAATCAGGAAAACGAAACTGGAAAAACTTTTCAAATCGATAATTAAATATGTTCTGATTTTATTTGAAACACAAATGATATACAATTTATCGATGACAAATGGCTCACAGAATCATTTGTGATGATAAAATTTTCCATAACGCAAATATTTTTTTTTCTTTTTTAAATACCTTTAATTATATTAAATAAATGCCAACTGAAAATGGCATCATCACAAAAAAAATCTTTGAGTTAATTGCCATCGATAAGTGTAACGTTTGTGTTTGAATCAAATGAAAACATAATAAAATTCATCAGAAAAAAGTAAAATTAATATTCTCCAGAGGTTAATTTATTTTACATGTAAAATTACTTTCAGTTAAGTTTTTTATCACACTCTGTTAGCGAAGTTGAAAATTCAACCACCTAAGATTTTTGAGTATTTATCAATGTAGCTTTGTTTTTGAATATTTTTTATATTCTAATTCTGACACAGATTAATTAAAGTTCTTAATTAAAAACAATTTAAATAAATTAACGCAATTTCATAGACTTATGTGTTACTGCACATCGCGATCAATCCATTTATTTATCTTTGTTGTAATATGACTTCCTTTTAGTACACAGAACCTGTCGATTTCCATGAAGAGTTCGGACGAACACTGCGAAAAAAATCAAACTGATTTGAACGATCAATCTGTTCTGACGAACTCGTGCGTCTTTTGACGAAGATGATATGTGTACATTCTTGGTTAAAATCTACCCACGGTTTCTTATTAGCCTCTTCCAAAATCCCCTCATACGGAATTTTCCCTAACTGACATCCTTCCACATCCTTCACAACATATCTGTCGTTAGGTAAAAGTTTCACTACCTCATATGGACCCTTAAATGTAGGTACTAATTTCTTTTAAACACCTGCTTGGCTTACGTGGTTCTTTACCATGACGTTATCACCTTTTTTATGCTGAATATATGTTCTTTTAGCGCTTTACTGTAATCCTGGGGTCAGTATTTGTTTTATAAAAAACGAGCACACGTTTTCGTCTGAGCGAACGATTTCCATAGCAACTGGTCAGAAAATCGTTCGCACAGACGAAAACGCGTTCGATCGTTTTTTCATACAGAAATCGGCTCCTGATTTTTTATAATCTTTTCTGCTGCTTCAGCTCTCATTTGCATCAAACTCTTTTTTGTTCCCTCTTTTTTGCCACACTCTTCTAAACTCTAATTCGAAAAATCCATAACTAATCCTCTTTGTCTGACCCCGAATAACAGCTCACTTGGTGTCACCGCGGTAACACTGCTAAATGTGTTGATAAACTCAAATTCTATCTTTGGTAGTACCCCGTCAAGAGAGTGGTTTAAACCTGCGCTCGTCAGTTCATCGGACCTCAACTTCTTTTGATTCGCTACACCTGTCCATTCGCTTGAGGTGAGCCAGTTGCAACTTTTACATGCTAAATAATTTGTTCTTGCATAAATTCCCTAAAATCTCCTGAGGTGTAAGCACTACCTCTATCAAATATAATCATTTTCGGTCGGCTATTGTGCATGAAATAGGATCTCAAGCAGCTTAGGACCTCTTTAGTATTGGTCGATCTTGTTGCATACAGCTTTACGTATTTTGTAAATGCATCTACTACTAAAAGTACATATGTTTTCTTAGCGGTCTTAAGAGAAATTGGGGCCACAATGGTCTATGTGCGGATTCACAAAAGGACTATCTCGTTTTGGAACATTATGCATAAGACCTTCATGCTTTCCAAACTTAGGTGAAAATGTTATAAATTTAAAGCAATTACCGATATGATTTTGTACCTTATTTCGCATTTTAGGAAACCAATATGTTTTTATAATTATATCTAAATCCTTATCCCGACCCAAATGTCCCATTTCATTATGATATATCATAAGCACATTTCCTTCCATAGCTTTCGGGACGTAAAACAGTATTCTTTCACCTACTTTCCTATACAGAAGTCCATTACGCATTTAAAAATAAAATACTCTGTTCTTTACTTAATTGTTCTCTTATTCTATTAATAGTTTCATCTTTGTATTGTTTGAAGGACAAATTCTGATCGAATGTGTTTTTTTTTTAAACCAGGACATTCGATATGTGACTAGGAGCATCCACATGCGGCATTCTAGCTTCAATGCAGTGCTCCGTAAAATAATCATAGTTTTGCAACTCCAACACCCAACGTGCTATTCTAGGATTAATCTTCTTTTTGTTTAACGTCAACATTAGCGAATTTTGAACCTGAGTCCGTGTAAATATACCTTAAACTTTTTTAATGCATAAATAATAGTCTAGTGTTTCTAGCTTAAAACTGTGAAATTTAGCTTCTTGCTCGGTAGTTCTTTTCGAA
Organism: Baccha elongata; assembly: GCA_951217065.1. NCBI lineage: Eukaryota > Metazoa > Arthropoda > Insecta > Diptera > Syrphidae > Baccha > Baccha elongata. Next base: position 176,634 of record CATNUY010000250.1, read on the forward strand.
AATAAATAAATTGGATGAAACTTCCTCTTTTTTGCTTAAGGAAAGCTCCGAACCCTATGGAAATGGTATCGTTATGCAGTTCAGTTTCATCTTGTGGGTCGTATATAGATAATATAGGAGCTACTGGTCGAAGCTCCTATATTGGCTATATGCGACCTTCTCTCTTTAACGTTTCAAAGCAACAAAGTTCCTTCTCACCAAATATATAAACAACGTCTTTTTTTATAAGCTGATACAAAGACTGTGCTAAACCGAAAATCTCTCAACAAATCGTCTGAATTAAGGTACTAAATAAAAGGCACGACTGGGGGGGACAAACTTGCTCTTGTGTAAGATTACTAACCTTTGGCTTAGTACACTAAGCAAGAAACTATGATAAATAATCGGAAGTAATAATAATTTCTATAACGTTGTTATTGCAGGTACCGTTAATGAAGTGATTTTGAAAAAATAAATGCTAACCAAAAACTTTGGTATTGGCAAAAAATTTTATCAAAATCGATCGTATTTTTTTCGAGAAAAGTCGGATTTTCTATAGAATTTATGTGGCAGGTACTAAGGTGATTTTGAAAAAAAAAATCTGACTTAAATCTCCGTCATTGGCAACAAATCATTCACACAAAATTTTATCAAAATCGATCGTATTTTTTTCGAGAAAAATTGCATTTTCTGTAGCGTTTGTATGACAGGTAACGATAATTAGGTGATTTTGAAAACAAGTTTCTAACGAAAAACATCATTATTGAAAAAAAAATCAGTCACACTAAATTTTATCAAAATTGATCGTATATTTTGCGAGAAAAATTGGATTGTCATTAAGGGTTATTTGCCAGGTACCGTTAATATGTAAACTTATTCTGAAAAAATGAAAAACACAACCCTTGGCTACAAATCCATTGCACAAAATTTCATAAAAATCGATCTTATTTTTAACGAGAAAAATGGAACTATCTAAAACCCTTGTATGGCGGGAACCGTTAAACATCTAGTTTTCAAAAAATCTGAAACTCCGACGGTGCATGTTTTAGCCCAAACGGCATAAACAAATACTCGAACTGACCCATAGGATTCACAAATGAAGTACAATTGATGGATTCTTCATGCATACATACATGATAGAATGTATTCTTTAGGTCCAATAGCATAAAAACTTTTTTGCCAGCAAACCCATCCAATAGATCTTCTATCAACGGAAGTGGGTGATTAACTTTTGAATTTTCCTTATTTAATGCTGGTAGTCTACACATAACCTTATGTCACCTGTCTTTTTTACCAACACGATTGGAGAGGAATATTCAGAAGTCCTTTTTTTAATAACACTCTGTTTGCTTTATTAATTAAAATAACTTGAACTTGTTCTTTTTCATAATGTTGTGGAGTGTGTGAAGTTAGCGTCCCCCCCTTCTTTGAAAATTGAATTTTTGAAAGTTGTGCTAGGTTGTGCTAGGTTGTTGCCGTAATTTTTTTTTTTTTTCAAAAACATTGAAAAATGGGTGTTTTAGAGCTAAAAACCCGCTTTTAACCTAGCCCTTTTAACTTAACCCCTTTTTCGAAAATCAAATTTTTGAAAATTGTGCTAGGTTGTGCTAGTTTTGTGCTGGTTTGTGTCGTATTTTTTTTTTTTAAATATTCAAAAATGAGGGTTTTAGAGCAAAAAAAAAACATTTTTGAACTACTCCAATATTTTTTTAAAAATCAACATTTTCGAAATTTTCATAATTTTGCTAGGTTGTGCTAGACTTGTGCTGGGCTTTGCTGTAACTTATTTTGAAAAATATTTAAAAATGGGGGTATTAAAGCCAAAAAACTTTACCAAAAAGTGTGAAGTTAGCCCCCCTTTTTTTAATTTCAAACTTTTTTTTACTTTTTCAGAATTAAAAAGTTGTTCTTATCATTGTTCAAAAAAACTAAAGTCGCATTTTATGTATTTTCGAAGATAGAGCATTTTAAGTTTATTTTTAACACCCAAATAATTCCCCCCCCCCCCATTACGACTTTTCTCAATTTCAATTAAGAATCGGAATAAGTGTTTATAAATACAACTTGTGAATAAAAATTTTGTCCTTACAAGATTTAAATCATGTTTTAATTTGAGTTTCAAAAAATGTTTATAATTTTTCAAAACTCCAACCGCCCCCCTTTTTTTAAAATCGAAATTCTGAAAGGTGTGCCAAGTCAAACTCCCCAAAATCTTTAATATTTGAAAATTTCATAAAAAAATATAAAAAAATACGGAAGCAAACTGAAAAAAATCATTTTGCTTGAATTATGACCAATTAAAACCTCACCATTTCTGAAAATAATTATCAAAAAACTTTTCCAAATACTTATAGTTATAAACTATAAGGATTTCAAAGTTGTTTCCTACCAAAAGTTTTAAACCTACCCACAATTTGAAAAAAATTCACTACATGCTCCCCTTTTCCCCAATCGAGAAAACAAAAACTAGCCTAAAGGTTCTAAAAATTGACTCGAAAATATTCACAACTGTAGAATCTAGGCCAAAAAAACTAATTTTACTATATCAGATTGAATTTTTTGATTTACGTATAGGTATTCCGAAAAAAATTTCTGATACACACCCTTTTCTCAAATGAAATTTAAAATTTTTAATTTAAATAGAGAATTGCTTAAGCTCCATTCTTTCAAGATTTGGACGAAAATATAAGAATTATTGCAGACTCTTCTTACGATCTTAGAATAAAAAAATTTATTCCTGCTCCCCCTTTACGAAAAAAAAAAAAAAAAAATTGTGCCAAGTTGTGCTAGAGCACCTCTTCCATGTTCCAAGCTTTTAATTCATAAAAATTATTTTTACTATGTTAAATTTCAAAAAATATCCCCATAGCTCCCCTTTCCCAAAATAGAAAATTTAAAAGTTGTGCCAAGTGCGTAATCACGCGAATCCATTTCTTCCAAAGTTTCATTCAAGTATTGAAGATTTTATGCCAAAAAAACATTTTCTACTTATATGAAGGAAATTAAATCCCCCTTCAAGCTTTCAATTCATAAAATTTTTTTAAAGTTATTAGTTAAAGTAAAAATATATGTATGTAAATCAACAAAAAAACACATATTTATTCTTATACATATAATAAAGGTATCCCTGTTGATTTATTCAGGTAGATTTATATACATATATTTTTACTTTAACTGGAAAAGGGGAGCACTTATAGCATTTTTTTTTTCAAAATGTGAATAGGTTAAATCTTTTAAAACCAAACAACTTTGAAATCCTTATAGTTCATAGCTATAAGTATTTGGAACAGTTTTTTGATATTTATTTTCAGAAAAGGGGAGCTTTTAATTTGTCATAATTCAAGCAAAATGATTTTTTTTGGTTAACTTCCGCATTTTTTTATATTTGTTGTTATGAAATTTTCAAATATTAGAGATTATGGGGAGTTTGACTTGGCACAACTTTCAGAATTTTGATTTTGAAAAAGGGGGCCGTTGGAGCTCTCAGAAATTATAAACATTTTTTGAAACTCAAATTAAAACATGATTTAAATCTGGTAAGAACTAAATTTTTTATTCACAAGTTGTATTTAATAACACTTATTCAGATTCAAATTTGAGAAAAGTAATGGTGGGGAGTTATTTGAGTTTAAAAATGCTCTATCTTCGAAAATACAAAAGATGCAACTTTAGTTTTTTGGAACAATGATAAGAACAACTTTTAAATTCTGAAAAAGTAAAAAAAAAGATTGAAATTCAAAAAACTGGAGGCTAACTTCACACTTTTTGGTAAAGTTTCTTGGCTCGTAAACCCCCCTTTTAAAATATATTTCAAAATAAATAAGGCACAAACAATTTTCAAAAATTCGATTTTCGAAAAAGGGGGGGCTAGGTCAAAAACAGTTTTTTGGTTCTAAAACCCCCATTTTTGAATATTTAAAAAAAAAATTACGGCACAAACCGGCACAAACCTAGCACAACTTTCAAATATTCAATTTTCAAAAAAGGGGGGCTAACTTCAAACATTAAATGTTTCGACCAATTTGAAATATGAAATGAAATAAAAGACTAGTTGTTTAATTAAAAGAGAACATTTCGATATTTTCATTGATTATGTATAGTATGATTACTTAGTTTGCTTTTATAACGAAATAGAAGATTTAGATTTAGAACTTCGGAGTAACCGAATTTGGTGGATGATCGAACTTGACTTCTTGAGTAAGGCTGACTTTAAGATTTTTAACTTTTATCTCTTCGATAAGATATTCATGCATACCATATTTTAAAAGAAACATTTTTTATAGGAAGGCAATGGGATGTAAAGGAATGGGAATAAGAGGAAGATGTCATTGTTCAAGCTTTGTGGCTGTGGATACATTTGATGACAGAGCATAAACAATTCTTTATGATTGCTTATGATACTTGTGTGTTGCTATAGTCGCTTGTTTATTTAGTTGCGATTGTTTATTTAGTTACACAACACAGTATTTTGGTCAGATATGATTGAGAGACTGATCGTTTCTTTTATGACGCTTGTGTGTATTTATACATGAAATGGCTTTTCTTTATTTAATGTTAATTTCATTTCGCATATGATCCCAGGATCCTCAGGGTGTTTGAAGTTTACGTAGGATTCATTTAATATTTCCTCAAACTTTCTTTTATCTGAATAATTTAAATTTTCTTTAATTGTACATTATTTTTGTTCTTCAATTTCAATATTCATTCATTTATACACTCTTCTTTAAAAATACGTTCATTATACAATTCCAAAATAAGACACTACATCCAATACATTTAAATTATGTTCATTTGATAAATATACATACCAGCCTTTTTAAGAAAATCTTTCCCCATTACCGCTGGATATTTCATTGTACCATCTGGCACAACCAACAAATTCATATCAATCTTTTTCTCATAAAATTAAAATCTACAATTTATTTCACCAATTATGGTTAAAGGGCTTTTATTAATGCCAACAAAGTAACATTTTATTTTATTTTTGATAATAAACTTAGGTAATACTAAATGCTGCCTCACGAAACTGACTGGGCTACCGGTGTCGATCAATACTCCTAAAGTAATACAATAACTGTATTCATGATTTTTGAAAATACATTCTATATATCTTACATACTCATTTTCTTCGCTGACATGATGACCTTGACGGCTTGTCTTCCTTTTTGGACACTCAGCTTCCAAATGGCCCATTTCTCCACAAACGTGGCATGCCTCTCGCTCACGCACTGGTTTATTTCATTCGTTGGCTCTATGTCCCAATGAATTACAATTAAAGCATCTTTTTATTATTTTTGGTGGACCCCCGGTGACTACTGCGTCTGATGTTCGTTGAGTTACTGTCTTTGGTTTCACCAGTTGAATCCTGATGAATGCTTCTAGAAGATGTTGTTTCGTTTTGAAGCATTGCATCCATGCCTGCAAACACAAATATGGATCTGGAATCCCATCTGTTAGGCACTCTAGGAGCTCGTTCTCTTCCATTGACAGTTTGTTCGCTAAGATGGTCTTCTCATGGAAATACGTTTTGAATAACTTACCGGCTTACCACTTCCTTTCTGCTCGTTAGTTGACTAGTATATATGCCAAATATCTCCCTCATTTCCTTTAACAGCTGTTGGATAGGTATCGTCAAAAGATCTGCTTTGGAATGAAACCATTGCAGAGCATTTCCTTTCAATCGCTAAGAGACAAACACTCTGATCCTTTTTTCATTCAAGTCGTATGCCGATATTAACTTTTGAAGTTTCGCCTCCCAATGAATAAAACAATCTTCTTCACCAGAAAAGTCGGCCAGCAAATCTTTAAGATTAGTAAAATTAATATTTTTTCTTTTATTGAACTGTCATTATCTCTGGCTTTTGTTGTTGTGCCTCCTTTATTTTTAAACAACTCATTTTCTTTCTGTAGTATGTCATTTTCTCTTTTTTGCAATTTTATTTCCTTCTTTAACACTTCTATGTATTTCCCCTTACCATTAATTTCCACTCATTTGCATTCACTATTGTTATTATTTACTCGTGTGTTTTCATTCACTCGTTTTCTCTTGTACGCTTCTTTTGTTTTAGTTTGTTTTAACACCCGCATGTTTCCTCCTTTCTGGTTTTTCTTGTCATTTACTTTTTGTTCATTATAAGTCTCGCCTTCTGTTCACCTCGTCGTCACATTCGTCGGGTCAGCATCATCGTCTTTGTCGTTGTCGTTGGCAACTTCTCCATCTGCTGCTTGATTGGGGGAAACCTCACCACGCTCACTCTCATTTATTAAAATAAGGCGCAATAACAACTCGATCTTATTTCCAGTCGTTTTTTTTTTTTTTTTTTTTGAATTTTCTTTTTACTGTAATGCCGTATATTTTTTTAATTTTTTGACTTCAGACATTGTCGCGATTAGAAAATTGTTATTTTTTTCGCACTTTGTTCAGATTTTTTCTCTATCCTACTTCTAAAATTGTCAGGGGTATTATTTAAACAAAAACACTTTTCTTTAAAATAACAAATAAAGTAAAACACAGTCTTTTCAATTATACATGATGTTCAAATGGTAGTTATGTGCATTCAAGAGGACATAGTCCACAGGTTTTCTGAAAACCAACCTCTGACTAATAACTCCTGCTCTCACCTCCCCGTGATGAACATTGGGTGCCTAGTACCACAACCTGAGATCGGTGTAACCAATCCCTTTGGAGCGTTGTGGTGGCAGCGAACGAGAGAGGGGGGGTGGAGTGTTTCCACTAAGGCACTTTCTCCTTTCATCAAGACGGCAGCGGAGGAATTCCCCAGACATAAACAACAGTGGCGTCTACAGTTCCAGTCAGGTACGAACTACTTAGTGAAATCCTTATACGGGCTGCTTCGACATATTTGGAGCTCAGGCTCAGGTTAGTGGTCGTGCCGTCGGGTTGACTTCCCGGCCATGTAAACAAGATATAGTTGCGAAGCAACAAGCCTGAACTATTAGCGGAAGCCCTAGAATCACCGCCATCCAAGAAGTGCGATGGGATGGGCCGGGGAAAAGAACAATAAAGGACTGCAATATTTACTACGGCGACTGCTACCACGAGCAAAAGCAGCGTCTTTCCGGATGTGGATTCGTTGTTAGAGGCAGACTTAGGCAAGAAGTCATGAGTTTCAAACATGTGAACTAGCGCCTCACAACAATCCGCATCAAGGCTAAATTTGCCAACATAAGCCTGTTATGCGCACATGCCCCACAGAGGAGAGAGATGAGGAAACCAAGGAATTCTATGAGGTTTTGGACAAAACGTAAGAGCAATGCCCTAGTTATGACATTAATATTGTCCTTGGTGATTTTAACGCCAAACTAGGAAGAGAAGAAGTCTTTGGTGGCATAATTGGAAAAAAACAGCTCGCACAACACCACCTCCAGCAATGGACTCAGGCTAATCCACTTTGCTACGGGGCGAAACATTGTGGAAGCTAGTACGCAGTTCCCGCATCTTAATATTCACAAGGGGACTTGGCGACATCCTGATCAATCAGTCTTCCAGTATCACAGATGGCCGAACGTTCCGAGGAGCCAACGTTGACTCGGACCACTTCCTCGTTGTAGCCAAGGTAATGCTGCGGATATCCAGAACAAAACAAAAACGTCGAAATACTGTGAGGAAATTCAATGTCGGCCGGCTACAATTGCAAGAGATTACTTAGTCCTTTTCCGATCAAGTCACTCACAACCTCTTAACTAGTCCTATGCCGCCTTCAAGAATTGAAAACCAGTGGAAACATTGCCAGGAAGCTATTAGAGACGCCGCTTCTGATGGGTTCAGATTAACACAACCACCACAACGAAATCCCTGGTTTGACGAAGAATGTCGGCAAGTACATGCAGCCAACAACAGGCATACAAAGCGGCGCTTGAAATAAGGCCTAGAGCAGCGGGAGAGCTCTACGTGCAGAAGAGGAATATCGACTGCTCAGAAGAAAAACGAAGGAGCATGAGAAGCGCGCGATCGAAAAGTTTAAAAGAACATCACAAGGCTACAAGGTCCGAACCGAAGCCTGCAAGGACCACCATGGGAACATCATAGTAGAATCGCAGTCGGTGCTGAATTCATGAAAAGATCATTTCTGCAAATTATACAACAGCGATGATGAACCGAATTCCGCTCCTATGCAGATTGTACCATTCCACCTGGACGACGCAGGCCAACCATTCTGCCCACTTGACCGAAATGACGTTAAGATAGCTATATCTAAACTTAGGAACAATAAAGCTGCTGGAGCTGATGGCCTTGCAGCCCAGCTGTTCAAAGCAGCTGGCGATGAACTTGTAAGGAGTATGCACCAGCTAGTCACTAAAATATGGTCGGAGGAAAGCATGTCCGATGAATGGAACCTTAGCATTGTTGGCCCAATCGTGAAAAAAGGAGATCCTCTGACCTGCACCAGCTACAGAGGCATTAGTCTCCTTAACATCACATACAAGATATTTTCTGCCTTCCTATGTGAGCTCGTAAAGCCATTCGTCAACAACCTGATAGGTCCATATCAGTGTGGCTTTAGACCAGGAAAGTCTACCACCGACCGAATATTCGCACTACGGCAGATCTTGGAAAAAACCCAGGAGTTTCAAATCGATACCCACCATCTCTTCATCGATTTCAAGGCCGCATATGACAGCTTCTATAGAGACGAACTGTACAGTTTTGGCATCCCTACCAAACGCGTCCGTTTGTGCTGGATGACGATGGAGAACTCACACTGCTTCATCAAAGTCGGTAAATAACTCACCGATACCTTTGATGTCAAGAATGGATTTAGACAAGGCAATGCACTGTCATGTGACTTCTTTAACATCATCCTTGAAAGAAAAGTGCAAAATTCTCGCGTCAAAACCAGAGGCACAATCTTTCAAAAGTCCGTCGAATTACTCGCGTACGCCCACGATATTGACGATATTGACTCGATTAAGTAAGTAAGTATATTTATTTTCTCTCGATTTTTCAACACGTCCGTCCGTTTTTATATAATTTTTTTTTAAAGGAATTCGACATAAAGTGTCCATTCGAAGCATACACACAAAAAAAAGTATACTTAATTTTAAATAATTGTAACCATTTCGTACAAATTCGATGCATGTTTAATGGGATCTGAGTGAAAATGTAAAAGTGTTATTCAATAAGCGGTGAAAGTCAGAAAAGTGAACGAATGTATTTTTAATCCACGCGTCACCACTGCTGCACGCATACATACTTATTCTTACAAACAATTTATTACAGATTGATGTCAAATGACTGACTGTGTAAAGGTAGCTTAATATTTGGTTTGATTAAAGCCTCTATTTTTTTACCAGAAACCAATACTTTCCAACCTACATTAAGCAAGTAAAAATAACTGTTCTTTTTGTGGTTATCACAAAAATTTGCCGAAAATCATCTCCAATTTCTGAAAATAAAATCGTTAAGCCGTTGTCGCAAAAATGATACAATTAATTTTTGAGGAAAGCAAGTATTTAAAGAGTTCCTCCAAAGTAAAGTCGTTTAGCCTGAAGCTGCTGATACACATAAACTGACAGACAGACCGAACAACCGGAAGCACCATTTTAGTCTTCTATATCATCGTAATGTCATGTTCGATTCCTCACTCAATTGTTTTTTTTTCACGTAAGCATTATTTGCTTACCCATAATAATCGCAAGTAAAATTATTCTATTTTTAATTTCTGCTTAAAAATAAAAACAAAATGTTTTAGTTTCTTACACACCACTGTATGCAGGATAACTTACTCCTTTTCAAGTATGTACCTACGTTGTTATTACCTACTGTACTGACCTTATTCTATGCAACAAAAAACTTCCTCCCTTTAGAATCCCCTAATACATTGTTGTTGGAGGAAAACTTTATTGATTTTTCTTGCACGTAGACGCACCTATGAGTTGACTTTTTGTGTTTTCACTTTTATAATCAGAAGAAGCACAAAATAATCGAAGACAAAGCGCATTCATGCTTGGTGTTAATAAAGTTACTATTTTGTAATTCATTTTTAATATTTATTTTGTTTCGGTTCCGCATGAGCAGCAAATAACTCCTGACCTAAGATGGTTTTCAAAATCGATTCTTCCTTAAATCGGTAGTTAATTTTTGCCTGAGAGTTATAAGTAGTAACATCGGTGAACAATGGGAGCAGTACAGTCGTCAACGAACAGTCAACAAATTTCTTCAAAAAAAAATCAGGAATCTGTTTCCGAAATGAATCGCATAAAAGTACGTACCCACTTTTTTTTTGTGTTTGTGAAATAGGTATAGTGAGTCTTACAAAAAAAATCCTTATTTTGTATTCATGATTTCTACCGCAGATGGAGCGATGGATACAGATGCACTATCAAATCAAAGAACGTGAGTTGGCTGTGAGTTTAGCTAGAAATCGTGAGCTGTTCTTTTGGATCACCGCCTTTTGTGTTACATCAACTATAGCCTGCACCTCTTACTATCAGCGAGTTAAACGAGTCACGGCCTTGGCACCAATTTTGCCGTTGACGTTTTTGACAGCATACTATGCAGACTTGGCGTACGGCAGCAAGTTGCATCGGATTCGAGGTGATAAATTAGAATATTTTGAGGGTGTGACTGTTGAGTAACAAAACATTGATTGCAGCTGAAGCAGATATGATAATGCAACGTGAACAGGAACATTTACAGTGGCCAGGAGGTTTACCGACCGTATCAAGCATAGACGAAGCTCGTGTTGAGGTCGAAATGGAAAAGAAAATGCATCCACATCCTTCATAGAGTTAATATTTTAATTTTTGTATTGCTGAACTTGGAATTTATTTATTAATATATTCTTGTTTTGCTTTCAAAACAAGAATATATTAATAATTCATAGAGTTGTTCACTCGATTGTTATGAACTGAACGTGTGTTTTTGCTGTTTCATCTGGCCCAAGTTTTAATCGATACAATGAAAAGACAAATAATAGAAAAACCATGAGCATACCATTGGTTATTATGTTGACAAGAGATTATTTTAAGTGTGTTTTTGTAAAACATTTAAGACTATAATTAATCTTTTCAAATCGTTAGCACAATATTGCAAATTACCAAGTTTCATCATAAAGTCTTGTTGTTTTATATATTTTTCTTCCAATTCTTTTCTGATTTAAAAAAAAAAAACTTTTTTCTTAAGCGCATTATAAAACAAAACGTATTTTATTTCGAATAAATTATGAGACGTTGCAAGTAAACTTCCTGTGAATGAACACGAGACTAGATTGGAGCCCTACTCGATAAGTATTTTCCCTTTTTTTATATCTGTGCCGAGGCCCGAGTGTCAGCTAATTGGAAACCTCACGGAGTAAGTGAGGCAAGTCATTTTTCACTGCAAAGTGATTCTCTCAATAAAGGCGTGTGAGTCAAGGACTGGAATGCAGGGACAGATTTCTCGCCTTACAATTCGGCGTTGACTTTGTGTACATGTATGTAAGTAAGTATGTTTTATTAAGGTAGGTAAGTATGTTATTTTCTAAACAAATTGTTTCACGTACGTAAACATTCATGTATTAGAATTAAAATAAGAAAAACAATTGACTCCCTTTATTGATACTTAAAGCACTAAAGGAATTAGAATATTTGAGGGTGTGATTGTTGGGTAACAAAGCATTGATTGCAGCAGAAGCAGATATGATAATGCAAGGGGAACAAGAAAATGTACAGTGGCCAGGACGTTTACGGACCGTATCATATAGATGAGGCTCGTTAAGAGGTCGAAATGGAAAAGAAAATGCATCGATTGTTCTGAACTGAACGTGTTTTCTTGCTGTTTCATCTGGAACATGTTTTAATCGATATACTTAAAAGACTAATAATTGAAAAACTATGCGTATTCCTTCGTTTACTATATTGACAAGAGATTTTTTTAAGTGTGTTTTTGTAAAACATTTAAGGCAATAATTAATCTTTTTAGATCGGTAGCACAATAATGCAAATTGCCCAGTTATATCATAAAATCCTGTTGTTGTGATATGTATATTTTTCTTTAAATCAATTCTTTTCTGATGTGAAAAATATACTTTTTCCGAATATTATGAAACGTTGCAAGTAAACTTAAATCAATAAGCAAATTAATTTTTTTTATTCCTGTGCTGAGATTCAACTTATTCGAAACCACAGGGACTTAGCTAGGCCAGTAATTTTTCACTGAAATGCGATTCTACCAATAAAGGCGAGTGAATCAGGGAGTAAAATGCAACGAGTGAAATGCAACGTTAGATTCGTGTACAGTACATGCAGATAGGTACATTTAACATTTTTGAAAAGTATTTGTTATTTACTCCAAAAATTGTTTCACGTAAGTATATATTCATGTAGTAGAATTGAAAATAAAAAAACAACAATTTTGGACTCCCTTTATTGATACTGAAAGCTTAAAGGAAACGTGTACGAGTACGATCTACAAACTGGGAAAATATAGTGTACAAAATGTTTTTATTTACTTTTATGTAAATAGTGCATAGATATGGCATACGGCAGTGAATTCGAGGTGATAAATTATAATAGTTTAAAAATGTGATTGTTGAGTAATAAAGCATTGATTGCAGCTGAACAACAGCTGCAAATACTGTAGACTATTTTGTTGTCAAAAGATTAATTTAACTGTTTTTTTTTTTTAGTTAAAGTAAATATCTTATTTTGAACTCAATTCATAACAATTAATTCCAGAGAGTAGTACATTTTAATACAATTAATGTATTATTCATAATAAAATAAGTGAGATTTATATTCAAAAGAAAACAGTTTTAATGTCATTTCATTATTGTAACGTGTTGTAGATGTTAACACACCTTTAAATTGTTTTTCGTATCAGTATTAACGTCATCTATCAGTATTAACGCCATCGGTACATCTACTACATCTGTACATCCACTACATTTCCTACTTTCACGATCCACAGTGCATCATCTACAATGTAGTTCACTGGGAAAATTTTCTAGAGTGTTCAAGAACCTTTGACGGCAGCCAACATTTCTGTATAAAAGAGAAAGCGTATGTATTACGAGAGTCAGTTTGAATTTTGAATCGCTTGTGTTTACGTCGGTAATTTGAAAGTCATAAATAGTGAATTTTAATTAAAAAAAATAAAAGGAAATAATAAGTGTTTGAATTATAAAATAAATTAAGTAGAATTGTAAGTAAAAAGAAATAAGGTGAGTTATATTAAAAGAAATAAGTTTTATTTAATAAAATTAACCTAGGTAAAAACCTTAAATTGGTGTCAGAAGTGTAATTAAATAAAACTTTAGTGAAAAGTTACTTTAGTTTTGAAACCAAAAATGAGTAAGCTTCTGAAAGATTTAAACACTGTTGAACTAAAAGCAGAACTAAACAAACGAGTCTTCCTACTGCTGAAACGAAAAATTACCTCATTATTCGTCTGAAAGAAGCCATGAGACGACACAGCGAAAACCCAAACACATCCGTCTTGGAATTAGAAATACCAGCAGAAAAAGTAACTGGCAACAACTTCTCGAAAGTTTCGAATATCAAAAGAACGAACGAACGAACTTTCTCGAACTTTTCGAAGATCAAAGAAACAAAGGAATTTTCCAGAACGTTTCTATGATCGAGGAAATGAACAAATGAACAAAGATAGCTCTTTGAAGAACTAAGGAACCTTCTCAAAGGCAAACTCACTACTTTAGAGAACATGTTTGTTGTTGTAGATGAACGTAATGAACGAGTTGAAAAATATCTACTGAAAGTAGATAGAAGTTTGCAGAAAAAAGATGAAAAATTCGAAAAATTTGAGTATAAATTCAATAATTTGTCTAAAGAATTGGAAAAGGTAAGAAAATTGATGTTGCGAGAAAGGTCTGGGTAATCTAACAAGAAAAATGAAATGCATCCACCAACTTTTGATGGACAAACTTCTTGGTCAATCTATGAAAGACAATTCGAAGCAGCAACGATGACAAACGGCTGGGACGATGATGTCAAGTTTGTTGCACTGACGCTGGCTCATAGGGGACCTGCTGCTGAGTTACTGCAAACAATACCAGCAGAGATGCATGGTTTTTATGGTGCACTTGCTCAGGCTATTGAAAAACACTTTGAAGATGGCCATATGCAAGAAATTTTAAGAGTCCAACTAAACACCAGAGCTCAAAAACGGGGTGAAACTCTTCAGCAACTTAGAGCAGACATCGAAAGACTAGCTCACTTGGCATATCCAACTGCGGGCGAAGAAATCATTAAACAATTTGCCGCAGAAGCCTTTGTTCGTGCCTTGTCTGATATTAACCTCCAAAGAGCAGTACGAACAACTGGAAAACGAACACTCCCTGAAGCATAAGCGTTCGCCTTGACTATGGAAGCAGCTGAACAGGCTTCACAAGGAGTACATCTGGTAAGAATGCCACCAAGAAGAAGCGCATGTCAACATTGTGGAAGCAGAAATAGCTCATCAGATTGCACTGCAAATAAGACCAACGTCCCCTTTCATCAAGTTTCCCAGCAGGTAAACGATTAATAACCACTTCGAGGGGCACAAGCTGGTTACTGGTATCTATGGCCAGACACATCATCCAAGTATCGCAGACTAAACGAAACAACAAAAGTCTAACTGTTGAAGCAGCTTTTTACAACAAGCAATACGTGGTCACCATCGGCACCGGTGCCACCGCTTCCATTGTGTCAAGAGACTTGGTCAAGATGGCATGACAACATAACACCAACAGCTATTGTCTAAAGACTGCAACAGGAGAAGCAGCAAGAGTGTACGGAGAAGTTCGTCTTGGGATCCGCTTGGCAGAACTAGAGTTTAAACATCCATTTCTAGTTTCAGACATATGCGATGAGGGCATCATTGGAATTGACTTTATAAAAAAGCATGAAATAATTCTCGCATCGGTATCCAAGTTCTTAAATACCGAAGTATAGAGATTCCGATGGCAATCAAAACTCATCATCGATAAGAGCAATCATCAAAGAAGATATGTACCAACCTCCTTCGTCAGAAGTTTTTGTTTGGACAAACATCAAAGATGATTCTGGGAGCCATCAATACCTTATGGTGGAACCAGACTCTGAGCATTGCTCCCAAAATTACATCGTGGGAAAGACGCTTGTGGCACCTCAAAACATCATGGTGCCGGTGCAGTGTCAGAAGTCCAGAAGCCAGAAGTTCATAATGGACGTTTGACCCACTTCTGTGGGTCAGAAGTCCATAAATGCATTTTAGACTTCTGAACCACCCTAGTGAGTCAAAAGTACACAAGGAAGTGGGCAACAAGTTCATAATATGTAAAGGAAAGTGGGTCAGAAGTCCATAATAAAAGTAAAGATTTTATTGTACGCTTCCAGCATACTTGTTATACGAAAACTTTTCCCATATACAGAAAATTGATGCGAATAATCCTAAAAAAAATTATTAGCTGATAAGAAATATAAAGCTATTAAATATTAGAAGACTATTTACCTTAGTTATCAACTGCTTTCAAAAATATTCAACAAAAACTATGAAAATTGCAAACTAGTTTGTTTCTTGGATTATTACGAATCGTCTCTGGATGTGTTCCGGTTTCATAAGTTTTAGAACAAAAAATTTATTAAATATTTTATTAATATAATCGATTGAAAAATTGCTTGATTTTTTATTTTGATTATACTTATAATATCTAATCAACATAAGAAATCACGCGATTTTATATAATGATTATATTAATAATTACAAAAATAATCAATTAAAAAGTCTGGTATTTTTGGCTCTTTTTGTCATTTTTGGTTTGTTATCCAAATAAAAAACTTTTATTTCGTTATTTTCCCAACGTTTCGTAGGAATTCCTTACTTCTTCAGGGGCTTTTTTTGTTTATTCAATCTGTTAACAAAACTATAAAATTAAACTTGTTGGTGGGTACACTTTTTTACATATACTTAGTAATAAATCGCTACATTTGAGATTTCACTCCCTTTATTGCATCAACCCTTAGGCAACAACACAACATTGAAAATAAATTAACAAATATAAACGATGTTAGGAAAAACGTAAACAGAACTATCAAATTAAATTAAACTAAACATCGAAGCTATCACAGAGTTTCAGGTACTTTAATTTAATCATATCGCTACCGCAAAGCTTTGTTTTATGTTATCGGTGTCTTCTTTTGTATTCACGGTCCGTTTTATTTTTTGTTGTATACGTAGGCTTTCTAATGTATGTCTTGTATTTAATCTCCTCTCCCTGTCAAGTATTTTAGCCCCTTCGAAGTCCACCGAATTTCCACTCTGTGCTATGTGTTGCGATAGCCCTGTTGCTTCTTTGTTTTTTCTTACGTCTGCTTCATGTTCTGCAAGTCTTATTCCTAAGTTTCTCTATGTTTGGCCTATGTACATATACTAGATCACACAGTTCATTCTCTTTCCACCTGCATTCAATTTTATAGACTACGTTGTGTTGTTGCTGTTTTTGTATTTTCTAAAAATTGATTTGAGTGTTAAGTTTGATTTGTGTGCGAATGAAATCTACCCAAACTTGCACCCACCCCGAATTCTATCGTAGACCCAGACAGGAGGGTTGTAGGGGGGGGGCAGCATATCCCCCATGCCAACCTCATCGTTTATACGCCGCAAGTCTGAAATACTTTGTTTTTGTTGATTGGAAACGAAATATCGCCAAATTGGCCTTATTTCGATTTTGAAATTGAAATTAAGTCAACTGCAAATTTGGTGTTATTTCGTTTTTGAAAACGCAATATGCCCAATTTTTCTTTGTTTCGTTTCACGTCACCGAGAATAAAAGGGTAAGTTACATTTTGTTCCAGCGGAATCGGATCTGTTAGGTTAAGAGTATGTTCCGAAAACATTATACTCAAAAATATCCTGTTTATTTCTGAGTTGCGTGGCAATTTCCTGTCAGTCAGCAAAATCGCACAGCATACGTTCACTGTTGATTTTGTCCGAAATATGGCCATTGTAAGAAACTCTCAGATAGAATTTGTCCGCAGAGCAACTAGCTCGCATGAGCGAAGAAGAACATACTCGGAAAGTTCTTTGTGGTACATTCTATGGCAGACTATGTGTTCAATAGCATTTCGGATACTGGAGTAATACCAGAGCAATTCAAGAAATCTATTATCTTACCTCTACACAAAAAGGGAAATATATCAGATCCAGCCAATAATCGCGGAATCGCATTTCTTAGCGCCTTTTATAAAATATTTACATCTCTTTTGAGTAACCGTCTGACAAACTGGATAAATAGTATGGGTTTACTTGCGGAATTTCAAGCAGGATTCAGGAGTGGGTATTCGACCATAGATAATATTTTTGTTTTGCAGAGCATAGCTACCAACTTCATGGACCAAAAAAAGAAGCTGTATGTCCTGTTTATTGACTTTAAAGCAGCATTCGATACAGTGGACCGCAGAGCTTTATTTTTTAAACTTTACAACCTTGGAATGACAACTAAGTTCGGTGCTGGAAAATATTTATGATGGCAATTTATCAGCAGTTTGGGACGGTTCTGAAATCTCGGAATGGTTTGAGTCAAAAATTTTAGTCAAGCAAGGATGTTGTTTAAGCCCCAGTTTATTTGCCTTATATATAAATGATCTTATAGATTTTTTACCCGGTGGAATTGAAATTTCGAGAAATGTCATCAAAGCCCTGTTATTTGTCGATGATGTAGTCCTTTTTAATAGTTCACCTCAAACTTTGCAACTTATGATAAAGCGGCTCGGAGAGTACTGCCGATTATAGAATTTAAGCGTGAATCTGATCAAAACAAAGGTGATGATATTTCGAAAAGGGTCCGGTCGCATTGCGAGGTGTGTCTAAGTATGGAAACCCATCTCAAAAATAAGCTGGTAAAAGCGAAAAATGCTATAAACGCAGCATGGAAAAACTGCTTTTCGAATAAATTAATAGCTCATAATGTTAAGTATAAGGTTTTTGTTTCAGTTGCTGAGTCAGTTATGCTTTATGGAGCGCAGGTGTGGGGATGTGACAAATATGAAACAGTTGAAAAACTTCTCAGGTTTTTTATCAAAAGATGCTTCCGTTAACCCAATAACACTCCAAACTACATGATCACACTCGAGACAGACCTTTCACCCCTCTTCATTAAATCGCTAAAGTATCATGTCGACAACATTAATAAAGTACTTAACATGCCAGATAACAGGCTTCCAAAAATTTTAGCATTGGATGCTTTAAGAAAGAAAAACGTTTGGTATGAAAAGCTAGAAGAACTTGGGAGTAACTGCGGAATCTACTTCAGTTTGCGGGAAGAAAACTAAGGATTCCATAAAGATGTTCTCTTAGACCTTGTTGCGAAGGTGGACGAACAGTGCAGAACGGACTGTATAAACGAGGCTTCTTCTTCGGTACACAGATCCATCTACAGCCGTCTTAACCATAACTTGTGGGAACTAAATTACTTTCGCCCCGAAAACAATCAGGGGCTCATTTCAGCTCTATATAAAATGAGAGGAGAGTTGATAAGTCTATATTTTATACCACATCGAGATGATCTTCCAATCTATTGCAACTTATGTAATCTTAGAGAACGAGAAGACATCATACATTTCATTGGTAAATGTCCAGTTTTATGTGAAATAAGAAGGAATTTTTTGCACAGCAACTTTATATTGGAAGAAGAAGTACTGGCCTTACTCAATTGCGAATCGAATATTAATGAACTCTATAATTATTATCGCACTGCTATGTCTTATCGTAATCAAATTATAAATGAGGCATTTTAAAATTGTTATAGTAAATGAAAATTCTAAGACTTTTAAATGTTAGAACCCAAAATTTTGTATATACTTTAAACAAACTATTATTTGAAGATTACAATTCAGAAACGATGTCAATCGGGCAGACGGCAAAGCCAAGCTTAAACGATTGTTGTAAACATATTTTGTAAATTGTACATATTCTTTAAACAAATAATAAATCAAATCTATCTATCTCTATCTATCTATCTATCTATCTATCAGAGTGAAATGTTTTATTTTCAGTTTTGCAATAAAAATAGCGCTTTTAGAAGATGAATTTATGTGTTGATCCTTGATTTTTTTTTTGTAAAAATCGGTGCGTTTCGTCATTGTGTTGGCCAAGAACATTGAATTGAGAAGCTTTTGTTTTCGCCCTTTTAAGTGAGTCCTTACGTTGAAATTGTATTATTGATTAGTTAAAAACAGTTAAATAAATATTAACAATTGCAAAAAATATGATTTCCTGCATATTGTATGCTTTCGTTTAATTTTAAAACATTGCTCGCAAACACATTTGCATGCGAACAATATTATGCGAATTCGAATGGTTTTGACATCAACTTTCGAGTTAGGTAGTGCCAAATTTGCGAAAGCAAATTTTTTTCATTCGACTTTCGTTTATTAGAGCGTTCTCATAGAATTACAGAGTTCGGATTTTGCGAATTCGATTATTTTAATTGTAGAATCGAGTTACATAGTTGGGCCCCAGGACGCCCGGAGCCTTGGGGTGCGCAACTGGATGGAACCACAACATAACGGCGTTGCTGAAAGAGCTTAGCGTACTCTTGTGGAAATACAAAGATGTATTCTCTTAGGATCAAATCTTCCGGAGTTTCTGTGAGCAGAAGCTATCCCTGCTGCAGCGTTCATTCGTAATAGAAAGTTGGTCAGGGCAGAAAATAACCATTTCACATTTAAGAATATTTGGGTCGAAGGCTATTGTGTTGGACAAAAAGAAAGGACGTTCTAAATTTGCTAAATTTGAATTTTGTATGGTGGGATACTCGGAGGAGTCCAAAGGCTATAGGTTGTTCGATCCGGTGACGAGGAAAATTGAAAAGGCTCGTGACGTTCGTTTCTTCGAGAACTCTTTGGAAGGAAAAGAAAATCAAAGTTTTTTGGAGTTAAAAGAAAATGATAACTTAATCACAGAGTTTATTTTTCCAGCTCTTCAAGACGACCGTAAGGATGATAATCGAAATTGTATACAGACACTTCAGAAACCAGCCCAGAAAATTGCAATGACGTGTTACCCACAATTGTTCCGGAAATCGAAAGTAACGCAGCATGTAATTCATCAGAGCATGAACCAGAACGCCCTAAAATACAGCAAACTGGGAAAATAGGCTGACCAAGAAAAGTTTTTAAGACAATTGAAGCTGTCAACGCTTTTGATAATAATCTCGATATAGTTGTAACAATTTCCAAGGCAATGTCTAACAAAAAGGCTGAAAACTGGAAGGTCGCTCTGGAAAAAGAGTTAAGTGCTCTATTGGCAAACAATACGTGGGAGCTGGTAGACCTACCAAAGAACGAACCAATTGTAATGGGTGGGATTGGATGGTCCCGCTACAAAAAAAAAAAAATAATTTTCAATCCATACTCGAGATTATTATTAATTATTATGATTATTATTATAATATTTTGTAACGGGAAGATTGGGGATGGACCCGCTACAAGAAAATTTAAAAGAAAATAATAATAATTTTTAACTCATACTCTTGAATTCACTTCATTTACAATTTCGATTAATTGTTGATTAATGAAAAATATTCGTGAACGCGAATCAGAATATGAATTAAAAATTAAAATTAATCTTGTAATAAACAAAAAGGTGGTTGTTAGATGAAAGCCGTGGCCAAAGAGTGGATGGTCAACAAGAAGACTAAAGCTAGAAGAAACCGACACTGGAAGAAACCGAAACTGGTCCATACTAATCTTCTTTACTGCTCTTTGTACCGTTTTTGGCATTTAGTTAATCTTCTTTTGTAGCGAAACAGACAAACCCCTTATCCGGATCCTATTCCATAAAAAGTTGAGAAAATAGTCGACTGACTAAAGTAAAGGTCAGACTATCTTCCTAACGATAGAAGCCCTATGTTGGCGATGTCCTTGCCCTCTTCCATCAGTTCAGTACCTCTCGACGTATATCGGTGGAGAATACGTATTTCCAAGACACCACGGATTATTAATCTTACGTCTGATTTGTAATCTGGTATAGTCAGAGGTTCACTAGGAAAACTTAACATAGGTCTCCACCTATGAAGAGTCATCCCAGGAAATATTTAGTCTGACTTTAAAAAAACGAGGAGATGCCCAGAGAAATTGACTTCGAGACAGAAAGATAATAACTATGAAGAGTTCCTGATTCCTCTGTCTATCCGTACAATAGAACTTGATCAGATCTCGAAATTATCCTCTGCTACAACTCTGCGTTTGAGGGATCCGAAACCTACTCTCACATCAACTTTTAGTACCTTCTCCTACGATAGGGCACGTCCAAGCCTGGATGAGTAGGGTGACTATCACTACACCGCTGCTTCAGGTCTGCGTAAGTTTGCCGGGGCCGAACACGTCGGTACAGGGAAGTGGGTGGTGCTGCAGGAGTGACAGTCGGTGTCACATTTGTTAGACCTGGAATCTAGCTGGTTTTTGATTCTGATAATTTTTATAAAGCTATGCTAAAAAGCAAAAAGGACCGACATGATGAGCGAGTACGTTGAAAGAAATCGAAGAAGAAGATAAATTTTAGAGGTGAAGTACGTATGTAGATAAAAGTTGAGATCAAGCTGTTAAAATCTCTAGGGACTGCCTAACCCTACCCTCCGTTGTCCTATATCATCCCTACATGTTTACTAGGACCCAATAGAGGCGGGAGAATCAGGTGAAGTTGATTCCCCCTAGTACCGCGCTTCCCTACCTAAGTGACTCTTCAGGAGACTAGTCCCTCCAAGACACTACCCATTGATATTCTCACTGGTACGAAATTTAAGGTGAAAATATCCCGCGATTAGATTGATATTAGAGAAAAATGGAAAATTTTCTACCTTTACCCTTACATTGTCGTGTGCGACTGGTTCGTTGTCGCCGTTGTCTTCACATCAGGCTATCCTCAGCCACGTCTCTCCACTTAAGTTGCTTAAACTCCCATTTTACCTGAAATTATTTCCAGAAACGAGAATGAACTTCCCAGGAGTGACCTCCGTCTTCGCTCCAAACTCAACAATGACCATTAATTTAAGAATGCGAAATTTTTCTTAAAAATTCTTAACAAAATTTATTCCGTATACTTAAATCTAACAACTGTAAGTTCTTAAGCTTGAATTATTTCTTATCAAAACTAATCTTATGAGGAAAAACAAAAAAAAATTATAATCTGTATTATAAACTGATCTCAAACAAGAAACTCTAAAATTGATAAAAGTTATTTTTTTTGTTTTTAATATAACAAATCGCTTTAAATCTCTCAAAAACAGAATTAACGATCTTCAATATTATTTTTATTCTTCAAGTTACATGTATCTGTGTGAGAATCTTCGGACTTACTAAAAACGATTGAAAATATTCAAAGACTGCTGACAGACGAAACCGATTCAAAAAAAAATTATTGTTTTCAAGACTAAGAATTTTAAGTTTAGACAAACAAAAAATTTTTGTCCAGAAATTATCCGTTCGAGGATTAGTGAATTTAACCACGTCTCGTCTCTTCGCGTTATATAACGATCCACTCCGCTGAATGATCGTTTGAAAATCGATAGCCTATAACGAGTTGAAAAACGGATTTCAGAATCGTTCGCTTCCTAAATAATCTTTACGAGGCTTCTTATCTATATATTGCATATGCAATTTCAGACAAGGTCGACGATTTATGAGCCCAGATTAAAAGGACTAACGTATTCTTCAAACGCGACTAATTTTTATTGGTTTAAGTTACCCGAGCTAATACCGATAGGTAGGTACCTATTTCTTTACGACTTACAAAAAAAAAGATGTAACAGCCGAGAACACAAATGCTCAGGTGATTCAAACAGAAAAACTCAACAAATAAATTCGCGTAGGACGCCTCCACTGAATAATAATCCCAACCCAAATGATTAAAAGAAAGAATTGTTAAACATTTGGTATATAATCACAAATAAAAGAAATAATTTTTTATAGGTGGATCTGAATGATAGTAATAAATATTGGTAAGTAGCTGAAACAAATGTTTATTAACTTATAAAATTTTTCAATATAATTTAAATATGATCAATTAATAAAATTATTTATCTACAGGACAAAAAGGTTCGCCGAGGGGAAGTGCACCTCACCAGAGACTAAACCAAATAAGTGTACTCAAATGACATAGGTACGTTATATCGGATTTATATTTTTATTTTTAATAACTCTTTTCTTTTTCTTTTCAGGTTCGACGAAAGTGATGAAGATTCGATGAAGGGATCAGTGGGTTACGAGGGTATGTATCAACGGTGTACGTTGTAGACGACAAAAAAATTTGTTGTCAAATCTCCAAATTGACTTACAAAAAAAAATCAAAATCGGCAAAAAAAAAATGTTTAAATTTGAATTTAAATTCTCGAACGATGACAAAAAAAAAATCGAGTATATTTACTGATAGTGGTATGTGCCTATTTATATACTTTCCTTAGTTTGCAACTGACCTTAACTTCTATAAAAGAATAGTTAAAATCACTTGTACACTCCACAACAAAGAAAAACTTTACTTTAATTTCAGCTTTTATTCACTGCTCAACACAAGTTCTTAAATATGAAATTAATCCAAGTTTCCAATAGGCAACGTTAAGTTAAGTATTTGAAAAACCTCTAAAGCAAACTTGGGTGAATTTCTTTCACAAATATTTTCTTGATTTTTTTATAGCAGAAGGCTATTTGTATCCTGGGTACGCTTGTTCCACTCACTGTAAGTACATTTTATTACACGCGTAACTATATAATGAACGAAATTTCTAAAAAAAAATATGTTTTACTTTTATTTCTAGGTATATTCGACTTGACCGACGGTAAGTTAATTAAAATTTACTAATATTTTACTTTCAGATAAACCGAAACAAATTCCCGTGAACGTAGGTAAGTAGTTGCAGGTAAGTACGTTTAATCATTACGACGAAACAAAATTTTCATATCAACCTTATGGGTGTGATTGAGTGTCGCCTTTATTAAGGTGAGATTCTCACACTTCTAATCAAAATTATAGATATTTTATTTTTGTAGTTATAATTTCAAATAGCTTATTTCGTTTTTGTATACCCTTTAGGATCTTTTTTTTTTTTGTATACGCAAAAATTTTCAATTTATACTTTGTAGGTACTTGATACTAAGACAGTATCTTCGTAATTAAATTCACAAAAAAAAGTATTTTGTCATGGATGCTTTACAATAAATATAATCTTTACGCTCTTTATAATATTTTGTATTTTTGATTTTCAATACTCTAGAGATATAAATTTTTGTTTGTTGCACAAATATATTTTCATGTCACCTTTATGTTTTGTGTAGGTGACCTTTCTTTTTCTTTTTCTTTATGGTTTGGTTTTAAAAATCAGCATGAATGTAGGTATGAGATAGGGGTATTTATGTTATATAAAAAAAAAATCGTAAATTACCATACCTCAATCCTTTCTACTAAATAAATACACTGGTTCTTGATATAATCACTTGTTGATTTAATGATGTTTTTGCTCTGAAGATCTATACGGTGATATTTAAAACTCTCTACACTTGACGTAGGTATTGGCTCCAACGATGATATGTTGTATGACTTGTAGTCGTCTATGATGTTGTAAGTATTATTTTCCAAATTTATCTTGAATTGATGTCGTTTTACTGGTTTTAATTTCTGGCCCTCCAGTAAAAACCAGATGACGCTGACCGAGTGGTGGGTTCCTTTTACGATGCTGACACCATAGACTTTTTGAAGTCTGGTCTTTATCGTAGTCTCGTCTGACTCGATGAATCCCACTCGGCGCGTATCTGTACGTGATGATCAAAAAAAAATTTAATTAGAATTTCGTAAATATGGATCATGATAATTGTGCATGTATGCATCTTTTTTTTTTTGCGGAACGTTTTCATGCCCGATGGCAAAGAGAAACATCCCTTGTTTTAACATATGTTTTCTATGTCTTTATGTCGTATTATAGTATTTATTTATTTTTTGCTATGGCCTTTGATTGAGCCATGATTTTGATAATTTGATAGGTATTATAAAAATGCATGTTTGATAAAAAGAAATCGTTCTTTTACCTGGTTTTTAGTGTTTCCTTTGAAGATTAATCTGCTGGTACGTATTGCGACGAAACTTCGTCTTTGCAACGCCTTTGCTTTGGACAGAATTTCTTCGTTTTGTTCGTAGGATTCCTCGTTTTCTAGAATCTTTTTG
Organism: Baccha elongata; assembly: GCA_951217065.1. Lineage (NCBI taxonomy): Eukaryota > Metazoa > Arthropoda > Insecta > Diptera > Syrphidae > Baccha > Baccha elongata. The sequence goes on from CATNUY010000250.1 coordinate 201,745, forward strand.
CAGAGTGGTCTTGACGTGACGTGACTTAATCGGACGGACTGGTAATTCGAGATCTATCGCTCGCTTGTGCCTTACTCTTAGGTATTCCTTTGGATTAATACCTTTATGGCAAGCAGTGAGCACATGTGTTTTTCTATGAAAAGTTTTACGGACGTGAAATATTTCAACATTAATTTATTTGTTCAGATTATTCTTTCATCATGTTGGATTGATTAATTAGTTGCAAAAACTTTGATTTTTCCTTATATTTGGAGCATGTGCTCCTGATTTTGGATCAGAATAATTGTAAAAAAAAAAATCTTACCTCGAGTTTTATCCTATTGCACACCACTTTTCTTTCCAGATTCTTAGCTATCCTTGTGTGTAATTTTGATTTAGTTTTCACAACTTTTCTTTTTCTTTTTGTTTGACTATTAATTTCTTTCCTTTTTATTTTTGTATAACTTAATTTTTTTGTTAAATTTTCCTTACTTTTCTTTGTTAATTTTCACTTTTTATTTTTCCTTTTTTTCAGCTGCCGACCGACTCTGTCAAATCAGAAATTTCGAATGGGGTTGTTCGTTGCAAATACATAGCACGTCACACACAATAGAGCTCCTACAACTGTATATTTTACGGTTTGGGCGATTTAATTTTTGGGGAAACAGACATGTAGTTAAATATTGATCTCTTTTGCTCTTATTGGAATAGATGATTGACTCTCGAAAAATATTACGTCCATCTTTTTTTTGTTATTGTTGGATATTCGTAGATATTTTGGCGGTATGTTAACTTTGTTTTCATGAGTCTAATTTTTCTTAGGAGTGTTCGCGTGTGAACCTTTTTTTTTACATACGACTTATTTCGGTGCACCTCATCCTATTAGGCGTCTCAATGAGAATTTATTTTCGCTCTCTTTTCTACTGATGGTATTGTTGGGTTTGATGATTTCTTGGTGAATTATCTTTTTCTTTCCTTTTATGATGATTATGTTTTCTTATTAGCAGTGTTCGGACGGACTAGACAATTTATTATATTTAGCTTTATATCTACTGTGGTAAGTATACATTTTTGTTTTCTTTTTCAATTTTCTTTCAGATTTTCTTGCTGATTTATTTAGGACATGGTGTAAGTATAAATAACAGAAATGGCGTATTATTGGACATAATCCCTTTATTCAGGTAAGCAGGTACATAAGTAAGTATAACTCCTACTATTGTTAAACCAGATATTTATTTTTAATGGTGTTTCGACTTTTATTTATTTGGATGTAATATTTTCCGCGATATGACAGTATCTGATAACTTGATACATTCAATATTAACGCTCAGTACATACGAAATTTTTCTTAGGAAATTTCATAAACGATGGATATTTAATTATTTACAGACATTTATAATTCCTGCTGACCTAATAAAAGATTTTGCTTCTAAATTTCTGCGACTTTATGTCGTATCGGTAAGTATTGGTACTACAGGTTGGGCATTAATATTTTTCTTTGCTAAACGATAGGTGTCTCAACTAATTTCGCATTTTCACTGCCTACTCATAGGTGGTTGTATTGTTGTTTTATTATTAGCTAGTTGTAGTGGTTGGCGTACTAGCTACGTTACTCTTTATTATAGGAACGCTTTTCCATATTATGAGCTTTTCTAAAGCAACTTTACTTAAATGAATTCCTTTCGGAATGGGATATTTCAATTTTGTGAGAACAATTTGTAGATGGAGAAATTTTCAAGTTGGTTCGTTTCGTTGAAGTTATGACCAATGTGTGACTAAAGCATGTATGAATGAATAAGATGAATTTCACTAGTATACTTTAGTGGGTGGTGAAATGGATTTTCCTACAAAACATCTTCAATGCTACTGGTGCCAACAGGTGCATTGATGATGGAAAAGAAAATGTCTATTACGATTCCACTTGATATCCACTTGATACATAACTCCAGCTAAATTAATCGCTACTCACGACCCTTATGCGTCTCATGCACAGGCTGAGCAGCTGGCGATGACACTTGTCAAAGCAAAAAAAAAAATGTGAAATCCGCAAAAGAAATTGTCGATGACTCTTTAGTTTGCTTCATTTCCGAAGGTCTTTCGTGTGAACCACTGATTCGAAACCATTCGCGTCTCTAACTTTATATAAGTTATTGCCTACAATCTTTATGACTTTCGTCTTTATGAATTTGGGGCATAACTTAGCGCTACGATGCTTACTAGCATCACTTAACATGAAGTTTCGACGGACACGTCGTCGCCTACGTTAAACGTAATTACTCTGCCACGAAGATTATAGATCTTCTCATAATTGTCATGAGCTTGGTTGAGGGCTGTTTTAAGATAATCCTAGCCGTTTTAGGTAACCAGTCAATCTCTGACTGGTTAAGTCCACCAAGTTTTCTCAACAACGCATAATCGGCCCCGTGTTCTATCATGCGCTGGCCGAACAAGGCCTCATATGGAGTCATGCCAATCGCGCTGTGCAGGGATGTGCGTAAAGCACTACTGATACAAGATAAGTGTTCGTCCCAGTTAAGTTGTTTGGTGTCAATATACGCCCTTATTGCACTCAGAATCGAGCGATTCACACGTTCACTCGCGTTTGCTTGTGGCGCGTATGCTGCTGTCTTAACATGGTTCACTCCAAAATTTTCTAAAAATGTTTTAAAGTCATTGCTTAAAAACTGTGATCCGTTGTCCGATAGTAAACTTTCTGGAACACCGAATATCAAAAAAATATCATCCACTAAGAACTTTACTACTTCCGAAGTAGTAGCTTTTTTCAGGGGTTTAATAAATACAAATTTGGTCAATTGATCCAATGCGATTATAATGTAGGTATAACCTCTTCTCGATCTAGGGTATGGACCTAAGAAATCGATGTATATATGTTGGAAAGGTCTTTTCACTTCAAAACTCTTCCCCATTTCAGTTCTAAGAACCGAATTTGGTGCTTTCGTAGTCTTACATATTTCGCAATTATTCACGTACATTTTGACCTGGCTTGCCATTGCTGGCCAATAGAATTGGTTAGGAAGCCGATGCAGGGTCTTGGTGATACCACCATGCGCTGCCTGAGGCGGGCAATGAGCCGCAATTATCAAATTTTCGCCCAGCTGCGATGGAATCCATAGCTTCCAAGCCAAATCGTCTTGGATTGGATTTCCTGTTACGTGCCTGACTTTTTTGTATACGAAACCTTCCGATACTTGCAAGTCAGGGAGACGATCTTTATTTTTATTAATGTGTTCTATGATTTGAAGGTACTCTTCCGACTTGAAAGACGGATCCTTTAAATCGATATGTAACACTTTAGATGGACTAGAATTTTCGATGGGCGTTTCTAGTGAAGATAAACGCAAGGCCTCCACTTCATGCACTCTGGATAGGGCATCAGGCACAGCGTTTAACGTCCCCTTCCTATGCTCCACCGAAAATTCGAAGCTTTGAAGCTTCAAACTCCACCGAGCTAGACGTCCGGTTGGGTCTTTGAGACTCATCAACCATCTCAGGCTCGCATGATCAGTGATCACCAAGAACCTGTAACCTTCTATGTATGGTCTGAATTTATATATGCCTTTTACAGCTGCGAGGCATTCACGCTATGTAACCGAATAGTTACGTTGCGCACTATTTAACTTCTGGGAATAATAGTAAATGGAATATTCTGCGCCAGTCTCATCTCTTTGACACAGAACACACCCGATTCCGGTGGCTGAAGCGTCGCACAAGATTACGAATTGCTTACCGAAATCGGGGTTACGGAGAACTGGCGCCGAAGTCAAAGCTATTTTAAGCTTGTTAAAAGCTTCTATCGCCTGTTCATTGAATTCGAACTTGCTTCCTTTCTTAAGAGTGTCGGACATCGGTCCGGCTACCTCTGAAAAATTCTCGATGAATCGCCGGTACCAACCAGCCATTCCAAGGAATCGACGTACTTGACGTACAGTCGTTGGTACCGGGAAATCGAGAATCGCAGATATTTTGGACGGGTCCGCTTTGAGGCAGCCGCGCCCTACGACATAACCTAAGTATTGAAGCTCCTCGAAACAAAAGCGTGACTTCTCCACATTTATTGTCAGCCCTGCCCCGTCTAGCTTCTTTGCTACAATCTTTAATACTGAAATATGCTCCTCGAATGTTTAAGAGATGACTAACAAATCATCTAAATAAATGAAAACTTGATCTCTCAAGTTGGACGGGATAACTTTGTTCATTAAATTTGTCAGACTCTGAGCGGCATTGGACAAACCGAACGGCATCACTTTGAACTGGTATAGTGGACGGCCTGGTATAAAAAAGCGGTTTTCTCCCTCGACATCTTCCCCAGCGGTACTTGCCAGTACGCGTCTTTCAGGTCCACGCTAGAAATGTAACGTGTCTCTGAAAGTCGTGCTAACAAACCTTCTATATGCCCAATTGGACTCGCATCCTTCTTTGTTACGGAGTTGACTTTCCGAAAATCCAAGCACATTCTATTTTTCCCGGGTTTCCTCACCAATACAACTGGTGAGGACCATGGGCTTGAACTTTCTTCAATCATTCCCAAAGAAATCATGCGGTCTACTTCGGCGTACACCAAAGCTTGTATCGCTGGAGAGATAGGGTAATGCCGTTGCTTAATAGGCAACGCATCGCCAGTATCTATACTGTGTTCCATTAAGTGAGTTTGCCCGAGTCCACGCTCAGCGAATGACGGAAAAAGTGGGGCGCTATCTCGAATAAGGCCCAAAAATTTACCCCCAAGTAGAGTTTCTGTGTTAACGAGGGTACTATAAACAAGTATATGGCGTATGATTTGCCATTGAAAGAAATTTTTGTCTTCACTACACCCACTACTGGTTGTTGTTTTCCGTCAGCAGTAGATATATTGGTGGAAAATTTTAGAAAAGGGATATTTTTGCTTTCAAGCATTTCTAAAGCACCTTTTCCCAGACAACTGACACTTGCTCCTGAATCGAGCAAACCGTACCACTCTTATTCAAATAGCTCTACTTGGATGTAAGGACGGGGATCGTCCTTGTAATAAGACAGTTTTGTTGCTGACACAACTTTATAAAGTTTTCGTTTATTAGAGAATTTAGTTCTTAAAGCTCCTACTTTTTTTATATGTTTGGGGTACGTATATATACGTTTTCTCGCTAGATTGTATTCGATTTGTCTTTGATGTAAAGACTTTAGAGGTCTAAGCCTCGGAATTTTAGAATTAATGGACGTTACTTTCGTGATATTTTTAGTTTCAGGGTTTTTTAATATGGTGATCTTATCGGAATGTTCTAAGATTACAGAGGAATCCCCGAGTTGCCCATCTTGGCCAACTCCCTCTCGGTCGAATGTTGGCTCGTTGACGAGTTTCCCGGACACATTTTGCAATTTGGTGACAGAACGTCTGGTTTGCCACATCGGTAACAGAAGATTCTTCGTTGCAGATCCGCACAATCCCTGAATACATGACCAGCCTTCAAACAGTTCCAGCATTTGACATTATCTGAATTAGGTTTTACATCACGATTCCTATCACGATGAAAAGCTTCGACCGCTGTAGACATTTCAGTCAATTGAGAGTCCGTTTGGATCTCAATTTCATGAACTTGTTTTCTCGGGGGGTTATTATATATTGGTGGAGCTCTAGATCTCATTGGGTCATACTGGGCTAGGAATCTCTCCATGTCCCGGCACGTGAAAACTAGGTCCGCCAACCGCGTTGATTTAAAAGTTAATAATAACTCTCCCATCCGCCTACGTACGTTCTGCTTTATAATTTCTGCTAGCTCTTCGTTCGGTCTAGGGTTTTTCATACGTGAATTTATTTTCAGAATGGCATCATAGAATGCGTCAAAGCTTTCGCCTGGAGCCTGCTTCCTTTCTGCCATTTGCCTTGACAACTCAGAATCAGTTTCAAGACTTCGGTATTGTTCTATCAGCGCCAACTTCAACGCTGCCCAAGATGAATATGGATTATTTTTCAGGTACATCCAGTACCACACCTCTACCGTTCCGCTCACAAAATGGTGGAAATTTGCCACTATCTCCTCCCACGATGCACCGTAGCTGTCCTTTACCCGACCAAGTCGGAAAAGGAACTCGTCTACTGGCATGTTCTTGGCATTATACACTATGCCCCATTTGTGATAGTGTGGAGAACGTATAAATGATGTTGCCGGTGACGGCACTGGAACTCTCACATTTCGATTTATTGAAGTATTGTCGAATTGGATTTGATCAAGTCTTTCGTAGAAGCTCGGGTCATGTCTACGAGAAGGTTCTGCTCTAGGTGGAGATACATTACGTCTTGGACACTCCCTAGGGAATCCCGGTATGTTATTTCGGTTGGTATCAACTCTAGGTGGAGTGCCAATCCTTCTTGGTCTCTCGCCTAGGGCTTCCCGGACCGCTTCTCTCAAACTTTCATGCGTTATTTCTCTCTGTGGTTCTCTGATTCTTTCTCTAGGTGTTTCAGGTAGTAGGTTGTTTCTGTTAGTTATTTCTGGAATTGGTTCTCTACGAATATTGTAGTTACGAGTGCCTGGAGTTGGCAAATCGGCTAGAGGAATATTCACAGCAGTTGGTCTTGCTAATTCACTCATCTGTGTTATTGCGTTTTTAACCGCTAAATCCACCCTCTCCAATATCTGGGCTTGACTATGGGCCAGCGTTTCTTGTAGGTTTTTTCTGTCTTCTGCTCTGCTAAGACCTATAGTCGCTAACGCCACCTCTTTTATATTTTCTTCCCATCTATCGGATTGCTGATTCAACGGCTCTTCTCGAGCTTCTTCTGGAGTTAGGTGTTGCCTCAGGTCTACTAAGGGTGTTTCCTCATCACTGACTATTCCACATTTGACGGTCCAGCTCCATCCTCAACTTGGCTCATGTCTGCTACTGCATTATTATCCATAGTCATATTATGGAATATGTCATGGTGTTTCCTATAACGAGTAGCGTGTGGCTCAGGTGTTGCTGGTCGATGTGCTCTGTTTGGCGGTTGGGGTTTGGGAGGTCTGCCCCCCTTTTTCTTGTCCGTAGAATCATTCTTGTTCTTATTGTTCCCCATGATCGTTGTAAGATTTCAAAAAAAAAAATTATAAAGGTATAGAGGTTATGTAATTCAGAACCTATATAAAAAAAATATATTTACAAAAATATGATTGCTTCTTAATCCTATACTATTTCTAGCTTACAAATTTTTTTTTTTTTACTAAATCTAACTATCTATATTTCAAAAAAAAAACTACTAACTAAATCCTAATATATAAATCCTATTAACTAATCCTTACTACCTAAATCCTACTGACTAAATCTTACTACCTAACTTACTAACTAACTTAACCTACTTTCTCTATAGGGTAAACCCTCTAAATATTTCTCCAAATCTCTATAACTTCAAAAATCTAAACTAAACTCAAAACAAATTTATATCTAAATATCTAAAAAAAAAATCAAAAATTAAATCTCTAAACCTAACTATATGTGCCACCAGGCAATTCAAAAAAAAAATTCTGAAAACTTAACTTTATCTGAATTTAAAACTAAATGTCACCAGACAATCTAAAACTAAACTCAAAATTCTCAATATATGTGCCACCAGGCTATATTCAAATTACTAAATTTCTCAAAATAAAAGTGCCACCAGGCAAAACTAACTAAACAAAATACTCAATATGTGCCACCAGGCATAGCTATATACAGAATTCGCCACCAGGCATACTAAATTTCTCAAAACTAAATAAACTTGTAACAGATGTTACGTATTCGCCACCAGGCACCAAAATTTTCTAAACTCTAAATGACAAAATTTTTATTAAATTTTCTCAAAAAAAAATTTTCTAAATTTCTCAAAATTTTTCTCAGATCATTGCAAGTGCGGAGACGTGACTGAAGCATCCCAATGCTTTGACAACAGCTCCGCGACAAAATACTGGTATTATATTCCATTATTCTCCATATCAAAAAAAAAAAATTTATATTAACTTTATCTGTCTACATTCGTGAAAATTTATTGAATTCCTCTCGTCAACCTAGCTTGTTCACACTTCTCTCTATTGCTACAGGCCTAAGGAAGTAGATAACATCCCTAAGCGGACATCAGACCAGAACTGTATCACTAAACTAAACTAACTCGATTCGCTCAAAAACTTTCTAATTTATTCTTTCGATAGGTAGTAACGCTTTAAATTTTTCAAATAACTTGTTGTTTGAAATTGGTTGATCTTTTATTTAGCCGTCGTCATTTGGCTTGCGCTGCAGACGTGAACAGGAATATGTTCGACTATTCACCGGACGTAGTTGCAAACAACTAAATAGTTTAAAAGATTTATATTTCAGAGATGAGATTAACTCTCATGAGAAGCAACAGACTATTGGACTAAATCATATCCAATACGGACAACCCTATGTAAGTTAATCTTACTGAAATCTAACCGACAAATGTTAAGAGAGTGGAGTGGAGTTTCGACAGGTTGTCGCTACTGACGTGATCAGGAACTGGTTCGACTAACCACCGGTCGACACTTAAGTCCAAAAACCATCCGATGTTAAATCTCATTAACATCACCAGGTAGGTAGGTAGGTAGGAATGGCGGCTATTCAACTAGAATAAAACCCAATTAGCGCCGTTTTGATACCATAAACTCATGAGACCTATCATTATGTGGAGGTTGGGATATTGTATTGAGGTTTGGAATTCTGTTGGGAGGTGATCCCTTTATTACCATTTATCATAGAGAAAAAAGAGATCCTCGGGTACCTCAGCCAAGGGAACTGGCCCATACCCCCCACCAGGCTTTATGCCAGGCTGTTAGCTCCGATATGTCTGTCTTCGCCAAAAACCTAAACAGGCAGAGTGCTGGGTGGCTTAGGGTAGAACCAGTTTCCTCGTGAGATCGATTCGGTTTAGGGAAAGACATGATGTCCGCCGTAGACACAACCCGCCTACACGGCTTTAGAAGTGGTTCCTGCGGGAATCATGTAGCTCTCTTGATCCGTTTTTTGGCCCATGGAAAAGGTGAGATATTTGTACGTTGATTTATGTTATAAGGTTTGAAAATTGTTTTGATTGGGAGTAGATCCCCTTAGTTACCAACTTCCGTATAGGAAGACAAGGAGATCCTCGGATACCTCACTCAAGGGAAGTGGCCTATTCCCCCCACCAGGCTTTATGCCAGGCTGTTAGCTCCGATATGTCTGTCTTCGCTAAAAACCTAAACAGGCAGGGTGCTGGATGGCTTAGGGTAGGACCAAATTTCCGTTGAGATCAGTTCGATTTAGGGAAAAACATGATGCCCGCAGTAGGCTTAGCCCGTCTACACGGCTAGAGAAAAGGTTCCTGCAAAAATCATGTGCTTCTCTTGATCCATCTTATCTACACATGGAAGAGGTGAGGTATTGATATGGTTTGTTACGTTTATAGCCATTTGGTTGCATTCAAAAAGCCAACGAGGTTACTTATGCTCACAACAGTAAGTTCGGTAAAGTTGTCAACAAAGTACTGACCAAAGATTTGGCATCTTGGATTTGCCAAGGCAGGGCGGCAGCAGAGATAGTGGGTCACTGTTTCCTTTTCCCTTTCATTTCCACAGCTACGGCAATGAGTATTGTGCGGAATGCCCATTTTTGCTGCATGCTCTCCTATTGGCCAGTGACCCGTGCTAAATGCAATGATCCTGCCTATGTCTGACCGAGTTCTACATAAGAGTTCATTTGTGCGGGACTTGTCATAGCTGGGCCACATCTTTCTTGAGGTGGCACAGTTAGTTAGACCATTCCATCTACGATTGGATACAGATAGATAATGTGAAAAGAAAATGCCCTTCACAGCTCCCAGCGGAATACTAACTGCTTCGGCAAGTGAGCTGTGAACTGCCGATCCTTGCCTGGCAAGCTCATCAGCTCTTTCATTTCCCTGAAAACCACTGTGACCTGGGACCCAGATCAAAGTGACCTTCAGGCTATCATTAAAGTCTGCGATCTCATCTAGACATTGTTGAACGAGTTTAGAGGATGTTGAGGCAGCATCAATGGCTTTGATGGCAGCCTGTAATATAGCAGTATTACGGTTTTGATTTGGATCTTGCTTTAGTATCTTGCATGCTTCTTTGATTGCAAACGATTCCGCTTGGAAAACACTAGCGTGGTCTGGCAGTCGAATTGACTTAGATACATTTAGTGTTTCAGAGAAGACCCCTGCTCCAACACCGCACTCCATCTTTGAACCATCCGTAAAAATGATTGTGTCGTAATTTTTCGTTATATTTCCATCCTCCCACTCCTTTCGGGTAGGGAATGCGACGTTGAAACCTTTACAGAGATTCAGAGAGGGAGGGCGGTAATCGGTATTAGTCGAAACGAAGCCCGGGAGTAGCAATTTGGTAATATTGCAGTGACCGAAGGGTCTGTCGGTCCAACAACCAATTTCCTTAAGTCTGAGAGCAGTGCAAGATACTAAATATTTTATATGTAGGTCGAGAGGAAGAAGATGTAAAATAACGCTCAGGGCATCGCAAATGCAGGATCGCAGCGCTCCTGTGGTCCCTACGCTAGCTGTTCATTGTATCTTTTTGAGCTTATCGGTATTGTAGGCTTTGCTTAAGGCAGGCCACCAGACAATCGATCCATATGTTAGTATTGGTCGTACTACTGCGGTGTACGTCCATAGAATCATCTTCGACTGGAGGCCCCAATTTTCACCGAATGTTTTACTGCAGACATAAAAAGCTATTCTGGCTTTTTTAACCCTTTCTTCAATGTTCAATTTCCAGTTTAGTTAAGGGTCAAGAATTACACCCAGATATTTAGCACGGGTTGAGAGTGTGAGAGTGTGACCGTTGAGGCTAGGGAGAGTGAAGGTAGGTATCTTATATTTGTTTGTAAATAGCAACAGTTCTGTCTTGCTTTGATTAATCCCCAAACCGCAGCTTATGGCCCAGCTGTTTACTTTACGCAGGGACCTATCAGTGATTTCACTTATCACAGGTAGGAACCTACCAGATGCTAGCAAAACTAAATCGTCGGCATACGCCACAACCTTCACCCCCCCCCCCTTCCTCAAGTTTCCACTAGGATTTTGTTCATTACAAGAAGCCATAGTAGAGGAGAAAGAACTCCTCCCTGTGGTGTTCCTCTGTTTACGTATTTGATCGACTGTGTATTACCTAACTTAGCTTGAATTACTCTGTCACTAAGCATGGATACTCTCCATTCTCTTAGAGAAGCATCAACTCCAAAGTCGATGAGGGATTGTAGAATAGATTCAGTTAGGACGTTATTAAAGGCTCCTTCTACGTCTAAGGAAGTTGCCAAAGTATATTCTTTATAATGTAATGTATTTTCAACTGTACGCACAACCTCGTGAGGAGCTGTCTCAGTAGACTTGCCTTTGAGGTATGCATGTTGTGATTTTGATAGAGGGGAAATAGTTAGAATTTCCCTAATGCGATTATCTAGGATGCGTTTTAAGGTCTTTAACACAAAAGAGGTCAGACTAATCGGGCGAAAATCTTTTGCCGATTCATGGCCCCGCCTTCCCACCTTTGGGATAAAAACAACTCTAACCTGTTTCCAAGACTCTGGAACATGATTAAGCAAGAGGCACCCTTTAGAGATATACTCCAGCCATGGAACGTCTACGTCTTGTAGCTTTTGTAGCATAATAGGGAGAATGCCTTCCAGGCCAGGAGATTTATACGGAGAAAAACTTTTTATAGCCCAAACTATATTTTTTTTAGTTATGACGGACGTAATTTCCTCTAAATGTACTGACTGTACTTCAGGGGATCGATGTGATATTGGATATTAGATAACTCCTGGAAAGTGTGTTGCCATCATTATCTCCAGAGACTCAACAGGTGACTCAGTCCACGTACCATCCTCCTTTTTAAGAAAGGAGGGGTTTGAGTGTTCTTTGGACAAAATCTTCCCCAATCTTGCTGAGTCTCTGATATTTTCTATTGAATGACAATACTCTCTCCATGCTTGTTGCTTAGCTGATGGTAGAGTACGCTTGTATAATTTAAGACAGTCTTTATACGGTTTGAAATACTTATACTTATAACATATATTGAAGACATCTCTCGTCAATCTTCTAAGATTTGAAAGATCTTCATTCCACCATGGAGGTAGGGTTTTTTGCTAAATTTTATTGGACACGAGATCTTGAAGGCGACACCATAGCCACTTCGAAAGTTTTAACCTTTCTCTCAAGCTCGGCCACAGAATTTGGATTAAGCGTTTGGAATTGTGTTTAATTTGGATTTAATAATTTGACTGAATTTTTTCCAGTCAATTCTTTTTGGGTTTCTATAGGGTGGTGGCTTTAGAATATTTGAGTTAAGACTGAAGAGGATCCATTTGTGGTCTCAAAAGGACCTTAACGGGGATACCCTCCAGTTTTCCACCACAGAGTTAACGTTTATAGAGGCGAATATAGTGTCAAGTACATCCTCCCATCCCTGAAAATTTTCAGAACTAGGAAAAGTAAAGGTGGGGGTATTACCTCTGTTACAGATTGTTAAATTGTTTTCAATAATATAATCAAAAAGACACTCACCTCGTTCATTGGTTACCGAGCTGCCCCAGACTTCATGTCGGGCATTTTGGATCCGAGTGCGATTTGGAGTCGTCCTTTTTCGTCACCGGTTTGTCGTGAGCCATATATGCGGATGCAAGATATAGACTCACTGCGTCCACGTTCTCCATCTTGACAACTGTCAAGTCAGAAGAACTAAAATTTGGACACAGAAAAGCTTTGATATGTTTTTTAACTAAGATACAACTTCGAGGCTTACCTTGGTTTTGATAATCGGGTTTGTAGAAAAGGTCATACAGGTTGTCTTGGAGGCCTTTGATGTTGAGGCCGTTCACCCACGGCTCTTGAATGAAGCCGATATCGATATTTTCCTCCCTAAGGAAAACTCGTAAGTTGTCTGAGGCACACTTCGAGTGCTTCAGATTGACCTGTATGACCTTTAACATGGCTGGTTTAGGGTCTGTTTTCTTCGGGGGCCAGCGGCTGGCTGGCGACGTCGGCCTTGTCTCTGACTTGGTCGACATCCATGCCCAGGTTGGGAAGAACTTTTACCTTGGCACTCCTGATGCCGAAACGGAGCCTAAAATTGGCAGTTTCTAGGACAGATAAGCTGTCCTCAGTTATTGCCATCAGGAATGTGGCGGTGTTGTTAACTGGTTCCTCAGCTTTAATGACTGTCCAGTCATGCATCGGAACTTGCGGGTTTAGACGTTGTAGACCCCTTATAAGCTCTTCGCTACTGGGTTTAATGCTCATGACCGGTAGCCAAACATCACCAACTCCATAAATAAAATCGAAACTGACTCAATTGGTTCAAACTGACGTTCGAAATAATTTACTACAACACCAAAACTACTACACTTCGAATGTAAACTAAAAAAAAATATTCTATCAAATTTTCAACTATCATCTACTTTATTCTTCACTCGGGCCCCACGTTGGGCGCCATTATGTAACGGGTGGGATTGGATGGTCCCGCTACAAAACCAAAAAAAAATAATTTTCAATCCATACTCGAAATTATTATTAGTTATTATGATATAGAAATCATAAGATGGGATGATTTATTTTGAATTTAAAAATCCCGAATATGAATTTAAAAATTATTATAAAAATATAACTTTAAGTTTAAAGTGGGGGTTGCCGAATGGTTAAGAGTGTATTCAGATGTTAAATGTCCGAAAGAAAACGGAAATGAAACCTAAACGCTGGATGAGACTAGCTCCATGACACTCAAGCACCATAATTGAACCTTATCTCTTTATTATCTTCTCTGTTGTTGTAGCGAAAGAAAAATCCAAATAGACGGATCCTATTTCATAAAAAAAATCGAGAGAATAGTCGATTGAGAAAAGAGAAGTATAAAGTGACGCTGTTGATCATCATCTGCTGCTTAGCAGACGATGGTCTAGAGGATCCCTTCTCCATCTTCTCTCAATAGAGTATCTCTCTAAGTATGTAGCTGTCATATACCTATTTTCAAAGACACCACGGATTATTAAACCCTACGTCTGATTTATAATCTTGGCGTAGTCAGATAGTAAATTTTGATGTAGTAAGTTTTTTTTTAAACGCAAGTTTGAAACGATTAAGTCATTTTTGATTTTTTTTAAGGAGTCAATTTTGTGAGAACAATTTGTAGATGGAGAAATTTTCAAGTTGGTTCGTTTCGTTGAAGTTATGACCGATGTGTGACTAAAGCATGTATGAATGAATAAGATGAATTTCACCAATATACTTTAGTGGGTGGTGAAATGGATTTTCCTACAATTTATAATCTAGGCGTTGTCAGATAGTCTTCAAGAAGTCTTAGATGAGTCTCCACTCATCTTCGACTCTCTCGAGAAAAGTTGATCTGACTTCAGATTGACGAGATCAATAAAGAAAAGGTTCCTGAGAAAAGGTTTTAGGTTTCTGAAGAGTTTTTAATTCCTCTATCTATTGCGTTTGGTAGATTAAAGATTTTCTCTCAAAAGACCTCGACTAAATTAATTCTTAAATACTGGATCCGAAACCTATCCATCCCATCGACTTATAGTACCTTCTCGTAAGATAAGGTACGTCCAAGTCTGGATAGATAGGGTGGCTACCACCACACCGCTGCTACAGGTCTGCAAGTTCGCCGGGGCCGCGCTCGTCGGCACAGGGAAGTGGGTGGTGCTGCAGGAGTGATAGCCGGTGTCACATTTATTAGACCTGGAGTCTTGATGGTTGTTGACTCAGTTATGTTTAAAGAATGCTATGCTAAAAAGCAAAGGGGCCGAGTAGAATAGTGAGTCAGCAGAATATAGTTAGAAAAAGTGATAAAAGTAAAGATGGAAGCACGTTTGTCGACAGAAAAGTCGAGATTGAGGTGTTGTAATCTCGAAGGATTGCCTAACCCTACCCTCCTATGTCCTATTTCATCCTTAAAGTTTACTAGGACCCTATTGTGGCGGGAGAATCAGATGACGATGACTCCCCCCTAGTACCTAACTTCCCTACCTAGGTGACATTAATGGAGACTAGTCCATTAAGGACACCACCCAATGATATTTCTACTGGTACTGAGTTGATATAGAAATATCCCGCTATCGTATAAGTATTTGAGAAATATGGAATGGAATTTAGGTTTTGTTCTTACATGTTGTGTTAGATTGGTTCGTGGTCGCCGCTACTCTCACGCTCAGATGGCTCCAGCTACGTCTCTTCACTTTTGTTTCTAAAAGTCCATGTTATCTAAAATAATCTCCCATCAAAAGAAAAAAACTTCCCATAGACTCCATCGAACTTTAACGCAAATCAAAAAAAAAATGATCAAGAGTCAAACGAATGAATCTCATTAAACCCATTAATAATTTATTTCAGTTTTCTCAAACTTAACAAAAGTGAATTAGTAATTTTACTTTATAGTTCTTAATTATCTTTGATAAGATACTTCATTACTAACTCTAATATTAAAATCTAATTTAGATCTCTTTATAAATTTATCAAATTGAATTTTATTAACTTTCCTTATACTATTGTAACGTGTTACACAAATAATTAAAGGGTGCTGAATATTTTCATCTCTTGAGGTAAACGCCATCTACCTGTTCGGTACATCTACTAAATCTCTACACCTACTACATTACCTACTCTACACTGTACTACATTGCCTACTCGATATTGTTCTAGCAAGTTCAAGAACCTTCCATGAGCCAAGCATTTCTGTATAAAAGAGGAAGCGGATGCGGACCGTTATTCAGTTTGAATATGAAATCAGTTGTGTACAAGTCGGTAATTTGAAAGTGATAAAGTGTGAATTTAAAAATAGAGAAAGTAAAAGGAAATAAAGAGTGTTTTGAAATATTAAGTGGAATTAAAAGTAAAAAGACGTAAAGTGAGTTGTATTAAAACGGAAATAAGTTTTATTTAATAAAACGAACCTAGATAAAACCTAACATTGGTGTCAGAAGTATAATTAAATAAAACTTTAGTGAAAAGTGATTGTGTTGAAAGCAAAAAAAAAAAAAAAAAAAAAAATATGGGTAAGCTTCTGAAGGATTTAAACGCTGTTGAACTAAAAACAGAACTAAACAAACGGGGTATTTCTACTACTGGAACGAAAAATGACCTCATTATTCGTCTGCAAGAAGCCATGAGACGACACGGTGAAAATCCAGACACATCCGTCTTGGAAATAGAAATGGCAGAAGAACAAGTAAGTACCAACACAGACTTGCCCAATATGTTGGCTCTTCTTCTCGAACGTTTCGAAGATCAAAGAAATGAACAAACGAAACTTCTAGAACGTTTCGAAGATCAAAGAAATGAGCAAAAGAATGTTTTCGAAGAACTTAGAAACAGCATTCTTGATGAACAAAAGAACCTCTTCGAAGATAAGCTCACTGCTTTGCAAAACAAGTTCGTTGCTGCTGACGAAAGATTTGAAGCCGTCGAAAAACAACTCATAACAGTTGAGACTAAGATTGACGGGAAGTTCGAGAATTTAGAAGGAAAATTCGAGCAAAAATTTGAAAATATTGCTAAAGAATTGGACAAGGTAAGAAAACTGAAGGTACGAGAAAATTCTAGTGACTATTTAAAGAGAAAAGAAATGCATCCGCCAACTTTTGATGGACAAACTTCTTGGTCAATCTATAAAAGACAATTCGAAGCAGCAGCGATGACAAACGGCTGGGACGATGAAGACAAGTTCGTTGCACTTACACTGGCTCTTAGAGGACCTGCTGCTGAGTTACTGCAAACAATACCAGCAGAGATGCATGGCAACTTTAGTGCACTTTCACAAGTTATTGAAAAACGCTTTGGAGATGGCCATATGCAAGAAGTCTTTAGAGTTCAACTAAACACCAGAGTTCAGAAACGGGGTGAAACTCTTCAGCAGCTTCAAGCAGACATCGAACGACTAGCTCACTTGGCATATCCAACTGCGGGCGAAGAAATCATAAACCAGTTCGCCGCAGAAGCCTTTGTTCGTGCCTTGTCTGACATTAATCTCCAGAGAGCAGTACGGACAGCTGGAAAACGAACACTTCCAGAAGCATTAGCTTTCGCCTTGACTATGGAAGCAGCTGAACAGGCTTCACTAGGAGTACATCGGGTAAGAGAAGTTGCAATAGAAGAATGCTCTTGCCAAAGAATGGCATTCCAGAACAACCGTCGAGATGGACAAATCCGATGCTGGAATTGCAACAAGACTGGACATTTCCAGCGGCAGTGCCGAATGCCACCAAGAAGAAGCGCATGTCAACATTGCGGAAGCAGAAATAATACATCAGATGACTACAAACAAGACCAACCCCCAACCTCGTCAAGTTTCCCAGCAGGGAAACGAGTAAGAACCAACTTCGAGGGGCAGAAGCTGGTTTCTGGTATCTATGGCCCCAGAAACATCATCCAAGTCTCGCAGACTAAACGAAACAATAAAAGTCTAACTGTGGAAGCAGCTATTAACAACAAGCAATACGTGGTTACCATCGACACCGGTGCCACCGCTTCCATTGTACGAAGAGACTTGGTCAAGATGGCATGGCTAAACAACACCAACAGCTATTGTCTGAAGACTGCAACAGGAGAAGCAGCAAGAGTGTACGGAGAAGTCCGTCTTCGGATCCGCTTGGCAGAACTAGAGTTTGAACATCCATTTCTAGTGGCAGATATATGCGATGAGTGCATTATTGGAATCGACTTTATGAAAAAGCATGAAATAATTCTCGACATTGGTAACCAAGTTCTTAAATACCGAAATATAGAGATTCCAATGGTTTATGGCAATAATCAAAACTCATCATCGATAAGAGCAATCATCAAAGAAGATATGTGCCTACCTCCTTCGTCAGAAGTCTTTGTTTGGACAAACATCAAAGATGATTCTGGAAGCCATCGATACCTCATGGTGGAACCAGACTCTGAGCATTGCTCCCAAAATTACATCGTGGGAAAGACGCTGGTGGCACCTCAAAATAACATGGTGCCCATACGAATACTAAACATCAAACCATATGAGATCAAGCTTAGAAAAGGAGAAGTTGTCGGTAAATGTGACCCTGTAGCGGCAATAACAAAGATAACCGAAGAACATACCGAAAAATCAGTGAATCCAGATAAAGTCATTGCTTTGAAGAGAAAAATGTTTAACTGCTGTAATCTCGATCAACAACAGCTAAGAGTTGCTGGAAACCTTCTACAAGAGTTCGCTGATGTTTTCGCTTCACAGGACGGGCAATATGGACGAACACAACTTGTACAGCATCGAATCGATACTGGTGATGCAAGGCCGATCCGTCAACCAGCAAGGCGCCTACCTTTAGCCAAACAAGACGAAGTTACCAAAATGATATCGACAATGCAGACAGATGGTTTAATCGAGAATTCAAAAAGTCCTTGGGCATCACCAGTCGTACTAGTCAAAAAGAAGGACGGAAGTACTCGATTTTGTGTGGACTACCGAAGGTTGAACGATGTCACCAAGAAAGACAGTTATCCTCTGCCTAGGATAAGCGATACTCTGGATGCGATGGCTGGAGCTCAATGGTTTTCAACATTGGACCTGAAGAGTGGATACTGGCAGGTTGAAATTCACCCAGAAGATCGGGAGAAAACTGCATTCTCGACAGGTAACGGTTTATGGCAGTTCAAAGTAATGCCTTTTGGCCTGTGTAACGCTCCTGCAACATTCGAGCGTTTAATGGAATGCGTACTACAAGGCCTTACTTGGAAAGCCTGTCTAGTCTATTTGGATGATGTCATCGTGTTTGGGAAAACATTTGACGAGCATTGTGAAAACTTAAAAGGAGTATTCCAGAGATTGCGAAATGCTCATCTCAAGCTCAATCCAGAAAAATGTACGCTGTTCAAGTCTGAAGTGAAGTATTTGGGGCATATCATCTCGTCTCAAGGAGTAAGAACTGATCCCGAGAAAGTGGAAGCTGTGAAGAACTGGCCAAATCCACAAGACAAGCATCAACTTAGAAGTTTTCTTGGGCTTGCTACATATTACCGACGATTTGTGAAGGATTTTGCCGGAATCGCCAAAAGCTTGCACCAACTCACAGAAAAAGGAAAACAATTCAAGTGGTCAAATGAGTGCGAGAAAAGCTTTAAGGAACTTAAAAGACGCTTGTGTGATGCTCCAGTGTTAACCTATCCAACTCCTGGAAAACAGTTTATAATCGATGCAGATGCAAGCAATGTCGGAATAGGAGCCGTTCTCTCCCAGGTTCATGACGGTCAAGAAAAAGTTGTAGCATACTTCAGCAAGGTGCTCTCAAAGACAGAGAGAAATTACTGCGTAACCAGAAGAGAACTTCTTGCTTTGGTTTTAGCCACAAAACACTTTCACAAATACATCTATGGACAGAGGTTCCTTTTACGGACGGACCATGGAGCGCTAAGATGGCTTTTGAATTTTAAAAATCCAGAAGGTCAAGTAGCCAGGTGGATCGAGAGACTTCAAACATATGACTATGAAATCCAACATCGAAAAGGAAAACTACATTCGAATGCAGATGCCCTGTCTCGTAGGCCATGTAACCAAGACTGCAAGCATTGCACTCGCCAGGAAGAAAAGGACTCTATTGCCATACAACGAACAAGAGTTGAACCCATCGGCGGCTGGAGTAACGAGGAAATCAGGAATGCGCAGCAAGAAGATTTGGACATCGAACCCATTCTTGCATGGAAAGAACATGAAGAGAAACCAGAATGGGGAGACATTTCTGATAGAAGTCCTACCCTCAAAGCCTATTGGGCACAATGGAATTCCCTTCATGTGCAGGAAGGTTTGCTCAAACGAAGATGGGAATCCTCAGATGGCAAAACCTATGTGATGCAGCTTGTTGTACCCCGGACAAAGGTTAATGACATTCTACGTGAGATGCATGATGGATCTTCTGGAGGCCATTTGGGTATCAACAAAACTCTGGAGAAAATTCGAGAACGTTTCTACTGGCTGCATGCAAAAGATGATGTAGAAAAATGGTGCAGAAAATGCGTCACTTGTGCAGCCACCAAGGGACCAGGCAGAAAACTACAGAGTAAGATGCAACAGTACAACGTTGGAGCACCTTTTGAAAGAATTGCCATCGATATTGCAGGCCCATTTCCTGAGTCTAACAGTGGAAACCGATTCATTCTTGTTGTCATGGATTACTTCAGCAAGTGGCCTGAGGCGTTTGCCATTCCAAACCAAGAAGCGAAGACAGTTGTAGATCAGATTGTGTACAATTGGGTCAGCAGGTTCGGTGTTCCTATGGAGCTCCATTCTGACCAAGGAAGAAACTTCGAATCCAAAATCTTTCAAGAGGTCTGTTCGCTCCTTGGCATCAAGAAGACGAGAACAACACCACTTCATCCGCAGTCTGACGGAATGGTTGAACGTTTCAACAGGACTCTCAAAGAACACCTTTCCAAAGTAGTAGGTGACTTCCAACGAGACTGGGACCAACATATTCCTCTATTTTTAATGGCATACCGAAATGCGGTGCACAGCACAACTGGTCACACTCCATCAGAAATTGTATTCGGTACAAATATCCGGTTGCCTAGCGAAATTAAATTCGGATGTCCAACGGGCGAAAAACGAAATGAAGAGGAATACGTGGATTGCCTAAAGGAAAAACTGACTGACATCCATGACAGGACAAGGACTAAAATAAAGCTAGCTAGTGACCGAATGAAAACACGTTATGATGCAAACATCACAACGAAACCTTTCCATGAGGGAGATCTAGTGTGGCTGTATAATCCTCATCGACAAAAGGGACTGTCACCAAAACTTCAACAAAACTGGGAAGGACCTTACCGTGTTGTTACAAGGATCAATGATGTGGTTTATCGAATTCAGCGAGGTCTAAGAGGCAAGCCAAAAGTTGTTCACATTGACCGGCTATACCGCTACAGTGGAGAAGATGGTGAAGAAATTGTTCGGGGCGAACAATCTTAGGAGGAGGGCAATGTAACGTGTTACACAAATAATTAAAGGGTGCTGAATATTTTCATCTCTTGAGGTAAACGCCATCTACCTGTTCGGTACATCTACTAAATCTCTACACCTACTACATTACCTACTCTACACTGTACTACATTGCCTACTCGATATTGTTCTAGCAAGTTCAAGAACCTTCCATGAGCCAAGCATTTCTGTATAAAAGAGGAAGCGGATGCGGACCGTTATTCAGTTTGAATATGAAATCAGTTGTGTACAAGTCGGTAATTTGAAAGTGATAAAGTGTGAATTTAAAAATAGAGAAAGTAAAAGGAAATAAAGAGTGTTTTGAAATATTAAGTGGAATTAAAAGTAAAAAGACGTAAAGTGAGTTGTATTAAAACGGAAATAAGTTTTATTTAATAAAACGAACCTAGATAAAACCTAACACTATCTTTATCTTTATTACTTGAAAACATAAGATGTGAGAACCTGTCAATCAATAAGAAAATTTTCTGACTAGACTTCGAGACAAAAAAATTTTGTCCATCGGACTTAAACTTCTTCACCGAGGTTAATTCTTCTCAAACAGAAGCAAAAAAAAACTTTGTTTTTGTTTGAAAAAAAAAAACTAAATTACTAAATGAGGATTGGCGTATTGAAACACTCTCCCTCTACTACGTTGTATAACGATTCACTCCGGTGAGCAATCGTTTTGTCGTAAGAAAGCCTAACACGAATCAACAATTCGATCAAATGAATCATATATTTCCGTTTGACCTTCGTATGGCTGCTTATCTCTATATCATTTTCTTAATATTAGATAAGGTCGTCGTTCTAGAGCCAAGATCAAATGGAGAACCGATTCTCAGGTCCGCGACTAATCAATATTAGTAAATTTAACCGAGCTATGTTACGATAGGTATATACCTATATCGCGACTTAAAAATTTCTAATGTCAGAACGACAAAAGTTACTAAACATCAACAAAATTTATTTAAAAAGATAGATTACGTAGGACGTCTCCACTGTAACAAATTTCCAAAGAAGAAAGCATAAAAATTTTTATAATAAGTTTCAATCAAAAATTTAAAATCGTGGATCTGAAGGATCATAAAGAAAGCTGGCAGGTACATTCAAACCATACCTTAGCTGAAATGAATTTGGATTAGTTTTATATAAAAAAAATATTTAATTAGATCAATATAAAAAGTCAATATAATATATCAATACAGAATCTCCTATGCCTAAAAGGTTTGACGAAGGAAGGTGCACCCTACTTAGTACAAAACCCAATAGTTAGGTTTGAACTTTTAGTTTTCAGTTTTTGGTACGTTATCTTTAAGTATTTTATTATTTTTACTAAATTTTTGTTCTTTGCAGATTCCAGGGTCCCCACTGTAGTCAAGGATGGGAACAGTGTACGTGTATTTTAATAATTTGGTTTCACCAACACAAATTATTTTTGTATCTTTTGTTCATAAGAAAATTAAAATTTTAGTAAAATTTTGTTTTTCCGCTGACTAAAACATTCTAAACACAAAACGTATAATCTTTGCATCGAGAATAAAAAAAAATGTTCGTTTATAAATCGATTCAAAAATATTCAACTATATAACCATCAACAGTGGTAGGTACTCATTGTTCAAAAATTATCAAGTTTGTACTTGACTTTAACTTTTGGATATGAAAAGTTGAAATCATTTACACACTCATTAGTCACAATAAAAAAAAAATTACTTTAAATTGCTCTTTATTTCAGCAACACAACTTTGGACTTTATTTGAAGTTGACTCAAATCACTCATAAGCACTATTATAAGTTACAAAAAACTCTATTCATGATTTCAATGAACTTCATACACAAATTTTATTTTTACTCTTTTCTTAATTGAAGGTTATTTGCACCCTTGAGAATACGTATCACCATATATGGATATTTTTACTAAGGACAAAAAAAATTAATTAAAATTTTCGAAAGTTCGAATTACTTTCCATTTAGGTAAGTGACCGATTATTCTTACGTTACTCTAGTCAATATTATCTTTATTTTATCTTTTCAGAAATCAACCGCGCAAAAAAAAATGTCTAAACCGAACGTAGGTAGTTATCGTGTATACGAAACACCTTCTCATGAATGATATTTACTCTTATAATGTTTATAGTTTTAACTAGTGATATTATTTTTAACAACATGAGGTTCTCACAGAATCATTATAAATATTTCTCAATTGTTCAACAAACAGAATTTTCTTCATTAATAAAACATACCCTATTCGTATCATTTAGTTTCTTTATAAAGAGATTTCTATAGATGGTTTGTATTTTAAAATTTCATATTGAAATGGTAACTTTTTTTTTTGTATTTATTTTTAATATTACCAGGATCGTAAAATTATTTGCAGACCTTATTAAATTTGATAGATGAATTCGTATCTCTTTTTTTTTTATTTTGATAACGATACTTCATTCATGGGAGTAAAAAAAGGAAATAAAATTTTATTCTTTTTTCTTTTACGCATAGCATAAATGGATTCCTATCATACCTAAGACAATTATGTAAAGATACTAAAATTTTCTACGATTCAAAGAAATAAAGAATAATTATAAAAATGATACCTTCATGTATGATACTATACATGATAAACGTTGAATTAATTTTCTGCCTAGAGGTGACTCCAACAGATTGCTAATTTTGTTTCCCAATTGGATTTTTCCATGATGATTTTTGTCGTTCTTTGGTGGTGTCCCACGATGCTTTTACTTGATGTTCATTGATGAAAGTAATACTGGCCGCACAGTATTTTTCCCAACAGAGTTAGCAATATTACAAATCTTTTCCAGACATATATCTCTCGTTGGTATCATCCCACTGGGTATAAAAACCAGGTTGATTTTTTTGTGTTCTGTTTCTTGAAACGCTGGATCGTCTTTTGGTGGCTAATGGGACCACCGTCTGGACTATGTCAGGGCTCTCGAAATTGACGCTACGTGTTCGTCGACACGCGTTGACGCACAAAGGATCTACCTATTATACACAAAAGAATTAGTTCCTTTTTTCATTTTTTTTTTATTTTTCACATTTATATGTGCATTGAAACTAATGTTGATGGAGGAATTATTTTTTTATGACTTTTCACTCAAAGCTTTGAGACGTTCGTATTGGTAAGAGCTCGTTTTCGCCACGAGACTCAAATAAATCTCAGTTTTTCTCGATAATCTGTCAACTAAATTTTCTGGTTGGTGTCTGAGGTGGGGCTGAATTAGGGATGCTTATCAGATTTCCTGATATTCCCTCGATTTGTCCGTCTAAAATCGATACTCGTGTCAAAGCAATTTTTTTGGTCGAAAACGAGTTCGGATTTCCGAGGACTTTTGCCAAAATTAATCTTTCTGCCCAATCCACCCTTAATCGGATGACAAGAAAATTTTGAGACATAAATTATTTTATACTACCTAGCAGATTTATGGAAAATATTAAGAAAAACTTTTGCACGGTTGCTTCCGAATTCTGAGTTCGTACTTCAACCCTTGTGCTTGTACTTACTCGAATTCAATTGTATGGCTGGATGATTTTTGTATCCCTCGCAGATTTCAAGTTTTATATACGTTTGTATAATGTTGTTCACTAGTATATCGTTTATTGCATTTTATTTTTGCAAACTTTAATTTATATCAAGTACTTCTTTTTTCTATAATCTTTTTCTTTTTCAGTGACTTTTTGCTTCTTACTTTTTTTTTCTGGCTTATTGGGGCGTGGATGAAAATTGAATAGACAATTTCTAAATTTGTTTCGTGTCTTTACCCCACAGTGGGTATTCAAATTTCCGTTTCGTCCCTATGGACAGATCATTTAAGAGAAAAATGTATGCTCCATCTTAAATATATTACGTCATTTGGAAATGAACGTGTTTAGCTAATATTTTTAGCAAATATTTTTACGCCGCCTATCGGATTAAGTTGTATGGTGTGTGTAAACTTATTTAATCGATTAGACGATTGATTTTAATGAATGAAGTGTATTATTTAATTATGTTGACGTAGAGTCTTTAATTTTAAATGAAATGAATTTTTGTTTATTATTGGTTAAGGTCGAATGAAATATTTTAATTTCACAAAAAAAATTTTCGAACTATTTTAATTTTCTTTTAACAAAGATGATAAATGGTGAGTAAGTATGTTGAACTGATTTTTTCTTTTTTATTTATTCCGTTTAGGACCGGTAAGTATTACTTTATTTTTTCCTTTTGTTTATAAAACTTTGGATGGGTAGGTCACAGACATTTGAGGTTCTTTTTCATTGTTTTTCGAGTCGGGACAAGTAGTCAAAAATTGAACTATCAACAAAACAATATTTTTCATACATTTATGAATGACATTTTGGTACGGCAGATGACTTTTATTTTCCTTCTCTTTTTTATTTCTCGATAGTCTGACTTGATCCAAGTGACTAATTTTTCATATCAGAGTGTCGTTTTACACTCTTTATCTCACTAGATGGAGTTTTTGCTGGTACCACCAAATTAATTTATTCGATTTTATGACGTTTCTTCAAACAAAAAAAATTTCACTCTGAGTATGAAGGGTACTACAAATTTCGTTTGAAATGGTTTAAGTCATTTTCTGGGTACGTTTGCTTAACCAAAACTGCCTATCTGTCAAATTATCAAATTCTCATTTCGGTATGAATTTTCATCTTTTCTTTTTAATTTGTTATGAGAATAAATTTCTTTCATTCCAGATATTTCTAAACTACTTTTTGACAATACTCTTTCGCCTTACTTTTTCCGTGTAAGTTTTTTTACTCTGCCACCAACTATTCCATGTATGTTTTTCCTGAATGTTTTCATGTTAGTTGATAGAAGTCACTCATGGCGGCCCCCACCTTGTTCATCGTTCTACTTCTCAATTTGTTTACCCCACGCTAATAATCTCAACTTCACTCTGTCCTATTGGATATGGGGTGGAACATATTTTTGGCGCTCCTAACATTTCTCCTTTCTCATTTGGACATACATTCCAATCCACAAAATTAGCACAGCTGATTGGACAGGGATGAATTAATTTGGGGAGTATTAGAAATAAACAAAGGTTGCGATAGAAGCTAAAATTACTGAGTGTGTGTCTGAACTATCAGGTTACTACGAACCAAAAGTTTGTGATGAATATTTAACAAAAAATTTTCGACTTGGTTCACAAGTCTAGGTGAATGAATATTTATTCGAATAGTTTGATGTGTAGAACACTGTCGAGATGTGTAGGTAATTTTCCTACAAAACATCTTCATAGTACCTTGCGTAAGCTGCTACTATGACGATGGAAAAGAAAATTTTCTATGTCTTTATTTTTAGCTGCTACTAGATTGGATTACTACCCACGACCCTTCTGCGTCTCATGCACAGGCTGAGCAGCTGGCTATGACACTTATCAAAGCAAAAAAAAATATAACTACGCAAAAAAAATTGTCGATGACTCTTTTTTTTGTTTCATTTACGAAGATCTTTCGTACGAAATACGGACTCGAATCCATTTGAATGTTTTACCTTATAGAGATTGTTCCCCACTATCTTTATGACTTTTGTCTTAATGAATTTCGGACATTATTTCGCGTTTCGGTGTTTGCTTGCATCGCTTAGAACAAAGTTTCGACGGAAAACATCGTCGCCTACATCAAACGTTATAACTCGACTTCGAAGATTGTAAACTTTTTCATAGTTATCGTGCGCTTGGTTGAGAGCAGTCTTAAGGTATGAATGCAGTATATTCATCCTTGCGGTTTTTGGTAACCAGTTTATCTCAGACTGGTTAAGTCCACCTAATTTCTTTAATGAAGCATAATCTGCTCCATGCTCGATCATGCGCTGGCCGAATAATGCCTCGTAAGGAGTCATACCAATAGCGCTATGCAACGATGTGCGTAAAGCACTGCTTATGAACGACAAATGTTCGTCCCGATTAAGTTGCTTGACGTCTATATATGCTCGAATCGCACTTAGAATTGAGCGGTTTACTCTTTCGCTTGCGTTGGCTTGTGGTGAGTAAGCTGCTGTCCTTATATGATTTATGCTGAAATTATTTAAGAAAGTTTTGAAATCGTTGCTGATGAATTGTGAGCCATTATCCGATAACAAATTCTCTGGTACTCCAAATATTAGAAAAATATCGTCCACTAAAAATTTGACTACTTCTGAAGTAGTTGCCTTCTTTAAAGGTTTAATAAAAACGAATTTGGTTAGCTGATCTAACGCAATAATAATAAAGGTATTACCTCTTCTAGACCTGGGATATGGACCTGGAAAGTCTATGTACATATGCTGGAAAGGTCTTTCCACTTGAAAACTTTTACTCATTTCTGTCCTTAAAACAGAATTTGGCGCTTTTGTTGTCTTACAAATTTCGCAATTGTTTACGAATAACTTTACTTGAGATACCATTGTTGGCCAGAAAAATTGGTTACGAAGGCGATGCAGTGTCTTGGTGATACCACCATGCGCTGCTTGAGGTGGGCAATGAGCCGAAATTATCAACCTTTCGCACAGCTGCGATGAAATCCATAGCTTCCAGGCTAAATCGTCCTGGATTGGGTTCCCCGTTGCATGTCTGACCTTCTTATAAATGAAACCATCGGATACCTGTAATTCAGGAAGACGTTCTTTATTATCACCTATGTGTTTTATGACTTGTAGGTATTCTTACGACTTAAAAGATGGATCTTTCAGATCAATATGCAACGCATCAGGTGTATTCGAACCTTCGCTGGACATTTCCAAGGAATTCAAACGCAATGCATCCACTTCATGCATCCTTGACAAAGCATCAGGCACGACGTTCAAAGTTCCTTTTCTATGTTCCACCGAAAATTCGAAGCCTTGATGCTTCAAACTCCAACGAGCTAAACGTCCGGTTAGGTCCTTAAGACTCATCAACCATCTCAGGCTTGCATGATCAGTAATCACCAAGAACGTGTAACCTTCAATATAGGGCCTAAATTTATAAATGCCTTTTACGGCTGCGAGACACTCTCGTTCAGTAACAGAGTAGTTACGCTGAGCACTATTTAACTTTTGCGAGTAATAATAAATCGGATACTCTGCGCCAGTCTCATCTCTTTGACACAATACGCAACCGATTCCGGTGGCTGAAGCATCGCACAAAATTATTAATTGCTTATTGAAATCAGGATTGCGGAGAACTGGCGCCGAAGTTAAAGCTGTTTTAAGTTTGTTAAATGCTTCTAACGCCTGTTCATTAAACACGAAATTGCTTCCTTTCTTAAGAGTGTCGGACATCGGTCCAGCTATCTCAAAAAAATTCTCGATAAATCGCCGGTACCAATCAGCTATTCCAAGGAATCGACGTATTTGACGTACAGTCGTTGGTACAGGAAAATCTAAAATCGCAGATATTTTAGACGGGTCTGCTTCCTCACCAATAAAACAGGTGAGGACCATGGGCTTGAACTTTCTTCGATCACCCCCAAAGAAATCATGCGGTCTAATTCGGCGTACACCAAGGCTTGTATCGCTGGAGAGATAGGATAATGTCGTTGCTTACTAGGCAACGCATCGCCGGTGTCTATCACGTGTTCCATAAGGTGAGTTCGCCCGAGTCCCCGCTCAGCGAATGACGGGAAAAGTTTTATTGTGTTTTTCAACACGACGGACTGTTCTGCAGTTAGCTCGCACTCAGAGAATTTGGGTTTCTCTAAAGCTACCTCAGAAATTGTATTACTAAACGGTATAATATGGGGCGCTTTTTCAAATAAGGCCCAAAAATTTACTCCCAAATAGAGTTTTTGAATAAACCAATGACATGGGATTTGCTGTTAAAAGAAACTTTAGTTTAAACTACTCCTACTGGTTGTTGTTTTCCGTCATCATCATCATCATCAACGGCTCGACAACCGGGGTCCGGTCCTGGCCTCCTTCAACAAGTCTCTCCACCTATCCCGGTCTCGAGCCGACGCCATCCAGTTGCGCACCCCAAGGCTCCGGGCGTCCTGGTCTACGCCATCTCTCCAGCGCAAGCATGGTCTACCACGCTGTCGTCTGCCATAGAATGTACCACAGAGAACTTTCCGAGCAGGTTCCTCTTCGCTCATGCGAGCTAGGTGCCCTGCCCACCGAAGTCTACCGAGCCTAATTTTTGTCACGATATCTGCTTCAAGGTAGATTGCGTACAATTTATGATTGTACCGTCTCCGTAATCGTCCTTCCTCACATATGGGGCCAACAATTCTCCTTAAGACTTTTCTCTCGAACGCGGCTAAGAGGTCAGAGTGCCTTTTGCTAAGCACCCAAGTCTCGGATCCATATGTGAGTACTGGCAGGACCATGGTCCTGTACAGCAGTAGTTTTGAAGTTATTGTGAGATTTCTGGATTTGAAGAGCTTTGACAGACTGTAGTAGGCTCTGTTGGATTTGAGAAGCCGCCCGCGTATTTCTTCTTCTATATTGTTATCGGCTGCTACTGACCCAAGGTATTTAAAGGATTGCACCACTTCAAATTCGTGCTCCGCTACCTTGATTGTTTGACCAACTGTTTCTCTCGCATTCGACGCCACCATGTACTTTGTTTTACCTTCACTAATGTGCAGCCCCAGATTTTGTGCCGCCTGCTCGATCTGGATGAAGGAATCGTGTTTAAAGTCTGGACTCTTTTGTCCACACTTGATTCGTAGGTACATAAACCTAGAACCTGATGTCGAATAATAATATAGAACGATTCTTGTATCGCTTATATTTATGTAGGTTGGTTTTCCAAGCAGACTCACTTGGAAGTAAAAAATTCAAAGTCTTGGTTGATGGTTTGAAATTAACTCATAAAATTCTTTATTGATAGCAACATTTTATAGCAAAATATTGCTTATTAGACAATTATTACTAAACATTGATTGCTTATAAAAATATATATACTACAGTTGAGGCAAAAAGGTCAAGCTCACATTTCATTGTCTTTTATGCTGAGATTCGTAAAATAATTAAAAGCATGACTTTGTTTACCATCAGTTTATCAACCCGAATACACAAAAAATGTGTATCGTTTATTTTGCATGAAAATAAATCAATTATGTATATGGTTTTTTATTATTGAGTGAATGAACTGCTTATTGCATAAAAGACAATGAAAGGCAACCCGAACAAATCGTGTACAGCTTGCTCGGTTCTTCCGATGATGTCGATGTCGTCTGCGTAAGCCAGTATCTGGCTGGACCTGTTGACGATGGTCCCTCTTGTTGCCGTGCCAGAGTCACGGATTGCTTTCTCCAACGCCAGGTTGAAGAGGAGGCAGGCCAAACCATCCCCTTGTCGGGGTCCATTAAAGATGTTGACTGGTCTGGATAGCAATCCGGCTATTTTTACTTGGCTTGTTACGTTGGTCATGGTCAACCTACATAGTCGTGCCAATTTATTTGGGATGCCGAATTCTCTCATGGCTTTGTAAAGTTCTACCCTGGCTATGCTATCATAGGCGGCCCTAAAGTCTATAAAAGGTGGTATGTTGGGATGTTAAATTCTAGACATTTTTCCATCGCCTGCCTA
This sequence comes from Baccha elongata, assembly GCA_951217065.1. NCBI lineage: Eukaryota > Metazoa > Arthropoda > Insecta > Diptera > Syrphidae > Baccha > Baccha elongata. The sequence goes on from CATNUY010000250.1 coordinate 232,195, forward strand.
AGGGTAAAGATCTGATCAGTTGTTGATTTGCCTGGAATGAAACCACACTGATATTGTCCGATGATGGTTTTAGCGTATGGGGTTATCCGGTCTTGTAGGATAGAGGAGAGTATCTTATAGGCGGTACTCAACAACGTGATACCTCTATAGTTGCTGCACGTTGTGACATCTCCTTTCTTATGTATGGGGCATATTATACCTTTTCGCCAGTCTTCTGGCATTTCTTCATGCTCCCACACGTGCACTATAATATCATGAATTGCCTGACGTAGAGCTGGCCCACCGTGTTGAAATAATTCGGCTGGTATACCATCAGCTCCCGGGGCTTTGTTTTTCTTTAGCCGGTCTATAGCCTTCTCAACCTCTTCTATGCTTGGTGACGGCAACATAGGGTATTCGTCTTGAAGCAGTGGAGCCTCCACTTCTGCAGTGAGTTGACTATTTAGCAATTCATTAAAGTACACTTCCCATCGCTCCAGTATGCTTTGTGGATCGCTGATCAGATTTCCCTCTCCGTCCTTGCAGTATGTGCAGCGTGGTGAGTACTGCGTCATGTTTCGGACGGATTGGTCGAACTTCCGCGCCTGGTGCGGACCTCGCTCTCGGCTTTTTTCCATTTCACAGATTAAGTTCTTCTCCCAGGCTGATTTTTTCTGTCTGTGAAGCCGTTTTTCTATTCTTCTGAGCTCTTTATATTCTTCTTCGCGTGCCCGCGTTCTATGAGATTGTTGCATTGCATTCATCATCAAACCAGTCGTTTCGATTTCTACGACTGCTGCCTAAGATGGAGTTGGCAGTACTAATGACAGTATTCTTAAGGCGTGTCCACTTCTCATCTACGCCCAGCATACTGGCTCCAGGACTTACTCTCCATAAATCAAGTGGTTCTAGGGCGAGTCCTAACGCATTACCAAAGGTGTTACTGGCATTTTCATTGCGCAGGGCGGCCGTGTTGATTCGAACCTGATCGGCGGATGCAATACGTTTTCGCAAGGCAATCCGCCCTCGGAAGACCATACCAACAAGATAGTGATCCGAGTCGATGTTGGCGCCTCGGTACGTTCGTACCGTCATCAAGTTCGATTAGTGGCGACGGTCTATCAACACGTGGTCTATTTGGTTACGAGTGACTCCATCAGGTGATACCCAGGTGGCTTTGTAGATATCTTTTCGCGGGAACCTGGTACTCGCAACGACCATGTTTTTCGATGCTGCCAATTCTAAGACTCGAAGTCCATTGTCATTAGTGTTCTCATGCAAACTATGGGTGCCTGCGTAATGCCTGAATACCGGCTCCCGACCTATTTTTGCGTTCAAATCCCCAAGGATGATTTTTACGTCATACCTTGGACAGGCATTGAGGGTCCTCTCGACTTGTTCGTAGTAAGTCTCTTTTTCTTCGTCTGAGGACTCCTCCGTAGGTCCGTGAACGTTAATGAGGCTGATGTTCGTAAACTTGCCTCGCACGCGAAGGGTGCAAAGCCTTTCGCTTATAGCGTTAAAGCCGATGATGGTAGACTTAATTTTTTCGCTGACTAGGAAGCCTACCCCGAGCACATGGTGTTTTGTATGACAGCTGTAGTATACGTCATATTCTTTCTTCTGTAAAACACCATTCCCTGTCCATCTGATTTCTTGTACTGCTGTTATGTCAGCTTTATATTTTGACAGGGCATCAGCTAGCTGCTGAGCAGCCCGAGCTCTATAGAGCGATCGTACGTTCCATAAGAAAATTCGTAAATCGTTTTGCCGTTTTCGTTGCGTAGGTTGTCGTCGTGAGATCAGTCCGTTTCCGAGGCTTGTTGTCGGTCTCGTAATTCGAAGTTTTACGGAACAGGGAATTAACCTGTTGCCAACCTGAGGAACCAGCCTGATCATATTAGCCAAACCTTTTTTTAAAAGGCTTGTTACTAGCGGCCGCCGCGAAGAGGCTATGATCACACTTCCATCAGTCCCGAATAGTTACGGCACGTGCATGTTTTCGTATGCTACATGTTATTCCCCCTATTCGTCTGAAGGCTGACCGCCGTCAGCAGTGGATATATTCGTGGAGAATTTCCGAAAAGGGATGTTTTTGTTTTCGAGGAATTCTAAAGCTCCTTTACCCAGACAACTTACACTTGCTCCTGAGTCGAGCAAACCGTACCATTCTTAATAAAATAATTCTACCTGGACGTAAGGACGGGGATCGTTCTTATAATTGGACAATTTAGTTGATGAAACAACTTTGTAAAGTTTTCTTTTATTTATAAATTTAGTTCGTAAAGATTCGATTTTCTTTAAATGATTTGGGTAAGTATGAATTCACTTTCTGGCAATGCCATATTCAATCTGTCTTTGGTGTAAAGACTTTAAAGGTCTAAGTCTAGGGATTTTAGATGTAGTGGAAGGTAATTCTCTAATATTTTTCGTATCGGGGTTTTTCAATATTGTTATTTTATCGGTTTTGTTTATTTCTACAACGGACTCCCCGAGTTGCCCATCCTGGCCAACTCCCTCTCGGACGAATGTTGGCTCTTTGTCGGGTTTCCCGGACAAGACTTACAATTTGGCGATAACACATCAGGCTTACCACAACGATAACAAAAGATTCTTCGTTGCAAATCGTCACAATCTCGAAATACATGAATAGATTTGAGACAATTCCAACACTTAGCGTTTTCGAAATTAGGTTTTACATCTCGGTTCCTATAACGATGAAAGGTTCTATAGCAGTTGACATTTCAGTTGGTTGAAAATCCGTTTGAATTTCAATCTCGTGGACTTGCTTCCTTGGTGGGTTATTGTATATCGGGTGTGCTCTCGCTCTCATTGGATCGTATTGAGCCAAGTATCGCTCCATATCCCTACAAGTAAATACCAAGTCCGCAAGTCGAGTCGATTTGAAAGTCAACAGGAGTTCTCTCATACGTCTTCGTACATTTTGTTTTATAATCTCAGCTATTTCTTCATTTGGCCTTGGATTCTTCATTCGAGAGTTGATTTTCATCGTAAGACGAGTCAAAGCTTTCGCCTTGAGCTTGCTTCCTCTCAGCCATCTGTCTCGATAATTCCGAATCCGTTTCCAGCCCTCCATACTGTTCGATTATCGCCAATTTTAATGCTGCCCAAGATGAATATGGGTTATTCTTGAGATACATCCAGTACCATACTTCGACAATTCCACTTACAAAATGGTGGAAATTTGCCACTATTTCTTCCCAAGTCGCACCGTAACTATTCTTTACCCGATCAAGTCGGAAAAGGAATTCATCCACTGGCATGTTCTTTGCGTTGTATACTATGCCCCATTTGTGGTAATGTGGAGAACGAATAAAAGATGTTGCTGGTGAAGGTATTGGAGCTCTCACATTCCGATTTACTGACGTGTTGTCAAACTGAATTTGGTCCAATCTTTCATAAAAACTCGGGTCATATCTTCAAGAAGGTTCAGCTCTAGATGGAGATAAGTTTCGTCTTGGCCACTCTCTAGGGAATTTTGGTAGGTTGTTTCGGTTGGTATCAACTCTAGGTGGAGTGCCATTACTTCTCTGCCTTTCACCTAACGCTTCTCTGACTGCTTCTTATTTATTTATATTTGCTTAATTCAAGCTCATTAATATTAATAATAACAATCATTAAATAACTTAACTTTAACATAAATTGATCTTATTCTATCTTAAGACTAAAGAGTAGAGGTTTATGGAAGATTTGAATAGAGGTTTCTTCTAAGGGAGGAGATACTAGGATGGAAATCAAGGAGATGTTGTGCACTGTTGGCTGAACGTAACATTCTAGTAATTGGGTTGAAGTGGGCATAATTGGTACGGTGAGTAGGAAGGCGAAAGAAGGGAACAGATCTAAGGTTATGTGGATTCGTGTTGACGAAAATTAATTGCAGAAGAGGAGGAGAATCGATGGCTCCGATGATGACTTGATGAATGAAAAGTATGTCTGCAACAGCACGACGTTTCGCAAGGGTGTTTAAGTCGATCAGTTGTAAGCGATGTTCGTACGGGGGAAGGAAATGAGGGTCAGACCATGGGAGGTTTCGTAAAGCGAAACGGAGGAACCTACGTTGTACACCTTCAATTCTAAGTGAGTGGGTGGATTGATAAGGAGACCAAACTTGACTGGCATACTCAAGAATTGGCCTAACAAACGTTGTGAAGAGAGACTTTGTTACATATGGGTTTGAAAATTCTTTAGACCAGCGCTTTATAAAACCAAGGGAAGAGTTTGCTTTTGAAATAATATTATCTATGTGAGAACGAAAGTTGAGCTCTTTATCACATAAAATGCCGATATCGTGAATGGAGGCAACTAAGGGAACCGGGACATTGCAGAAGTGATGTGTGCGAGATGGTGAAGGGAGGCGTTTACGAGAAAAAGTCATATGTTGACATTTAGTGACATTGAGTTCTAGGAAATTTTTAGTACACCATGTATGAAAAGAATTCAAGTCTCTTTGAAGCAGGGAAGAACCAATAGAAGTAGATATTATTTTAATAATTTTCATGTCATCGGCATAAATCGACAGGTTAGAAAAAGAAATAAAGTTTTCAACATCATTAATAGTAAGGACGAATAAAAGTGGCCCGAGATGACTACCCTGAGGAACACCTGAGGTGGCATGGATGTGTTTGGACACAGAACATCTGAACACAACACTATATTGGCGGTTTTCCAAGTAAGATTTCACCCATTTTATAAATATTGGAGGGAATCCGAAGGCTTCTTATTTAATATAAATAATTTGGTGAGAGATCTTATCGAACGCTTTGCTGAAGTCAGTAGTGATTACATCAACATCGTAGCCTTTTTCCAGAGCACAAAGCGTCATTGAAACAAATTGAGTGAGGTTCGTCGTAGTGGACCTGCCCTTAATAAAGCCATGCTGTAGTGGAGAATCTAATGACTTACAATGAAAACAAAGAGAGTCATAGACGATACTTTCAAAGAGCTTAGGTATTGAAGAAAGTTTAGCTATTGGACGATAGTTTGGTATTTCATTCTTATTGCCTTTTTTGTGAATTGGAAAAATAAATGAGTTTTTCCATAAGGTAGGGAAAACTGCTTGCGAAAGAGAGAGATTAAACAGAGTTGTGAGAGGTTCGCGCAGCGCGTTAGCACATTTTTTGAGAAAAATGGCTGGAAGACCATCAGGACCAGGAGAAAAGTCATCTTTAAGTAAGCTTATTTTTTCACTGACAGATGAAAGAGAAATATCAAGAGAAACTAGTGAAGTTTGTGAACTGCTTGACAAATATTCAAAATATTCTAAATCAGGATTATTAACAACATCGCTATAAGACTGACTAAAAAAATTTGCATATAGGTTGACAATTACTTCGGGATCATCAGATGAGGTATTGTTAAAAATTAAAGTAGAGGGAAGACCATCGGATTTCCTTTTAGAATTGATAAATTGATAGAACCGCTTCGGTTCAGAGATAAGGCAAGTCTGCATTTTGTCAAGATATGCACGGTAAAGTGCATCGCAGAGGAGAGAAAAGTTGGAAGAAGCTTGTTCGTAGTTTAAAAAATCTGAAAACGTTCGGGATTTTGAATAGGTTTTCCATAACTTATTCCTTATGTTACGAAAAGTTCGCAACTCCTTGGTATACCAGGGGGGTGAAGACAGACAATTCTTTTGGGGCACGTAAGGGACACACAGGAGCAAACACTCAAAGATATTGGAATAGAAGTATGTCAGGGCAATGTCAATGGGGGTGTTAGGGGACAAAAATAAGCTGAAATCAATATTGTTTAAAAGGATCTCGAGTTGGTTGAAGTTAGCTTTGCGAAAATTAAAATTAAATGAGACTTCCGGATCAATGGCAGAAATCTTTTTAATATTGGGATTGTTTGTGGATTTGAAACTGGGAGGGTTGATCTTAAAATTAGTATTAAAATTTTTTGTTGAGGAAATATTTTTTTTTTTAAAGTTCTAGTAATCCATTTAGAAATTTTTATTTATCCAAGCCAGCAGATAGGTTGGGCAGTAGAGACGAATATCCATTGATATCTGGATGGAATCGACACTTCGAAACTTGATGAAGTTAGCTTCTGACATTCTCCAAGGTTGAATTTAAACTTGTTCGAAAAAAGATTGTGAATCCAGGAGTCATTTGCAAAACTTGGAGTTCCTTTAACGAAGAAGGGCGTGAATTCGGATACCATTCTTAGTTTGTTAAGCCTGTTATTCCATTGACTTTCAGTCCACGTTATGCCAAAACGATGGATGATAGGAACTGACGGAGCAGGGCATGAATTTTCATTTGATATCGTTGATATGTTAGGTGTAGGAACAGGTAATGTGATAGAGAGAGATTGGTTCTGAGTGGATTCAATAATTTCCGTAAGAATGGATGTATTGTTGTTGTAGTTAAGCACATTTGGTTGGATGCGCGTAGGTAATTCGTCAATTTTGCAGTGTGTGATTTTGATTTCCTCAATTACTTCTTTTAAGAAGGTGCGCGTTTCAGTAAGCTCATTGCTGATGTCTGTAATCTAAGAAGCAAGTTCGTAAAGAATTGAAGAAATTTGAGATGAGGCCGAAGACATTGAGCTTGAAGTATCTTGTAGAAAGAGATCGAGATCGGACCAAATGACTTGTATTTGTTTGGTTATATTATCGAGAGGAAAGGAGCTAAGAACAGAGTCAAGTGTAGAGCGTATTTCACGGTTGATATTTTCGAACTGGCAATGAGTGTGTTCTATACGAGGGTTTAAAATTGCTGTTCAAAACGCGGATTTAATTGCTGCATAATAGATGATAGTTTCTTATCGATTGAAGATTGATTAGAAAGACAACGTTTGCTTAGGGTCTCGATGGAACTGTTTAGAATTTCTATACTTTTGGAAAATTCGTCGAAATGTTCAAATTGTGAGAGTACATTTTTATGAAATCGATTATTGTCAGTTAAGATAGAATTTGTAGAATCGCTGAGGCATTTAACAGATAGTAGAATATGAGAGAGGGAGATGTTTTTACATTCATTACAAAGATATACAAAGTAGATCAAGTATTCTTTTATATACCCGCATGATCTTTTACTTAGCCCGATACATACTGGATGAAATGATTTACCGCAGAGACCACGACACGGCACTAATTCGGTATATTTACTATCGAGAACACAGTTCAGGGAATCACATGGGTTATTATCCATTGTTGGCAACTTTTTTTTTTTTTTTTTTTTTTTTCCTCTTAAGATGTTGGTGACCTTTTTTGTTACTATATGTAAGCTATTTTTGAATGGGCTTTAGGTCAAATGAAACAAGTATTTTGTTTGTCACGACGTTTCGTCCATGTATATGGACATCATCAGGTGAACAATGGTTTCTATATTAGCATTGATATATATGTTAACAAATATTTACAAATTATTCACAGTACAGATATTACTTACAATAATTATTGTTACATTTATATTAAATAATTTATTTATTTATTTTTGGGTCTACACTGTATAAAGTTTAACTGACAAGTAACTTGTCTGACAAATATAACACGAAAACTTATATAAACATAACGCACAGAGATCATATTGCAGAGCTTTTTCTTTTCCTCTTCTCCACCAAGTGCTTGTAGTGTGGGCTGACGTCTTCCATATCGGTTCTCCTGTTCATTGTGTTATCAGCATTGATGATATGCAGCGTCTCGATGATCATCCTTTTGTTTTGGTGTTCTTTTCGCTGCATTATTTTGACGTTATCATGGTCGGGGGAGTGCCGGAAAGTTATGCAATGTGATGCCAGTGCTGTCTTCTGGAGTGCGTTGCTCTTTATATCAGATTTGTGGCCTGCGAGTCTACTTTTAAGTTTTTGTTTAGTTGTTCCTATGTAGATTTGGTTACAATCTTCGTCTGGGTTGCCATTACAATTAATTTTGTAAATTAAATTTGAATGTTCCGTTTTGTCTATTTTTGTTTTAAGGTTGGTGTAGAGTTGTGAAGTTGTATTTGTCGATTTCATAGCTAATTTATATTTTTCTGTATCCAGAAGTTTCGCATTGAATGTTGGCAACGACATTCAAAAGTTTATTTATAAAATGAAAATTTTAATTTTAAATAGTCAAAACACGAACCGGATCGCGATTTTCGGTAATGTAGTGTAAATGTTGACGTTGAAGATGACAGAAGCCGGTGAGGTAGATGATATGTAAATAAAAGAAAACAACAACACCAACTTAATGAGGTAGTACCAGAGTAGAACTGCTTGGCAGAACAACACTTAAAAAAGCACTCACCCAGAAGGCAAGGCTGAAAGCAATCCGTAGCTTGGTTCTTGCTGTTTACTATTAAGTCAATCAGTCGCGACTTAAGAGGAGATGAGAGTCCACGCTCACGGTCACTGGTATGCTATGTTTAGAATGAAACAGGTTATAGATGTAGCACAGGCACAGGTCAGTGTGATGATGACGATCGTTAGCTTATCCGAAGATTAGGATTTCAGCATGATGCAGCCCAAAATGCATAAAAATATATATTTTTCATGTGAAGTATTTGTGTTTGCTTCGAATTGGCAGAACCTATACCAAAAACGATAATATTTGCACTCACCAAGGAAGATGGAATAAGTATATGGTACTTAGTAATTTTCAGTAATTTGAAGACAGCACTGGTAGTTCAGTAGTTGTGCTATTTACAACTAGATGACATCAACTATAAAAGAGGTCTGGTAGCACTTATTTTTGTCAGTTTGACAGATGCTGTCACGGATGACAAGTGAAGTAGTAGAAATGTTTATTAAATAATATTTCGGTAATAATGTTTAATGTTTATAAACTTTTCCACGGTTTTCTCTCTTGAGTGAATTTAAATAACGTTTTTATATATATTTAATAAATTTCTTCCGAATTTTAATATTTTAAATATCAAAAAAAAACACCAGAAATAACCGGGTTCACAGCGATTTTCGGTTGGATTCTAAATCTCAAGACTTTTCTCCACAGTTTGGACGCAAATTTAACTTTTAAATTAAAGTAAAAAAACAAAAATCGTTTAAATCTTCACGCTTAATTTTCAATTAATCGATTACTCTCTCCTCGTACTGTTACACTTTTCTCTAAGTCTCTCTTGTGGTATCTCTCTAGGTAATTCTCTAGGTCTTTCTCTAGGTGTTTCTTGAGTGTTGTTTCTATTTGTCACATCTGGGATCGGTTCTCCTCTGGCGCTGTAGATACGAGTGTCTGGTGTAGGTAAGTCACATAAAGCTGCTGCTGCTGGTCGTGCTAGTACGCTCATTTGCTAAGTCCACTCTTTCCAGAATCTGGGCTTGACTGTGCGCTAGCGTTTCTTGCAAGTTTTTGCGATCCTCGGCTCTACTGAGGCCAATTGTTGCTAACGCCACTTCCTTAATGTAGTCTTCCCATCTATCTGATTGTTGGTTTAGAGGTTCCTCTGGACTTTCTCTTGGAGTTATTTGTTGCTCCAAATCAACCACATGTGCTTCCTCATCGCCGACTCGTTCAACATTTGAAGGACCAGCTGTATCTTCGACCTGACTCATGTCCGCCACAGCGTTATTGTCCATGGTCATATTATGAAATATGTCATGGTTTTTGCGATAACGTGTGTCGTGTGGTTCTGGAGTCGCTGGTCGGTGTGGTCTACTTGGTAATTTAGGAGGTCTACCTCCCTTCTTCTTTGCCGTTGAACCGTTTTTGTTTTTGTTGTTGACCATTTTCGTTTTCCACAAAGTTGTCAACAATAAAGAAAAAGTTTAAGAATTAATGAAAGATTTTAATCTCTGAATCTAATAAAAAAAAATTTACAAAAATGTACTTACTTCCTACTTTATAAACTTAACTAAATCTTTAAGATTTTACAAAATTTTCTTTCTTATCTAATAGCTTACTACTTAACTTCAAAAAAAACTTAACTACTAACTAAATCCTATCATCTAAATATATAAAGAAAACTATTTCTAGACTAACTAACTATATCTTAATACCTAAACTTACTAACTATCTCTTAATTTCTAAACTTACTACCTAAACTTACTAACTATCTTAACCTACTTTTTCTTAGGGTAAACCCTCTCTAAATTTCATAAATCTCTAAAATTCACAAAACTCTAAGCTTCACAAAACTCTAAACTTCCAAATTTCTAAATTTCCAAAATTTAAACTAAACTAAATACCAAAACTAAATTTTTTGTTGAAACAAAAAAAATTTTTTTCCTCCACCAAAAAAAATACTAAATCTATCAAAACTGAATAACTAAATCTAAAACCAAAACTGAATTACTAAATCTAAAAGTGCCACCAGGCTATTCAAAAAAAAATATCTAAATTATTAAAAAAAAGTGCCACCAGGCATAAACTGAATGCTAAATACTGAAAGTGCCACCAGGCATACTAAATCTAAAGTGTCACCAGAAAATTCTAAATACTATAGTTTGTCCTCTATTAATTGGCAGTACAGGCCTTATGGGGAAGCTTTTTCAAAATCAGTAGCGCGCCTTATTTGTGCACCATACTGAATTGAAAGAAACCCCATTTAAAAAATGTTTACCCGCCAATGATTTTTCGATTGCATCCGACATAGATCCCACAACGACCTGCCTAGCGTACAGTTGAATACGCACTGATTGGCTAATGCATTTCAACCCTCTTTTAACATCCATTCGAACAGAGATACCTTTGTCAATTTGGTAACTCGGTTCGTATTTTTTTATATTGAGTTTCTGTTGAGGAACTTTTGATTTTAGAGCTTAAAAAATACTTTTTATTGATGAAATGATAATGAGATATTGAGATGAGCATATTACTAGTACAAAAGTGTTATCGTGCAGTGTTTTTGTTGATCACGTTTGTGTTTTTTATGTGGGGAAAATCTTAAATTGCAGTTACAAAAATGTAGGTAAGCTGTTGTCTTTAAAGAATTTATTTGCGTAGATTCTCGTGCCGGTCGGTCGGTTGATATTTCGTGTATATTTTTTCTTATTTGCGTAGATTTTTAAAGCGCGCGGGCGGTCGGTATTGATGTTTCGTGTACCTATTTTTGTGATTAGTGAGAAATGGCACCGGTGTGTCCAACACGTCGAGCAGGTAATTGAGACGAAAATGTGGGAAATGGACGTTTTTTCGGAAAACGCTGTAGAAAGCCTTATAATAAATCTAGATGAAGAGAGCAGCAACAGCAGCAGTAACTTCTCAAGTGATAAAAATACCTTTAATTATATATAAATGTACATATTTTTATTTAATAGATGAATTTATATTTATTTTTGTTATGCTTGTTTATTTATTTTGCTTGTTAAATTAATCTTTATGAATAAATTCTTTATTTTTTGTTTGTTTTTTATTTAAAAGGGATTATGCTACCCTTCAAAAACGCGCCTACTATCTTACCTCTTGGTGGTGTGGAAAAAGATAAATTTCATTTCATTTTTATAAATAAAAATTAAGAAAATAATTTTAATTAAAAAAGAAGAAAGGTAACCCTACATCATATTTTTTCAGTTTTTTTCCAATTCAAAATGCTTACTACGGCAACCCTGTTAGAGCTTTTGAAAGAAGATAACCTTATGGAAAGCAAAGAAGTGCGAATGAGAGACAAACATCCCTATCTTTCCTGTACTGCCAATTTTTAGTGGACAGACTATAACTCTCCTAAAAAAAAAACAAATTCTTCATAAATTTTTACCTAAAATTTTCTTGAATTTCTTAACTGTCTTCTTACTTCGTTGCAGTTTGGAGACATGACTGAAGCTTCCCAACGCATCAAAAGCAACTCCACAACAACATGTACCTCATTCCATAATTCTCAATGTACACAAAAAAAAATCTTTATCTGTCTTATTAACAAAAATCGTGAAAATCTATTAAGTTTCATCTATTAAATTAGTTTGGTCTTGATTTCTCTCTGCTGCTACTGACCTAAGGAAGTAGATAACATCCCATAGCGGACATCAGACCAGAAACGTTTAACTAAACTAACTAACTTAATCTGCTCAATAAACTTCTAAATTATACCTTCGATGTGTAGTGAAATCTTAAAATTCTTTTTAAATATTTGTAGTTTGAAATTGGTAAATCTTTTGTTTGGCCGTCGTCATTTGGCTTGCGCTGCAGACGTGAACAGGAATGTTTTCAACTATTCACCGGACGTAGTTGCAAACAACTAAACAGTTTTTAAAAAGATATTTGTTTCAGGAATTGGATTGGCTTTCATGAGAAGCAACGGACTATTGGACTTAATACATATCCAATACGGACATCCCTATGTAAGCTAATCTTACTGAAAACTATTCACTAAATGTTAAGAGAGTGGAGCGGAGTTTTGACAAGTTGTCGCTACAGACGCGATCAGGAACTGGTTCGACTAATTACCGGTCGACACTTAAGTCAAAAAACCCTCCGGTGTTAAATCTCATTAACATCACCAGGTAGGTAGGTAGGTAGGAATGGCGGCTATTCAACTAGAATAAAACCCAATTAGCGCCGTTTTGATACCATAAACTCATGAGACCTATCATTATGTGGAGGTTGGGATATTGTATTGAGGTTTGGAATTCTGTTGGGAGGTGATCCCTTTATTACCATTTATCATAGAGAAAAAAGAGATCCTCGGGTACCTCAGCCAAGGGAACTGGCCCATACCCCCCACCAGGCTTTATGCCAGGCTGTTAGCTCCGATATGTCTGTCTTCGCCAAAAACCTAAACAGGCAGAGTGCTGGGTGGCTTAGGGTAGAACCAGTTTCCTCGTGAGATCGATTCGGTTTAGGGAAAGACATGATGTCCGCCGTAGACACAACCCGCCTACACGGCTTAAGAAGTGGTTCCTGCGGGAATCATGTAGCTCTCTTGATCCGTTTTTTGGCCCATGGAAAAGGTGAGATATTTGTACGTTGATTTATGTTATAAGGTTTGAAAATTGTTTTGATTGGGAGTAGATCCCCTTATTTACCAACTTCCGTATAGGAAGACAAGGAGATCCTCGGATACCTCACTCAAGGGAAGTGGCCTATTCCCCCCACCAGGCTTTATGCCAGGCTGTTAGCTCCGATATGTCTGTCTTCGCTAAAAACCTAAACAGGCAGGGTGCTGGATGGCTTGGGGTAGGACCAAATTTCCGTTGAGATCAGTTCGATTTAGGGAAAAACATGATGCCCGCAGTAGGCTTAGCCCGTCTACACGGCTAGAGAAAAGGTTCCTGCAAAAATCATGTGCTTCTCTTGATCCATCTTATCTACACATGGAAGAGGTGAGGTATTGATATGGTTTGTTACGTTTATAGCCATTTGGTTGCATTCAAAAAGCCAACGAGGTTACTTATGCTCACAACAGTAAGTTCGGTAAAGTTGTCAACAAAGTACTGACCAAAGATTTGGCATCTTGGATTTGCCAAGGCAGGGCGGCAGCAGAGATAGTGGGTCACTGTTTCCTTTTCCCTTTCATTTCCACAGCTACGGCAATGAGTATTGTGCGGAATGCCCATTTTTGCTGCATGCTCTCCTATTGGCCAGTGACCCGTGCTAAATGCAATGATCCTGCCTATGTCTGACCGAGTTCTACATAAGAGTTCATTTGTGCGGGACTTGTCATAGCTGGGCCACATCTTTCTTGAGGTGGCACAGTTAGTTAGACCATTCCATCTACGATTGGATACAGATAGATAATGTGAAAAGAAAATGCCCTTCACAGCTCCCAGTGGAATACTAACTGCTTCGGCAAGTGAGCTGTGAACTGCCGATCCTTGCCTGGCAAGCTCATCAGCTCTTTCATTTCCCTGAAAACCACTGTGACCTGGGACCCAGATCAAAGTGACCTTCAGGCTATCATTAAAGTCTGCGATCTCATCTAGACATTGTTGAACGAGTTTAGAGGATGTTGAGGCAGCATCAATGGCTTTGATGGCAGCCTGTAATATAGCAGTATTACGGTTTTGATTTGGATCTTGCTTTAGTATCTTGCATGCTTCTTTGATTGCAAACGATTCCGCTTGGAAAACACTAGCGTGGTCTGGCAGTCGAATTGACTTAGATACATTTAGTGTTTCAGAGAAGACCCCTGCTCCAACACCGCACTCCATCTTTGAACCATCCGTAAAAATGATTGTGTCGTAATTTTTCGTTATATTTCCATCCTCCCACTCCTTTCGGGTAGGGAATGCGACGTTGAAACCTTTACAGAGATTCAGAGAGGGAGGGCGGTAATCGGTATTAGTCGAAACGAAGCCCGGGAGTAGCAATTTGGTAATATTGCAGTGACCGAAGGGTCTGTCGGTCCAACAACCAATTTCCTTAAGTCTGAGAGCAGTGCAAGATACTAAATATTTTATATGTAGGTCGAGAGGAAGAAGATGTAAAATAACGCTCAGGGCATCGCAAATGCAGGATCGCAGCGCTCCTGTGGTCCCTACGCTAGCTGTTCATTGTATCTTTTTGAGCTTATCGGTATTGTAGGCTTTGCTTAAGGCAGGCCACCAGACAATCGATCCATATGTTAGTATTGGTCGTACTACTGCGGTGTACGTCCATAGAATCATCTTCGACTGGAGGCCCCAATTTTCACCGAATGTTTTACTGCAGACATAAAAAGCTATTCTGGCTTTTTTAACCCTTTCTTCAATGTTCAATTTCCAGTTTAGTTAAGGGTCAAGAATTACACCCAGATATTTAGCACGGGTTGAGAGTGTGAGAGTGTGACCGTTGAGGCTAGGGAGAGTGAAGGTAGGTATCTTATATTTGTTTGTAAATAGCAACAGTTCTGTCTTGCTTTGATTAATCCCCAAACCGCAGCTTATGGCCCAGCTGTTTACTTTACGCAGGGACCTATCAGTGATTTCACTTATCACAGGTAGGAACCTACCAGATGCTAGCAAAACTAAATCGTCGGCATACGCCACAACCTTCACCCCCCCCCCCTTCCTCAAGTTTCCACTAGGATTTTGTTCATTACAAGAAGCCATAGTAGAGGAGAAAGAACTCCTCCCTGTGGTGTTCCTCTGTTTACGTATTTGATCGACTGTGTATTACCTAACTTAGCTTGAATTACTCTGTCACTAAGCATGGATACTCTCCATTCTCTTAGAGAAGCATCAACTCCAAAGTCGATGAGGGATTGTAGAATAGATTCAGTTAGGACGTTATTAAAGGCTCCTTCTACGTCTAAGGAAGTTGCCAAAGTATATTCTTTATAATGTAATGTATTTTCAACTGTACGCACAACCTCGTGAGGAGCTGTCTCAGTAGACTTGCCTTTGAGGTATGCATGTTGTGATTTTGATAGAGGGGAAATAGTTAGAATTTCCCTAATGCGATTATCTAGGATGCGTTTTAAGGTCTTTAACACAAAAGAGGTCAGACTAATCGGGCGAAAATCTTTTGCCGATTCATGGCCCCGCCTTCCCACCTTTGGGATAAAAACAACTCTAACCTGTTTCCAAGACTCTGGAACATGATTAAGCAAGAGGCACCCTTTAGAGATATACTCCAGCCATGGAACGTCTACGTCTTGTAGCTTTTGTAGCATAATAGGGAGAATGCCTTCCAGGCCAGGAGATTTATACGGAGAAAAACTTTTTATAGCCCAAACTATATTTTTTTTAGTTATGACGGACGTAATTTCCTCTAAATGTACTGACTGTACTTCAGGGGATCGATGTGATATTGGATATTAGATAACTCCTGGAAAGTGTGTTGCCATCATTATCTCCAGAGACTCAACAGGTGACTCAGTCCACGTACCATCCTCCTTTTTAAGAAAGGAGGGGTTTGAGTGTTCTTTGGACAAAATCTTCCCCAATCTTGCTGAGTCTCTGATATTTTCTATTGAATGACAATACTCTCTCCATGCTTGTTGCTTAGCTGATGGTAGAGTACGCTTGTATAATTTAAGACAGTCTTTATACGGTTTGAAATACTTATACTTATAACATATATTGAAGACATCTCTCGTCAATCTTCTAAGATTTGAAAGATCTTCATTCCACCATGGAGGTAGGGTTTTTTGCTAAATTTTATTGGACACGAGATCTTGAAGGCGACACCATAGCCACTTCGAAAGTTTTAACCTTTCTCTCAAGCTCGGCCACAGAATTTGGATTAAGCGTTTGGAATTGTGTTTAATTTGGATTTAATAATTTGACTGAATTTTTTCCAGTCAATTCTTTTTGGGTTTCTATAGGGTGGTGGCTTTAGAATATTTGAGTTAAGACTGAAGAGGATCCATTTGTGGTCTCAAAAGGACCTTAACGGGGATACCCTCCAGTTTTCCACCACAGAGTTAACGTTTATAGAGGCGAATATAGTGTCAAGTACATCCTCCCATCCCTGAAAATTTTCAGAACTAGGAAAAGTAAAGGTGGGGGTATTACCTCTGTTACAGATTGTTAAATTGTTTTCAATAATATAATCAAAAAGACACTCACCTCGTTCATTGGTTACCGAGCTGCCCCAGACTTCATGTCGGGCATTTTGGATCCGAGTGCGATTTGGAGTCGTCCTTTTTCGTCACCGGTTTGTCGTGAGCCATATATGCGGATGCAAGATATAGACTCACTGCGTCCACGTTCTCCATCTTGACAACTGTCAAGTCAGAAGAACTAAAATTTGGACACAGAAAAGCTTTGATATGTTTTTTAACTAAGATACAACTTCGAGGCTTACCTTGGTTTTGATAATCGGGTTTGTAGAAAAGGTCATACAGGTTGTCTTGGAGGCCTTTGATGTTGAGGCCGTTCACCCACGGCTCTTGAATGAAGCCGATATCGATATTTTCCTCCCTAAGGAAAACTCGTAAGTTGTCTGAGGCACACTTCGAGTGCTTCAGATTGACCTGTATGACCTTTAACATGGCTGGTTTAGGGTCTGTTTTCTTCGGGGGCCAGCGGCTGGCTGGCGACGTCGGCCTTGTCTCTGACTTGGTCGACATCCATGCCCAGGTTGGGAAGAACTTTTACCTTGGCACTCCTGATGCCGAAACGGAGCCTAAAATTGGCAGTTTCTAGGACAGATAAGCTGTCCTCAGTTATTGCCATCAGGAATGTGGCGGTGTTGTTAACTGGTTCCTCAGCTTTAATGACTGTCCAGTCATGCATCGGAACTTGCGGGTTTAGACGTTGTAGACCCCTTATAAGCTCTTCGCTACTGGGTTTAATGCTCATGACCGGTAGCCAAACATCACCAACTCCATAAATAAAATCGAAACTGACTCAATTGGTTCAAACTGACGTTCGAAATAATTTACTACAACACCAAAACTACTACACTTCGAATGTAAACTAAAAAAAAATATTCTATCAAATTTTCAACTATCATCTACTTTATTCTTCACTCGGGCCCCACGTTGGGCGCCATTATGTAACGGGTGGGATTGGATGGTCCCGCTACAAAACCAAAAAAAAATAATTTTCAATCCATACTCGAAATTATTATTAGTTATTATGATATAGAAATCATAAGATGGGATGATTTATTTTGAATTTAAAAATCCCGAATATGAATTTAAAAATTATTATAAAAATATAACTTTAAGTTTAAAGTGGGGGTTGCCGAATGGTTAAGAGTGTATTCAGATGTTAAATGTCCGAAAGAAAACGGAAATGAAACCTAAACGCTGGATGAGACTAGCTCCATGACACTCAAGCACCATAATTGAACCTTATCTCTTTATTATCTTCTCTGTTGTTGTAGCGAAAGAAAAATCCAAATAGACGGATCCTATTTCATAAAAAAAATCGAGAGAATAGTCGATTGAGAAAAGAGAAGTATAAAGTGACGCTGTTGATCATCATCTGCTGCTTAGCAGACGATGGTCTAGAGGATCCCTTCTCCATCTTCTCTCAATAGAGTATCTCTCTAAGTATGTAGCTGTCATATACCTATTTTCAAAGACACCACGGATTATTAAACCCTACGTCTGATTTATAATCTTGGCGTAGTCAGATAGTCTTCAAGAAGTCTTAGATGAGTCTCCACTCATCTTCGACTCTCTCGAGAAAAGTTGATCTGACTTCACATTGACGAGATCAATAAAGAAAAGGTTCCTGAGAAAAGGTTTTAGGTTTCCGAAGAGTTTTTAATTCCTCTATCTATTGCGTTTAGTAGATTAAAGATTTTCTCTCAAAAGACCTCGACTAAATTAATTCTTCAATACTGGATCCGAAACCTATCCATCCCATCAACTTATAGTACCTTCTCGTAAGATAAGGTACGTCCAAGTCTGGATAGATAGGGTGGCTACCACCACACCGCTGCTTCAGGTCTGCAAGTTCACCGGGGCCGCGCTCGTCGGCACCGGGAAGTGGGTGGTGCTGCAGGAGCGATAGCCGGTGTCACATTTATTAGACCTGGAGTCTTGATGGTTGTTGACTCAGTTATGTTTGAAGAATGCTATGCTAAAAAGCAAAGGGGCCGAGTAGAATAGTGAGTCAGCAGAATATTGTTAGAAAAAGTGATAAAAGTAAAGATGGAAGCACGTTTGTCGACAGAAAAGTCGAGATTGAGGTGTTGTAATCTCGAAGGATTGCCTAACCCTACCCTCCTATGTCCTATTTCATCCTTAAAGTTTACTAGGACCCTATTGTGGCGGGAGAATCAGATGACGATGACTCCCCCCTAATACCTAACTTCCCTACCTAGGTGACATTAATGGAGACTAGTCCATTAAGGACACCACCCAATGATATTTCTACTGGTACTGAGTTGATATAGAAATATCCCGCGATCGTATAAGTATTTGAGAAATATGGAATGGAATTTAGGTTTTGTTCCTACATGTTGTGTTAGATTGGTTCGTGGTCGCCGCTACTCTCACGCTCAGATGGCTCCAGCCACGTCTCTTCACTTTAGTTTCTAAAAGTCCATGTTATCTAAAATTATCTCCCATCAAAAGAAAAAAACTTCCCATAGACTCCATCGAACTTTAACGCAAATCAAAAAAAAATTGATCAAGAGTCAAACGAATGAATCTCATTAAACCCATTAACAATTTATTTCAGTTTTCTTAAACTTAACAAAAGTGAATTAGTAATTTTACTTTATAGTTCTTAATTATCTTTGATAAGATACTTCATTACTAACTCTAATAACAAAATCTAACTTAGATCTCTTTATAAATTTATCAAATTGAATTTTATTAACTTTCCTTATACTATCTTTATCTTTATTACTTGAAAACATAAGATGTGAGAACCTGTCAATCAATAAGAAAATTTTCTGACTAAACTTCGAGACAAAAAAATTTTGTCCATCGGACTTAAACTTCTTCACCGAGGTTAATTCTTCTCAAACAGAAGCAAAAAAAAATTTTGTTTTTGTTTAAAAAAAAAACTAAATTACTAAATAAGGATTGGCGTATTGAAACACTCTCCCTCTACTACGTTGTACAACGATTCACTCCGGTGAGCAATCTTTTTGTCGTAAGAAAGCCTAACACGAATCAACAATTCGATCAAATGAATCATATATTTCCGTGTGACCTTCGTATGGCTGCTTATCTCTATATCAATTTCTTAATATTAGATAAGGTCGTCGTTCTAGAGCCAAGATCAAATGGAGAACCGATTCTCAGGTCCGCGACTAATCAATATTAGTACATTTAACCGAGCTATATTACGATAGTTATATACCTATATCGCGACTTAAAAATTTCTTATGTCAGAACGACAAAAGTTACTAAACATCAACAAAATTTATTTAAAAAGATAGATTACGTAGGACGTCTCTACTGTAAGAAATTTTTCCCACCCGAAATTTCCAAAGAAGAAAGCATACAAATTTTTATAATAAGTTTCAATCAAAAATTTAAAATCGTGGATCTGAAGGATCATAAAGAAAGGCAGGTACATTCAAACCATACCTAAGCTGAAATGAATTTGGATAAGTTTTATATAAAAAAAATATTTAATTAGATCAATATAAAAAGTCAATATAATATATCAATACAGAATCTCCTATGCCTAAAAGTTTCGACGAAGGAAGGTGCACCCTACTTAGTACAAAACCCAATAGTTAGGTTTGAACTTTTAGTTTTCAGTTTTTGGTACGTTATCTTTAAGTATTTTATTATTTTTACTAAATTTTTGTTCTTTGCAGATTTCAGGGTCCCCACTGTAGTTAAGGATGGGAACAGTGTACGTGTATTTTAATAACTTATTTTCACCAACACAAATTATTTTTGTATCTTTTGTTCATAAAAAAATTAAAATTTTAGTAAAATTTTGTTTTTCCGCTGACTAAAACATTCTAAACACAAAACGTATAATCTTTGCATCAAGAATAAAAAAAATGTTCGTTTATAAATCGATTCAAAAATATTCAACTATATAACCATCAACAGTGGTAGGTACTCATTGTTCAAAAATTATCAAGTTTGTAATTGACTTTAACTTTTGGATATGAAAAGTTGAAATCATTTACACACTCATTAGTCACAATAAAAAAAAAATTACTTTAAATTGCTCTTTATTTCAGCAACACAACTTTGGACTTTATTTGAAGTTGACTCAAATCACTCATAAGCACTATTATAAGTTACAAAAAACTCTATTCATGATTTCAATGAACTTCATACACAAATTTTATTTTTACTCTTTTCTTAATTGAAGGTTATTTGCACCCTTGAGAATACGTATCACCATATATGGACATTTTTACTAAGGACAAAAAAAAATTAATTAAAATTTTCGAAAGTTCGAATTACTTTCCATTTAGGTAAGTGACCGATTATTCCTACTAAGGACAAAAAAAAATTAATTAAAATTTTCGAAAGTTCGAATTACTTTCCATTTAGGTAAGTGACCGATTATTCCTACGTTACTCTAGTCAATATTATCTTTATTTTATCTTTTCAGAAATCAACCGCGCAAAAAAAAAATGTCTAAACCGAACGTAGGTAGTTATCGTGTATACGAAACACCTTCTCATGAATGATATTTACTCTTATAATGTTTATAGTTTTAACTAGTGATCGAATATTATTTTTAACAACTCGGGGTTCTCACAGAATCATTATAAATATTTCGCAATTGTTCAACAAAAAGAATTTTCTTCATTAATAAAACATACCCTATTCGTATCATTTAGTTTCTTTATAATAAGATTTCTATAGATGGTTTCTATTTTAAAATTTCATATTGAAATGGTAACTTTTTTTTTTTGTATTTATTTTCAATATTACCAGGATCGTAAAATTATTTGCAGACCTTATTAAATTTGATAGATGAATTCGTATCTCTTTTTTTTTTATTTTGATAACGATACTTCATTCATGGGAGTAAAAAAAGGAAATAAAATTTTATTCTTTTTTCTTTTACGCATAGCATAAATGGATTCCTATCATACCTAAGACAATTATGTAAAGATACTAAAATTTTCTACGATTCAAAGAAATAAAGAATAATTATAAAAATGATACCTTCATGTATGACACTATACATGGTAAACGTTGAATTAATTTTCTGCCTAGAGGTGACTCCAACAGATTGCTAATTTTGTTTCCCAATTGGATTTTTCCATGATGTTTTTTGTCGTTCTTTGGTGGTGTCCCACGATGCTTTTACTTGATGTTCCTTGATGAAAGTAATACTGGCCGCACAGTATTTTTCCCAACAGAGTTAGCAATATTACAAATCTTTTCCAGACATATATCTCTCGTTGGTATCATCCCACTGGGTATAAAAACCAGGTTGATTTTTTTGTGTTCTGTTTCTTGAAACGCTGGATCGTCTTTTGGTGGCTAATGGGACCACCGTCTGGACGATGTCAGGGCTCTCGAAATTGACGCTACGTGTTCGTCGACACGCGTTGACGCACAAAGGATCTACCTATTATACACAAAAGAATTAGTTCCTTTTTTCATTTTTTTTTTTATTTTTCACATTTATATGTGCATTGAAACTAATGTTGATGGAGGAATTATTTTTTATGACTTTTCACTCAAAGCTTTGAGACGTTCGTGTTGGTAAGAGCTCGTTTTCGCCACGAGACTCAAATAAATCTCAGTTTTTCTCGATAATCTGTCAACTAAATTTTCTGGTTGGTGTCTGAGGTGGGGCTGAATTAGGGATGCTTATCAGATTTCCTGATATTCCCTCGATTTGTCCGTCTAAAATCGATACTCGTGTCAAAGCAATTTTTTTGGTCGAAAACGAGTTCGGATTTCCGAGGACTTTTGCCAAAATTAATCTTTCTGCCCAATCCACCCTTAATCGGATGACAAGAAAATTTTGAGACATAAATTATTTTATACTACCTAGCAGATTTATGGAAAATATTAAGAAAAACTTTTGCACGGTTGCTTCCGAATTCTGAGTTCGTACTTCAACCCTTGTGCTTGTACTTACTCGAATTCAATTGTATGGCTGGATGATTTTTGTATCCCTCGCAGATTTCAAGTTTTATATACGTTTGTATAATGTTGTTCACTAGTATATCGTTTATTGCATTTTATTTTTGCAAACTTTAATTTATATCAAGTACTTCTTTTTTCTATAATCTTTTTCTTTTTCAGTGACTTTTTGCTTCTTACTTTTTTTTTCTGGCTTATTGGGGCGTGGATGAAAATTGAATAGACAATTTCTAAATTTGTTTCGTGTCTTTACCCCACAGTGGGTATTCAAATTTCCGTTTCGTCCCTATGGACAGATCATTTAAGAGAAAAATGTATGCTCCATCTTAAATATATTACGTCATTTGGAAATGAACGTGTTTAGCTAATATTTTTAGCAAATATTTTTACACCGCCTATCGGATTAAGTTGTATGGTGTGTGTAAACTTATTTAATCGATTAGACGATTGATTTTAATGAATGAAGTGTATTATTTAATTATGTTGACGTAGAGTCTTTAATTTTAAATGAAATGAATTTTTGTTTATTATTGGTTAAGGTCGAATGAAATATTTTAATTTCACAAAAAAAATTTTCGAACTATTTTAATTTTCTTTTAACAAAGATGATAAATGGTGAGTAAGTATGTTGAACTGATTTTTTCTTTTTTATTTATTCCGTTTAGGACCGGTAAGTATTACTTTATTTTTTCCTTTTGTTTATAAAACTTTGGATGGGTAGGTCACAGACATTTGAGGTTCTTTTTCATTGTTTTTCGAGTCGGGACAAGTAGTCAAAAATTGAACTATCAACAAAACAATATTTTTCATACATTTATGAATGCCACTTTTGGTACGGCAGATGACTTTTATTTTCCTTCTATTTTTTATTTCTCGATAGTCTGACTTGATCCAAGTGACTAATTTTTCTTATCAGAGTGTCGTTTTACACTCTTTATCTCACTAGATGGAGTTTTTGCTGGTACCACCAAATTAATTTATTCGATTTTATGACGTTTCTTCAAACAAAAAAAATTTCACTCTGAGTATGAAGGGTACAACAAATTTCGTTTGAAATGGTTTAAGTCATTTTCTGGGTACGTTTGCTTAACCAAAACTGCCTATCTGTCAAATTATCAAATTCTCATATCGGTATGAATTTTCATCTTTTCTTTTTAATTTGTTATGAGAATAAATTTCTTTCATTCCAGATATTTCTAAACTACTTTTTGACAATACTCTTTCGCGTATCTTTTTCCATGTAAGTTTAGTCTTTTTACTCTGCCACCAACTATTCCATGTATTTTTTTCCTGAATGTTTTCATGTAAGTTGATAGAAGTCACTCATGGCGGCCCCATATCTTGTTCATCGTTCTACTTCTCAATTTGTTTACCCCACGCTAATAATCTCAACTTCACTCTGTCCTATTGGATATGGGGTGGAACATATTTTTGGCGCTCTTAACGTTTCTCCTTTATCATTTATTAGCACAGCTGATTGGACAGGGATGAATTAATTTGAGGAGTATTAGAAATAAACAAAGGTTGCGATATAAGCTCAAATTACTGAGTGTGTGTCTGAACTATCAGGTTACTACGGACCAAAAGTTTGTGATGAATATTTAACAAAAATTTTCGACTTGGTTCACAAGTCTAGGTTAATGAATATTTATTCGAATAGTTTGAAGTGTAGAACACTGTCGAGATGTGTACGTAATTTTCCTACACAATCAAAGGCTGTAAATGGATTTTTACCTTAAAGAAAAATCCAGATGGGATTCTAAATACAAATGCAGGCTCGTCGCAAAAGGATTCGCTCAGAGGTACTTGGTTAGTTATTTTGAGACATTTTCCCCAGTAGTCCGATATTCTTGATTTTGGCCATAGCAGTGGAACATGAATTGCTTGTGCATAATCTTGACGTTAAGTCGGCTTGTCTGAATGGTGATTTGAGCGAAACAGTGTACATGAGATAACCTGAAGACTTTGTTGATCCTGAAAATCCTGGCAAAGTATGAAAACTAAAAAAGGCACTTTACGGATTAAAACAAGCTGGAAGGGAGTGAAATACGAAACTGAATAGCGTACTTCTCGGAATAGGTTTCACTCGGTGCAATGGTGATAGCTTCGTTCATGCGATGAATGAAGGTGAAAGTTTCAACATAATTGCAGTGTAATTGCAAAGACAACGGATGAAAACCTGCAAATCAGCATATACTCCACTTGACCCTGGAACAAAGTTAATTAAGTGTACTAATTCATCATGCAAAAAGGAAGACAAGACTCGTTATCAGCGATTTTTTTATTGATTATTGTTGTAATTACTAATATAATCAATATATAAAATCGCGAGAGTTTTTTTATTTAATTATATTAATAAATAATAATAATATAATAATTATAATAACAACAAATACTAAGTAGATACTTACGTGCTCTGAATTTGCCACACATATACTTACGAATTGCTTCCGTTCGCAATTTTGGAATATTCACACCGTTGCTCTTCACAGCTAGTTACAGGGTTTATCGATATAATCTTATTTTAAAGTTTTATGATCAGCCTTTGTATAGAGAAGAGTAAAGAATTGTGATTCATTTTAGAAAAATAAATGAGAGCTGTACATCATTATGGACTACTGGTTTATCTGAGTGGGTCAAAATTCCATAACCGAAGGGAAAGAAGTCCACAGAAATTAAATGTGTATTTTTGGTTCACTAGGGTGAGTCAGAAGTCCATAATGCATTTATGGACAGAAGTCCATAATGTATTTATGGACTTCTGACCCACCCAAGTGGGTCAAAAGTCCATTATGGACTTCTGGCTTCTGGACTTCTGACACTCCGCCGTTTCGAATTGGGAATTCTTTAATAGTAAAAAAATTAATAAAATTTGATTTTTAGTAACCTTTGTATCGTTAAAGATAATTAATTGATTTTTATCAATTAAGTGAAAAAATTAGCCATGGGTCACGGCCCGATTTGTCCAGAGCACTAAGAACACGCACGACTTCATCGGCACCGTCAGAGATTTTTCGAAGAGTTTGCACGTTGCAAACACTGATAGAGAGAAGCGATAAGAAGGTTTCGATAAATGACTGTACTATCAGTTGACTACGATCATACCGCCTTTCTAAGCGATCCTATGCTTCAATGTAGTTTGCCCCCCTTGAAGGTACGACTTTAAGTAGTGAAACTTGTGAGTTTCTGTAAGATGTTTCTTATTATCAACCGAACCAAGAAAAAGATCCCAAAAGGAAGGCCAGTCCTTATATTTTCCACTAATTGGTGGCACAATAATCGATGGTAACTGAGTTGTAAGCGTTCTGCTTGTTGAGGAAGAATTTAATTTTTCGAGAAATGATGATTGCTGATCAGCTAACCGGCTGATAGCTGACGCATAATCTGAATTTTCACTTTATTTTAACCTATCCCGAATGGCCTTAAGAATGTGTGAATTGGTATAAAAAAAAAAATAATTTCATAAGCCGAGTATTTGTTTTCGATTTCCTCAACTTTTTCTGCCTGCAAGTGTTCAAGAATTTGAAAGTTTCGAATATCAAAAGAACGAACAAACGAACTTTCTCGAACGTTTCGAAGATCAAAGAAACAAAGGAATTTTCCAGAACGTTTCTATGATCAAAGAAATGAACAAAAATAGCTCTTTGAAGAACTAAGGAACCTTCTCAAAGGCAAACTCACTACTTTAGAGAACATGTTTGTTGTTGTTGATGAACGTGTTGAACGAGTTGAAAAAAAAGATGTTGCAGAAAAAAGAGTTGCAGAAAAAAGATGAAAAATTCAAAAAATTTGAGTATAAATTCAATAATTTGTCTAAAGAATTGGAAAAGGTAAGAAAATTGATGTTGCGAGAAAGGTCTGGTTAATTTAACAAGAAAAATGAAATGCATCCACCAACTTTTGATGGACAAACTTCTGGTCAATCTATGAGAAACAATTCGAAGCAGCAGCGATGACAAACGGCTGGGACGATGAAGTCAAGTTTGTTGCACTGACGCTGGCTCATAGGGGACCTACTGCTGAGTTACTGCAA
Source organism: Baccha elongata (assembly GCA_951217065.1). Lineage (NCBI taxonomy): Eukaryota > Metazoa > Arthropoda > Insecta > Diptera > Syrphidae > Baccha > Baccha elongata. The sequence goes on from CATNUY010000250.1 coordinate 258,514, forward strand.
ACAATACCAGCAGAGATGCATGGTTATTGTGGTGCACTTGCTCAGGCTATTGAAAAACACTTTGAAGATGGCCATATGCAAGAAATTTTAAGAGTCCAACTAAACACCAGAGCTCAAAAACGGGGTGAAACTCTTCAGCAACTTAGAGCAGACATCGAAAGACTAGCTCACTTGGCATATCCAACTGCGGGCGAAGAAATCATTAAACAATTTGCCGCAGAAGCCTTTGTTCGTGCCTTGTCTGATATTAACCTCCAAAGAGCAGTACGAACAACTGGAAAACGAACACTCCCTGAAGCATAAGCGGTCGCCTTGACTATGGAAGCAGCTGAACAGGCTTCACAAGGAGTACATCTGGTAAGAATGCCACCAAGAAGAAGCGCATGTCAACATTGTGGAAGCAGAAATAGCTCATCAGATTGCACTGCAAATAAGACCAACGTCCCCCTTCATCAAGTTTCCCAGCAGGTAAACGATTAATAACCACTTCGAGGGGCACAAGCTGGTTACTGGTATCTATGGCCCCAGACACATCATCCAAGTATCGCAGACTAAACGAAACAACAAAAGTCTAACTGTTGAAGCAGCTTTTTACAACAAGCAATACGTGGTCACCATCGGCACCGGTGCCACCGCTTCCATTGTGCCAAGAGACTTGGTCAAGATGGCATGACAACATAACACCAACAGCTATTGTCTAAAGACTGCAACAGGAGAAGCAGCAAGAGTGTACGGAGAAGTTCGTCTTCGGATCCGCTTGGCAGAACTAGAGTTTAAACATCCATTTCTAGTTTCAGACATATGCGATGAGGGCATCATTGGAATCGACTTTATGAAAAAGCATGAAATAATTCTCGCATCGGTATCCAAGTTCTTAAATACCGAAGTATAGAGATTCCGATGGCAATCAAAACTCATCATCGATAAGAGCAATCATCAAAGAAGATATGTACCAACCTCCTTCATCAGAAGTTTTTGTTTAGACAAACATCAAAGATGATTCTGGGAGCCATCAATACCTCATGGTGGAACCAGACTCTGAGCATTGCTCCCAAAATTACATCGTGGGAAAGACGCTTGTGGCACCTCAAAACATCATGGTGCCGGTGCAGTGTCAGAAGTCCAGAAGCCAGAAGTTCATAATGGACGTTTGACCCACTTGGGTGGGTCAGAAGTCCATAAATGCATTATAGACTTCTGAACCACCCTAGTGAGTCAAAAGTACACAAGTAAGTGGGCAACAAGTTCATAATATGTAAAGGAAAGTGGGTCAGAAGTCCATAATAAAAGTAAAGATTTTATTGTACGCTTCCAGCATACTTGTTATACGAAAACTTTTCCCATATACAGAAAATTGATGCGAATAATCCTAAAAAAAATTATTAGCTGATAAGAAATATAAAGCTATTATATTAGAAGACTATTTACCTTAGTTATCAACTGCTTTCAAAAATATTCAACAAAAACTATGAAAATTGCAAACTAGTTTGTTTCTTGGATTATTACGAATAATCTCTGGATTTGTTCCGGTTTCAATAATTTTAGAACAAAAAATTTATTAAATATTTTATTAATATAATCGATTGAAAAATTGCTTGATTTTTTATTTTGATTATACTTATAATATCTAATCAACATAAGAAATCACGCGATTTTATATAATGATTATATTAATAATTACAAAAATAATCAATTAAAAAGGCTCTTTTTGTCTTTTCTTGGTTTGTTATTCAAATAAAAAACTTTTATTTCGTTATTTTCCCAACGTTTCGTAGGAATTCCTTACTTCTTCAGGGGATTTTTTTATTTATTCAATCTGATAACAAAACTATTAAATTAAACTTGTTGGTGGGTACACTTTTTTACACATACTTAGTAATAAATCGCTACATTTGAGATTTCACTCCCTTTATTGCATCAACCCTAAGGCAACAACACAACATTGAAAATAAATTAACAAATATAAACGATGTTAGGAAAAACGTAAACAGAACTATCAAATTAAATTAAACTAAACATCGAAGCTATCACAGAGTTTCAGGTACTTTAATTTAATCATATCGCTACCGCAAAGCTTTGTTTTATGTTATCGGTGTCTTCTTTTGTATTCACGGTCCGTTTTATTTTTTGTTGTATACGTAGGCTTTCTAATGTATGTCTTGTATTTAATCTCCTTTCCCTGTCAAGTATTTTAGCCCCCTCGAAGTCCACCGAATTTCCAATCTGTGCTATGTGTTGCGATAGCCCTGTTGCTTCTTTGTTTTTTCTTACGTCTGCTTCATGTTCTGCAAGTCTTATTCCTAAGTTTCTCTTTGTTTGGCCTATGTATACTAGATCACACAGTTCATTCTCTTTCCCTCTGCATTAAATTTTATAGACTACGTTGTGTTGTTGTTGTTTTTGTATTTTCTAAAAATTGATTTGAGTGTTAAGTTTGATTTGTGTGCGAATGAAATTTACCCAAACTTGCACCCACCCCGAATCCTATCGTAGACCCAGACAGGGGGGTTGTAGGGGGGGGGGGCAGCATATAAACCCATGCCAACCTCATCGTTTATACGCCGCAAGCCTGAAATACTTTGTTTTTGTTGATTGGAAACGAAATATCGCCAAATTGGCCTTCTTTTGATTTTGAAATTGAAATTAAAACAACTCCAAATTTGGTGTTATTTCGTTTTTGAAAACGCAATATGGCCAATTTTTCTTTGTTTCGTTTCACGTCACCGAGCATAAAAGGGTAAGTTACATTTTGTTCCAGCGGAATCGGATCTGTTAGGTTAAAAGTATGTTCCGAAAACATTATACTCAAAAATGTCTTGTTTATTTCTGAGTTGCGTGGCAATTTCCTGTCAGTCAGAAAAATCACACAGCATACGTTCACTGTTGATTTTGTCCGAAATATGGCCATTGTAAGAATCTCTCAGATAGAATTTGTCCACAGAGCAAATCAAAGAAATGACTTATATATGTATGGTTGAGTTCAAACCGCAGGCACTTTCTTTAAGTTCAAATTCAAATGCTAGTGCTTTGGAAGTACGACACAGACGTTATGGACATTTGAATATGGGAAGCTTGCTACATTTTAAGTAACAAAACATGGTTATTGGGCTTAATATAAAATCATCGAGTGACATGCAGGACTGTGAAATATGTGCAAAACGAAAGATAACTGTTCAACCGTTTCCAAAACAATCGCTGTCCAGAAGCAAAAACTTACTTGAGCTAGTCGTGAGCAATCATGAATTGTACGCGATCTACCTTGAAGCAGATATCGTGACAAAAATTAGGCTCGGTAGACTCCGGTGGGCAGGGCAACTAGCTCGCATGAGCCAAGAAGAACATGCTCGGAAAGTTCTTTGTGGTACATTCTATGGCAGACGACAGCGTGGTAGACCATGCTTGCGCTGGAGAGATGGCGTAGACCAGTGGCCCAACTATGTAACTCGATTCTACTTTTGATTCTATTCGCAAATCATTTCCGATTCTACTTTCAACTGGCACTATGTATGAAATGAGAATCGAATAAAATAAGTCCCGAAAATATCCCACAATATTTCTGATTTTCGAACGAGTCTCGCATTCTATTTGACAGATGAATTGAAAAAGGAATCAATAAACATTTTTTTTTTGTGAAACATTTTAAATTAAATCAAGTTTTTGAATGAAAATATTAACTTAAGTTGTTGAGTTTTATCAGATTTTTTCCAATCGGAAGTAAATTGGAACAAGAAAAAACGCTATAAATGCAATACATTGTACTTTGTACAAAACACGGAGGTAGGTATAATGGTGCTTATCGCAAAAAGAATTATTAAAAATGCAAGTACATATATTAAAGCGATTACATAGTGAAATGTTTTATTTTCAGTTTTGCAATAAAAATAGCGCTTTTAGAAGATGAATTTATGTGTTGATCCTTGAATTTTTTTTTGTAAAAATCGGTGCGTTTCGTTATTGTGTTGGCCAAGAACATTGAATTGAGAAGCTTTTGTTTTCGCACTTTTAAGTGAGTCCTTACGTTGAAATTGTATTATTGATTAGTTAAAAACAGTTAAATAAATATTAACAATTGAAAAAAATATGATTTCCTGCATATTGTTTAATTTTAAAAGATTGCTCGCAAACACATGTGCATGCGAACAATATTATGCGAATTCGAATAGTTTTGACATCAACTTTCGAGTTAGGTAGTGTCAAATTTGCGAAAGTAAATTTTTTTCATTCGACTTTCGTTTATTAGAGCGTTCTCATAGAATTACAGAGTTCGGATTTTGCGAATTCGATTATTTTAGTTGTAGAATCGAGTTACATAGTTGGGCCCCAGGACGCCCGGAGCCTTGGGGTGCGCAACTGGATGGCATCGGCTCGAGACCGGGATAGGTGAAGAGACTATTTGAAGAAGGCCAGGACCGAATCCCGGTTGTCGAGCAGATGATGATGATGATGACACACCACAACATAACGGCGTTGCTGAAAGAGCTTAGCGTACTCTTGTGGAAATACAAAGATGTATTCTCTTAGAATCAAATCTTCCGGAGTTTCTGTAAGCAGAAGCTATCCATGCTGCAGCGTTCATTCGTAATAGAAAGTTGGTCAGGGCAGAAAATAACCATTTCACATTTAAGAATATTTGGGTCAAAGGCTATTGTGTTGGACAAAAAGAAAGGACGTTCTAAATTTGCTAAATTTGAATTTTTTATGGTGGGATATTTGGAGGAGTCTAAAGGCTATAGGTTGTTCGATCCGGTGACGAGGAAAATTGAAAAGGCTCGTGACGTTCGTTTTTTCGAGAACTCTTTGGAAGGAAAAGAAAATCAAAGTTTTTTGGAATTAAAAGAAAATGATACCTTAATCACAGTTTATTTTTCCAGCTCTTCAAGACGACCGTAAGGATGATAATCGAAATTGTAATGCAGACACTTCAGAAACCAGCCCAGAAAATTGCAATGACGTCTTACCCACAATTGTTCCGGAAATCGAAAGTAACGCAGCATGTAATTCATCAGAGCATGGACCAGAACGCCCTAAAATACAGCGAACTGGAAAAATAGGCCGACCAAGAAAAGTTTTTAACACAATTGAAGCTGTCAACGCTTTTGATAATAATCTCGATATAGTTGTAACAATTTCCAAGGCAATGTCTAACAAAAAGGCTGAAAACTGGAAGGTCGCTCTGGAAAAAGGGTTTAGTGCTCTATTGGCAAACAATACGTGGGAGCTGGTAGACCTACCAAAGAACGAACCAATCAAAGGCTGTAAATGGATCTTTACCTTAAAGAAAAATCCAGATGGGACTATTTCTAAATACAAATGCAGGCTCGTCGCAAAAGGATTCGCTCAGAGGTACTTGGTTAATTATTTTGAGACATTTTCCCCAGTAGTCCGATATTCTACGATACGCTTGATTTTGGCCATAGCAGTGGAACATGAATTGCTTGTGCATAATCTTGACGTTAAGTCGGCTTGTCTGAATGGTGATTTGAGCGAAACAGTGTACATGAGATAACCTGAAGACTTTGTTGATCCTGAAAATCCTGGCAAAGTATGCAAACTAAAAAAGGCACTTTACGGATTAAAACAAGCTGGAAGGGAATGAAATGCGAAACTGAATAGCGTACTTCTCGGAATATGTTTCACTCGGTGCAATGGTGATAGCTGCGTTCATGCGATGAATGAAGGTAAAAGTTTCAAAATAATTGCAGTGTACTAAGACCCAGATAAAGGATAAAATTATGACGAATTTCGATTGCGAAGACAAAGGTGTAATCAATTTTTCCTTGGAATTTAGGTTGAGCGATGTGGTTCAAGAGGTCAAATATCGATTCACCATTAGCAGTACATATTGGATTTCTTGCAAAGACAACGAATGAAAACCTGCAAATCAGCATATACTCCACTTGACCCTGGAACAAAGTTAATTAAGTGTACTAATTCATCATGCAAAAAGGAAGACAAGACTCGTTATCAGCGATTTTTTATTGATTATTGTTGTAATTACTAATATAATCAATATATAAAATCGCGAGAGTTTTTTTATTTAATTATATTAATAAATAATAATAATATAATAATTATAATAACAACAAATACTAAGTAGATACTTACGTGCTCTGAATTTGCCACACATATACTTACGAATTGCTTCCGTTCGCAATTTTGGAATATTCACACCGTTGCTCTTCACAGCTAGTTACAGGGTTTATCGATATAATCTTATTTTAAAGTTTTATGATCAGCCTTTGTATAGAGAAGAGTAAAGAATTGTGATTCATTTTAGAAAAATAAATGAGAGCTGTACATCATTATGGACTACTGGTTTATCTGAGTGGGTCAAAATTCCATAACCGAAGGGAAAGAAGTCCAAAGAAATTAAATGTGTCAAAAGTCCATTATGGACTTCTGGCTTCTGGACTTCTGACACTCCGCCGTTTCGAATTGGGAATTCTTTAATAGTAAAAAAATTAATAAAATTTGATTTTTAGTAACCTTTGTATCGTTAAAGATAATTAATTGATTTTTATCAATTAAGTGAAAAAATTAGCCATGGGTCACGGCCCGATTTGTCCAGAGCACTAAGAACACGCACGACTTCATCGGCACCGTCAGAGATTTTTCGAAGAGTTTGCACGTTGCAAACACTGATAGAGAGAAGCGATAAGGTTTCGATAAATGACTGTACTATCAGTTGACTACGATCATACCGCCTTTCTAAGCGATCCCATGCTTCAATGTAGTTTGCCTCGGAAATTGGAACGTGTTTTATAAAATTTGCAGCATCACCTTGAAGGTTTGACTTTAAGTAGTGAAACTTGTGAGTTTCTGTAAGATGTTTCTTATTATCAACCGAACCAAGAAAAAGATCCCAAAAGGAAGGCCAGTCCTTATATTTTCAACTAATTGGTGGCACAATAATCGATGGTAACTGAGTTGTAAGCGTTCTGCTTGTTGAAGAAGAATTTAATGTTTCGAGAAATGATGATTCCTGATCAGCTAACCGGTTGATAGTTGACGCATAATTTGAATTTTCACTCTATTTTAACCTATCCCGAATGGCCTTAAGAATGTGTGAATTGGTTACAAACAAAATAATTTCATAAGCCTAGTATTTGTTTTCGATTTCCAGCAAAACAAAAGCTATAAAATTATTTTTCGCCCAAAACAAACATAGATTTCGAAATATTTTCTTTTCGTCAGGCAAAACAACATCCAAACGATACCATTGGTCAATTTTACGCTCGTCTTTTAAAATTCAGTTCAAACTGTGATTTCTCATACAGAGACAACGACCGTGTTTAGACTGGGAAATTTGAGACCGGACTGACGAGTTTTCGTTGGCGAGAGGGATGAGGGGTGAGTACTCTCGTGAGGCAGCTTTAAATTATAAACATCGGAAGCCTGAGTACTGGTCCAATTTCAAATTCAAGTTTTTTCCCATTTTGTTCATTATCTGCTTGACTGCCCATGTGTTAACATCGCTTGAAGTGAGGCGTCCTCAATTGAGGACCTGTGTAATCACGAGAGTACTCACCACGCCAGACTCAAATTTCCCAGTCTAAACACGGTCAAAGAGATCAAATCTCAAATTATATGTACAAAGACATCACATAGACTCAGAGATTTTGCATTTCAAACGAAGCCAACTCTTCAAAGATTGTTTGAAGAGGCAAAGAGCATTGAAATGTCTGAAGACCACGCCATTAAAATTGAAGCGCAACAGCAACAAAAAAAACAGATAAATGCTACCATATTGCGAGAGCGAGACAGCACCATCAAATAAAGCGCGCAAACTCAAACAATAATAAACAACATAAAAACAATTTTTCAAATAAGAAACCAAATTGTAAAAACTAGTGTAACGATTGGCATTCTAACGACTTCAACAATGTCCAGCGCGGAACATATTTGCAAATTTTGCATAAAGAAAGGACATTTTGCTAAAGTGTGCATGAAGACAAACTTTTCTTCAAATAATTTCAAAATATACCAGGTAAATCAAACAGAAAATGAAAAACAAGATTCAGTATTTAACATAACCGATAATAACAACACATTGCTAACAGTAATAGTTTCAATCAACAAAACACCAACAAATTTTACAATAGATACAGGATCAACTGCAACAATAATCAGCAATAGTATATTTAACAAACTAGCCAGTTAACCAACCTTAACAAAACACACATGAAAAATAATATTAAAAACATCACTGCCTATCATAGGAAAATTCACTGCAAATTTATCATTCAAACAGCATTCCATAGCCGATATAGTATACGTAATAGACAGTCAAGCAACATCCATATTTAGTTATATTGCATCCAAACTACTCAACATATTATACATATTCAAGCATTTAACAAACAACATCAATCATAACATCAAACAGAAATATCCGGAGGTATCTAAAGGTATAAGAAAATATAACAAACACAATGTTAACCTTTTCATCGACAAAGATGTACCTTCTGTAGCACAGCGTTTTCGTCGAATTCCATTCCATCTCCGACCAGCTGTAGAAGACGAGATAAACCGCCTACTCAAAGCAGACATCATCGAAAAAGCAACGGGTCCAACACCTTGGGTATCAGCAGTGGTAATTGTACCAAAACCCCACAACCCATATGCTATTCGGATGTGCATTGATATGCGAGCCGCCAACAATGCTATTCAACGCGTTAGGAAAGTCACGCCAACACTACAAGACATCATAACAACACTCAATGGTACAACAGTCTACAGCAAAATCGATTTCAACGAAGGGTACCATCATATCGAGTTGGATGAGGAATCTCGATTCATAACAACATTCAACACACACTGTGGAGTCTACAGGTACAAAAGATTGAACTTTGGTGTCAACACAGCAGCACAAGAGTTCCAGGACATAATACGACAAACGCTCAACAACATCAAAAACGATCTGAATGTGAGTGAAGACATATTCATTTATGGGAAAACACCGGCTGAGCATGATCTAGCAATTGAAGAGGTATTCCGACTTCGTACAAACAACTTGACTGTAAACGAGAAAAAATGTGTTTTTAGTCAACCAGAGTTAAAGTTCTTTGGTTTTGTCTTTTCAAAAGACAACCAACCATGTCGTTGCCGGTCCCGGAGGTCTATCTGGAATTTTGTCACAGTATCACAACAAAAAATAAGAAATCGTTGCATATGCAAGTCATGCACAGCCAGATAGAGAAAGATATGTTAGCAGCAACTTGGGCAATAGAACATTTTAAGATCTATTTGTATGGAACAAAATTCGCACTCCATACAGATCACATGCCATTGGTAAGCATTTTTTAAAAATCCGCTATCAAAACCAAAAAGCAGAATCGAACGTCTACTACTCAAAATACAAAAGTTCAATTTCAACATACAACATCAACAAGGAAATTCAAACCTTGCAGACTATTTTTCCCGTTATCCGAACAACAACAATAGCAACAGTTACAACAAAAACAACATAATAGAAAAATATGTTAATTTCGTAGTACAAAATTCATTACCAAAAGCAATTTCACTTAAAACAATACAACAAGAAACAGAACAAGATCCATTTCTACAGCTTATCATCAAAGCGATTTCAACAACCAATAACACAACATGGAACTGCAAAGAAATTTCACGCTACAATGAAGTGCGATAAGAATTTTGCATAGCAGAAGGATGTGTACTTAAAGGTTCACAAATACTCTAACCAGAAAAGCTAGTCAAAACTGCAATCGCTCTTGCTCATAAATCACACATGGGGATAGTAAAAACTAAACAACTGGTACGAACGAAAATTTGGTTTCCTGATCTGGATAAAAAAGTCGAACAAACAATCTCTCTGTGCCACATTTGCCAAGTGGTTACTAATCAACACAACCGCGATCCAATTGCAATAGTCGAACCAGCATCAACACCATTTGAAAAAGTGTCAATCGATTTCGCTGGACCACTATCAAATAGGAAGTACCTACTTATTTTTGTCGACGAGTACTCGAAATATCCATTTGTCGAAGTAATCAAATCTACGAAATTTGTCGATGTGAGAAAAGTCTTGATGAAAATATTTGCAGCATTCGGTACTCCATTGCATTTAAAGTCGGACAATGGACCTCCATTCAGCAGTCATGATTTCAAACAATTCATGGAATGGTTGTAGATGAGGACAATGAAATTTTCAACACACCTCCAATTTCAACACAGCCAATGCAACAACCTTTACACCAAGAACACAAGCGGACTACAAGATCGCAGATGCCGCGACGTTTTAAAGATTATATTTTAGAATAACTTTTATCAATGTAAATATGTATATGTTTTTAAATTTTAATTTACTTTAAATATTAAGCAAGGCAGAAATGTAATGTTTAAGTTATTTGGTACCATTTATAAGCAATTACCAAATAGGTATAATAAATGTTATAGATGTTTTATAAACGCATACAAACGGTTACAACTTAATTAAAGTGTTTAACCGAAGTGGATGTATTTTCTCTAACGATTTATAACAACAATTAAATCTAATATTGTAACAAACAATACAAATAACAAACAACAAAAGCACACTTGTGATCTATAAAAATCCAGGTACGATTTTAAGCGCATAAATAACGAAATTAAGTTACTTTATGAATTGCCTATAATTAAAGAAGAAAGTGCCGTAGGAATTCGAACTTTGTTGGATAATTCAACGAAAATTATTCATGCAATAAAGAATTAATGATTGCCAGTCGGTTATTGGGATGCAATGATAATTTGTTGCTGCTGAACAACTGCCATCGACAATACAATCCAAGTGGGAAACTTGGGTACTCTGGGTACTTAAAAAAGAATTCGCTATATTTAAAGAATTTTCTGAATTCTTAGAAACAAATTTCCGAACTCTTGAGATGGTTGATCAACAGATACATGTGAAAATAATTCCTTTCACCCATCTACACAACAACCTTCATCGTCATCATCCACAAACTGTTATCATTTAAATGAACATAAAAACACTTAAATCTTACTTGCACCTGCAATAATAAGAGTGCAGTCTTTCAAAGGAGACTATAATAAACTAAGAGCTTTGATCGATCCAGGATCACAACACAAGCCTCATTCATAACAGAATCTGCAGTCCAACTACTTGGTTTGAAAAAATATCATACACGTTTAGACGTTGCAGTCTTAGGACAAACTTAAAACAGTTCTTGTCAAAATTTTGTAGAATTAAATCTGAGATCAAATCCTTCAGACTTTATAGCTTCGGTAAGAGGGTACGTTTATAAAATCCTGACAGGATTTCTACCAAGCCAAGAAGCGATTCCAACAAGATACATATCTAAGGTTTACAATTAGCCGATTCCATGTTTCATCGACCTGCTAACATTTATCTTTTGTTAGGCCAATGACGTACATATATTGCTATGTAATTTTACCTGATATCGGCAGAGGAGAGGAACCAATTGCTCCAATTGCACAAAAAACGCTGTTGGGTTGGATCATTTTGGGAAAAGTTGTAGGAAACGATTCCTTTTTTTTCAATTTTTTTTATAGTGTATTTGAATTTTTTTATATCATTAATTTAAAACCAACAGTGATTACAGTTTTAGAATCTCTGTATTTACTATTTCTAGTTCCTGCATGCTTTTCTACTCAAATTATAGGAAACTTAATCATGAGATGATGGAGATGACTGTCAAAGAAAAAGTCTTTTCTCTGCATAGAGAGAGAAAAAAAAAGATCACAGATGAGAGATTTAATATCTGCACATTCGATTGCTAAAACATCGAATCGGTAAACCAGATCGGAGACCAGATAAGATCAAAATTGGATACTACTACATTTAAACCTTTCCATCATGGAAGCGTTTCAGATATTAATTACTGAGCCAATTTTTGACTTAAAGTACCATATTTGATCACACCTATTTTTAAAAAATTCTAATATAAATTTTAAGATCAAAAATATAGTATTTTTCAGTCGAAGGTTTGGTTAGAAATCTCTTCTTCCGGAATCGTTTGGAATGCCATTTTCGTCTTTAGCTCGATGTCGAAACGGAAAACATTTCATCGGTTGGCCCTGACGGTATAAAAAGACTTGTCAGACAAGAAGTAGCCTTCTCTTCTATTTGATACATTCACGGCGACTACAATTTGGCGGTTTTGCGCGACCCTTTCGCGGAAAAAAAAAGAGAATTGTTTTTTGGCGACATTCTAGTGATATTCATTTTAAACTTTAATTAAGAAATTTACACTAGAAAAAAAAATAACTTCACAAAACGAGTCCCCAAAATCCCCCTATAACAATACCGAAAAAAAAAAATAATAAAAAATGTTAAAGAAAATAAATACATAACGCCCATGCAAAAAAAAACAAGAAAGTTTTAACCTGTGGAAGCCATAAGAAATTTGTATAATTATAAAAGTTCGAAAAAATTAACTAAAACTTAAAAAAATATACCTTAATATGGCAATAGAAAAATACCTGTAAAAAAAAAACAATGTAAAAAATAAACATTGAAAAAAAACCTATACAGGGTGATTGGTATAAGGTGCACCAAAAAGCTTGAGCGGGTAGGTGGAGTTAAGACAAGAAAACAATCGTATGGGAGGGGGGTCTATTTCCCCCCGTTTAGGCGGGAGGGGCAATTTTCTAAAACATTGACTTAAATCAGAAAAAAAATTATTCAAAAACAACGGTGAAGGATAAAAAGCCTTGTTATAATTTTTTGGAAAGTCAGAAAACCACTCTTTTATTAAGTTTTTAAATTAAGTTGTTTAAGTGAACGGTTTTAAAAAAATTAATTTTCAAACTCAAAATTTTGAAAAAACAACTAAAAAAAAAATTTTTAAACTAATTTTTTTCAAAATTTTATGTAATTAACTATTATTTTTATTTTCAAAATTCAATGCTCTTATTAATTTTTAGTCAAAAACAGAAAACCGGATGCGAAAATGTATCTTAGTTTTTGAGAAATTAAGAAAAACTAGAAGTATTTTTTCCAAGAAAAACACTTTTTTTTGGGTTTTCCCAAATTTGACCTGATCAGGTCAATTATTAATTAGGGGATTATCCCTTTTTTATTTTTTATTAAATACCATCCGATTTTGATCAAATAATAAAAAAAAACGAATTAACTTTTTACTTTACTTTTATTTTTTTTTTAATTTCTCAAAAAGTAAGATACATTTTGTCATCCGGTTTTCTGTTTTTGACTGAAAATTAATAAGAGCATCGAATTTTGAAAATAAAAATAATAGTTAATAACATAAAATTTTGAAAAAAATTTGTTTGAAATTTTTTTTTTAGTTTTGTTTTCAAAATTTTGAGTTTGAAAATTAATTTTTTTAAAACTGTTCACTTAAACAAATTAATTTAAAAATTAAATAGAAGAGTAGTTTTCTGGCTTTCCAAAAAATTATAACAAGGCTTTGTATCATTCACCGTTGTTTTTAAATATTTTTTTTTTCTGATTTAAGTCAATATTTTAGAAAGTTGCCCCTCCCGCCTAAACGGGGGGAAATAGACCCCCTCCCATACGATTTTTTTCTTGTCTTAACTCCACCTACCCGCTCAAGCTTTTTGGTGCATCTTATACCAATCACCCTGTATATGAAATTATTAATTAGAAAAAAATAATAGTCGCCCTGAAAATTAACATAAAAAAAAAACTAAAAACCCTAAAACAAAGGTTCAAACAAAATACACATACAAAGACAAACAGCCTCCAACCCCTATAGTGAATTAAAAGAATCTGTGAAAGATAGAAAAACTCGATCCAATATTCAACGAGTATGTGCAAAAGATCTCTACCGGCCAACTTAGATGATACACTCATCTTCATCGATACCATCTATTCATAATCCAGCTTTATAAATTTCTTTTTTATTTTAGTAACTACATATATTTATTATTTGTTTAATATTTTAATTTTTAATATTTTTCCCTCCTAAATCAAATCAAAATCTTTATTCAAAACTGATTAAAATTTTAAAAGCTAAAAATTCGTACAAGAAAAAAAAATTAAATAATAGATAAAGTCCGAGTGAAAAAAAAAATAAACACTGTGAGTGATTTTTTGTGTCGTCATCATTTAAATATTTAAATCTGTAATCTGCAAATTAATTTTAAGCCAAATCAACTTTGGAGTGGTGCACCACATCAAAGATCTTCGATAACAGGTTTGGTAAGTTTTCTTATATATCTACTTAATGGGTCATTGATAATGATACTAATTATAATGAATTTATGTATCTTTTAAATAATTAAATGATTAAGCGCAAATTCATTACAACAAAAATCGAAAAAAAACAGAAAAATGAAAAAAAAATAAAATGCGAATAAAAAAACAATAATAAAGAGAAATATATTTTAATTGCGGCAAATTTAATTTAGTATTTATTTTCTATTTTAGTATGCTTTAACAAAAATAATGTAAACATATATTGAAAGAGCATGGATTTTAATAATTTCTGTTTGATTTGATACAGAGTGTAGAAGAATTTTTAGTTTCTAATTTGCTCACTTTCATGATTTTTATCGAATAAAGTTGGGTTTTTTTTTTCTTTCTGAATACTCATTTAGATAAAAGTAATATAGATACGTTCTAAATTACAATTTGTTTGTAAAGCTTGAATTCCTTTCTAATGTTTTCTATTACCTTCATAATTTAAAAACAAAAAATTTATTTCCGATGTATTGTTAATTGAGTTGAACTAAATTTATATACAAATTTTTAATCATAATTCTACCATACAAGTGAATTTAAATAAATTTTTTTTTTCTGAAAATATGAAAGTACATGACTGTTGGTTTTAAAGAGAAAAGATCATTTTAAATTTAAAGAAAGAGAATTCGGATTGAATTATTTTCAACTAGTTAACCCTATGTTAGAGATAAGTTATTCTTTCAATAAAATTAAAAAGCTGTTGTGAAATGAATTCGTTAAGTCTCGTTATTAATTCTACTTTCGGTCGAACGTTTTTATGGGAAGTTACCCTTCTTGGACTTTCAGATTTTTTTGTTCGGAATAGTTTGGTAACTATGGACTGTTGCTAAAAAAAAACATATCGTGGGTGGATGTGACCCTAGGTAAGCAAACGTTCGCATAAGATGACCTGGTGAAGAAGCTTATCTTCAAAGGGGTATGTCCGACTAGAAGTGATGATGATGAGATTACAATTTTGGTTTAAAATTATCATGATTCTTCTCTTAAGATAATGCCGCTTTGAGATTTCGAACTTTTTTATGATAAGTATTTTTGCGGTCTAGTTTTTTTTTTGATTTTTTTTTTTTAATTTGTATTAGGGTCTATTATTTGAAATTGAGGACGTAATTGCCACGGTTGTGTCCTTAATGGATATGCGTGTGGGAAACTACCTCAGAAGAGCCATTTCACCTTGCTCCTCCTCACATGAATAATTTTGCAACACTTTACCTAAATCAGGACAATTTTGGGGCTCTATTTTTATGAACCAGGTCCTTCGTTTGTTTTTTCTAATATATTCTCCGTCATGTATGACGTAACAAACGTCCAGCGCTTCGATAGCAAGGACCCCCCCACCGACGAGCTAAGACGTGCTACATGCTAGCATGCCGCGCTTTCCTGTCCTGGACACCGTTTTCTTCTTGCTGCCAGGATCAGCCTCTATAGTTCCTGTAAGCTTGAGGTTGTAATGGTGGTAAGGGAAGAGAAGGTTATGGGGTTTTTCGATAGGTTGTTCAACTATGTGCTGCTGTTCTTTTTACTGTGGGTTTTAGCACCTCAGTGTTGTATGAGATTTATATGAAACATCTGCGGTTCCGTTACAAAGTGTCTCAAGAAATACAAGTTTGTGACATCGATACACAATTGAGACAATTTTTGAGAAATTGAAGAGTCCCTATATGAAAAAAACGAAACTGAAGAAGAAATAGCTTGCGAATAGAACTTTTTAGAAAACATCAAGAGGCTGCCCGAAGGGCGCTTTGAAGTTGCTTTGCCCTTCAAAGAAAATCAACGCCCAGAACTGATCGACACAACAGAATGCTTCAAAAATGTTCTACAAACAGGAAAAGAAGTTATTAAGCAACCCAAAACTACACAAAGAATATAACACATGTATAGCTGAATATCTCGAACTTAACCAAATGAATGAAGTAGATATTGAACGTGACAACACATTCAACTCACCATTCTGTAGGAAAAGCTATCTCAGTCACCACGACAGAGATCATTACATTCTTTTTGAGTAATACATTATGAGTATTTTAAAAGTCAATCCATTTTAAAAATGTTCTACAGTCGAGACATTTTATCTTTTTTACTATCATCATACCAAATGCCATGGTGTATGTGGTAAAATAACTTAGTGCGGACAAATCGTGTTAGAGTTAGTTCATATACTCACCATCTCTTCAACTTTCAACACTACCTCTAACAGAATATATGTGCAACCAGGAAAAGGGCACACTCCTTAAATAAAATATATTGTCCACGAACATTTTGTTGGAATGTCAAGAAAAAGGAGAAAATGGAGCCAAATGGAGGCAATGGAGCTTTTTAGGTAACAACGATATATCTCTTTCTTGTTCTCACAGAATTGTCAAAAACAGCAGTATACAGTATGCATTTTTTTTATCATTGTTGACAAATTGATTGAAAACAAAAACGGGAATTTCAAAGATTTGTGCGCGAAAATTGTGAAGAAAAAACTAAAGGAATAAAACTTAATTATTAATTGTTGGAAACGGGAGCCGATTACTTCAAGGAGAGTATTAAATTGGAAAAAGATAAACAACATTATGGAACTCTCCCAATACGCTAGATCCTTAGATCCATGTAGCAAAATTCGATATTTATCGAAAATTGAAAATATTGGAAGAGATCCATACCTGTTTTCGTATGAAAGTAAGATATTTCCAAAAAATGTAACATCTTATATTACCCACAGGTACTTTCAAATAAGTCAAACTGCACGGGAAAGGAGAACAAAAACAGCAACAGTGTTTGCTAAGCTGAAGGACTCTTCGACGCAGGTTGGCTGAAGGAAATGGCTGGAACTTTCGTCACACGAGCCAATGTGTACATTGTGTTGGGGAAGGTACTTAAGTTTTCTATAAATAAATAGTCAAATTGCGTTTATCAGTTTTTTTGTATCTATTCAGGTTTTGCATTCCCAGCGCCTTAATGAAAAACCCTTGGAAGCCTGGATCATCATTACGGAGAGTTACAATGGGCAGACGGCATAAGCCATGCTTGTATTTCTTTTTTTATAATTTTAAGTATATTAATTTATGAAAATAATAAAGAATATATCTATCTATCTATCTATCTATCTATCTATCTATCATTACGGAGAGTGGAAATGTAGAATTTGCCCACTGCCAATGCAAAGCAGGTCTGTTTGAGACATGCACTCATAGTTTTTGTAATCTCGTTGTTCTTGTCCATATTGCTGGACATTTGTAATAACAAACGTCCTTGTTTTTTATTGAATTGTTTTTGCACAAGGGCACACTACAACAAGATGGCATTTTTTGGTTTAAATAAATGCTCTTCACAAATCACAAACAAATTTTTTGGTGTCGAAATAATTTGAAAACAAATTCACTACACAATAATCGAATAGTTTTTAGTAACAACCTTAACAATGTTTTTGTGTTGAATAGTTTTTAATGTTAATAATGTTTTTGTCACTATTTTGGCCACTTTTATATGTATATACAGATGTATTTGTTGGTTTTGCTAATTAAAATAAATTGTTAAGCCACGGAAATCACAAATTTCACACAAAAAAGAATAACGCATTTAAAAATTATTTCCAAATTGCTTACTGTAAGATCTTGAGTTTGACAGTTTGAAAAAAGCGCGATACATATTTCAATCTGTCATCTTTTTCTTTTGACAAGATGGTAAAATTCCCTATTTCGTTTAGAAAAGAACGACATCATAAGGGTGGACGGAGACAACCAGAGAGACGTGAAGAAACCTAACGAAATGGCGGACCACCTAAGTGATGAGTTATGAGGAAAACGTACTATGCAGAATGGGCAGAAATCGAGACGTCCCCCCAGGACGTGTTAAAATTTATGTATATGTCAAAGATTAATAGTTTTTCATAAAATATATATTACCTACCATAAATACATAATTAGAAGAATTAGAGTTAGAATTATTATCGATAAACGATTTTGTGATCTTTCACGGAAGTAATTTTGAGTAAACAGAAGAAAAAGACCATTGAGGTACATAGATAGAATAGTAATCTAAAGATAATTAAATTTTCTTTTACTCAGGCAAAACGAGAAATCAGTAGGCATAAATTTAGTACGGACAGGAATAAGAATAGATAAATGTCAAAATCAAAAGAATACTAATCTGGGATACAAATTGGAAATTGGGATACAAATTGGAAATTATGGTGTATTCAATCGCTAACGTCATCTACTTAAATCTAAAAGTTAAATTATTGATCCAAAGTTTAATGAACCTCTGTCGATAAATGAGTAAAAAGAGTACGAATTAATAATATAGTGGAGGAAATATAAGAGTTACGATTATTTACGACTACCGAACGTACGAACCAGCTGGATAAAGTAATTTTTTTTATAAGTCTAGTACTTACCAAATTTTTCACTCGTCCATGGTTCAGAAAAATTCATTATCTGAAAATCATGATAGTAAAAGTATGATCATAATGAAGTATTGTTGACTTATAGATTCACTCCACTGTGACTTTTGTTTAATTTTATATACTTACATTCAGCTATTACAGATATTGTCTGGAATCAAGAATTACTATACTTACCCAAGGTTCAACTCAAAACGTCCAAAGAGTTTATATCTGAAAATAAATATATTGCTTACCTCATAAAATTTATTTAGTGTCAATAATCGGCAAAATCAGTAATTATTTTTAACTAGGAATAGTTAAAACGCATAAACAAAAATAGTTTACTACCTCACGATACATCTAGTGTAAACAGTCGCACGGCAGTAGTAGAATTCACGTTGTAGTAGATCAGTTTGATAAAGGAGCAACTTACCTACGGCCATAGAATAATAAATAAATAGAACATCAACTCAGGAGGCTCCACCCACTTTTACCTACAAACTTTCAAATCGGCATTATTAAACGTCTGTGTGCGTGCGCCCTTGCATTTCAAATGGGACTGTCAAGTTTGGCCTACCACTACATTCATGAAATACTGCCGATTGGTGAAAAAGTAAAAAGGCTCCATTTTGTATTGAATTTTTCAAATAAAATTTTCAAAATAATCCGTTGGCATCCGTTGGAGCGGGAAATAAACTCGAAATAAACATTTTGCTTCTTAAAATCATTTTTCTAACTACGATTTCAATAAGAAATGATGTAAAACATCACGAAATTGTTTTTGAACTTATTTTAGATGTTTATTTATCTAACTACAAATCAAAATAAAAATTAGCACATAGTGTGAACGCACCATCGCAAGTGTTTCACCACAAGTCACCCCCTTAAGTCTTTCTTTTTACTGTGAGCAGTTGAACGTAACTGACATCTATAATCTGGCAGTTAAATGACAGTCTGAAGTTTTGTATTTGGTTTGCAAATTTTTGCAACCTTCGCCTTAAAAGGGCAAATTTTATCTTTTTTAATATAAAATATAAAGTTATCTTTTATCAAAGTGATTAGTTTTTGTATTTAAAACAAATATAATTAATAGAACTATTGGTACTACAAGGAAAACTGTCCTTCAGAAGTGCTTTTCCTGGGAAAGAGGTTAGTAAATTATAACTTCCTCCCAAAAAGAAAAAGAAAATGCAAACCTCTTTATAATTTAATTCTTATGACGATAGTAATCTTTTCCGAGGAAGTTATGCAGTGCACCATTCCGTACGTGTATCAGTTGCTACCACAACCATTGGCCAGTTCAAACATGATTGTTGAATTTTTTGATCCACATGAGGTAAGAAATTAATGTTTTAATGAAAATTTAACTATTAACTTTTTTCTTCTTTTTTTTAGATTGCTCTTGTTTTAAATGGAATGCATATGGGATTATCTCAAGGACAATGTACCAACACCGCATAAAAGTTAATTCAGGAACCGATTTGTTGTGTCCATACATGCAAAAACAGATGCCCCGCATAAGTCAAAAAATTATTGAATTTGGTGTACAGCAAGAACTTGTGTCCTTTGCTTTTTAATACAGGCCTTGATTTTCTATTTAGAGATAAGGTGACGGGCACATAAGTGAATGTTTTATTCTTTTGTAACGATGGAGGCATATACTAAGTGAAGATTCTACATCTTTACCACAAGCACTAAAAAAAACTAAAAAAAATCTAGCAGCTTACCAGATGGATGAGATCGAACTTCTCTGGAAACACTCCAATGTAATAATTTATCGAGAAATCAGAATAATCTAACCAGGCAAAATGTTCTCTAAGGTCAACTCGGCAAACTCCACAGCTATCTCTTGGATTAACCAGTTCAGTGGGACAGTTTTGGTCTCAGTCAAGATTATTAACATGGTCGGAAATAAAAAGAAACGATAATTAAGAAGTTCGTCATCTAGAAATGCCATCGACCCTTTTTTATACCAATTTCGGCTGAAGCCCTAAAAGTATGTACATACATATGTATGTATGTGTTTTTTAACCTTTGACAAATATTAAAAACAAAAATATTAAATACTTGTTTAAATTAGTTTTTTTTTTTAATGTAGTACATTAATTTTTATTTTTCTTAAAATAAATACTCTTCAGTGCAATTTATATTCATGGACTTTTATTTTTATTATTGTTTATTGTACTATTCGATTCGTAATAGAATATCAGTTGTTTGACTGACCATTCTTTGTTCCATCAATTTCATTTTTATTGATTGAATTTTTGAACAACAATTTAGTTTTACATTTATTTATTTTTTTTTAAATAAAACATTTGTTTCAAAGACAAAGTTTCAATCAGCTTCATTCAGATTTACACCGAAAAATGTTTTTTCATAAAAAAGCAGTACCACAGAGTAGTGGAGACTTGAACCGGTTATCTACCAAGTCAAGTTATGCCATGATGTTTTTTTTTTCATTCTTGATTTACAAGGAAATTCCGAAAATTGCCCATCGTTTGAGCGCGGCTCTGATTTTACGGGGTCAAAACCACAACAGTTTTTCGTAAATATCTCCTAAACTTTTACTTTAAGAGAAAAATCGTTGTAGGGAAACTTTTAGCTTAGACAGGTTAGATCGAATTCAAAATATACGATATTATTTTTAATGATTTATTTATAATCTAATTCCAATATAAAGATTTTCATAATATTACATAATTCCGTTCTAATAAAATTGTATTGCAATAATTTTTGTTTCTTTTGTATCTTTTTCTTAAAAAAGAATCTTAAATATGTGAAATAAAAATGGGATCCTGTTTCCATTCGGTTTAAATTTTTCTTTTCAAATTTGAAAAGACTAATATTTTCAAAAGGATAATATAATATTTTTTGTTCATAAAAAGTACAATAATTATTAGTACTTACAACTACATAGGCAAGAAAATAATACAAAATTTAAATAAGCTGTTAATAAACCGAAGTATGTACATAAAAAAATTGGAAAAATTCATTCAGGCTCAAAAATTTACAAATAATTTTTTTTTTATGAAATAAAGATTACAACTTTGATATTTTACAAAAAAAAAGTACGTTTTTGGACCAAAGTCCATTTAAGTGTTCGCGTATATAAAAAAAAAACAACTCCATCATCTATATCAAGAGTAATAAATACTACCCAAGTATGACTTGATTAAGTCAAACTTCTTTACCTAAATTTAGCAAACTATGTTTCGTTACTGTCGAGGTCGACTTATTGTTCGCTCACGACTATCTTCTCGATGTAGATTGTGTTTGTTCTCTTTTTACAGGGAGACTTTACAAGCTATTTGAACATGGGGATATCTTCTTCGTCCATCGAAAGAATCGCTCTGCAAGAAAATAATCATTATAAATCTTTATCTTGTTTGTAGTAAGAACAAAACTTTTTACTTTGAAATGTCTTCATCAGTCATTTTAAGTTTGCTGAGCAAAATCGTGCAATTTTGTGCACGTCGTCATCATCAATCACAAAAAGAATTTTCGTCCTGGTCTTACCCATCAGTCTTAAATCCTCAATAGAACCATAATTCTAAAATGAGAAAAAAACATTTCAGTTCAGTTCGACTTCATCTATTTGAATAAGTTTGGTCTTACAATTACACCATTCTTTTGATATGCAGAAAACAACTTATATATGCAATCAAGTTCCATGTTGGTATACCATTTAGATTCATCAAGTTCACTTCACACTGTTCCTTGTACTTTGGCATCAGGAAGTTTTGATTAATTGAAACTTTTCAATGGGTTAGCGGCTGTAGCACATTTTTCTTGGCAGCCTCAAATTTTGGCTATGGGAAAAAAATTGATATTATATTGAAAATTGGAATGAACAAAATATAGTTTACATACCCTGTGTAACCGTTGGCGGTGGTGGAGCACCTGGACACGGTGGTGGAGGTGGAGCTGCAGCCATTGGGGGTGGTGGTGGTGGTATAAACTTTGGCACTGGTGGTGCCGGTGTGATACAGCTCCATTACATCCAGTCAGTCCAGCAACCTTCTGATCGTCTGGTATACTACCTTCTGTCACGAGTCTTTACAATCTTATTCTCTCCTGCTGTACATTCAAAAGGCTATGTTGCAAGTCTTCGGCCTTCAGATCAACATTTTGGGTGCTTTGCACAGCTTGTAAATGATTGCAAACATTTTATTAAAAAGATTATACAAATATTTTCTTCGCATTGTTTTAAAATATTTTATGTGTCAATTCATTTGACATTCTTGTCAAACAAACTGACCACTCACACGTATTCACAGATAGGAAAGCGTGGTGAAAAATTTTCTTTTACGGGAGGGGACGGACGAACTGGAAGTGGATGACCTGTGCCTACGGCCAAGTTCACACTTAACGAGATTGCGAAGTTCGTAAAGTAACCAAAAAAGTCAAATTGTAAAACTCATAGCTAAGGGTAGAAATCAAAAATTTGTTTAAAGTCTTTTCAATTTAACTAGCCGAATGAACAGTAAGTGGTAATTATAAAGTAAAAATTCAAAGTATTGAAACACTAAAAATATAAAGTCAAAGTAAAATCAGATGGTCGAAATAAACACCGATTGGAAAAAGTATCAATTTGCAAAAATCATCAAAGGAGAAATAAAAGGAGCAACTTGAATTTAAAGTAATATTTAAAGGCATAATTTGTGAAACATCTAGAGTGAAATTACTGTGGTGTAAAAATATTTAAGTGCATTTAAATTCAATAATCTTTAAAAAGAAATGTTTTCTTTGGTGTTCTTTTTTCATGAATTGGGGCAGAAAAAGAAAGAATCCACTGTCATGCGGACAGGGATGCAATCCAATCAGCGACCACATTCCCATTCAAAACGATAAAAGGCTTAATTTTGTGTATTACATCGTCCACGAACCAGGTCTGGCCAAGATACGCTCTGTGAAAATCAAATTGGAAAAAGCAAAAAGACAGAAAAAGACAATTATTGGTTTGGCTAAAGATTCATTTACTTGGGAGCTAATATCAAGCACAGAAAGTTATTTGAATTTAAAGACAAAGCCAGGTAAAATAAAATAAAGCAATTTTTGTTAGAATTTTAGTTGTGCAAGTTTTGGTAGAGGCACGCGATAATACGTGCCAAGAAAAAAGGCGCAATGTGCCTAGGTGACTAGAAAAGTCACGAGGACAATTTATGAAATCTACTTAAAGTCCTTGTCGATAGAATAAAGCGCAGGTGGTGGTAATATTTATTGAGAAACTTTGAGTTTTGATAAAAAAAAAATATGCATAAATTTATTCCACCTTACTTGATGAAACATACTAAAAATAATTTTTGTTCATACAGGCAGCTACTAACTAATCCGGGTGGTCTAGGACGCATAGCAATCTTCAGTGGAGGTGGGACATAAACTTGGAAAAAAGGTGTCCACCCACGCAAAGAATTGCTGGACGAAAAATCCGTCCACCCCGAGAAGATAGCCGCCTGGCGTTTTATATATAGCGGCATTTTGGATACAGAATGAAATTTCGATACGGAGCGAAATTTGATACATAGTGACATTTCTATATGAAGTAACATCTAACATGAAGCAGCATTTTACATTAACGGTGTCATAGCGAAATTTTAATATAAAGCACTTGGTTAATCAGATAAAATCATTTAATCAAGCAACAAGAGAAAAAGTTACGAAGCGGCTAGTAACCTATTTCATTGCTGGATCTTATCAACGAACATTATCCTGCTTCGGGAGCAGATTGAAGGTTTCTTTTCATCCAAAGAAGATCACCAACATAAGTACTGTTTTTCAAAAAGTTTGTTTCTATATACTTGAAACGAAGGTATGAGTTTTAAAATATATTTTCTTTAACATATGTATACAAAAA
Organism: Baccha elongata; assembly: GCA_951217065.1. Lineage (NCBI taxonomy): Eukaryota > Metazoa > Arthropoda > Insecta > Diptera > Syrphidae > Baccha > Baccha elongata. The sequence continues at coordinate 282,937 of CATNUY010000250.1, forward strand.
AAATATAAAATCCTTCGTCTTTATTCTATACATTCACTCGTATATGTTCAGTTACAACAGGTATTAAACCGCCGGAAACAAAAAAAAATATAAAAAAATTATTTCTTGGTATTTTTTCAATTTTGCAATTTTTATAGGTTAGGTTAGGTTTGCGGGTTGCTGTAGGAGAGCTAATAGCTCAGCCCCAGCACACTTAGGTCAATGTAGACCTATTGTGATGCCCATTTGAGGGTTTACCAATTCCTCCTCTTACCATACACGTGGTCGATATTTAGTTCCTTAGTTAATCCCGGGGTGTTCAACCATCCGTTTCCTCTTGCGAATCTATATAGATTTGTTATTGGGCACTCTGATAGTTCTTTGATGCTTTCGAAGAAGTATTTCCCCAGAGTTTTATTTCTTAGATGGCAGAGACTGGGGCAGTGACAGAGGTAGTGGGTTATATCCTCATGTTCTTCCTCGTCACTGCAACCTCTACATAGATCATTATCAGTTAGACGTAGTTTTTTGGCGTGATATCTTAGCATGTTATGGCCAGTTAAAACACCTACCAACGTCGATACTGACTTCCTGTCTTTTTGAATGATTGCATTCGTTCTATTTTTATCGTACTGCGGCCACAGTTTCCTAGCCACCTCACAAGTGTTTAAGTTTTCCATCTCGAGTTGGCTTTTGCTAGGATTTCACACATTATGTTAAGTTTGAGGTCGCATAACGGTGGTTTTACGCTTCTTTCTGATAGTTCTAGGCTAAGTGCTGAGCCTTTTCTTGCCAATTCATCGGCTTTTTCATTTCCCATGATGCCCGCGTGACCGGGGACCCAGCAGAGTGTTATATTATGCTGTGTGGCAAGAATTTTAAGCTCTTCGCGACAGCTTTTCACAAGCTTGGACTTTATTTCAACAGCAGAAATTGCTTTTATCGGTGCCTGGCTATCGATGAGAATGGTAATATCCTCTCGGGGTAGTGCCATCATTGATGCCACTCTGGCTGCTTTCGTTACTGCTAGAACCTCAGCTTGGAATACACTACTGTTATTGGGAAGTCTGATTGAGCCTTCTATATTCAGAGCTTCTGAGAAGAAGCCAGCCCCAGTACCTGTATCCATTTTTGAGCCGTCTGTAAAGATGGATTTGGTTGTAGGTTGTAGAACTTCATTATTAATCCACTCTTCTCTACTTGGGAACAAGCATTGGAATGGCCTTTCAAAATCTGTAAAGGGAACTATGTAGTCAGACTCTACATTTGTTCCTGTGTGGATGTTCAAAATTTCGGAGTGTCCAGTTACACTGGAACTCCAGAGATTAGATTGGCTAATCCTGGGAGCGCTTTTTGCTGCAGTTTCCTGCATATAAAGGTCAAGTGGCAGAAGGTTAAGTATGGTTTCTAAACCCGCCGTGGGTGTCGTGCGCAAGGCACTGGTTGATCCAATGCATGCAAGTCTCTGGATGTTAGTCAATGCCTTAAGGTTTGTAGCTTTGTTAGCGGCTTTCCACCAGACTAAGCATCCATACGTCAGTATCGGTCTCACTATCGCAGTGTACATCCATAGAATTACCTTGGGTTTTGGGCCCCAGTTTTTCCCAAAAATTCTGCTGCATGAGTAGAATGCGATGGATGCCTTTTTGACTCTATCTTGGACGTTCATTTTCCAGTTCAATTTCCTATCAAGTATGATTCCCAGGTATTTCGCGCTTTCGGATAACTTGAGGGGTGTGCCTTCAATTGATGGCAGATTGAATTGTGGAATTATTCGTTTGTTCGTGAATAGAACTAGTTCTGTTTTTTGGGGATTAATACCTAAGCCGCATTTTTGGGCCCATTTGTTCAGTGTGTTGATAGCTCTTTGGAGAATATCACTGATGGTGTCTAGGAATTTCCCCGTGGCCATTATGACTAGGTCATCTGCGTAGGCAATGACTTTTATCCCATTATTATTAAGCAGTACTAAGACCTCATTCACAACTAATATCCACAGTAGTGGTGAAATAACCCCGCCTTGGGGTGTACCTCTTGCGGCAGTCATTTTCAGTTCTGTGTTAGCGAGGGAGGTGTTTACATTTCTTTTGTTTAATAGGCTTAGTATTATTTGAGTAATACTGTTGTCAATGTTCATGCTTATTAAGTTTCTTTCTATAGCACTAGCCTCAACATTGTTGAAAGCGCCTTCAGTGTCTAGAAAGGCTGCTAATGTGTATTCTTTTTGATCGAGTGATTTGTCTATAGTACTGACTACTGCATGAAGGGCAGTTTCAACACTTTTTCCTTTCATGTACGCATGCTGGTTCTGGGATAAGGTTCCTGGATTGAGCATGCTACGTATAAATACATCGAGTAGTTTCTCGAATGTTTTAAGCACAAACGATGTTAGGCTTATTGGTCTGAAATCTTTTGGCGTAGTATGAGTTGGTTTACCGGCTTTGGGTATAAAAACAACTTTGACTTCTCGCCAAGTTGCAGGTATGTGTGTGTACAAAATACATCGCATGAATAGTTCTTTCAACACTGGTATTAACAGGTGCCTTGCCTTTTGAAGCATTATTGGATTAATACCATCAATGCCTGGTGATTTGTATAAGGAGAAGGAGTCAATTGCCCACTCTATTCCTTTCTCACTAATTACTTTTTCCGGGACTATATTATTGTGGGGATTTTCGTAATTGGCATCTGTGCCCGGCTCAGGCTGCGTTTTAACACACCCAGGAAAGTGTGTATTTAGTAGGAGTTCTATTTTTTCAGTACAGGATTGAGTCCATCTGCCACTGTTATCTATAAGATAGCCAGGGGTTACCGGTTCCTTTGAGATGACTTTTCTCAATCTTGCTGATTCAGAATATAACTCAATGCCATTGCAGAAAGTCCTCCAAGATGTTCGTTTTGCACTTTGGGTTGCATTTTTGAACTTTCTTTGACCTTCTTTGTAGCAATTTTTATACTACCTATTTGTACATTTTGATGTTTTTTTTGTAAATACTTGTATTTCTGTTCGACTACCGAACACTTAACTCATTAATGATAACGTAATAATCATATATTTTAATATTTGTGGTATTCAAAAAAAAAGAAAAGTAATTTGACTTTTTAATCCTTTTTGTAAAGAAATACCACCATCCAAGGAAAATTTTAGTTCCCTATAGAACGTGATTCAAAACAAAAAAAACTAAAACACCATACTTATACGTACCTACTTTATTGAAAGTAAAACAAACAAAAAAATTAATAAATTTTATTGGATACTTATAGCTCTGGGTTCAACAAGACTCATCGCATCGTGTCGTTCATGACTGCAAGTCGTTGATGCTACCCTATACTTTTCGACGAAGTCCAAAAGCATTACAAAAACAATTTTTTTACAATTAATGTTCATAATAAAACTTTTTTTTTGAAACAAATCATCTTTAACTTACATTGTCTTGTCTGGTCGTCGTGTGATATTGTGCACCTTCTCTCATCTTCGTTCCTTTATCTTAATAAATATTTTAAATATTTTTTTATCATATTATAACTATATTGAAATGATTTGATTTTTAATAACTTTTAATTTTTCAGCATTATGTTGATATTATTACATTTTTATATTTACATTTATAAAATCGAACTACTAAGATTTTAGTACGTTTCGATGAAACTTTGATTTTGATTTCGGGAAAGGGATATTTTGTGCAGACTTTTAGTCCAATGTTTTACACTCACTTTAAAACTTATCACTCGAAACATATTTACTCAACGATATTTGTTATTACTAAATTGATTCATTAAGCGAATCTCATTTAATTTTTCTTACAAATCATCACGCCTTAACTTCGTATACATTGTGTATACTCTAAGAGGTACAGAACGAGATCTTTTGAACTTATGGTCCAGCGGAAATTCTACCTTGACTGGCACCATCGAAAGTATGTGCAGAGTTAAGCGACCGACATAAAGGTTCAAGAGAATAAATGTTCATTTATTCGAATTGTATAACGATTTTTCATTTATTAATTACTTTCACTTCGCTCAAAATATTCGTCGGAATATTTTTGTCTCGTGCTGAGAGGGGAGGGGAAATATTTCCACCCTCAAAACATTCCGGACCTGAATAAGGTCTAATGATTTCTTTTATTATCTCTGAGATAATTGTAATTTTCTTTTGATATAATCACTTACTCTTTATATAAATCATCTTGGATAGTAGTTATTTTCTAAATTTTCATAGTGGATACTTTAACTTCATAAACTATTTGTAGTTAATATTATCTTTTGAAGTTTTTTTATGTAGATTTGCGAGTATAGAGTCATTACATTCCAATAGTTTTCTATGACTTTTTCTTTATATTCTTGATAACTTTTAAGGACTTTAGTAAATACTGTTATAATAACTTTTTACAATATACATTAGAATTCCAATAAGTTTATAGTAAAGTAATATAGACAGTTTATTTTTGGATTTTAAAATAAGAAGATATCTTAGTTAGATTTAAGATTTTGTGAATAAAAGTAATAATCTTATTAGAAGATAACAAATTCTTGCTCTTGATTTCTTGTATTATTGAAGTGTCAGAGCATTTGACACAGGACAGTTTATTTTTACTTTTCACACTTTGTTGTAACTTAAAATGGTAGTTTAAGGATAACAAAGATAAGGGGTCATGGCTGAGGATATCGAACCGGAACCTGGGGTTGATATTTTTCATCTTTAGCGACAGCGACGATCGCCAATACAACAACGACAAAAAAATCGATCTGGACGGGGATCGGTATTCTTATTTTAAGAATGAAGTAGGGTAGGCGCTGAATCTTCATATGAGGGATGTACCTGTACAAAATCACGCCAATAGGTACGTCATTGGGAAGGGTAGCGAGGAGAGTTAAATATCCTTTCGCGACTCTCGGACGGGAAGTTAGGCGATAAAGGGGGAAACAAATACGCCTGTTTCTCCCGCATTGAAGAGGGTTCCTGAAAATTCCTCGGATGACAATGAACATTAGGTTGGGTTATAGGGTTTAGCAATCCGAACGGACTATTATCACCAAGTCCTAACAACACAATTTTCTTTATTTTTCTAATAAATATTTCTATACTAAATCAAATTTTCTTCTGAACTGGCCCTCCGGCCCTTAGCTTTTAAGCTTAGCATTTTAATTATCTGAGTCGTCCAACATCTAGATTCCAGGTCCAACAAATATGTAAACCCACTACTCGCTTTTGCAGCACCGACTCTCTCCCCTGATGATTGAGCCAGCTGAAGCAATTTTTTAAGGACCTGTAGCAGCAGTCGAGCGGTAGTACCCTATATCTCCGAGATGAGCATCTATGTATTTCTTTAGGATGATTAGACTATTATCTCGTGGATATGTGATAGGTATTTGAATAGGAGCCTACAATTTTTGTATCTCTAGTTTTCGTTTTAGAATCTCAATCAAGTAAGTTCATCTGCCGAATGGCTTTAATCTCTATTAAGGTTAGGAGGGTTAAACAACTTCCTGAAACAAACTTCTTAGCAGATTCACTTTTCTTCAAAGATGATTAAGGTAATAAACGATAATAGTACTTTATTTACTATGGACAAGTAAATGAGTTATTAAGTTTTATGGCAACTTTTAAGGTTTTGATGACTCGTGTACATAACACCTAGGTACACGGAACACGATGGTTTGATGAACCGACCCAGGGACGGTCCTGCCCCCTCTAAATGACCTGATGCTTATTTAGAGGGGATAGGAACTGCTTCTGGCTTGGGGCATTGAATAATCGTGTTTAAAAATTTATGTGTAGTATACAGGAGATATTAGATATTTTCACCAAATTTTTGATCTCGAGTAATAACATCTTAACCTAGTGAACTTTCTAATATTCCACCAATGAAAGCTGATTCGCCAACAATAAAACATTTTTGGGTCTATTATCATCCCAACTTATAACTTTCATGTAGTTACATGAGAACTTCCTTTTGTTGAACAGCTTGAGTCTCTGGTTTTTGGTTTTATTTCGTATTTTGCGTGTAAGCTACCTGTTTTTGAGTATTTCTTTCAGTAAATATTATGTCACTTAACATCGCAACTGCAACATTTCCCAAGTGTGGAAATTTTCGCAAGGACGAAATTTTGAAATCATGACTTTTTGATTTTGAAGTTTCGGTTCCTGTTGACACGGCATGATGTGTGATGAGAGAAAATTTTTTTTCCATTACATATATTGGCGCCCAACGTGGGGCAGTGAATTTTCGCAGACGCGGAAATTTTCGCAAAGACGAAATTCATATACTTAGTCTAACAATCTTTGGGTTTCGGTCCCATGAGCGCGAGGTTGTTTTAATGAAAGTTTGGCCAGTTTTTTTTTCATTACATATATTGGCGCCCGAACGTGTGGGGCTCGGAGAATTTTGTTTTTCAAAATTTCAGAAGAAATTTTCAAATTGTATAGAAAATTTTTTTTTAAGTGTTTTAAATTTTTTTTTTAAATCATCAAGTTAGTTTTTGTTTTGATTAGATAATCTTTTTAGAGATTTACCATCGAGGGGTAGGCGACTTATGTGTCGGCCGGTGATTGGTGGATCTAGGTCCTGATCACGTCTGTAGCGATAACCAGATCAATTACTCCTTCACTCTCTGAAAATTGATCATGAATAGTAAGAGATTTTTCGAGATTGGATGTCCGTGTTGGATGTAAATTTATCCAACAGCTGTAGCTTCTAACAAGAATTATTTCTGACTTTTATGAAGTCTTTTCTTTTTTAGCGTTTGTTCTTTCGACCGGTGAATGGTCGACTTGTATACTATTTATGTCAGCTGCTAAAGCCAAATAGTGAAAATACAAGAAAAGAAATATCCACACAATTAATTACTTTAATAACATCATAAGCACTCGAAAGAGTACAGTAGTAATTTTTCCGCCGATTCACTTCGATAAGTTTTTCCAATCTTTTGTCCGCTAAGGGAAGTATTTTTCAATAGGTCTGTAGCGATAGAAGGATAAAATGAAAGGAAGGGATAGTTGGAGAAGATTACTAATGTTTGGAAGATAAGGGAAGTTCATGTGTCCGCCCTAAATTTTTTGTTGTTGTTGTTGTCGGAGAACTCGCTGGGAGGTGTAAGGATTCCAGTCATGACTCCGAATCTATTATGAAAAAATACACCTATATAAAAATTAAGATTTATTTTTTGAAAAACAATTTTCAAGTCATTTAATAAATTAGTTATATACATGTCTAGTGGCAATTAAGTTAGTTATTTTGGAAGTAAATTTTTCACCATATTTGATGAAGTCAATTTTTTTGTATTTAGATGCTGGTAGCACAAAACTTTTTAGATTTAGTATGCTGGTAGCACAAAACTTTTTGTATTTAGTATGCTGGTAGCACAATAGTAAGATATAGTATGCTAACAACACAATTTTCTTTATTTTTCTAATAAATATTTCTATACTAAATCAAATTTTCTTCTGAACTGGCCCTCCGGCCCTTAGCTTTTAAGCTTAGCATTTTAATTATCTGAGTCGTCCATCATCTAGATTCCAGGTCCAACAAATATGTAAACCCACTACTCGCTTTTGCAGCACCGACTCTCTCCCCTGATGATTGAGCCAGCTGAAGCAATTTTTTAAGGACCTGTAGCAGCAGTCGAGCGGTAGTACCCTATATCTCCGAGATGAGCATCTATGTATTTCTTTAGGATGATTAGACTATTATCTCGTGGATATGTGATAGGTATTTGAATAGGAGCCTACAATTTTTGTATCTCTAGTTTTCGTTTTAGAATCTCAATCAAGTAAGTTCATCTGCCGAATGGCTTTAATCTCTATTAAGGTTAGGAGGGTTAAACAACTTCCTGAAACAAACTTCTTAGCAGATTCACTTTTCTTCAAAGATGATTAAGGTAATAAACGATAATAGTACTTTATTTACTATGGACAAGTAAATGAGTTATTAAGTTTTATGGCAACTTTTAAGGTTTTGATGACTCGTGTACATAACACCTAGGTACACGGAACACGATGGTTTGATGAACCGACCCAGGGACGGTCCTGCCCCCTCTAAATGACCTGATGCTTATTTAGAGGGGATAGGAACTGCTTCTGGCTTGGGGCATTGAATAATCGTGTTTAAAAATTTATGTGTAGTATACAGGAGATATTAGATATTTTCACCAAATTTTTGATCTCGAGTAATAACATCTTAACCTAGTGAACTTTCTAATATTCCACCAATGAAAGCTGATTCGCCAACAATAAAACATTTTTGGGTCTATTATCATCCCAACTTATAACTTTCATGTAGTTACATGAGAACTTCCTTTTGTTGAACAGCTTGAGTCTCTGGTTTTTGGTTTTATTTCGTATTTTGCGTGTAAGCTACCTGTTTTTGAGTATTTCTTTCAGTAAATATTATGTCACTTAACATCGCAACTGCAACATTTCCCAAGTGTGGAAATTTTCGCAAGGACGAAATTTTGAAATCATGACTTTTTGATTTTGAAGTTTCGGTTCCTGTTGACACGGCATGATGTGTGATGAGAGAAAATTTTTTTTCCATTACATATATTGGCGCCCAACGTGGGGCAGTGAATTTTCGCAGACGCGGAAATTTTCGCAAAGACGAAATTCATATACTTAGTCTAACAATCTTTGGGTTTCGGTCCCATGAGCGCGAGGTTGTTTTAATGAAAGTTTGGCCAGTTTTTTTTCCATTACATATATTGGCGCCCGAACGTGTGGGGCTCGGAGAATTTTGTTTTTCAAAATTTCAGAAGAAATTTTCAAATTGTATAGAAAATTTTTTTTTAAGTGTTTTAAATTTTTTTTTTAAATCATCAAGTTAGTTTTTGTTTTGATTAGATAATCTTTTTAGAGATTTACCATCGAGGGGTAGGCGACTTATGTGTCGGCCGGTGATTGGTGGATCTAGGTCCTGATCACGTCTGTAGCGATAACCAGATCAATTACTCCTTCACTCTCTGAAAATTGATCATGAATAGTAAGAGATTTTTCGAGATTGGATGTCCGTGTTGGATGTAAATTTATCCAACAGCTGTAGCTTCTAACAAGAATTATTTCTGACTTTTATGAAGTCTTTTCTTTTTTAGCGTTTGTTCTTTCGACCGGTGAATGGTCGACTTGTATACTATTTATGTCAGCTGCTAAAGCCAAATAGTGAAAATACAAGAAAAGAAATATCCACACAATTAATTACTTTAATAACATCATTAGCACTCGAAAGAGTACAGTAGTAATTTTTCCGCCGATTCACTTCGATAAGTTTTTCCAATCTTTTGTCCGCTAAGGGAAGTATTTTTCAATAGGTCTGTAGCGATAGAAGGATAAAATGAAAGGAAGGGATAGTTGGAGAAGATTACTAATGTTTGGAAGATAAGAGTTCATGTGTCCGCCCTAAATTTTTTGTTGTTGTTGTTGTCGGAGAACTCGCTGGGAGGTGTAAGGATTCCAGTCATGACTCCGAATCTATTATGAAAAAATACACCTATATAAAAATTAAGATTTATTTTTTGAAAAACAATTTTCAAGTCATTTAATAAATTAGTTATATACATGTCTAGTGGCAATTAAGTTAGTTATTTTGGAAGTAAATTTTTCACCATATTTGATGAAGTCAATTTTTTTGTATTTAGATGCTGGTAGCACAAAACTTTTTAGATTTAGTATGCTGGTAGCACAAAACTTTTTGTATTTAGTATGCTGGTAGCACAATAGTAAGATATAGTATGCTAACAACACAATTTTCTTTATTTTTCTAATAAATATTTCTATACTAAATCAAATTTTCTTCTGAACTGGCCCTCCGGCCCTTAGCTTTTAAGCTTAGCATTTTAATTATCTGAGTCGTCCAACATCTAGATTCCAGGTCCAACAAATATGTAAACCCACTACTCGCTTTTGCAGCACCGACTCTCTCCCCTGATGATTGAGCCAGCTGAAGCAATTTTTTAAGGACCTGTAGCAGCAGTCGAGCGGTAGTACCCTATATCTCCGAGATGAGCATCTATGTATTTCTTTAGGATGATTAGACTATTATCTCGTGGATATGTGATAGGTATTTGAATAGGAGCCTACAATTTTTGTATCTCTAGTTTTCGTTTTAGAATCTCAATCAAGTAAGTTCATCTGCCGAATGGCTTTAATCTCTATTAAGGTTAGGAGGGTTAAACAACTTCCTGAAACAAACTTCTTAGCAGATTCACTTTTCTTCAAAGATGATTAAGGTAATAAACGATAATAGTACTTTATTTACTATGGACAAGTAAATGAGTTATTAAGTTTTATGGCAACTTTTAAGGTTTTGATGACTCGTGTACATAACACCTAGGTACACGGAACACGATGGTTTGATGAACCGACCCAGGGACGGTCCTGCCCCCTCTAAATGACCTGATGCTTATTTAGAGGGGATAGGAACTGCTTCTGGCTTGGGGCATTGAATAATCGTGTTTAAAAATTTATGTGTAGTATACAGGAGATATTAGATATTTTCACCAAATTTTTGATCTCGAGTAATAACATCTTAACCTAGTGAACTTTCTAATATTCCACCAATGAAAGCTGATTCGCCAACAGTAAAACATTTTTGGGTCTATTATCATCCCAACTTATAACTTTCATGTAGTTACATGAGAACTTCCTTTTGTTGAACAGCTTGAGTCTCTGGTTTTTGGTTTTATTTCGTATTTTGCGTGTAAGCTACCTGTTTTTGAGTATTTCTTTCAGTAAATATTATGTCACTTAACATCGCAACTGCAACATTTCCCAAGTGTGGAAATTTTCGCAAGGACGAAATTTTGAAATCATGACTTTTTGATTTTGAAGTTTCGGTTCCTGTTGACACGGCATGATGTGTGATGAGAGAAAATTTTTTTTCCATTACATATATTGGCGCCCAACGTGGGGCAGTGAATTTTCGCAGACGCGGAAATTTTCGCAAAGACGAAATTCATATACTTAGTCTAACAATCTTTGGGTTTCGGTCCCATGAGCGCGAGGTTGTTTTAATGAAAGTTTGGCCAGTTTTTTTTCCATTACATATATTGGCGCCCGAACGTGTGGGGCTCGGAGAATTTTGTTTTTCAAAATTTCAGAAGAAATTTTCAAATTGTATAGAAAATTTTTTTTTAAGTGTTTTAAATTTTTTTTTTAAATCATCAAGTTAGTTTTTGTTTTGATTAGATAATCTTTTTAGAGATTTACCATCGAGGGGTAGGCGACTTATGTGTCGGCCGGTGATTGGTGGATCTAGGTCCTGATCACGTCTGTAGCGATAACCAGATCAATTACTCCTTCACTCTCTGAAAATTGATCATGAATAGTAAGAGATTTTTCGAGATTGGATGTCCGTGTTGGATGTAAATTTATCCAACAGCTGTAGCTTCTAACAAGAATTATTTCTGACTTTTATGAAGTCTTTTCTTTTTTAGCGTTTGTTCTTTCGACCGGTGAATGGTCGACTTGTATACTATTTATGTCAGCTGCTAAAGCCAAATAGTGAAAATACAAGAAAAGAAATATCCACACAATTAATTACTTTAATAACATCATTAGCACTCGAAAGAGTACAGTAGTAATTTTTCCGCCGATTCACTTCGATAAGTTTTTCCAATCTTTTGTCCGCTAAGGGAAGTATTTTTCAATAGGTCTGTAGCGATAGAAGGATAAAATGAAAGGAAGGGATAGTTGGAGAAGATTACTAATGTTTGGAAGATAAGGGAAGTTCATGTGTCCGCCCTAAATTTTTTGTTGTTGTTGTTGTCGGAGAACTCGCTGGGAGGTGTAAGGATTCCAGTCATGACTCCGAATCTATTATGAAAAAATACACCTATATAAAAATTAAGATTTATTTTTTGAAAAACAATTTTCAAGTCATTTAATAAATTAGTTATATACATGTCTAGTGGCAATTAAGTTAGTTATTTTGGAAGTAAATTTTTCACCATATTTGATGACAAATTATTAAGTCAATTTTTTTGTATTTAGATGCTGGTAGCACAAAACTTTTTAGATTTAGTATGCTGGTAGCACAAAACTTTTTGTATTTAGTATGCTGGTAGCACAATAGTATGATATAGTATGCTGGTAGCACAATATTAAGATTTAGTATGCTGGTAGCACAATATTAAGATTTAGAATGCTGGTAGCACAATATTTTAAGATTTAGTATTCTGGTAGCATAATATTTTAGTATATAGATTGCTGGTAGCACAAAATTTAGTATTTAGATTGCTGGTAGCACAAACTTTTAGTATATAGATTGTTGGTAGCACAAACTTTTAGTATATAGATTACTGGTAGCACAAAATTTAGCATTTAGATATTAGTTTTGAGCATTTTTTTTTTATTAAGATTTTTATAGGAATTTAGTTCAAGATATTTGAAAAACTCAAATTTTTTTTTTGATATTCGGCAAATTTAATAAATGAATATTATTAACGTTTAGGTATTTAGTCAAGTTAATTTTTTTTAGATACACATTCAAGTCTTTTTAGTCGAAGTTTTTTTTTTAATATTTAGGGGTTTACCCACCAAGAAGACTTAGGTTAAGTTTAGATAGTAAGATATAGTAGGTAGATAGTAAGATATAGTAGGTAGAAGTTAAGATATCGTAGGTATTAGTTAAGGCAAATAGAGATAGAATTCTTTTTTTGAACTCTAGAAACAAACATTTTCTTTTTATATACTTCATAAAATTCTTATTGGACAATTCACATTAAACACCAATCCCAATGGGAAGAAAAAAAGGTTTAACGTCTGACGGTAAAGGGAATCGAAGACAATCGGATCCCAAGTCCCCAAAAGCACATCGAGCTGCTAATCCCGAACCACACAACACCAGGTTCCGTAAGAATCAGGATTTATTCCACAATATGACGATGGAGGCAGGCGATGCAGTGGACGAAAGTCAAATGGAGGAAGCAGGCCCATCCCAAACCGAACGACATGACACGGAAAGAGTGCGCATACTGTCGAATGAAACCTTGAGGACACCAGAAAATCAACTACATGCAGGAAGGACTCCACTAAAGCAAGACGAAGAATATGAAACCTATATTAAGGAAGTCTTTTTTGCAGCGGTCGGCCTCAATCGAGCTGAGGACCGAAAAGCTCTACAGGATTCGCTTGCACAAAGTCAAGCGATACTGTTGGAAAAAGTAAACGAGCCTATGCGTAATGCTTTATCGCAATTTAGCATCCAGAGACAAACTGCAGCACCCCTTGTTCCACTTTGTGACCAACCAACGCCAAATCAACCGAATTTTACTAACTTGAGAGAGCCAACTGCAAACCTAGGACCTAATATACCGGAGTTTCCAAGAGTATGGCCAAATAGAGCCGCCTCAATAACACGGAGGGATGGTAACCGTAATGCTGAACCCGATTTTTACGAACAGCTTAATAGGATTCAGTTAAGCAATACTTCAGCCAACCGAGACACAAGAATTCCTATGACTTCACCTGCTGCATCAATGTATCGATCACCTCACTACCAGAAATGGGGAATTTCATTTAATTCAAAAAATATGACGGTAGACGAATTTTTGTTCAGGCTGGACAAAGTAAAAGATAGCTATGGCGCTTCGTGGGATGAGATCGTTTCAAATGTCCACCACTTCGTCAGCGGGCCAGCAGAGGCCTGGTATTGGATATATTTGAAAAGTTATCCACAAACATCATGTATTGCACTAAAGTTAGCTCTCTTAGATCACTACGGCAGCCTGGAAACCGATTCTGAGATTTCAAGACAGTTGGCAGAAAGGAAACAAGCTCCTGGAGAAAGTTTTGATACTTTTTATGATGCCCTGTTGAAATTGAATTCAAAGATGAAGAATCCACGGCCCAACGAAGAATTAGCCGAAATAATTAAGCAGAATGTTCGACGCCGGATGGGTGAATTTTTGCTTACTTTTAGAACTACGAGACTGGCAGATTTAGTATACACATGCAGAGAAATGGAGCGATACCTCACCCAACACGAGCCAATGCGACCTAGGATGCCACCTATCTATAACAACCAGGTGCGAAAGCAGGTGAATGAAATAGAAATACAAACCGAACCGGATCAGGAGGACATGTCTTTAGCGGTAGAAGCTTTTCAAAGAAATCGAATCAAAGACACCAAAATCAATTTCGACAATGCTATGTGTTGGAATTGTCGCAAAACAGGTCATATTTTTCTCGATTGCACAGAACCTCAGCACAAAATATTCTGCTACCGTACCGTGGAAAACCAGATATACTATCACCCAATTGCTTAAAGTGTAAAGGAAACCAGACATTGAGTCAGTGTTCATCCGAGAGGGAGCTGACCATGATGGGCAACTCGGGAAGTCCCAATTAGAATCTTTACCCATATTATCAGTTATGGGTAAAGATTCTAATTTTAAAAAAACCCAGAAACCCTTAACATTATTAATACCAACTCAAAAATAACTGCAATTCCCAAATTAAGACCACTTAAATCTCTTCATCAGAGACAAATAGATTACGCTGAAGCGCGTAAACGTATATATACCTATCCTAAACACCTAAACAAAATAGAAAAGTTAAGAAATAGATTAATTCAAAAACGTAAATTATATCAAGCAATAAACATAGCCGAAGTAGAATGTCTGAAAGATGATCCACAAGCCTACTTAAAAGTAGAACTATTTAACAATAAATGGCTTGGTCTACTCAACTCTGGAGCGAGCATTAGTTGCCTCGGTAACGGTGCCGCGAAATATATTGAAGATGCTAAAGTTCCATATAGAAAATTCGATTCTTATATATTTACTGCTTATGGAACAAAACAGCGTATAGCTGGAGTGGTCACTACGAACATTAGGTAGAAAGATCTAGTTCTTCCGATCGAATTGTACATAGTACCATCTCTAGCGCAGGATTTATATTTAGGCATAGATTTTTAGAAACTATTTAAAATAGGTCCCCAAGTTATATCTTCATTAGACATAGTTACCGAGACAACAACCGGTCAGGCAAATAAGCAGGAAAGTCTCCTATCCGTAGAGGAATCTACTATTCTTCAAAATACTATTAAGCTATTTCCGTCATTCGCCGTTCGAGGTCTCGGACGGACTCATTTGATGGAACATTCAATAGATACAGGTGACGCAGAGCCCATAAAGCAACATCACTATCCCATATCACCAGCAGTACAAAGCCTTGTGTACACGGAGTTGGATCGTATGATCTCGTTAGGTGTTATCGAGGGAAGTCAGAGCGAATGGTCAGTCGAACTGGTGAGAAAACCCGGCAAAAACCGACTATGTCTCGACTTCCGAAAAGTTAACGCCGTAACGAAAAAAAATGCGAATCCAATTGCGCAAATTGAAGGATTGCTAGCACGCCTTTCGGAGACACGTTATATTTCTAGCGTGGATTTGAAAGACGCCTACTGGCAAGTGCCCCTGGAGAAAGAATCACGAGAGAAGACAGCGTTTACAGTCCCAGGTAGACTACTGTATCAGTTCAAAGTGATGCCGTTCGGACTTTCGAACGCAGCGCAAAGCTTGACGAGTTTAATGGACAAGGTAATTCCTCGTGAGTTGAGAGACCAGGTGTTCATTTACCTCGATGACTTATTAGTTATTTCGAAAGATTTTAACGATCATATTTCAGTTCTATCTAAGGTAGCAAAACATTTAACAAATGCTGGCTTAACGATTAACGTTGAAAAATCAAAATTTTGTTTTAAAGAATTACAGTACTTAGGTTATATTTTTGGGCAAGGTTGCTTGAAGACCGATCTGAACAAAGTGTCTGTGGTATTGGAATTTCCTGTACCGGCCACTATACGTCAAGTCCGTCGTTTTCTAGGAATGGCTGGATGGTACAGACGATTCATAGAGAATTTCTCTACATTAACGGCACCAAAATCAGACACTTTGAAGAAGAGAACTAAGTTCGAGTTTAGCACCGAAGCCATATCAGCATTAACAGCTTCTAACTGTTAAAAAAGTTTTAACGTCAGCAACAGTATTAATCAATCCTGATTTTAATAAACAGTTTATAATTTGTTGTGACGCCTCATACACAGGGATAGGGTGTGTCTTATGTCAGTTAGATGAGGAGGGGAATGAGAAACCAATATACTTCTACTCACAAAAACTAAATTCTGCACAACGCAACTACACCGTGACTGAGAGAGAGTTCTTGGCCGCTGTCCAAGGGATTTACAAATTCCGTCCGTATGTCGAAGGATATAAATTCTGAGTGATAACCGACCATGCGAGTCTACGGTGGTTAATGAAATTGAAGGACCCAACAGAAAGGCTAGCTCGTTGGAGCCTAAAGCTTCAAAGTTTTGACTTCGAAGTGATTCACAGGCGTGGTTCTCAGCACCATGTGCTAGACGCTTTGTCGAGGGTCTATGAGGTAGACGCACTAGGTGTTGAGAAACCCATTCCTGTGACTATGGCGACTAACATATGTAACGCTTTATATATTGATCTAGAAGATCCAGCTTTTAAGTCCAAAGAATATAGTCAAATCATTTCTCATGTCAGCGACAATAAAGATCGTTTACCGGATCTATAAATATCCGATAATTTTGTGTACAAACGAGTCAAACATTCCACCGGGAATCCTCTTCGGGATGACTTGACATGGAAGCTTTGGGTTCCATCCCAGCTAACTGGAAAGTTGATAGAGCAGGCTCATTGTCCACCTAGATCGTCGCATGGAGGTATCGCAAAGACACTATATCGTCTTCGGCAGGAATTTCATTGGCCGGCTATGAGCAGCCAAGTGAAGCTATATATAAATAACTGTGACATATGCAAAAGGACCAAAGCTCCAAATTGTACTTTACTTACAGAGATGGGTAAAGCATTCACAGTGGACAGACCGTTCCAGCATTTATATGTAGATTTCTTAGGGCCATATCCTAGATCTAGAAGGGGGAATACCTTCATAGTCATCGCTCTCGATCAGTTAACGAAATTTGTGCTTATAAAGCCATTGAAAAAAGCGAATTCAAATGAGTTAACTAAGTTTCTTACCGAGGAAGTATTTTTAATGTTTGGGGTTCCGGAAACTCTGTTATCCGACAACGGGTCTCAATTTATCAGTAAAGACTTCGGGACTTGTTTAAATAATTTCGACATTACACATGTCAAAACAGCTTCGTATGCTCCACAAGCAAATGCGAGTGAGAGGGTCAATCGATCCATTTTAAGTGCTATACGCGCATATATAGACCCGAAGCAAACTAATTGGGATGTTCATTTATCTGCAATCAGTAGTGCTTTAAGCACAACCATACACAGTGTGATAGGCATGTTTCCTTATGAGGCTCTATTCGGTCAGCAAATAGTTGAACACGGTTCAGACTACCATCTGTTGAGAAGGTTAGATGGGTTAAATCAGGCAGAAATTAATTGGTTACCTAAAGCAGCTAAAATTGGAATATTGCTTGCTTATTTGAAAACGGCATTGAATCAATCTCACGAAAACTACGAGCATAATTACAATTTAAGAAGTAAATTAACAGCATATCAAGTAGGCGACAAAGTGTATAAAAGGGATTTCACACTTAGCAGCGCAGCCAAACATAACGCTAAATTAAGTCCTAAATTCTTGAAGGCCTATGTGACGAAAATCGTTGGTAATAACCCCTCCGAGTCAAAGATGAAAAAGGATTCGAAATGGTAGTGCATACCAAAGATTTAAGAAAGTAACGTGATAAGTGATTGAGAGTAATTCAACATAACCGGCTCACTCAGCTGAGCATGAGACAAATGGGTCGTGGGTATAAGCTTCAGAATTTTGGGAGATACATTTGATTATTATGATAAAACTTCTTTTCTTTTCCATAGTCGTTGTACGTGTTGGCACTACATACAACGAATATGATTTGTAGGAAAATCTATCTCAGTCACCACGACAGAGATCATTACATTCTTTTCGAGTAATACATTATGAGTATTTTAAAAGTCAATCCATTTTAAAAAATTTCTACAGTCGAGACATTTCATCTTTTTTATTATCATCATACCAAATGCCATGGTGTATGTGGTAAAATAACTTAGTGCGGACAAATCATGTTAGTTCATATACTCACCATCTCTTCAACTTCCAACACTACCTCTATCGGAATATATTTGCAACCAGGAAAAGGGCACACTCCTTAAATAAAATATATTTTCCACGAACATTTTGTTGTAATGTCAAGAAAAAGGAGGAAATGGAGGAAAATGGAGGCAATTTCGCTTAGAAACGAACGACATCATAAGGGTGGACGGAGACAACCAGAGAGACGTGAGGAAACCTAACGAAAAGGCGGACCACCTTAGTGATGAGTTATGAGGAAAACGTACTATGCAGAATGGGCAGAAATCTAGACGTCCCCCAGGACGTGGTAAAATGTATGTATATGTAAAAGATTTATAGTTTCTCATAAAATATATATTACCTACCATAAATACATAATTAGAAGAATTAGAGTTAGATTTAATGTCTGAACTGAGTCAAAAGAACATGTTTCTTCATTTTGAATAAAAGTAAATCGAGAGGCGATAAACGATTTTGTGATCTTTCGCGGAAGTAATTTTGAGTAAACAGAAGAAAAAGACCATTGAGGTACATAGATAGAATAGTAATCTAAAGATAATTAAATTTTCTTTTACTCAGGCAAAACGAGAAATCAGTAGGCAAAAATTTAGTACTGACAGGAATAAGAATAGATAAATGTCAAAATCTAAAGAATACTTATCTGGGATACAAACTGGAAATTATGGTGTATTCAATCGCTAACGTCATCTACTTCAATCTAAAAGTTAAATTATTGATCCAAAGTTTAATGAACCTCTTTCGATAAATGAGTGAAAAGAGTACGAATTAATAATATAGTGGAGAAAATATAAGAGTTACGATTATTTACGACTACCGAACGTACGAACCAGCTGGATAAAGTAATTTTTTTTATAAGTCTAGTACTTACCAAATTTTTCACTTCCATGGTTCAGAAAAATTCATTATCTGAAAATTATGATAGTAAAAGTATGATCATAATGAAGTATTGTTGACTTATAGATTCATCTATTAGAGATATTGTCTGGAATCAAGAATTACTATACTTACCCAAGGTTCAACTCAAAATGTCCAAAGAGTTCATATCTGAAAATAAATATATTGTTTACCTCATAAAATTTATTTAGTGTCAATAATCGGCAAAATCAGTAATTATTTTTCACTAGGAATAGTTAAAACGCATAAACAAAAATAGTTTACTACCTCACGATACATCTAGTGTAAACAGTCGCACGGCAGTAGTAGAATTCACGTTGTAGTAGATCAGTTTGATAAAGGAGCAACTTACCTACGGCCATAGAATAATAAATAAATAGAACATCAACTCAGGAGGCTCCACCCACTTTTACCTACAAACTTTCAAATCGGCACTATTAAACGTCTGTGTGCGTGCGCCCTTGCATTTCAAATGGGACTGTCAAGTTTGGCCTACCACTACATTCATGAAATACTGCCGATTGGTGAAAAAGTAAAAAGGCTCCATTTTGTATTGAATTTTTCAAATAAAATTTTCAAAATAATCCGTTGGCATCCGTTGGAGCGGGAAATAAACTCGAAATAAACATTTTGCTTCTTAAAATCATTTTTCTAACTACGATTTCAATAAGAAATGATGTAAAACATGACGAAATAGTTTTTGAACTTATTTTAGATGTTTATTTATCTAACTACAAATCAAAATAAAAATTAGCACATAGTGTGAACGCACCATCGCAAGTGTTTCACCACAAGTCACCCCCTTAAGTCTTTTTTTTTACTGTGGGCAGTTGAACGTAACTGACATCTATAATCTGACAGTTAAATGACAGTCTGAAGTTTTGTATTTGGTTTGCAAATATTTGCAACCTTCGCCTTAAACGGGCAAATTTTATATTTTTTAATATAAAATATAAAGTTATCTTTTATCAAAGTGATTAGTTTTTGTATTTAAAACAAATATAATTAATAGAACTATTGGTACTACAAGGAAAACTGTCCTTCAGAAATGCTTTTCCTGGGAAAGAGGTTAGTAAATTATAACTTACTCCCAAAAACAAAAATGAAAATGCAAACCTCTTTATAATTTAATTCTTTTGACGAAAATAATCTTTTCCGAGGAAGTTATGCAGTGCACCATTCCGTACATGTATCAGTTGCTACCACAACCATTGGCCAGTTCAAACATGATTGTTGAATTTTTTGATCCACATGAGGTAAGAATTTAATGTTTTAATGAAAATTTAACTATTAACTTTTTTCTTCTTTTTTTTAGATTGCTCTTGTTTTAAATGGAATGCATATGGGATTATCTCAAGGACAATGTACCAACACCGCATAAAAGTTAATTCAGGAACCGATTTGTTGTGTCCATACATGCAAAAACAGATGCCCCGTATAAGTCAAAAAATTATTGAATTTGGTGTACAGCAAGAACTTGTGTCCTTTGCTTTTTAATACAGGCCTTGATTTTCTATTTAGAGATAAGGTGACGGGCACATAAGTGAATGTTTTATTCTTTTGTAACGATGGAGGCATATACTAAGTGAAGATTCTACATCTTTACCACAAGCACTAAAAAAAACTAAAAAAAATCTAGCAGCTTACCAGATGGATGAGATCGAACTTCTCTGGAAACACTCCAATGTAATAATTTATCGAGAAATCAGAATAATCTAACCAGGCAAAATGTTCTCTAAGGTCAACTCGGCAAACTCCACAGCTATCTCTTGGATTAACCAGTTCAGTGGGACAGTTTTGGTCTCAGTCAAGATTATTAACATGGTCGGAAATAAAAAGAAACGATAATTAAGAAGTTCGTCATCTAGAAATGCCATCGACCCTTTTTTATACCAATTTCGGCTGAAGCCCTAAAAGTATGTACATACATATGTATGTATGTGTTTTTTAACCTTTGACAAATATTAAAAACAAAAATATTAAATACTTGTTTAAATTAGTTTTTTTTTTTTAATGTAGTACATTAATTTTTATTTTTCTTAAAATAAATACTCTTCAGTGCAATTTATATTCATGGACTTTTAATTTTATTATTGTTTATTGTACTATTCGATTCGTAATAGAATATCAGTTGTTTGACTGACCATTCTTTGTTCCATCAATTTCATTTTTATTGATTGAATTTTTGAACAACAATTTTGTTTTATATTTATTTATTTTTTTTAAAATAAAACATTTGTTTCAAAGACAAAGTTTCAATCAGCTTCATTCAGATTTACACCGGAAAATGTTTTTCCATAAAAAAGCAGTACCACAGAGTAGTGGAGACTTGAACCGGTTATCTACCAAGTCAAGTTATGCCATGATGTTTTTTTTTTTTTCATTCTTGATTTACAAGGAAATTCCGAAAATTGCCCATCGTTTGAGCGCGGCTCCGATTTTACGGGGTCAAAACCACAACAGTTTTTCGTAAATATCTCCTAAACTTTTACTTTAAGAGAAAAATCGTTGTAGGGAAACTTTTAGCTTAGACAGGTTAGATCGAATTCAAAATATACGATATTATTTTTAATGATTTATTTATAATCTAATTCCAATATAAAGATTTTCATAATATTACATAATTCCGTTCTAATAAAATTGTATTGCAATAATTTTTGTTTCTTTTGTATCTTTTTCTTAAAAAAGAATCTTAAATATGTGAAATAAAAATGGGATCCTGTTTCCATTCGGTTTAAATTTTTCTTTTCAAATTTGAAAAGACTAATATTTTCAAAAGGATAATATAATATTTTTTGTTCATAAAAAGTACAATAATTATTAGTACTTACAACTACATAGGCAAGAAAATAATACAAAATTTAAATAAGCTGTTAATAAACCGAAGTATGTACATAAAAAAATTGGAAAAATTCATTCAGGCTCAAAAATTTACAAATAATTTTTTTTTTTATGAAATAAAGATTACAACTTTGATATTTTACAAAAAAAAAGTACGTTTTTGGACCAAAGTCCATTTAAGTGTTCGCGTATATAAAAAAAAAACAACTCCATCATCTATATCAAGAGTAATAAATACTACCCAAGTATGACTTGATTAAGTCAAACTTCTTTACCTAAATTTAGCAAACTATGTTTCGTTACTGTCGAGGTCGACTTATTGTTCGCTCACGACTATCTTCTCGATGTAGATTGTGTTTGTTCTCTTTTTACAGGGAGACTTTACAAGCGATTTGAACATGGGGATATCTTCTTCGTCCATCGAAAGAATCGCTCTGCAAGAAAAAAATCATTATAAATCTTTATCTTGTTTGTAGTAAGAACAAAACTTTTTACTTTGAAATGTCTTCATCAGTCATTTTAAGTTTGCTGAGCAAAATCGTGCAATTTTGTGCACGTCGTCATCATCAATCACAAAAAGAATTTTCGTCCTGGTCTTACCCATCAGTCTTAAATCCTCAATAGAACCATCATTCTAAAATAAGAAAAAAACATTTCAGTTCAGTTCGACTTCATCTATTTGAATAAGTTTGGTCTTACAATTACACCATTCTTTTGATATGCAGAAAACAACTTATATATGCAATCAAGTTCCATGTTGGTATACCATTTAGATTCATCAAGTTCACTTCACACTGTTCCTTGTACTTTGGCATCAGGAAGTTTTGATTAATTGAAACTTTTCAATGGGTTAGCGGCTGTAGCACATTTTTCTTGGCAGCCTCAAATTTTGGCTATGGGAAAAAAATTGATATTATATTGAAAATTGGAATGAACAAAATATAGTTTACATACCCTGTGTAACCGTTGGTGGTGGTGGAGCACCTGTACACGGTGGTGGAGGTGGAGCTGCAGCCATTGGGGGTGGTGGTGGTGGTATAAACTTTGGCACTGGTGGTGCCGGTGTGATACAGCTCCATTACATCCAGTCAGTCCAGCAACCTTCTGATCGTCTGGTATACTACCTTCTGTCACGAGTCTTTACAATCTTATTCTCTCCTGCTGTACATTCAAAAGGCTATGTTGCAAGTCTTCGGCCTTCAGATCAACATTTTGGGTGCTTTGCACAGCTTGTAAATGATTGCAAACATTTTATTAAAAAGATTATACAAATATTTTCTTCGCATTGTTTCAAAATATTTTATGTGTCAATTCATTTGACATTCTTGTCAAACAAACTGACCACTCACACGTATTCACAGATAGGAAAGCGTGGTGAAAAATTTTCTTTTACGGGAGGGGACGGACGAACTGGAAGTGGATGACCTGTGCCTACGGCCAAGTTCACACTTAACGAGATTGCGAAGTTCGTAAAGTAACCAAAAAAGTCAAATTGTAAAACTCATAGCTAAGGGTAGAAATCAAAAATTTGTTTAAAGTCTTTTCAATTTAACTAGCCGAACGAACAGTAAGTGGTAATTATAAAGTAAAAATTCAAAGTATTGAAACACTAAAAATATAAAGTCAAAGTAAAATCAGATGGTCGAAATAAACACCGATTGGAAAAAGTATCAATTTGCAAAAATCATCAAAGGAGAAATAAAAGGAGCAACTTGAATTTAAAGTAATATTTAAAGGCATAATTTGTGAAACATCTAGAGTGAAATTACTGTGGTGTAAAAATATTTAAGTGCATTTAAATTCAATAATCTTCAAAAAGAAATGTTTTCTTTGGTGTTCTTTTTTCATGAAATTTTATTGGGATAGAAAAAGAAATAATCCACTGTCATGCGGACAGGGATGCAATCCAATCAGCAACCACATTCCCATTCAAAACGATAAAAGGCTTAATTTTGTGTATTACATCGTCCACGAACCAGGTCTGGCCAAGATACGCTTTGTGAAAATCTAATTGGAAAAAGCAAAAAGACAGAAAAAGACAATTCTTGGTTTGGCTAGGGATTCATTTACTTGGAAGCTAATATAACGCACAGAAAGTTGGTTGAATTTAAAGACAAAGCCAGGTAAAATAAAATAAAGCAATTTTTGTTTGAATTTTAGTTGTACAAGTTTTGGTAGAGGCACGCGATAACACGTGCCAAGAAAACAGGCGCAATGTACCTAGGTGACTATAAAAGACACGAGGACAATTTATGAAATCTACTAAAAGTCCTAGTCGATAGAATAAAGCGCAGGTGGTGGTAATATTTATTGCGAAACTTTGAATTTTGATAAAAAAAAATGCATAAATTTATTCCACCTTACTTGATGAAACATACTAAAAATAATTTTTGTTCATACAGGCAGCTACGAACTTATACGGGTGGTCTAAAAAGGTGTCCACCCACGCAAAGAATTGCTGGACGAAAAATCCGTCCACCCCTAGAAGATAGCCGCCTGGCTTTTTATATATAGCGACATTTTGGATACAGAATGAAATTTCTATACGAAGCGAAATTTAATACATAGTGACATTTCTATATGAAGTAACATTTAACATGAAGCAGCATTTTACATTAACGGTGTCATAGCGAAATTTTAATATAAAGCACTTGGTTAATCAGATGAAATCATTTAATCAAGCAACACGAGAAAAAGTTACGAAGCGGCTAGTAACCTATTTCATTGCTGGATCTTATCAACGAACATTATCCTGCTTCGGGAGCAGATTGAAGGTTTCTTTTCATCCAAAGAAGATCACCAACATTTGTACTGTTTTTCAAAAAGTTTGTTTCTATATACTTGAAACGAAGGTATGAGTTTTAAAATATATTTTCTTTAACATATGTATACAAAAAAAAGGCGGTCAGCCATCAGACGAATAGGGGGAATAACATGTAGCATACGAAAACATGCACGTGCCGTAACTATTCGGGACTGATGGAAGTGTGATCATAGCCTCTTCGCGGCGGCCGCTAGTAACAAGCCTTATAAAAAAAGGTTTATCTAATATGATCAGGCTGGTTCCTCAGGTTGGCAACAGGTTAATTCCCTGTTCCGTAAAACTTCGAATTACGAGACCGACAACAAGCCTCGGAAACGGACTGATCCCACGACGACAACCTACGCAACGAAAACGGCAAAATGATTTACGAATTTTCTTATGGTACGTACGATCGCTCTATAGAGCTCGAGCTGCTCAGCAGCTAGCTGATGCCCTGTCAAAATATAAAGCTGACATAACAGCACTTCAAGAAATCAGATGGACAGGGAATGGTGTTTTACAGAAGAAAGAATATGACGTATACTAGAGCTGTCATACAAAACACCATGTGCTCGGGGTAGGCTTCCTAGTCAGCGAAAAAATGAAGTCTACCATCATCGGCTTTAACGCTATAAGCGAAGGCTATGCACCCTTCGCGTGCGAGGCAAAATTTACGAACATCAGCCTCATTAACGTTCACGGACCTACGGAGGAGTCCTCAGACGAAGAAAAAGACTTACTACGAACAAGTCGAGAGGACCCTCAATGCCTGTCCAAGGTATGACGTAAAAATCATCCTTGGGGATTTGAACGCAAAAATAGGTCGGGAGCCGGTATTCAGGCATTACGCAGGCTACCATAGTTTGCATGAGAACACTAATGACAATGGACTTCAAGTCTTAGAATTGGCAGCATCGAAAAACATGGTCGTTGCGAGTACCAGGTTCCCGCGAAAAGATATCTACAAAGCCACCTGGGTATCACCTGATGGAGTCACTCGTAACCAAATAGACCACGTGTTGATAGACCGTCGCCACTACTCGAACTTGATGACGGTACGAACGTACCGAGGCGCCAATATCGACTCGGATCACTATCTTGTTGGTATGGTCTTCCGAGGGCGGATTGCCTTGCGAAGACGTATTGCATCCGCCGATCAGGTTCGAATCAACACGGCCGCCCTGCGCAATGAAAATGCCAGTAACACCTTTGGTAATGCGTTAGGACTCGCCCTAGAATCACTTGATTTAGGGAGAGTAAGTCCTGGAGCCAGTATGCTGGGCGTAGATGAGAAGTGGACACGCCTTAAGAATACTGTCATTAGTACTGCCAACTCCATCTTAGGCAGCAGTCGTAGAAATCGGAACGACTGGTTTGATGATGAATGCAACCTAGTGACTGAACGTAAGAATGTTGCGTACGCAGCAATGCAACAATCTCATAGAACGCGGGCACGCGAAGATGAATATAAAGAGCTCAGAAGAATAGAAAAACGGCTTCACAGACAGAAAAAATCAGCCTGGGAGAAGAACTTAATCTGTGAAATAGAAAAAAGCCGAGAGCGAGGTCCGCACCAGGCGCGGAAGTTCTACCGATCCGTCCGAAACATGACGCAGTACACACCACGCTGCACATTCTGCAAGGACGGAGAGGGAAATCTGATCGCCGATCCACAAAGCATACTGGAGCGATGGGAAGTGTACTTTAATGAATTGCTAAATGGTCAACTCACTGCAGAAGTGGAGGCTCCACTGCTTCAAGACGAATACCCTATGTTGCCGTCACCAAGCATAGAAGAGGTTGATAAGGCTATAGACCGGCTAAAGAAAAACAAAGCCCCGGGAGCTGATGGTATACCAGCCGAATTATTTCAACACGGTGGGCCAGCTCTACGTCAGGCAATTCATGATATTATAGTGCACGTGTGGGAGCATGAAGAAATGCCAGAAGACTGGCGAATAGATATAATATGCCCCATACATAAGAAAGGAGATGTCACAACGTGCAGCAACTATAGAGGTATCACGTTGTTGAGTACCGCCTATAAGATACTCTCCTCTATCCTACAAGACCGGAGAACCCCATACGCTAAAACCATCATCGGACAATATCAGTGTGGTTTCATTCCAGGCAAATCAACAACTGATCAGATCTTTACCCTTAGGCAGGCGATGGAAAAATGTATAGAATTTAACATCCCAACATACCACCTGTTTATAGACTTTAAGGCCGCCTATGATAGCATAGCCAGGGTAGAACTTTACAAAGCCATGAGAGAATTTGGCATCCCAAATAAATTGACACGACTATGTAGGTTGACCATGACCAACGTAACAAGCCAAGTAAAAATAGCCGGATTGCTATCCAGACCAATCAACATCTTTAATGGACTCCGACAAGGAGATGGTTTGGCCTGCCTCCTCTTCAACCTGGCGTTGGAGAAAGCAACTCGTGACTCTGGCACGGCAACAAGAGGGACCATCGTCAACAGGTCCAGCCAGATACTGGCTTACGCAGACGACATCGACATCGGAAGAACCGAGCAAGCTGTACACGATTCCTTCATCCAGATCGAGCAGGCGGCACAAAATCTGGGGCTGCACATTAGTGAAGGTAAAACAAAGTACATGGTGGCGTCGAATGCGAGAGGAACAGTTGGTCAAACAATCAAGGTAGCGGAGCACGAATTTGAAGTGGTGCAATCCTTTAAATACCTTGGGTCAATAGTAGCAGCCGATAACAATATAGAAGAAGAAATACGAGGGCGGCTTCTCAAATCCAACAGAGCCTACTACAGTCTGTCAAAGCTCTTCAAATCCAGAAATCTCACCATAACTTCAAAACTACTGCTGTACAGGACCATGCATGGTCTTTCCAGTACTCACATATGGATCCGAGACTTAGGTGCTTCGCAAAAGGCACTCTGACCTCTTAGCCGCGTTCGAGAGAAAAGTCTTAAGGAGAATTGTTGGCCCCATATGTGAGGAAGGACGATTCCGGAGACGGTACAATCATGAATTGTACGCAATCTACCTTGAAGCAGATATCGTGACAAAAATTAGGCTCGGTAGACTTCGGTGGGCAGGGCACCTAGCTCGCATGAGCGAAGAGGAACCTGCTCGGAAAGTTCTTTGTGGTACATTCTATGGCAGACGACAGCGTGGTAGACCATTCTTGCGCTGGAGAGATGGCGTAGACCAGGACGCCCGGAGCCTTGGGGTGCGCAACTGGATGGCGTCGGCTCGAGACTGGGATAGGTGGAGAGACTTGTTGAAGGAGGCCAGGACCGGACCCCGGTTGTCGAGCCGATGATGATGATGATGATACAAAAAAAATATAAAATCCTTAAACCGCCTGAAACAAAAAAAAAATATAAAAAAATTATTTCTTGGTATTTTTTCAATTTTGCAATTTTTATACTACCTTTTTGTACATTTTGATGTTTTTTTTGTAAATACTTGTATTTCTGTTCGACTACCGAACACTTAACTCATTAATGATAACGTAATAATCATATATTTAAATATTTGTGGTATAAAAAAAAAAAAAAAAGTAATTTGACTTTTTAATCCTTTTTGTAAAGAAATACCACCATCCAAGGAAAATTTTAGTTCCCTATAGAACGTGATTCAAAAAAAAAACTAAAACACCATACTTATACGTACCTACTTTATTGAAAGTAAAACAAACAAAAAAATTATTAAATTTTATTGGATTCGATAATAATTAGAGACAATAAAGAGTAATACTTATAGCTCTGAGTTCAACAAGACTCATCGCATCGTGTCGTTCATGACTGCAAGTCGTTGATGCTACCCTATACTTTTCGACGAAGTCCAAAAGCACCTTAAAGAATAACCTGAAATTACAAAAACAATTTTTTACAATTAACGTTCATAATAAAACTTTTTTTTTTAAACGAATCATCTTTAACTTACATTGTCTTGTCTGGTCGTCGTGTGATATTGTGCACCTTCTCTCATCTTCGTTCCTTTATCTTAATAAATATTTTAAATATTTTTTTATCATATTATAACTATATTGAAATGATTTGATTTTTAATAACTTTTAATTTTTCAGCATTATGTTGATATTATTACATTTTTATATTTACATTTATAAAATCGAACTACTAAGATTTTAGTACGTTTCGATGAAACTTTGATTTTGATTTCGGGAAAGGGATATTTTGTGCAGACTTTTAGTCCAATGTTTTATACTCACTTTTAAACTTTTCACTCGAAACATATTTACTCAACGATATTTGTTATTACTAAATTGATTCATTAAGCGAATCTCATTTAATTTTTCTTACAAATCATCACGCCTTAACTTCGTATACATTGTGTATACTCTAAGAGGTACAGAACGAGGTCTTTTGAACTTAAGGTCCAGCGGAAATTCTACCTTGACTGGCACCATCGAAAGTATGTGCAGAGTTAAGCGACCGACATAAAGGTTCAAGAGAATAAATGTTCATTTATTCGAATTGTGTAACGATTTTTCATTTATTAATTACTTTCACTTCGCTCAAAATATTCGTCGGAATATTTTTGTCTCGTGCTGAGAGGGGAGGGGAAATATTTCCACCCTCAAAACATTCCGGACCTGAATAAGGTCTAATGATTTCTTTTATTATCTCTGAGATAATTGTAATTTTCTTTTGATATAATCACTTACTCTTTATATACATCATCTTGGATAGCAGTTATTTTCTAAATTTTCATAGTGGATACTTTTACTTCATAAACTTTTTGTAGTTAATATTATCTTTTGAAGTTTTTTTTATGTAGATTTGCGAGTATAGAGTCATTACATTCCTATAGTTTTCTATGACTTTTTCTTTATATTCTTGATAACTTTTAAGGACTTTAGTAAATACTGTCAGTTAATAACTTTTTACAATATACAGTAGAATTCCAATAAGTTTATAGCAAAGTAATATAGACAGTTTGTTTTTGGATTTTAAAATAAGAAGATATTTTAGTTAGATTTAAGATTTTGTGAATAAAAGTAATAATCTTATTAGAAGATAACAAATTCTTGCTTTTGATTTCTTGTATTATTGAAGTGTCAGAGCAAGTGGCAGGCCAAGTGGCAGGCCAAACCATCTCCGACAAGGAGATGGTTTGGCCTGCCTCCTCTTCAACCTGGCGTTGGAGAAAGCAATCCGTGACTCTGGCACGGCAACAAGAGGGACCATCGTCAACAGATCCAGCCAGATACTGGCTTACGCAGACGACATCGACATCGGAAGAACCGAGCAAGCTGTACACGATTCCTTCATCCAGATTGAGCAGGCGGCACAAAATCTGGGGCTGCACATTAGTGAAGGTAAAACAAAGTACATGGTGGCGTCGAATGCGAGAGGAACAGTTGGTCAAACAATCAAGGTAGCGGAGCACGAATTTGAAGTGGTGCAGTCCTTTAAATACCTTGGGTCAATAGTAGCAGCCGATAACAATATAGAAGAAGAAATACGCGGGCGGCTTCTCAAATCCAACAGAGCCTACTACAGTCTGTCAAAGCTCTTCAAATCCAGAAATCTCACCATAACTTCAAAACTACTGCTGTACAGGACCATGCATGGTCTTGCCAGTACTCACATATGGATCCGAGACTTGGGTGCTTAGCAAAAGGCACTCTGACCTCTTACCCGCAATCGAGAGAAAAGTCTTAAGGAGAATTGTTGGCCCCATATGTGAGGAAGGACGATTCCGGAGACGGTACAATCATGAATTGTACGCAATCTACCTTGAAGCAGATATCGTGACAAAAATTAGGCTCGGTAGACTTCGGTGGGCAGGGCACCTAACTCGCATGAGCGAAGAGGAACCTGCTCGGAAAGTTCTTTGTGGTACATTCTATGGCAGACGACAGCGTGGTAGACCATGCTTGCGCTGGAGAGATGGCGTAGACCAGGACGCCCGGAGCCTTGGGGTGCGCAACTGGATGGCGTTGGCTCGAGACCGGGATAGGTGGAGAGACTTGTTGAAGGAGGCCAGGACCGGACCCCGGTTGTCGAGCCGATGATGATGATGATGATACAAAAAAAATATAAAATCCTTAAACCGCCTGAAACAAAAAAAAATATAAAAAAATTATTTCTTGGTATTTTTTCAATTTTGCAATTTTTATACTACCTTTTTGTACATTTTGATGTTTTTTTTGTAAATACTTGTATTTCTGTTCGACTACCGAACACTTAACTCATTAATGATAACGTAATAATCATATATTTAAATATTTGTGGTATAAAAAAAAAAAAAAAAGTAATTTGACTTTTTAATCCTTTTTGTAAAGAAATACCACCATCCAAGGAAAATTTTAGTTCCCTATAGAACGTGATTCAAAAAAAAAACGAAAACACCATACTTATACGTACCTACTTTATTGAAAGTAAAACAAACAAAAAAATTATTAAATTTTATTGGATTCGATAATAATTAGAGACAATAAAGAGTAATACTTATAGCTCTGAGTTCAACAAGACTCATCGCATCGTGTCGTTCATGACTGCAAGTCGTTGATGCTACCCTATACTTTTCGACGAAGTCCAAAAGCACCTTAAAGAATAACCTGAAATTACAAAAACAATTTTTTACAATTAACGTTCATAATAAAACTTTTTTTTTTAAACGAATCATCTTTAACTTACATTGTCTTGTCTGGTCGTCGTGTGATATTGTGCACCTTCTCTCATCTTCGTTCCTTTATCTTAATAAATATTTTAAATATTTTTTTATCATATTATAACTATATTGAAATGATTTGATTTTTAATAACTTTTAATTTTTCAGCATTATGTTGATATTATTACATTTTTATATTTACATTTATAAAATCGAACTACTAAGATTTTAGTACGTTTCGATGAAACTTTGATTTTGATTTCGGGAAAGGGATATTTTGTGCAGACTTTTAGTCCAATGTTTTATACTCACTTTTAAACTTTTCACTCGAAACATATTTACTCAACGATATTTGTTATTACTAAATTGATTCATTAAGCGAATCTCATTTAATTTTTCTTACAAATCATCACGCCTTAACTTCGTATACATTGTGTATACTCTAAGAGGTACAGAACGAGGTCTTTTGAACTTAAGGTCCAGCGGAAATTCTACCTTGACTGGCACCATCGAAAGTATGTGCAGAGTTAAGCGACCGACATAAAGGTTCAAGAGAATAAATGTTCATTTATTCGAATTGTATAACGATTTTTCATTTATTAATTACTTTCACTTCGCTCAAAATATTCGTCGGAATATTTTTGTCTCGTGCTGAGAGGGGAGGGGAAATATTTCCACCCTCAAAACATTCCGGACCTGAATAAGGTCTAATGATTTCTTTTATTATCTCTGAGATAATTGTAATTTTCTTTTGATATAATCACTTACTCTTTATATACATCATCTTGGATAGTAGTTATTTTCTAAATTTTCATAGTGGATACTTTTACTTCATAAACTATTTGTAGTTAATATTATCTTTTGAAGTTTTTTTATGTAGATTTGCGAGTATAGAGTCATCATTCCAATAATTTTCTATGACTTTTTCTTTATATTCTTGATAACTTTTAAGGACTTTAGTAAATACTGTAAGTTAATAACTTTTTACAATATACAGGGTGAGTCATGAGCAATGCGACAAAATGCTAGGGCGTGTAGGTTGCGTTGAGACAAGAAAAAAATCGTATGGGAGGGGGGGGGTCTATTCCCCTCCGTTTAGCCGGGAGGGGCAATTTTCGAAAAAACTGACTTAAAATGGGAAAAAAATTATTTAAAATCAACGGCTTCATTCACAATGCTGTGCAATACCAAGCCAAACATTACAACTAAAGCGGTGTTGTGATTTGTTTTGTTTTTTTTTTGTGTGGATTGGCGCTACTCCAATAATGTAAATTGTGGAAGTTAGTAACCCCATCCCTAGTAAACTGTGCTTCATCCGTCCAGAATATTCTTCTAAAATAGTTTTGTTCGGTTTCATTTCAAAGTAGTAATGTTCTACAAAATTCGGTTCTCAATAACTTGTCGTTTGAGGTGAGTTCCTGAACAGGAGTAAAGTGGTACGGGTGTAAATTTTCCGCCCGAAGTACTCGATATGCTATAGATTGGGACACTCCAAGCATAGTGGATATCCTTCTTGTACTGACGGAGGGATTATTTCGGACTAAATCCAGAATTCTTTCATCTAAGATTCTTGACTCATCAGAAACTGGCCTTTCGCTTCTTCGATGCTCCAGCACTCCATGATCTCTTAGACGTCGGTGGATTCTTGGAAACGTGCTATGATGGGGACACCTTCGTTACAATAAAAATAAATGTTTTTCTTAGAAAAAGGTGGTTTTGGTTTTTTTTTAATTTCTTGAGAACGACATAAAATTTTTGCATCCGGTTTTCTTATTTAGAATTAAAATTAATAACAGCATTGAATTTTGAAATTAAAACTAGCACTTAATAACGTAAAATTTTGAAAAAAATTAATTTGAAATTTTTTTTTCAATTTTTTTTTTCAAAATTTTGACTTTGAAAATTAATATTTCAAAAACTATTTCTTAGAATAGACCTTTTTCTAAGAAAAACATTTATTTTTATTGTAACGAAGCAATTTAAGAAGCATTAATCTTAGTTTTTTTAGTTTTTTTTATTCCTTTTATTTTTACTATGTTTTTTATTGGAAGTACTTATAAAAAATTCTCGATATGATCTCCATTGTTTAGAAGGCATAGATTATATCTCCTTGTAATGGCTTCACATAAGTTTATGCTTGACAAATTTTCCTGCAATTTGACTCCAGCGACTTCAATTCGTTCCTTCAGTTGTTCCAATGATACTATTTCCACTTCGTAAACATAATTCTTCATAAATCCCCATGCATAGAAATCTAGGGGAGTTAAATCTGGTGACCTAGGCGGCCATTCCGTGGGGCCCCTTCTTCCAATCCAACGGTCACTTAAATGATCATCCAGCCAGTTTCTCACCTGTAAGCTGTAGTGTGCTGGAGCACCATCTTGTTGGTATATTAAAGTATCTGCTATAACCAATGGAACGCTGTCTAATAAATCGGGTAAAAGGTCTCGTAGGAATTGCAGGTATGATTCTCCATTAATAATGGAATTAAAATGGAATTATAATGGAATTAAAAATGGAAGTCGCTGAAGTCAAATTGCAGGAAAATTTGTCAAGCATAAACTTATGTGAAGCCATTACAAGGAGATATAATCTATGCCTTCTAAACAATGGAGATCATATCGAGAATTTTTTATAAGTACTTCCAATAAAAAACATAGTAAAAATAAAAGGAATAAAAAAAACTAAAAAAACTAAGATTAATGCTTCTTAAATTGCTTCGTTACAATAAAAACAAATGTTTTTCTTAGAAAAAGGTGGTTTTGGTTTTTTTTAATTTCTTGAGAACGACATAAAATTTTTGCATCCGGTTTTCTTATTTAGACTTAAAATTAATAACAGCATTGAATTTTGAAATTAAAATTAGCACTTAATTACGTAAAATTTTGAAAAAAATGAATTTGAAATTTTTTTTTCAATTTTTTTTTCAAAATTTTGACTTTGAAAATTAATATTTCAAAAACTTTTTCTTAGAATAGATTTATTTAAACACAGAATGAAAGAAAAAGTTATTGGCTTTTCAAAAACGTATCGCACAGCATTGTGAATGAAGCCGTTGATTTTAAATAATTTTTTTCCCATTTTAAGTCAGTTTTTTCGAAAATTGCCCCTCCCGGCTAAACGGAGGGGAATAGACAGAACGCTGTCTAATAAATCGGGTAAAAGGTCTCGTAGGAATTGCAGGTATGATTCTCCATTAATAATGGAATTAAAATGGAATTATAATGGAATTAAAAATGGAAGTCGCTGAAGTCAAATTGCAGGAAAATTTGTCAAGCATAAACTTATGTGAAGCCATTACAAGGAGATATAATCTATGCCTTCTAAACAATGGAGATCATATCGAGAATTTTTTATAAGTACTTCCAATAAAAAACATAGTAAAAATAAAAGGAATAAAAAAAACTAAAAAAACTAAGATTAATGCTTCTTAAATTGCTTCGTTACAATAAAAACAAATGTTTTTCTTAGAAAAAGGTGGTTTTGGTTTTTTTTAATTTCTTGAGAACGACATAAAATTTTTGCATCCGGTTTTCTTATTTAGACTTAAAATTAATAACAGCATTGAATTTTGAAATTAAAATTAGCACTTAATTACGTAAAATTTTGAAAAAAATGAATTTGAAATTTTTTTTTCAATTTTTTTTTCAAAATTTTGACTTTGAAAATTAATATTTCAAAAACTTTTTCTTAGAATAGATTTATTTAAACACAGAATGAAAGAAAAAGTTATTGGCTTTTCAAAAACGTATCGCACAGCATTGTGAATGAAGCCGTTGATTTTAAATAATTTTTTTCCCATTTTAAGACAGTTTTTTCGAAAATTGCCCCTCCCGGCTAAACGGAGGGGAATAGACCCCCCCTCCCATACGATTTTTTTCTTGTCTCAACGCAACCTACACGCCCTAGCATTTTGTCGCATTGCTCATGACTCACCCTGTACATTAGAATTCCAATAAGTTTATAGTAAAGTAATATAGACAGTTTGTTTTTGGATTTTAAAATAAGAAGAGATCTTAGTTAGATTTAAGATTTTGTGAATAAAAGTAATAATCTTATTAGAAGATAACAAATTCTTGCTCTTGATTTCTTGTATTATTGAAGTGTCAGAGCATTAGACACAGGACAGTTTATTTTTACTTTTCACACTTTGTTGTAACTTAAAATGGTAGTTTAAGGATAACAAAGATAAGGGGTCATGGCTGAGGATATCGAACCGGAACCTGGGGTTGATATTTTTCATCTTTAGCGACAGCGACGATCGCCAATACAACAACGACAAACAAATTGATCTAGACGGGGATCGGTATTCTTATTTTTAGAATGAAGTAGAGGGTAGGCGCTGAATCTTCATATGAGGGATGTACCTGTACAAAATCACGCCAATAGGTACGTCATTTGGAAGGGTAGCGAGGAAAGTTAAATATCCTTTCGCGACTTTCGGACGGGAAGTTAGGCGATAAAGGGGGAAACAAATACGCCTGTTTCTCCCGCATTGAAGAGGGTTCCTGAAAATTCCTAGGATGACAATGAACATTAGGTTGGGTTATAGGGTTAAGCAATCCGAACGGACTATTATCACCAAGTCCTAACAACACAATTTTCTTTATTCTTCTAATAAATATTTCTATACTAAATCAAATTTTCTTCTGAACTGGCCCTCTGGCTCTTAGCTTTTCAGCTTAGCATTTTAATTATCTGAGTCGTCCAACATCTAGATTCCAGGTCCAACAAATATGTAAACCCACTACTCGCTTCTGCAGCACCGACTCTCTTCCCTGATGACTGAGCCAGCTGAAGCAATTTTTTTTTAAGGACCTGTAGCAGCAGTCGAGCGGTAGTACCCTATTCCTTCGAGATGAGCATCTATGTATTTCTTTAGGATGATTAGACTATTATCTCGTGGATATGTGATAGGTATTTGAATAGGAGCCTACAATTTTTGTATCTCTAGTTTTCGTTTTAGAATCTCAATCAAGTAAGTTCATCTGCCGAATGGCTTTAATCTCTATTAAGGTTAGGAGGATTAAACAACTTCCTGAAACAAACTTCTTAGCAGATTCACTTTTCTTCAAAGATGATTAAGGTAATAAACGATAATAGTACTTTATTTACTATGGACAAGTAAATGAGTTATTAAGTTTTATGGCAACTTTTAAGGTTTTGATGACTCGTGTACATAACACCTAGGTACACGGAACGCGATGGTTTGATAAACCGACCCAGGGACGGTCCTGCCCCCTCTAAATGACCTGATGCTTATTTAGAGGGGATAGAAACTGCTTCTGGCTTGGGGCATTGAATAATCGTGTTTAAAAATTTATATGTGTAGTATACAGGAGATATTAGATATTTTCACCAAATTTTTGATCTCGAGTAATAACATCTTAACCTAGTGAACTTTCTAATATTCCACCAATGAAAGCTGATTCGCCAACAATAAAACATTTTTGGGTCTATTATCATCCCAACTTATAACTTTCATGTAGTTACATGAGAGAATAACTAATCGCAACTGCAACATTTTCCTGTGGAAATTTTCGCAAGGACGAAATTTTGAAATCATGACTTTTTGATTTTGAAGTTTCGGTTCCTGTTGACACGGCATGATGTGTGATGAGAGAAAATTTTTTTTCCATTACATATAATGGCGCCCAACGTGGGGCAGTGAATTTTCGCAGGCGCGGAAATTTTTGCAAAGACGAAATTCATAGACTTAGTCTAACAATCTTTGGGTTTCGGTCCCATGAGCGCGAGGTTGTTTTAATGAAAGTTTGGCCAGTTTTTTTTCCATTACAATTCCACAATGTAGTACCACACCTGTTAGGGTGAGCGCTGATTATCCAATTTTTCCAATAGAATAAAAAACTCGATTTACTTTCTCAATTATAATAATAACTTTAATTTTTCTCAAAATGGGTGGTGTCGTGTTGAAAGGTTCTCGCAAGAGTAATCTTTAATTTTACAAAGTTATATTATATTGACTGATCTTTGAATTATATACAATAATGAAGGTATATAAATGAATTATACAAGATGACTTGCAATTTTAATATTTAATTATATATTAACATAGTTTGACAAGTCAAACTGAGCGAAATTTATATATGTTTTCGTTGAGCTTCAAGTGTAATATTTATATTGAGCAAAAGTAATAAAATGGTATTGAAATTAATTTGAGTACTTTTATTAATAATGTACTTTTATAAATAATAAAATAAAAGACGCCTGAACAACACCATTATAAAGGAATCCAGTACAACGACCAAGCTCCGAGCAGTCTTCAATACACTTCGTTAAATACACCTGACGGAAGCTCCTTAAATGACCATCTGATAACTGGTCCTAAAACACAAACTGATATTATATCGATTATTTTAAGATGGAGAAAACATAAAATTACCTTCATATCCGATATGGAGAAAATGTATAGACAAATCGAGATAGATTTAGATGACGGCTACTATCAGTTGCTTTACTGGCGGGAGGATCCATCAACACCAGTTAAACTTTACAAAGTTAAAGTTTTAATGTTTGATACTGCTCCAGCTCCATATCTGGCCAATCGCACCCATAAAAAATTAGCTCCTGATGAAAAAGCAGCATATCCAATATCCTCACAAATGATTCGTGAAGATATGTACATCGATGATTTAGCGGATTCGGTAGAGGCAGCTAAAATCAAATGCGACGCGTCTACCAAAGCGTCGTAATCTACCTTCGAATTTTGGACCACAATGATTGCGTACACATTCAATTATTGCTTTCCAAAACGAAAGTAGCGCCAATGAATACAGTTTCATTGCCAAGATTGGAGCTTTATGGAGCCGTATTGCTTGCGAAACTACTAAGCTATACCCAGTCAGTATACTTTTGTTCAAAAACATAAAAACTTATGCTTTGACTGACTCCACAATTATCCTGAGTTGGATAACTGCATTACCATTAAGATGGAAAACATATATCGCAAATCGCGTAACAGAAGTTCAACAGCTGCTGGACGGCTTTACACTATAGTTTTAACCGTGCAACTTAAAACCTCTACTGCCTCGTAGAACGATCTGGTTGCTTCAAAATTTTCGCGTTAACTTGCGAACTAAACTTGCATTTTTCCAACTAATAAATTTATTAACAATGTCAACCATGTGACCGAAAACAAACCAAAACTAAAAAGAAATTGTTCCGACAAATAAAAACGACAGAATTGTTGCACCAATGCTGGTTTAAATTGTACTTTTTTATTTAAAGCTTTTTCTTAGGTTTATATACTTCAATCTTCAACGGTTTGATAATTTGATGTACAGCTTTAAATTTAGGATTACTATAATATATGAATATAATAATTTGTGGCGCGAAGATTCAAATAAATGATAAATAGATCCTTGGCGCAAAATTGAAATTAGACAAATTTATGATGAAAGGCTCCAACATTCCGCCCTCTTTGAGAGGATTGCCTTTCAACATGGAATCGCTGCTAACTTCCGAATAGGACGTCTAAAGATGCCTCGAGTAGTCTTCACGTCAGTCACTCTGACCTTTCCGTCTTCTCCTTCGATGACTTTTTCTATCCGACCCAGGATCCATTTTTGCGGCGGCACGTTGTCTTCATGGATGATAACTAGACTACCAACACTAATGTTCGGCCTAGGGGATGCCCATTTGGTGCAAGCTTGGAGCTCTTGAATGTATTCCTTCGACCATCGGTTCCAGAAATGCGTCTTGACGGCATGGATACGTCGCCATCGTTGTATGTAGCTGATATTTTTTACCTCATCAGCAGGCTCCGGTATTGCTTTCAAGGATGACCCAATAAGGAAGTGGGCTGGTGTAAGAGCTTCAACATCACTGGGATCTGACGACATTGGTGTGATTGGCCTGGAATTCATCACGGCTTCGATTTCAACTAGCGCTGTCGTCAACTCTTCAAATGTGAGCTTAGCGCCGCTCAAGCTTCGATACAAATGTCCCTTTGCAACCTTTACCGCTGACTCCCAGATTCCACCAAAATGAGGAGCCCTGGGGGGTATAAAATGAAAATTTATATTTGAATTAGTACAAAAATTGAAAAGAGTTTCTTTAAAGCTTTGTCTAAACATCATTTTGCGCAATTCAGCAAGTTTTGATTGCGCACCAACAAAATTAGTTGCATTATCGCAATGTAAGTCTTTAGGAAGACCTCGACGACCTATTATTCGCTTTAACGCAGCAATAAACGCATCAGCTGACAAATCTGACACGGCTTCTAAGTGTACAGCCTTCGACGAAAAACAAACAAAAATAGCCACAAATGATTTATAAGGAACTTTGCCCCTTATTTTATAGTGGGTGTAGATAGGCCCACAAAAATCAACACCACAACACGAAAATGGACGTGATGCAGTCAATCTCTTCAACGGCAAGTTTCCCATCACCTGCTCCAGTAACTTTGGTCGATACCTGACACAATGAACACATTTTCGGACTGTTTGACGAGCGATGTCTCGTGCGTTGATGATCCAAAACCTCATTCTAATCAACGCAACAAGAGCTTTTGGACCGGCATGATAGTTAGTCCGATGTAGATGTCGTACCAAGATATTTGCAAAATGACTATTTTTCGGCAGCAGTAGTGGGTGTTTGCATTCCTCTAGGATGTTGCTATGCTTTAATCTGCCTCCCACTCTAAGGAGAGGTAGTCCTTTCCTTTCTTCCAAAAAGGGATTTAACCACTTTATGGAACCTTTAAGGTTCTGATTGTGACCAATCAATGAAATTTCGTCCGTAAACGAATAGTTTTGAACAACAATAACTATGTGATGCAGAGCGTCTTCAAGCTCTGAAACATCTAAACCGTTTGTTTCAGAAACTTTATGTGTTTGGTATCTCTTTTTTCCAAACCTCCGCATATATCCAACGACGTGAAGGAGTTCAGTTAAACCTCTCTATAACTTCAATTAAATAATTTGAATCTGGTTTTAGGCAACTCAGAACCGTTTTCTTCTTTTTCAACGTAAGCTGCTCTGATGAAAGTTGAATCTCGACTATGGAAGGCCACTCGGCATCTTCCTTGAACAAAAAGCTGGGTCCTTCTAACCATATCGAAGTTTTGAGTTCGCTGACCGTACAACCTCTTGAGACAATGTCCGCTGGATTTTGCATGGTGGAAACGTGCTTCCAATGTACGTTCTTGGTTTCCTCCTGTATTTCCGCTACTCTATTTCCAACGAAGGTACTAAGCTTTGACGAGTGTGTGGAAACCCAATGTAAGACGATTGATGAATCGGTCCAAAAGTAAATTTGAGAAGGTGAATCACTAAAAATATTTTCAGTTTTTCTCCAAAGTTTCGCAAGTAAATTAGCAGCGCACAATTCCAAACGAGGAAGCTGCTTTTTCCTGGCAGGAGCAACTCTTGACTTTGCAACTAAAAGTTTGCATCGTACTGATCCGTGTGAATCTTTTGATCTCAAGTAAATGCAACATCCATACGCGTTCATAGATGCATCCGCAAATCCATGTACTTGGAAACTTTTCCATTCAGGTATCAGCGTATGTCTGGATACCGATAAATTCTGCATAGCATGCAGATCCGCCATCAACTGTCACCATTCATTTTCCAGATCTTCTGGAATCGAAGCATCCCAATGTAACTTCTCTATCCACAATTTTTTAAGAATGATCTTAGCCTTTATTATTATAGGACTAACCAACCCCATCGGGTCAAAAAGTGATGACGAAAGCGATAAAATAGTCCTTTTTGTAAATTTTGAATAAATCCGATTAGGTTTGTATGAAAAGTTGAACTCATCACTAAAGGGATTCCAAACTATTCCCAAGGTGCTTGTCAAATTGCAGTCATTTAAACTAATTTCTTTGCTCTGCGGATAAACTTCTTTGAAGACGTCATTGCAATTGCTATTCTATTTGGACAACTCAAATCCGGCTGGCTTCAGAATAGTGATGACTTCTTCCTTTAAGGTTTTTAAAGTTTCTAAATGATCGGCCCCTGTCAGCATATCATCTACATAAAAGGCTGACTGAAGAGTGCGCGATCCCAATTTGTACTTGTCATTGTATTTGTCTTCCAAGTATTGAAGACATCGAATAGCTTAAAATGGCGCCGACGAGGTACCGTATGTAACGGTGTTTAGTTGGTATGTGTTGACTGGTGTTTGTTCACTGTCTCTTTTTTTTTTTTTTGTATATTCAGTTTTTATATTTCAATTTTCTTATAAGTACTTACTTGCCTTAACAACTAGCTTACATATTAATTTAACTAACTTACTGGACCTATGCGAGCGCTCTAAATTATACCATAACCAACTTAAAATTATTGCCTTTCGGCGTACCTAGCTTAAATATTATCAAAATTTATTTATTACTTAAAAATAAGAAAATTAGGAAAAAACTCATTATATCTATAATTTTTTTTTTTATAAAACTTAAAACTACACTTAAAACTACTTAAAATAACTTAAGACCTGAACAGCCATAGCAACGGTTTTTTTTTTCTTTTTAGTGCCACCATGATTGTTTTGTAATAACCTAGCCTACTTTTAAAGCCAAGGACACGCCTAAACCTGCGCAAGTCAAACCAAGGCAATAAACTCAATTAGTGAACTTTTATTATTATTATTTTTTTTAATTTTATTAGTTATTTTACATATGATTCAACCACCAGAACTGGCGATTTTGGTCCAATCTATCTATCTGGTCCCTTTCGGACACAGCCCTACTAAACCGAAGGCGCTCTGCTCCGCTTTCTGCGACGACGTCACGACCATAAAGGAGTCGCCTATCCACAGTTTTTCGGCCGACGTGGTAGATCAGCGGTACCGCCGAACTATCCTGTATCAGCCCTCGACTGTCTAAAAAGAGGAAAGCGTCGGGTGGGATAAATCCGCTGAGACACACACTTTGTTCACTGTCTCTCCATAAAATCAAATGAAATTTTCGATGATCAAGATGAATCAACACTTGACGATACATCTTGACTATATCCGCGGTGAGAGCATACCTATGTAAACGAAATCGCAACAGAATACTAAGAAGATCGTTCTGAATTGTTGGTCCAACCATAAGGATTCCATTGAGTGACAAGCGGGATGATGTGCAACAAGATGCAT
Organism: Baccha elongata; assembly: GCA_951217065.1. NCBI lineage: Eukaryota > Metazoa > Arthropoda > Insecta > Diptera > Syrphidae > Baccha > Baccha elongata. The sequence continues at coordinate 325,262 of CATNUY010000250.1, forward strand.
CGAAAACCACTCGCAACTTGGTTGACACACTTTCTGGTCGAATTACGCACTGATGTGGCAAATAGTTATGAGGTTGATCTAAATTTGGTTCTGAAACTAACGACATGTGGCCTAAGAACTCGTATTCTTTCAAAAAAGATGCGTATTAAGTTTTTAAAGAAGGATTTTTTCAAAGTCTCCTTTCCAATGATAAAAATCGTCTAAAAGCTATGTCATACGACTTTCCCAAGCGACTAGGATCTTCTTTGAAGGGGAGCTGAACCATGAGACGACCGCTATCTAAAACTTCAATGTTTTCCACAAAATGTTTTTCACAATCTTTTTGCTCCTCTCTCCACTTTGAAATAGGTCCTTGAACCTCTTCCAATTTCCAAAATTTTTCAACAAACAGCTCCAATGAATCATCATTCCGACAAAGACAACAAGATATTGGTGAAGAAGGTGGCAAATTTTTATATCTTCCTGAAACAACCCAACCTAACGAAGTTTTTTGGAGTGAAGGCAGTTCCTGCCCAAGTTTGATGTGACCAACATGGAGCAAGTCGAAGAAAGCTTCAGCACCTAACAGCATATCTATCCTTGATGGCTGGAAAAAGTATTCGTCAGCTAGCTCTATGTCCTGAGGAACATTCCAATTCCTTACGCTTATCTGTGCCTCTGACTGGTATCCGGTAATAGATGGAGCAATAAGAAATTCTAACGACAGCTCACAAGTATTATATCGAGACCTAATTGTAGTTTGAGTTTGGAAATTGATTTTTGTTTTAGTTGCTCCAATCCCGACAATACCAATCTGCTTCCTTTGCCTCTGTAAATTTAAGGATTTTGTAAAACTTTCATTGATGAAATTCACCTGCGAACCAGAATCCAGGAGAACTCGCCCTATTTGAAATCCCCCTGAAGAATCCTGAACTAAAACAAGTGCAGTAGCTAAAATGACTTGAGCACTTGGACTAAAGTCTTGTCCCAATGCTGCATTAGAAGTGGCAGAAATCGGTGCATCTCCCTTTCGTGTGCTACTTTCAAAATGTTGTTGTTTGTGCAACAGGCTATGGTGTGGGAAATTGCAGTGTTTGCACTTAAATGTTGATGGACAGTTAGATAATCCATGTCCATTTCCAAAACAATTTAAACAAAGATTAAGTTTTTTAATATGAGAATAGCGATCCATAACTGAAAGTTTAATGAATTTTGGACATCGACTTATAAAATGGTTGCCCTCTTTACAAAAAAGACAAATATGTTGGGTGGCGGCAAGAGATGTTGGAAAACGTTGATTTGAAAAAATTGGCTTTGTTCTGATAGGCACTTTTTGGATAGGCTCCGTCCGCAACTGCTTCCTATCTCGAACTTCTAAATATTGACAGCGCTTGCTAAGAACATCCGAGCATTCCTTCCAAGTTGGAAGCTCTTTGTATTCCATGCTCTCGTCCCACTTCGACTTTGTTTCACTATCCACTTTTGAAAGGGCGATATAAATTATAATTGCATTGCAAATATTTTCATGACTACCTAGCGATTGTAACGAGTTAAATAAAGAAGTAGTATTATCAACCAAGCTTCTTAAATGAATTGCTGAAGCCTTTGGAACGTTGGATAATTCAAATAAACTCGAAATGTATTCTAGAAGATCATTGTATTGTTGTCATAACGTTCTTTAAGCCGTTCCATTGCTTTTGGATAGTTATCCTCTGTTATTTGTAAAGTTTTCACAGTACTCAGAGCTTGATCACTTAAACAAGACAGCAAGTGATTAAATTTTTCTGTTTTTGACAAACTTGAATCTTTATCCACCAATGTTGTGAATAAATGAATGAAATTCTTGTATTCTGCATAATTTCCACTAAATCTAGGTAGCTTAATTTTAGGCAAATGGTTAACTACATGCGGTGCAGGTGTTGACATTGTTGCGTCAACCATACTAACGTTTATACCCGTTCCCAACAATGACATGATTTTAGTTTTTGCTAAAATATAAAGATCCTCTATTTCGGAAAGAGTGTTATCATCAGGATAACAAAAAAAAATTTGTTTAAAATATGCCTCGAGAATTCCCAATCGACAGTCTAATTCTGTGGAAGTAAGAACATCTGACCTTGTTTCGACATAATTTTTTAACCTGGTGATGCTTCCTTTAGTTGTCACCCGCTGCTGCTTCCATTCCTCAAGAGTGACTTTGTTTTCCGTCATCCTGACTGATAAATAATAAAATGTAGGTACTAATCGGTGTTAAAATATTAGTCACTGACTAATGTTGAAAGAACTCCAATAGATAAATATTAATAGATATTATCCCAATCAATATTTAACTACCAATAAAAATATTTGAATAGGTATATTAATATTCTCAAACTGGTAAAGTGGCAACACTTGTCGAACAATGTACAAAGTCTTAGCAAAATTGTATATAAATTTAAATGATAACCCAACGATGAATCCAAATCCTTATTGACGAATAATAATAGTTCGAATACCGGTGAAGCGATAATTGTTGTTGGATTAATAATTCAGAATGGTTATATGCCATCCAATTGCAGCGATAAAATCGTAATTATGTATGTGCAAGATATGGTAATGTTCCAATGATGATACTAACAATAATAATATTAAAGATGATATTTGAAGCGAAAGCTTCCTTTCACTTGCATATGATCAGTGCAGCACCCTCTCCCCCGACGAAGGAAAAAATACCAAAACTTATGAAAATGAGCGAAGAAAGTTGAGGCGAAAAGTAGACATATGCAGTGAAAGAATCTAAATCGAACTTTTAGCAAAGTTGAGTGACCATATAAGAAGGGTCAACGACTAACAAAATTGAAATAAACGAAACGGAACGGCGAGATCAGTGCAAAAGGTGATTTATGTATTGAGTATATTAAAGCTCTGCTTAGTGATTCTAATACAGGCTTGCATTAATAGGCTTATGTATGTATTAAGCTTTGTGGAACGTAATATTTAACTAAATGTGGATTCTGTGTAGGTATTCAAGAAAGCATAACACAGCGCACGATGATTTAAAATTTTAATTTTAATGCGAAAAAATGATGTTTAGATTTTTAATGTAGGTAGATTATAATTTGTATAAAGTTAAGGTAGATATTATAATGTTATATATGATTAGATTTTAGTTTTAAATATAGTTTTAAGAGTTTTAATTTGTTTTGAATTAGTCGAAGGTGCGTTTTTGTAGAATGTTTGATTTTATTGCGAGTAATAGCAATCAAATTGAGAGTTCAATTTCTGATTTTTGTATGACTTTGTAGGTATGTAATGTAGGTACATGTAGGTATGTAATGTACATGTAGCTATCAACTCACTTTCGATTAATTTTTGTATCTGACGTACCTGGGTGGGAGATTTTATATTTATCTCCCACTTTGCTTCGATGAATCTGCTTCTGCAACGGGTTGATGAATGTTTTGTTCTCCTGGATTGGAACTTTTAGGATGATTTAAGATATACACCTTGCACTCGCGGCTCGCGGTAACCGAAACCGATATTCACGTTTAATGTTTTTGTGAAAAATGTCAATATAGTCAATGTATTTTATTTCGTGCACTTTTTAATAGATTGTCACTTGTTGGTATATAGTTTAAACCAATTTATTAATAATTAAAATGCACTTTTTATTTTTCTATTGTCCGAACCGAGTTGGGCACCAAAATGGACGGCTTTACACTAAAGTTTTTACCGTGCAACTTAAAACCTCTACTGCTTCAAAATTTTCGCGTTAACTTGCGAACTAAACTTGGATTTTTCCAACTAATAAATTTATTAACAATGTCAACCATGTGACCCAAAACAAACCAAAACTAAAAAGAAATTTTTCCGACAAATAAAAACGACAGAGTTGTTGCACCAATGCTGGTTTAAATTGTACTTTTTTATTTAAAGCTTTTTCTTAGGTTTATATACTTCAATCTTCAACGGTTAAGTAATTTGATGGATAGCTTTAAATTTAGGATTACTATAAAATATGAATACCATAATTTGTGGCGCGAAGATTCAAATAAATGATTGTTAGCGATTATATAAAACAAAAGTGGCAGCCCTGCTTCATGCGACAAAAGATGAATATAAAGACAATGTAAAAAGGAGTTGAATTTGCGCAGTCGTAATGTTTGGTCGGTTTTATTAATAAGGAGTTTGTGTTCATTTTTAACTAATTAAAAGGTGTTTAATTTTGGTCGGAATAATTATTTAGCTAACAATTCAGAAGTGGGATTGCTTTGTTCCCATAAATAATAGTTAATTTCTAAAAACTTATAATTTCTATTGCATAATTAAATAGTAAATTCTCGAAATTCTTGTCGCGTCGTAGTAAAAAAAAAGAACGGGAGCGAAGGAGAGAGGAGCTTGAACAAGCAAAGGGTGCACGAGAGGAGAGGTAAATCAACAGCAAAATATTGGTGGAGAAAATTGTGTTGGTGGTGGTGGTGATGCGGCGGTGGACGATGGTGAAATAGCTGCGGAACAAGAAGAGATAGCTGTTGATGTTGAACAACAAGAACCAGAATTACAAAATAATGTGCAAAATGAGATAGGAGCAGAACAAAACCGAATAAATGAAAATGGATGCGAAAATAATTTAAATCAAGAAATTTCAAGAATGAGACAACATGATTACCAAAATCAAAACAGAGCAAATGTAGGACAAAACAGAATTGATGAAAATGGATGTGAAAATAACTTAAATCAAGAATTCCCAAGAATGCGACAAAATAATTCTCGAAATCAAAACAGAGATAATGCATTTCCAGAAAGTTCTGGTGGAGGTGGACAATTTGAATTAATGATGCAATATATGATCAGCGAAAACCGAACGCGCAATGAGCAGATTCAACGACGTGACCAAACTATTGATCTGTTGGTAGAACAAATTCAAGGTTTGACCCAAAGTATTCTTCCAAATGCCAGGAGTACTCCAAGAGCTCATGAGGAAACACTTGTCGCCTGTCAAATGATGCCGGATTTGACCAAAAATATTGAAAAATTCGATGGGGATGGCGACATGGTATCGGCAAAAACTTGGCTCAAAAATATTGAAAGTATGTGTCATCTGCATCGGTGGTCAGAGGAATATGCATTAGACGTGGCGAAGATGAATTTGGTTGGTGGTGCCAAGCGTTGGTTCAATGCGAGGATTGACGAGATCAAGAATTGGTCTCAGTTTAGAACAGCCTTTGAAAGCACATTCTACGTCAGGGAAAATATGTCTACGAGATGGCAACGGATGGCAAATCGTTTCCAGCAAAGGGGTGAAACATCGAGCACTTATTTTCATGAGAAGTATGACCTGTGTAAGCAACTGAAGCTCACATTTGATGAAACTAAGGAGATGATTTTGACTGGGCTATGGACCAGAGAGGCAGCGAATTCCTTGATGGGTTGTCGACACTTAGACAATGATGACCTGCTACATGACATCCTAAAATTCGAAAGAATGAGTTCTTCATGTACTAGTCACGACAGATACAAGACAAATGAATCCAATGAGTCCTTTTCGAGGAACAACGAAAATAAAGATGCCGACATTCGTCCCCGGAATTTTAAGGAACTGGTATGCTACAATTGCAGAAAGGGTGGTCACCTATCACGAAATTGTCCAGAGCCTCGACCAATTCCTACATGCTATCAGTGTGGCCAAAAAGGACACATGTCACGAACATGTCCGAATCAACAAGGAGCAGTCAGGCAGGTAGATGGGTTGCCGCAAAATGGAATTGCCAAGTATTTGAAGACTGTTTACGTTGACGGGTGCAAATTATCTGCTTTTGTTGACATGGGTAGTTCCAAATGTACCATTAAAGCAACAACAGCCTTGCTCAATAATTTTAACATTCAATATGGTCTGATGAAACTAAAATCATTTGGCCCAGCTGAATTTAAGGTAATTTCACCCGGATGGATCGTTTCGTCACTCAGTGTTGACGGTGCATTGGCTGAAAATATCAAATTTCGTGTGGTTCCAGACGAGCTACAAAAATGGGACGTACTATTTGGACGCACATATACTGAACTGTCTTACATTACCTACGCGAAGATTGATAACTCGTTGCAGTTTACTAGGAAAATGGAGGCACAACCATTTTAGGAGTTCTCTTATGCGGATCGGGAAACAACGTCATGGAAAGCCGAAGAAACGACCATACCAACTGGTACAATTTCGTTTATAACAGTTGTACAAGGGGAGAGTAAAATCCTACTACCACTTGCTAATATAAGTGAAGAAGACGTGACTGTTGGAGCTGTTTTCAACATCGACAATAATGACAATACTAAAGATGAAAAGCATTATACTCCTAAGCCGGTTATTGAGTTAAAGGATGTAGACGTGGATGCCGAAAATGTGTCACCAGAAAACCTACAGCAGTTGCTCGATATATTGAACCAATTCAGAGACTGCGTTGCTATCGATACTAGTGAGATAGGATGTACGAGCAATTTTTAAATGGAAATCCAGGAGCTACCAGGAAGCAAGCCTCCATGCTCCAAACCATATCCTGCGAGTGATGCTGAAAAGAAAAAAATAAGAGATATTGTCGATGATTGGCGAAGATTGGGTATAGTTACAGACACCAGCTCTTCATACGCGAGTCCGGTGTTGTTGGTGAAGAAGAAATCTGGTGAGTCCAGGTTAGTCGTTGACTTCCGACGTTTGAATAACCAGACCATAAAAATAAACTTTCCGTTGCCGAACATGGACGACCACATCGCGATGCTAGGAGATTCGAAAGTTTTTATTGTCCTGGATCTTGCTCAGGGCTTTTTGCAGTTGCCAATCGATACAGCGGACAGACACAACGGCATTTATAACCCCAGAAGATACCAGTGAGTTTACGCGAAGGATTTTTGGGCTTACCAATGGGCCGTTTTATTTTGCTAAACTTATGCAAAAGGTTTTGGGGCCGCTACGAAATCGAGTCGTATTTTTCTACCTCGATGATATTTTTAAACCGGGACTGGACTGGAACGATCTGAAGGAACGTTTGGTCCTCGTTTTAAAAGCGTTTCGGAAGGCAGGCCTAACTGTTAGACTTTCCAAGTGTGAGTTCCTCAAGAAGCGTGTTACCTATCTCGGATTCCAAATTTCTGAAAAGGGTATCGAACCAGGTCAAAACAAAGTCCAGGCTATAGAAGGGTTCCCACAGCCAAGAAATGTCCATGAGGTGCGTAGGTTTTTGGGACTTGCCGGATTCTTTAGACGTTTTGTAGAGAGATTCGCGATCCGAGCAGCTCCACTCTATGATATGTTGAAGACCAGTACCAATTTTGATTGGAATGTTGTGGCTGATGAAGCGTTTAAAGACCTCGAAATTGCTTTAGTGAGCGGACCAATTTTGCAAATTTTCGACCCAAAGAAGCACACTGAACTGCATTCGGATGCCAGCAGCCAAGGTTTAGCCGCTATGCTTCTTCAAAGAGGGAACGATGATGGGCAACAACATCTTGTATATGCAATCAGCAGAAGAATGACAGACGCCGAGAAATCATACCATTCGAGTAAGCTGGAACTATTGGCGGTTGTATGGGCAACAACTCGATTTAGATTTCTGCTCATAAACGTCAAATTCACTATTATAACAGATTGTCAAGCACTTATTTATCTAAATGTCCAGAAGACACGAAATCCACAGGTATGTAGGTGGTAGAACTTACTTTGCGAATTTGACTTCGACATCCAACATCGATCTGGAGTGAAACTTCAACATGTTGACGCTCTTAGTCGTGCACCAACGGAGGAGGCACCAATTTCGGAAGATTTGGAAGAGCGGGCCTATGTTTTTGCTGTAACAACGGATCAAGATGAAGTTATGATGTACCAATGCCAGGATGAAAAACTCCAAAGAAAAATAAATATTCTGCGCAACAAGGAGCCAAGTACGTATACACAGATTGATAAGAGTGAAGTAAATGGGTATTTTCTCGAGAATGGGATTTTATACAAGGTTGAAGGTAATCAATATAAATATGTCATACCTAAAACAATGAGAAAGGCAATTTCAATAAGATTTCATGATTAACAAGGACATTTTGGATTAGATAGAACCTTGACAAAAATTAAAAGATTTTATTATTTTCCAAACATGAGACGATATGTAAAGCAACACATAGGTGCATGTTTGCATTGCTTATTATCAAAGACACATACAGGAAAACCAGCAGGAGAATTATATCCAATACCACCAGGAAATCGACCGTTTGCAATAAGGCATTTAGACCATTTAGGCCCCTTTATTAGCAGCTCGAAAGGAAATAAGTATATACTTGTAATAATCTGCAACTTAACAAAATACGTGAGATTAGAAGCTGTTCGTAATACCAATGCCGAAAATGTGATAAAAAGGTTGGAAAATTTTGTGACTGAGTTTGGAGCACCAGAAAAATTCGTGACGGACCGAGGCAGTTGTTTCACTTTCTCCAGTTTTGAACAGTTTTGCCAAAAACATGGTATACGACATCATCTCAATTCACCGAGACATGCGCAGGCAAACGGACAAGTCGAGAGGGTAAAATGCACTTTGATACCTACAATAATAGCAACACTAGATGAAAGTAAGGAAGGCAAAGATTGGGATATGAAACTCAAAAATATTGCAAGGGATCTAAACAACAGCGATAACAAAACCACGGGAAAATCACCATTTCAACTTTTGTATGGATATACTCCACGCTTCGACGAAGGATATTTAAGACAACTTACAATCAATGAAGAATCCAGGGGTGGAATCGGCTAAGGTGATTTGTGATAAGTGACAGTCACAATAAGTAAATTTGGTCTGTGTAAGGTGATCATCACAGTGACAATCACATTTATGTGAATGTTTCTCGTGACAGCTAATTTGTTGTCATTTTCATGTTCATTTGACATTGGTGTTTTAGTTTTCTTTGAAAATGAATGTTTTTGTGCCTGTGCAAATCTTTTTACGGCCTCAAAATGCTGAAAATGATAATTATATCTATAATAGAAATGTTCGACTATTGAGAATAAACTTAAGAAATAAAATAAATATACTTGAACTTCCAAATCCAAAGTAAGTACATGTGTTATAAATTCCTCCTTTCATGTGTACATTTTTTCTTTTTATTTTTTTTATATTTGGTGTTAAAAAACTAAATAGATTTTTAAAAAACTTTCGGGTGACAAAGAATACATTTTTGTACATTCTTGACCTTCTTGATTTGCCAACTGGAGTTCGGTCAACCCACATCCCACCCATCCTACAGTTGGCTGTAACGCTGAACTTTCTTGGCGGTGGTGGATACCAAAGGCAAGTTGGTGCGGACTGGTCAGCTCCAATGGGCCAAAGTACGGTGTGTGGGGTGATTACTTCAACTTTGAAGGAAATGGAGAGACGATTGTGTCCACTCAAAATAAAATTCAATCCATCTGCTTCGGAAGGAACCAAAAGGTTCTTTTATGAGAAGTATCGCATACCTGGAGGTAAGCTTTTGTTTTTTGTCTAAAAAAATAATAAATTAACTAATTTATTTTTGTTTTAGTCATCGGATGCATAGATGGGAGTCACATAATGATACTCCGCCCGTCAGAAAATGAGCATGTTTTCTTCAACAGAAAAGGACGACATAGCATAAACGATATGATTGTAAGTTTTCGGATTGTTGAGTTATTTTTTGACACTTTATGCTTTTTATTTTTCCAGATCTGTGACGAGAACACAAAAATTCTGTCCATCAACGCCAAATATGGTGGAAGTGCTCATGACAGCTTTGTTTGGAGACAGAGTGTCCAAAGAGACAAGTTAAATCTCGACTACTGTGCAGGAAGCACATCATCATGGCTTCTCGGTACAACTTATAATTATAATTTCTGTGTGCATACTATATTTCTTTGTTTTATTTTTAAAGGTGACAGCGGATATCCACTGGAACAATTTCTTTTAACACTTTACCGGAGTGCATCGGAAAATTCCCCCGAAGCATTATTCAATCATGTGCACTCTAAAGCTAGGAGCATTGTGGAACGTTGCATTGGTGTAATGAAAAGTATTTATCACTGTTATGTACTCCTTCAACTACAATATTTATTTATATTTGTTTTCTGCTTACAGCTCGATGGAGAAGTGTGCTAGAAGAAAGAAAGCTAAGATACTCTCCAAAAAGATCAGCACAAATTATTAATGTCTCAGCTGCTCTTCATAATATTTGCTGCGAGCAAAGAGTACCACTCCCAGAAGAATTAATAAGAGCTTTTTCTGAAAGTAATTTGAACAACCAAGAAGAAAATAACATCAATGAAGGAGCTAGAATTCGAAATAGAATCAGAGAGACAGAGACGACCTTTGGGCTAACCGTCCAAGGCATTAAATAATTTAATGTAAATGCATGATGTAAATGTATTTTATTTTTTTATTGTAACATTGTGGGTAACATAAAAGTTTAGTTTTATAAAAAACAACAAAAACAAAAACAACTTCAATAACAAACAAGTAATCAAAAATAAACATTAACAAACAAGTAATCAATAATAAACATTAAAAAAAATAAAAAAAAAACTTAATTCATTTAGCACAGCATTTTTCTTAATAATAAACACATAAACAATTCATAATAAACAGTAAAAGAATTAAAATTACTTTTGACCAAGCTTCAATATTTTAACTTCGTGCATGGCCTTTGATAGCTCCAGCTCCATCCTCTTCAGCTGAAGCTCTTCCTTTTTTAAAGCATTTGCTCCAGTTTTCTCCTTTTGAATTTCTTTAAACATTAACTGGACGCAGTTTTCTAACTCACCAAGTGAAGCGTTTACTGCTTTAAGGGAGTTGTCGATGCCTTTAAGAGAGTTAGCAGCGCTTCTTCCTGGATGCTGATGAATTTCTCCTGCAATTGCACTTGTTTTCTTGCAAGCAGAATATTTTCATCAGCATCCGTCGTTTGTATGCGTGTGGGTATTCTCAATCTGGGTATTCTCGATGAAGGCACGGGGGTTCCAGATCGAGTAGACGCTCCCGGTCGCCCTGCCTGAGTAGTCGATTGTGACGACTCTCCTACCAATTCATCTAATTGGTTTTCTAATATGTATGTAAGTATAAACAAAACATACACATTTACCTTGCTCATCACAGCCGAAGCTTGGAACTCCAGCGATGCCATCTACTGCTGCCTCTATCCCGCAAACCTACACAATAGCTTCATCATCAGGGTCCAGAGGAATTTCCAAATATGGACCTCCTCCTGTTTGTGAAATAGATTTTTTGTTTGCAATTAATTTTTTTTTCGTATTGTACTTCCGGATCGTCCAAACCTATGGAAATAAAACAAAATAAAAATAAAAAAGATTTTTTAAATTACAGACATTCTTACCCTTTTCCACTCAGCCAAAGTCTTTGTCAGTGGCCCATTGGCATTTAATGTTTCAGTCAATCTTACCCAAAGAATCCTATGGGCTTCCCGACAGTTTATATTTTTTGCGGAAAAGGATTTGGCCAGATCCGGATTTTTCCCCATAAACTTCGTCATTAGTTGAACTTGAACTTTGTTCGCTGGAATCCTATGAAATAAAATAATTTTAATTGTTTGTTGAGCTCTTGAGTTAGCAATAATATTGTTTACTTACATTTTTCTTAACAAAATAAATTATAATCGTCTCTAAAGCAAACAAACAACACATGTGAAAAAAAAAACTTTGCCGGTAAAATTGACAGAAATGAATTTCTGACAGCTGAAAGTTCTGTTCTTTCAAAGTGATGCCAAGTGCTACACAAATTTGTGTGATCACCTTACACAGACTGAAAAATAAAATTGATCACAATTGATTGTCACATATGTGACAATCACATATCATCTTAGCCGATTCCACCCCAGACATTACCAAGAATCAATGTTCAATATGACCTTGGTGACATTGTTTAATGAAATCGGTTCCTCAATCTACATCCGATTCTACGAAGTTGCACCGCAAAAATCGAGGCCCTCTTGTAATAACGAAGGTTTTACCAAACGATACTTACGGAGTTGCAGCTTTACGATGTGATGATTCTGGCCGCAAATACTCCTCAACGGCCCACGTAAGTCAACTGAAATTGTTTAAAACACCTGAAAATGACGATGAAGAGGAGTCAGATGCAGACGACGAACCTACCTTACCAAGAACACCTGATGATGATGATTCATCAGAAGATATAAGAACTGGAGTTATTAATCCTGAATCGATGCCGGTGACTTGTACTGCTAAGCAACAGCGCATAAGAAAACGTGTACAATTCCAGGATTATGAATACTATTAGAATAGTTTGATTCGATTTCGTTTTTTTTTTTTTTTTAAGCATATTTGACAATTAAAACCAAAAGTAAAAAGTAAATGATTAATTGATTCAAACAAAATTTTAACTAAAGAAGTGAAATGTATATTATCGATGTTATATGTATTTTTTTTTTATTGTTCTATCACTTGAAACATTTAACTGAAGTTCAGAATGTATTAATTTTTTTTGTTGTTTCTATTAATAAATAATAACATATATACATGTATAAGTAAATATTAAATTCGAGAGCGAATTAAAGACATAGGATGGCCGATTGTTAGCGATTATATAAAACAAAAGTGGCAGCCCTGCTTCATGCGACAAAAGATGAATATAAAGACAATGTAAAAAGGAGTTGAATTTGCGCAGTCGTAGTGTTTGGTCGGTTTTATTAATAAAGAGCTTGTGTTCATATTTAATTAATTAAAAGGTGTTTAATTTCGGTCGGAATAATTATTTAGCTAACATGATAAATAGATCCTTGGCGCGAAATTGAAATTAGACAAATTTATGATGAAAGGCTCCAACAGCTGCCGAACATTAGTATTTGGCGACACGTACCTACAAATATAAACCCAGCAGACTTTGCATCGCGCTGTATATTAACATCAAAACTAATTAACAATGAGCTTTGGTGGAAGGGACCACATTTTCTCCAAGAGGAATGGGATTTCTCAACACCAGTTCAATCCACTCAACTCAAAACTCAAGAGGAAAACAGAGAAATCAAAGTTCACATCGCTATAGAAGAGACGAATGCCATTCTAAATGAAGTTCGTAGGAAGTCTAAACTCAACAAATCCCTAAGAATTATTGCTCTGGTTAACAGATTTGTTTACAACGCAAGAAAAAGTCCAACTTTTAGAATGACTTCATCCGTTCTGTCACCCATAGATACGCAAGGCCGTATCCAGCTGATGGTAGGCTTCAAAATGCCAAACTCACCTATGATCAGAAAGACCCTATAATTGTAAAACCTGATCATCTTTTTACAAAATTAATAATTGCAAATGCATATCAGGAGACATTCCATGGTAGGTTACAACAGGTGGTAGCATACACACGAAACCAATTTTGGATTCTCAATTTGAAAAAAAAGATAAGGAAACACATTCATGGATGCATCATTTGTTATAGACATAAGCCCAAACCAATGCTTCAACGGATGGGTAACCTACCAGCACCAAGAGTCAATGTGTCCCGAACTTTCGCTCATACTGGTGTGGATAACGCTGGACCCATTAAAGTTAAAGCCTGGAAAGGAAAGGGTTCAAAGACTTTCAAGGGTTATTTTGCCATATTTATTTGTCGTTCGACCAAGGCTATTCACCTTGAAGCTGTAACAGACCTGACAACACAAGCCTTCATTGCCGCGTTTGGACAGTTTACATCACGAAGAGGACTTTGTTCTAACCTTTATAGTGATTGTGGAACTAATTTTAAAGGTGCTAATGAAGAACAGAAAAAGATATTAAAAGATGCTAAATAAAATTGCATCGAAATTGCGGACTCTCTAAGTAAACTACGTACTAATTGGAGTTTCATTCCTCCCGCTTCTCCTCACTTCGGGGGACTATGAGAAGCCGGAGTGAAATCAGTGGAATAACACTTAAGTAGAATCACCCGCAACAAAGCGTTGACGTACGAGAAGCTCAGTACGCTTCTAGCTCAAGAAAAAAGTGTCTTAACTCGAAACCCCTCTGCCCTATAACAGACAGCTTGGACGATTTCAACGCATTAACACCATCGCACCTCTTAATCGGCACTTTAAAGCGGCCCGTAGACACACGCACATGTTACGAGTAAACTTGTTACGTGAAAAACCCGCAGACAGTGACACCAATTTACTCAAACTTCATCTTTATTTGTGCCTTCATACCGCAAGCACATATTCATTCGTGAGTTCTTCGAGTCTTTACGGTCGATTGTTCAAATCTTGAATGTTTTATTATTATGTTTATCAGGACTCCAAGCGAAAAATCAAACCTAGCTGATTTGATTCTAAAGTACATACATATGTGTGCCTCTGTATTGGTGAAACAAAGAAATGCTTACAGTAATAATTTCTTCAACAAATTATTTATTTTCTTGACGTTATTACAATGACAATGCAATATCAAATAAAATGCAACCGGATTGCAGGAACTTGCTCTTTGTAAATTGTTTGTTTTCTGTAGGAATACTATTTTGTTGCTTTCTGTCAAAAAACATTCTGAATAGCTTAATTGTTAATGGTAAGGTATTGTGAAACAAGTTTTTAATAAGTTATATCAAATCAAATCCTTTAGGGCTTCAGGCTCGTGCATAGATAACCGCAAATACGCAAATCTGCACATCCGTACAGACAGACCAACTCACGGACGGCTTGACGAACAGTTCTAAGTCTTCTCTGGTATCATAATGTCAGGATTGATTAAAACCTCGAAATTTTTTCCTACACGAAACCAATTCTTAAAAACATCCGATCAAATTCAATGGTTTCGTTTTAAGTAAAACCTGTTTATGCGGTTTGAATTCAAAGTCCTGTAACCATGTTCTGTAACTTTTGCGATATCTTTACGATTCGTTAAAAAATTATACGATTCATTCCTCTATTATCGCATATGGAAAGAATAGGGTTTCTCAGTTTCTGTAAGTCCATGCGATATGGTCAATATTCGATTTCATTTCTACTGGAAATCGCATTGGAAGGCGATAAGTTGAAATGTCAAATTACCTGTCATACCAGAAAATAAAAGTAATGGGCATTAATCGGTCGCACAAACGTTGTCTTCCGTCTTGTTTAAATAAAAAAAATAAGTTTTATTGTTTAAGAAAAATATGCTTATCAGAGACCAGCACCAAGTTGTTATATATTAAATTTACCATTAATTTATCAAAATAAAAATGTTCACTGGATTTTAAGCCTTTTTTAATGATATAACGACAAATTTTAAGCCGTCTGGTTCTCAGCAATCACTGATCTGATTTATACGGTTCATATGCCGTTGGATAGAAAAATGTCAAACTAAGTCGTGAGGAATATATTTCTGGACAGATGTATACGGTTCGGCTAAAAAACGAGACCAAAGTTGCACTTTCAAACTCGAACAATTAGGGGAAAAAATAAAAATTTTCAATATTTTCTTTTTTCAAAATACAAAAAAAAAAAGAAAACTACAAATTTTGAGAACTAGCGTTGAGTTTTAGCTCAACAGTAAATTTTGTAATAATCTGTCCACTATTTTTTTTAAATATTGATTGAACAAAAAAACGTAAATAACACAAGAACAATCACTTAGTTCTGAGATTTCAAAACTTTGGTGCATATCTGAAAATTGCGATTTTATTATTCAATTTGTAAAAATTATTTGTTTTTTTACATTCTTTGGTTCAGAAATTATTCTTTCCGCCAGCTCGATAGTAGATGATACAATTTGACGTTAAAAATGAAAATTTTATCGCCTTTTGATCATACAAAACACCGTTTTATCGCACTTTCCAGTATTTTCATTCCGATATGTTCCAAGCGATGCAAAGTTACAGAACCTTATTGAACCGATAAAATGAGTTTCGTTCTAATTTTCATCGTTTCTCGATAAATTATATCGATGGCATATTTACAGAACATGGGTACAATCGATATATACTTTAACCTGAAAAGTATTCGGAACAGGCCGTGTGCGAATTGCGTTACAAATGCTGGTTAATTTGATCCCAGTTAAATTTGATCCGTTTTTATGGAGGTGAATAAAATAATAGCATTTCGCTGTGTGAATTGCTTTAAATGGGATTTTTTAAAGCATAAATTTCCATTGACATTCATTGCGTTCAAGAACATATCTGGAACGGTATCAAAATATCTTGAAATGTTCAGAGACCTTAAGTTGTTGGATCAGCTGTTTTTTTCTTACAAGGAATTACAACTGCACGAAGCTACAAAGATTGCTTTGGATACAATCGATAAAAAAGATACAATAAAGAACGTGGTTATACTGTATTTATAAATAATAATATGCGTTTTTTATTGGTAAGTGTATAGTCACTTTAGCAAAAAATTTTATGGGATACGAAAAGTGGCGATAAATTGGTCAGCAATTAAAGTGAACAAAAAAGAGAAGATAAAATCTTGGAATGACTGGAAATTATTCTCGCGGCGAAATGGTATGTGTCAACAAATTTTTTGCTTAACGGGTAGCAGCATTCATGTTAAACAAGAAGCTATCTCGAATAAACAAACAAGGTAAATAAACAAAATTTAACTAACGAAAACCAATACAATTCATATGTTCTATTTTCACAGCTGTTAGATGGAAAAGAATACATTTGAAAGAATTTTAAGAATCTAGGCTAGGTACTTAATAAATTCCCACCGACAGCTACATCTTAATTCACAGTGATCCATTGTTGTGTAAAGTATGTCACCATCAGAACCAAATCGATTGCAGTAAAATATTCTCATTCGTTAATGTTTTCTGTCGTACGGAGTACCGCTGCAAAAGGAAGACAGAAGCCGCTCAACAGATGATCAATGAAGAGTAGTAAATACTAGGTATACTCGGTTGCATTAAATAGCTTAATATCGTATATTGCTTATATGCAATATAAGCAACTCAAAAGAAAAATAAAATGCTCACAAGGTTAATGAAATAAAACTTGATATTTTTTTATTAGAAAATAAACAATCAAGATTTTATCTTCGTTCTCTTTTTGTTCTACACCGTAGCGTTGGCTATTTTTTCAAAATCATCTCAATAAAGTTCTACAATATTTTTGTTCTATTTGTGGCTACCAGCATTGAGTTGTGCAGTAGAAGGATGTCCATTGTCCAGAAATAGAAGCTAATCGTCTTCAATCAATTAATGGGGTCATGGCACACCTCAGGTACAATGACAATACACTCTTCTGTAGGTAATATACCCAATAAGCTGTTTAGCGTTTTGAAACACTCATCGATATCCAGACTTATTGGCGCAAAATTAAAGTCAAAATAACACGATCCTAAAAAGTATTTAACACTTTGTTAACGTTTTTTTAACTTATAGACCGATAGAGCTAACTCTTTGATAAAAACATACTTTAAAACCAGGAAATCTCCATTTTATCTTTTTAGATCCGACTCTAATTTTGTGACAGATAAACTACCCACCCTCTCAAAAGTAAATGAAACTACATAAACACTGTTTAAATCCAACAACAAAATCCCTCACTGGAAGTTATTACTGGAAATTCCATAAATTGTTTATAATATGATACAAACTTATTACCTGGTGATAATGTTAAGTTAATGTTTGTTAGGATTAACTTAAATGATTTGAAAGGAGGCGACTATAATTTTGCGCCATTGATTATAGTCACTGAAGTTTTTAAAAAAGGTTATCGGAAGAAAAACAACTGCTTCCCTGCGAAAGGCTATCCTATGAAAAAGCAATTATCATTAAAGAATGCTGCAGTGCTGCCTATATAATTGATGATAAAATTTACCTTGATGTTAAGTTTTCTTTCCCCATCTTTAGCTTGCTTTTTTGCTACTAGTTTTACAAGTTTTTAAATCACGAAAAATCAATGAAGAAGAAATACTATCATAATATTAGAAATATATTTCTTCTTCATTGCAACAAATACAATTTTCAACTTCCATAGAGTAAGCTGGTTGACACTTGACAGACTTAGACATAGCGCACATTCGGGTGCACACCTTTAAGGGTAATCTAGATACGTTTGTATAGTATGTGTTTGCGAAAGACCAAAGTCGGATAGGTAACTTTTGCTGTCAAAAAAGGTAAACAAACATTTGGAAATTGATTTGTTTTGTTGAAAAAATTCGTACGTGTCGCTGCATATTTCTTGAGTTTCAAGATCAAAACTAAGGACGAGTTTGAAACAAAATATAATAAAATATAAATAATGGCGATGCAAAATTTAAATAATTCAATTGATTCGGAAGATAAAGAAGACGAAATACTAGGTAGGTACTTTGTTTTTGTGGACTGGTATTGTATTTTTACATGTAATCTTTGATACAAACAACTAGATTGGAACTATTTATTTTTAATGATCTTCTTGGAAGTTCAAATCTTGCAAACATGAATCCTGAGTTTCTGAGAGACGAAGACCCAGTAAGGAATCAAAATTTCAACGAAGGGACGATTCCAGGATACACGCTTGATGAATTTCGAGAACATTTTCGCATGAGTCGAAGTAAATTTGAGGTAAGCTTTATTTATTTATTAATACTTTCAATAATATGCATTTATATAATTTTATCTATTCACTAGGATCTTATGGTTAAGGTTGGAAATCAAAAGCACATTGTTGGCCTTGAACTAAAGCCTTTATTGATGGTGGGGATTGTCAGCAAACAAGAAAGTTTTTTGTCTTCGGGAGATAGATTCAATCTAGCCAAAAGTTCCGCCCATGATGCATTTTGTGAGATCTTTGGCGTGTTATATTCAAAGGTTCCAGATTTCATTAAATGGCCACCTTCTAGCCAATACAACTCTATATCTCAGTCGTTCAGCAACCGTTTAAGAGTGCACATCGTTGGCGACTTTCACTGTGTAAATTATACTTAGAGACGCGAGTGTGTAAAGTAGTAATTGGTACCTACCATTTTCAAGTGGCAAGTTAGCCTAGGTGGTAGAGTGGCAGACAGCGCAGCCACCAACAAGCGCTCCAAGAGCAAGCTACGCAACAACAGCAGCCTCCTCAAGAACAACAACCACTCCCAGACCAGCAGCAGCCACAGAAGCAGCAATCAAGGAAGCAGCCACAACAACAGCTTCACAAACAACAACCGAATCGGCAACCACAGCATCAGCCTCAGCAGCCACAGGCAAAACAACAACAACAACCACAACAACAACGACAACAGACACAGAAGCAACAACAGCAGCAGAAACAACCGACACAGCAACAACCGCAGCAGTCACAACAGCAGCAGACCCAACAGCAACCGATGCAACAGCAGCAGAGACAACAGCAGCAGTCACAACAACAACAGCAACAACAGCAACAGCCACAAGCAAAGAAAGGTAAGGTGCCACCTATTATACTTATAAAATGCATTTAAAAGACACTATTGAAATATGTAGGTCGGTCGTAGGCAACAATTTTATAATTAAGCGGCTAAGCGCAGACAGGCATTCCATTCAGTGCTCATCTTTAGAGCACTACAAAAAAGTCAAAGACCTTCTGTCTCAAACTAGAACAGAATATTATAGTTTCACCCCGAAGGAAGACTAGCTTCAAACAGTCCTCCTGAAGGGTATCGAATCCTCTACGGATCCGCAGGCGCTCTTAGCTGAGCTCCGTCAAGTGGCGAGCGACGATCTCGAGTTTATCGGGGTCAGACCGTTTACCACAGTCAAACCCAGACGGGAGAAACGGAATTTACCATTCTTCCTAGTTCAACTCTCGCCCCAAAGCAAATTGAGTGGTCTAAGGAATATAACAGTCCTGGATTACCAAGTTGTACGATGGGAAAAACTAAATAAGCAGAAAGACATGCTTCAATGCATGAACTGCCAAGAGTTTGGACACATTGCAGTTAACTGTGATATGGACCCAGTCTGCGTTAAATGTGGAGATACCCACAAAACAGGGGAGTGTAAACTCGAGCAAGATAGGGTCACAGATATGACCCAGTTAAAATGTGCACTCTGCCGAGGCTCCGGGCACCCCGCAAACTATCGGGGATGTCCGAAGTTTCAGGAGATAAAACAAAACAAAGCCCAAAAGAAAACAGTTGAGGTGAGACGCCCTGAAGTACGCCAGAAAACAACTTCCGTCAAACCCGCAATTTCTTACGCCCAAATCGCGTCTGGAAAGGGAAACACGGTACAGCCTCAACCACAGGTAGCCAAACAGGTCCAAGTGCCTACGGCTCCTGTGCCAGAGGCAGATCTGATGAAGGTGTTGCTGACCATTCATGGTCAGTTAACCGACGTGCAAAAACAGATCAGGGAGCAGGTGGCTAGGGTGGATTACCTCTACTCTATTCTGCCGGCAACGCGAAATGGTTAAAGGCGCGCTGCCTGAGCGACCCTTTAAGATCCTAGCTGTGAATGTTATTTCGCTGATTAGGACTGAACGTATAGCAAACCTCTTTCATTTGCTGCAAGACCAAAGTCCTGATGTGTTTATGGCTAGCGAAACTAAGCTAAATCAGAAACACAAACTGACTAATAAAAATTACAATATCGTAAGAAGGGATCGGCCCAACTCCTCTCAAGCGGGTAGGGTCGCAATTTTCATACAAAAGGGCATTGAACATAAAGTTATATATAATAGTGAAGTGCGAAGGTTCGGGTTGCTAGAAGCCTGCATCGTTGGCATTCCTCACCAGCAGGGGAAAAGAATGTATGCAATCGCGGTGCACGCACCTGACGCACCTCAGCCTCGCAGAACTCGAAAAACTTTTTGAATGCTTAAGACTGAACTTGGATGAGAATTATTATCTCATGGCAGGGGACTTAAACGCCAAACATGTAGATTGGGGAAACCAAAGCAAAATCCTAGAGGGAATCATCTTTTTAATTGGATGGGTCGATACAGTGTTGAGTGTAGGATCGACCTTTTTGGCTACAGATAGACCGTCATTTCCGAGAAGTGGTAGTTTTCTGGATCTTTTACTGCTTGACTCACGACTTGTTATAACTGACGCAACAAATCAACAGACAAGAAACTGTTTACGAACGATTGAATACGACAGTGATCACTGCGGACTTGCCACCATAATACAGCTTCCGAGCGAACTTGTGGAGTTGGATGAGTATGTGACTGTGCACTTACAATTTCAGTAAGACGCGCTGGCCACGCTTCTCCAACGCCTTGGCAAGAGAAATACGATCCGATGACATTTCTCCACCAAATGACAGAAACCTGACGAACGTTGAGATCGACGGGTTCCTGACTCAAATGGATACGACTATAAAACGAACAATGGACAGAACAATCCCAAAATATAAGGAACAAGACCCTTCTGGTTTATATAAGAACGCGAAAATCGACGCACTACACCGACAAAAAAGTGGACTGCTGACTAGGTTGAAACTTCTTTACAGACGTTTCACGGACACACGTGATTTGGAGATTAGGACATTGAAGTCGTCGATCAAAAACATTAACGTTCTGATTAGACAAAACTATAGATTGACCATGACGGCTCTATGCAATAACTCCTAACGTATTAACTCCTAACAAAAAAATATGAAAAAAAACCTAACATTCCCATACAAATTTAGGTGTTATTATAAATGAAAGAACACCTAAATGTTAGGTTTATTTTCATCAAAATTAGGACTTGTTGCATTGTTTATAGTTAGGAGTTATTTCATGATGAAATAACCCCTAAAACCATGTAAGATTTGGCATGTTTTTTAAGAACATCTAGGTTTTATTTCATTTTTAAATTAGGAGATATTACATCTCCAGTTAGGACTTATTTCATTTATTCGTGTTAGCAATTATTGCACTCATTGTTAGGAATTTCTTCATTAGGACTTATTTCATTAGGAATTAATACGTTAGGAGCTATTGCATAGAGCCGACCATGACCAACGTAACAAGCCAAGTAAAAATAGCCGGATTGCTATCCAGACCAATCAACATCTTTAATGGACTCCGACAAGGAGATGGTTTGGCCTGCCTCCTCTTCAACCTGGCGTTGGAGAAAGCAATGCGTGACTCTGGCACGGCAACAAGAGGGACCATCGTCAACAGATCCAGCCAGATACTGGCTTACGCAGACGACATCGACATCGGAAGAACCGAGCAAGCTGTACACGATTCCTTCATCCAGATCGAGCAGGCGGCACAAAATCTGGGGCTGCACATTAGTGAAGGTAAAACAAAGTACATGGTGGCGTCGAATGCGAGAGGAACAGTTGGTCAAACAATCAAGGTAGCGGAGCACCAATTTGAAGTGGTGCAATCCTTTAAATACCTTGGGTCAGTAGTAGCAGCCGATAACAATATAGAAGAAGAAATACGCGGGCGGCTTCTCAAATCCAACAGAGCCTACTACAGTCTGTCAAAGCTCTTCAAATCCAGAAATCTCACCATAACTTCAAAACTACTGCTGTACAGGACCATGCATGGTCTTGCCAGTACTCACATATGGATCCGAGACTTGGGTGCTTAGCAAAAGGCACTCTGACCTCTTAGCCGCGTTCGAGAGAAAAGTCTTAAGGAGAATTGTTGGCCCCATATGTGAGGAAGGACGATTCCGGAGACGGTACAATCATGAATTGTACGTAATCTACCTTGAAGCAGATATTGTGACAAAAATTAGGCTCGGTAGACTTCGGTGGGCAGGGCACCTAGCTCGCATGAGCGAAGAGGAACCTGCTCGGAAAGTTTTTTGTGGTACATTCTATGGCAGACGACAGCGTGGTAGACCATGCTTGCGCTGGAGAGATGGCGTAGACCAGGACGCCCAGAGCCTTGGGGTGCGCAACTGGATGGCGTCGGCTCGAGACCGGGAAAGGTGGAGAGACTTGTTGAAGGAGGCCAGGACCGGACCCCGGTTGTCGAGCCGATGATGATGATGATAGATTATATATTAATTTATATTGGGATAACAGAATTCGGGCTGTTAATTCTAGCGACCCTAGTATGTTTCCCCAAATAAATAAGATATTCAGAAGAAATGATCAAAACGATCTTCCATGTCTTAAACTACAGAGGACAACAGATAACGAAGACGTACTAACGATTGCGGGAATTGATCCGGAAGATGCCGTTTTCGATGATAATTATTATATGATAGAAGATCCTCAGGAAAAGGTAGAAGCTGTAGGGGCTGCTTTCCAGCAAGTGTATAAGGTGAATGCTAGCATTCGTCCGAATCATGACCTGGAGAACAAAGCCTTGCTGCACAATTTCTATCTTGGAAATAACATAACGCAATGGCGATCTGAGAATACTGGTTTCACCGGGTTCAATGACGAAAACTTGGCAAACGCCACCATCGCCAAGCGAAAAGGACCCAGTTCATTGTTAATTTCGAAGTTAGAACTTCAGTTAATTTTTCAAATATTAAAGAAAAAGAAATCTGCGGGGGTCGATGGTATACCCAACATTGTGTTACGACATCTCCCTGAGGAAGCAATAGACATTTATACCACCCTATTCAACAACGCATTGAATAATGCATATTATCCAGTGAGTTGGAAGACAGCTGTGGTCCATCCTCTAACCAAAAAGGGAAAGGACAGCTTCAATCCGGCAAATCTTCGGTCGATAAGTCTTCTTCCAAGTATCAGTAAAGTATTCGAAAAGATTTTCAATAGAGCTCTGTTCAAGTGGGCTGAGGACAAGAATATTATTCCAGACAATCAGTTTGGCTTTAAGGCGGGACATGACACTATTCATGCCGCGTCTAAGTTAGTTTCTGATGTTCAATGGAACAAAGCGAAAAATCAATGAACGGGTGCCGTTCTTGTTGATTTAGAGAAGGCTTTCGACACCGTATGGTTAGAGGGTCTTTATCTGAAACTAACTAGATTTGGCATAAGTAAACCACTGTTATATATGCTTCATGACATGCTCAATGGTAAAAAGATTGTTGTCAAAAGTGGCAATGTAACTTCCGCCACAACTTTTGATATTAAAAACGGTCTACAGCAAGGAGCTGTGAACTCGCCGATTCTTTTTAGTATTTACACCAGCGATCTGATAGGTAGTCTCACTCATGCGATTGCGTATGCCGATGACCTTGTAGCGTACAGGACGGGTCCAAAAGTCGAAGTCATCAGAATTCTCTTGCAGCGTGACTTCGACAAGATTCAGTGATATTGCGATGACTGGAAGTTAAAAATTAACTTTCAAAAATCAGAAACTATCCTGTTTAGAACCCCTTTGTCTAAGGCTTCTAGGGATATAAGAAAGAACTGGAGAAATCTAGTGATCGTTGGACTAAGTGGACATCCACTGGCGAGTATAGATGTGGTAAAGTACCTTGGTATCTGACTAGATCAGTATCTATATTTCAATCGACATATAGATGCTGCTCTGGCCAGAGCTAGGGGAGCGTTTGCTCTGACAAGACGGTTGTTTTATAGCAGCCGCCTTGAAAACAGGGTAAAGGTGATTTGCTACATGGCCCTCATCCGGCCGATGATTGCCTATGGGTGCCCTGTGTGGTTTAACGTTGCCCCATCTCAAATGGAAAAGATTCGGGTGTTTGAGAGGCAGTGTCTTAAGACCTGTCTTGGATTACACAGAACACCAGAGTCGGAGTACAAACATTATTATGCCAACGAGGTCTTATACAACGGGGCCAATATAAACAGGATAGCTAACTTTTTAATTAAGCTGATTCGGGGTTATATTGCGAGAGCGATGACCTCACCCAATGGACTTATTTTCGGGGCTTATTACCCCAATGAAGAATATAGCTTATTACCCCAATGAAGAATATAGTGAGAGCGTTTGTCTTAACGGTTTCATCCCGCCCGAGACATTCCTCTATTTAGACAGTCGGGGGCTGATACAGGATAGATTGGCGGTTCCGTTAATCTTCCACGTCGGCCGTAGAACTGTGGATGGGCAAATCCTGTATGGTCGAGACGTCGGCTCTGGGAACACAGCAGAGCGTCTGCGGTTCAGTAGAGCTAAGCCCCTTCGGGACAAAAAGGACTTGAATAAGCAAGCTAAAAAATAATGGTGGTTGGGTGACCACCTTGATATTGATGGTTAGTCGAGGTTGTTGCCTTGGCCGACCTACGTATTTCTAAGGTATAACTAAGGTATAACTAGGTAGATTAAGTAGGACAGGACGGTGGCACCAAAAAAATGCAAAGAAAGGTAAGGTGCCACCTATAAATACTTACAAAATGGAAATAAAAGAAACTATTGAAATATGTAGGTCGGTCGTAGGCAACAATTTTATAATAAAACGGCTAAACGCAGACAGGCATTCTATTCAGTGCTCTTCTTTAAAGCACTACAAAAAAGTTAAAGACTTTCTATCTCAAACAAAAACAGAGTATTATAGTTTCACCCCAAAAGAAGACAAGCTATAAACAGTCCTCCTCAAGGGTATCGAATCCTCTACGGATCCGCAGGCGCTCTTAGCTGAGCTCCGTCAAGTGGCGAGCGACGATCTCGATTTAATCGGGGTCAAACCGTTTACCACAGTCAAAGCCAGATGGAGAAACGGAAGTTACCATTTTTCCTAGTTCAACTCTCGCCCCAAAGCAAATTGAGTGGTCTAAGGAATATAACAGTCCTGGATTACCTAGTTGTACGATGGGAAAAATTAAACAATTAGAAAGACATGCTTCAATGCATGAACTGCCAAGGGTTTGGACACATTGCAGTTAACTGTGGTATGGACCCAGTCTGCGTTAAGTGTGGAGATACTCACAAAACAGGGGAGTGTAAACTCGGGCAAGATAGGGTCACAGATATGACCCAGTTAAAATGTGCGCTCTGCCGAGGCTCCGGGCACCCCGCAAACTATCGGGGATGTCCGAAGTTTCAGGAGATCAAGCAAAACAAAGCCCAAAAAAAAAGGTGAGACGCCCTGAAGTACGCCAGACAACAACTTCCGTCAATCCCGCGATTTCTTACGCCCAAATCGCGTCTGGAAAGGGAAACACGGTACAGCCTCAAACACAAGTAGCCTAAAAGGTCCAAGTGCCTACGGCTCCTGTGCCAGAGGCAGATCTGATGCAGGTGTTGCTGACCATTCATGGTCAGTTAACCGACGTGCAAAAACAGATCAGGGAGCAGGCGGCTAGGGTGGATTACCTCTACTCTATTCTGCCGGTAACGCGAAATGGTTGAAGGTGCGCTGCCTGAGCGACCCTTTAAGATCCTAGCTTTGAGTGTAAATTCGCTGATTAGGACTGAACGTATAGCAAACCTCTTTCATTTGCTGCAAGACCAAAGTCCTGATGTGTTTATGGCTAGCGAAACTAAGCTTACCCAGAAACACAAATTGACTAATAATAATTACAATATCGTGCAAAGGGATCGGTCTAACTCCTCTCAAGGGGGTGGGGTCGCAATCTTCATACGAAAGGGCATTAAACATAAGGTTATATATAATAGTGAAGTGCGAAGATTCGGGTTGCTGGAAGCCTGCATCGTTTGCATTCCTCTCCAGCAGGGGAAAAGAATGTTCGCAATAGCGGTGTACGCACCTGACGCACCTCAGCCAGCTTATTTTATAGCAGAGCTCGAAAAACTTTTCGAATGCTTAAGACTGAACTTGGATGAGAATTATTATCTCATGGCAGGGGACTTAAACGCCAAACATGTAGATTGGGGAAACCAAATACAAAATCCTAGAGGGAACCATCTTTTTAATTGGATTGGTCGATACAGTGTTGAGTGTAGGATCAACCTTTTGGCTACAGATAGACCGTCATTTCCGAGAAGTGGTAGTTTTCTGGATCTTTTACTGCTTGACTCACGACTCGTTATAACTGACGCAACAAGTCAACAGACAAGACACTGTTTACTAACAATTGAATACGACAGTGATCACTGCGGACTTGCCACCGTAATACAGCTTCCGAGCGACCTTGTGGAGTTGGATGAGTATGTGACTGTGCACTCTTACAATTTCAGTAAGAGAAATACGTTCCGATGACATTTCTGTACCAAATAACAGGAACCTGACGAACTTCGAGATTGACTCAAATGGATACGACTATAAAACGAACAATGGACAAAACAATCCCAAAATATAAGGAACAAGACCCTACTGGTTTATACAAGAACGCGACAATCGACGCACTACACCGACAAAAAAGTGGACTGCTGACTAGGTTGAAACTTCTTTACAGACGTTTCACGGACACACGTGACCTGGAGATTATTACATTGAAGTCGTCGATCAAAAACATTAACGTTCTGATTAGACAAAACTATAGATTATCTATTAATTTATATTGGGATAACAGAATTCGGGCTGTTAATTCTAGCGACCCTAGTATGTTTCCCCAAATAAATAAGATATTTAGAAGAAATGATCAAAACGATCTTCTATGTTAAGACTACAGAGGACAACAGATAACGAAGACGTACTAACGATTGCGGGAATTGATCCGGAAGATGCGGTTTTCGATGATAATTATTATATGATAGAAGATCCTCAGGAAAAGGTAGAAGCTGTAGGGGCTGCTTTCCAGCAAGTGTATAAGGTGAATGCTAGCATTCGTCCGAATCATGACCTGGAGAACAGAGCCTTGCTGCACAATTTCTATCTTGGAAATAACATAACGCAATGGCGAACTGAGAGAACTGGTTTCACCGGGTTCAATGAGGAAAACTTGGCAAACGCCACCATCGGCGGGCGAAATGGACCCAGTTCATTGTTGGTTTCGAAGATAGAACTTCAGTTAATTTTTCAAACATTAAAGAAAAAGAAATCTGCGGGGGTCGATGCTATTCCCAACATTGTGTTACGACATCTCCCTGAGGAAGCAATAGACATTTATACCACACTGTTCAACAACGCATTGAATAATGCATATTATCCAGTGAGTTGGAAGACAGCTGTGGTCCATCCTCTCCCCAAAAAGGGAAAGGACAGCTCCAATCCGGCAAATATTCGGTCGATAAGTCTTCTTCCAAGTATCAGTAAGGTATTCGAAAAGATTCTCAATAGAGCTCTGTTCAATTGGGCTGAGGACAAGAATATTATTCCAGACAATCAGTTTGGCTTTGGGACATGACACTATTCATGCCACATCTAAGTTAGTTTCTGATGTTCAATTTAACAAAGCTAAAAATCAATGCACGGGTGCCGTTCTTGTTGATTTAGAGAAGGCATAAGTAAACCACTGTTATATATGCTTCATGACATGCTCAATAATAGAAAGTTTGTTTTCAAAAGTGGCAATGTAACTTCTATCACAACTTTGAAAATTAAAAACGGTCTACAGCAGGGAGCTGTGAACTCGACGATTCTTTTTAGATTTACACCTGCAATCTGATAGTTAGTCTTGATATGTATGTAAACGGACAAAGAGAAACGCATGACACGAGATTTGAGCTTAGACTAAACTTACTTTATTAAATGCTTATACCTACTTACAGACTAACATATTATTAATAGTATAGATATACATATGTTTATTTACATAAGTCAATTCAATATGTAATTGTAAATGTATTGCAACTACATAACTAGGTACATATATACCATTCCTCCCCCCTTTAAAAAAAGATTACAATTTATACTTTATTTCAATTATATTATAATTATTATAATTTAATTATATTTTAAATTGAAAATTTAAATATTAACTAAAAATATTTATTGTGCGCATGGAAAAATCAATTCATTAATCTTACAACTAAAAGTACTTACAACTAAACAAATATTTAAATAACAATATTCATCAATTAAACGTAAATTCCAATTTTAATTCAAAGTTTTACATTTATAATATAATAGTTTTAATTCAAAATTTTACATTTCTAATATATAGTTTTAATTTCTTTTCAATCGATTTCATCTAAATCAACCTTTTTCTCCTCCAAAATCTTTTTTTTCTGAGCTCTAGTTAATCTACCATAATCAGTTTTTCTTATAATAGGAGCAGCACTAAATCGAACTTGCTTTATTTTTTTCAATTTAATTTGATCGATGTGTGCTTGCTTTTTTATTCCATTTACAAATATCAAATATCTAAAATTACTCAGTTTCTTTATAATTTTAGCTGGTAACCATTTAATATAATTAGAGAAAATATTACGATATAATACCGTTTCACCTACTTTATAAGATACTGTTTTTAAAATTTTCTTTGGGGGTGTGTCTGTCTGTCTTTTGACTAATTGTTCTCGCACTATTTCTTCTCTATTTTGATCTGGTCTTATCAAATCAAGCAGTGTTTTGGGACAGTAACTGAATAATTTACTTGAAGGAGTCGCATTGTTCGTAGTGCAAGGTGTGTTTCTGTATTTCATTAAAAAATTATTTAACTTTAAGTTCATATCTAACCCACGCAACTGAGGATCTATTAACATTTTCTTTATTGAGCTCTTAAATGTTTGCACCGCTCTTTCCGCACTACCGTTGGACTGGGGATGATATGGTGGTGATTTAAAAACCTGAATTCCATTAGACGTACAAAACGATAACAATTCTTTCGAACCAAATGGTGGACCGTTATCACTCACAATGCTTTTCGGTAAACCGAATGTACTAAACATATTTCTAAGTTGTTCAATAACACACTTTGCTGTACAACTCTTCATTACAAATGCATCAATCCACTTTGAGAACGAATCGAAGACTACCAAAATATTATACTTATCTACGCTACAAAAATCTATGTGAATGCGCTCA
This sequence comes from Baccha elongata, assembly GCA_951217065.1. Taxonomy (NCBI): domain Eukaryota; kingdom Metazoa; phylum Arthropoda; class Insecta; order Diptera; family Syrphidae; genus Baccha; species Baccha elongata. The sequence continues at coordinate 354,821 of CATNUY010000250.1, forward strand.
AACGGAAAATTGGGTGTAGGCCAAGTTCCTAACTGACTTTTCTTTGAATTTTGTGCCACTTGGCAGACATCACAATGCGTGACAAACACCTCTATATCATCATCTATGTTTGGCCACCAAACATACGATCTACCTATGGCCTTTGAACGAACTACTCCTACGTGACCTTCATGTATCAAGCTCAAAACTTGATTCCTTAAATTTATAGGAATAACTATTCTATCGCCATAAAACAAACAATTTGATTCCGTAGCCAAACTACTTTTCTTCAAAAAATATGGGCGTATTCTTTCGAAACCTCCTTTGGCCAGCCATTCAAAACAAATTCATAAACTTTTGACAAAACAACGTCTTTTTGCATTTCTGTCTTTATGTCTTCAAATTTTAGAGGGAAATTCGACAAGACTAGTGAATTGATGCTATCTACCTCTACATCCGTCGCAGCCGCCAGAGGCAGTCTTGCTAGCGCGTCCGCATTTCCCATCTGCGAGGCCTTTTTATATTTTATCGAATAATTATACATAGAAAGGAAAATTGCCCAACGCTGAAGTCTGTTAGCCGCGACTGAAGGCACATCCTTCTTATCCCCAAAAATTGCCTGTAACGGTTGATGATCACTGTAAATTGTAAAATTTAGCCCATAAATATATTTGTGGAACTTTTGTACGGCAAATACAATTGCCAGGGCCTCGCGATGTAGCCCCCTATCAATAAATCATCAAAATAAATGCGAACCTTTTTGACACCTTTTAGGATTTCGCCTATTATTTTTCGGAAAAATTTGGGGAGCTGTTTTCAATCCTAGAACTAATCTGGTCGACTGAAATAACCCAATATGTGTGTTAATTGTCATAACCTCTTGTGACCTCTTCGATAAAGGCACTTGTAGATACGCACCCGTCAAGTCTAATTTACAAAACCATTTCCAGCCAGCCAACCCAGACAGCAAATCATCTATTCTCGGAATCACTGCATGTTCCATTTCAACGAATTTATTCACCGTTCTTTTGCAGTTCACACATAACCTTATCGACCCATCGCCTTTGTTCACAATGACCACTGGACTTGCCCATTTACTTCTCTTCACCGGAATCCAAACCCCTGCCTTGCAAAGCCTCTCAATTTCATCTTTTACCTTGTCTCTCAAACCAAACGGTACTGTATAAGCCTTACAAAAAATTGGATAGGCATCTTCAACCAGATCTATCTCTGCCTCAAACTGCTTAATAACCGACTCATTACTTTTAGAAAAAATCTGTGCATACTTATTTGATAAAACTGAGGAAAATTCATTCAACCCATCTACCTTACATATTGTTCCCCTCTTGGTTTCACGAAAAAAATCTCTCCAACCAGGGTACAGCACTTCCAACCAATTCCTTCCCAGTAGAGCCCTAAACACATGCTTGCTATTTAATATGACCAAATCGAGATTATGAAGAACACCATTAAATTCTACTCTCACATTTATCTTACCGGCCACGCTCACATTTTCTCCTGATAAAAGCTTTAAAGAATTATTGTCTTCCAACAATTTGCAATGATGAAAATATTTCATGTACTCCGAAACATGGCACACAGACACACACGCCCCCAAATCGACTTCCATTACACAATTTACATTTTCAATATATAACTGAAAAGATAGAGGTCGATTTTCCCGCTGTCGATTTTCTGCTGCTTCCTTGTCTTTCTGCTGTTTACTTCTCGATCCATGTGGCTGTGGTGAATAACTCCGATCTAAGCTTTTCTCTCGATGGGGAGTTTTCGATCGCTGTTTACTCCTGCCCGCTCTTTGATAATTTGATACATAATTTACATTACCGCTTTTCATCATATCCAAATTATTGTTATTCATCTCCATGAACAAAGCTTTTTGTGACGCTTCGTCTAGTGTCTTTAAATCGGCTTCATTTAAGAGCCTATTTTGTATTTTACTGTTATTTAACCCGCACACAAACTGGATTAAAAGCGCTCTTTCTAAGAAATTACCAAATTCACACTCATTCGCTAACTGTTTTAGTTCTACTACATAGTCACTAATACTTTCACTATGCTTTTGTTGCCTTTTAAAAAATTTAAAACTTTCAGCAAAAATATTCTTTTTAGGCGCGAAATGAGTTTTTAGCTTTTCGATTAATTTCTCATACGTAAAGTCAGTTTCCAGTTTTGGCGCAATTAACGAAATTAACACTTTATACAAGTCTGGGCCACCCAGGCTTACCAAAAACGACACTTTTTCTTCATCTTTTGTCACTTTATTTAAAGAATGTAAATGATTTAGCCGTCGTGCGTATAAATTAAAGTCTTCACCGAGGGTATACGATTCGATTGACCCCATGAACAAAGTCGACTTTTCCATTTTAATTTCGGAATCCGATTCCTTCCCACCGGTCATTAATATCAATATTAATTTATTTCAAATCACGAAAGTTCAATCAAAAAATTATTATCCATCAATTTTTCTCATACAATGAATCTAAGCACGCGGTTTTGACTCTTTTTCCTCGTCGCCACTGATATGTATGTAAACGGACAAAGAGAAACGCATGACACGAGATTTGAGCTTAGACTAAACTTACTTTATTAAATGCTTATACCTACTTACAGACTAACATATTATTAATAGTATAGATATACATATGTTTATTTACATAAGTCAATTCAATATGTAATTGTAAATGTATAGCAACTACATAACTAGGTACATATATACCAAGTCTCACTCATGCGATTGCATATGCCGATGACCTTGTAGCGTACAGGACGGGTCCAAAAGTTGAAGTCATCAGAATTCTCTTGCAGCGTGACTTCGACAAGATTCAGCGATATTGTGATGACTGGAAGTTAAAAATTAACTTTTTCTAGCAAAAAAGATAATAGAAAGGAGGTCTCTATGGTATGAAAAATTAGAAGACCTTGCAAAATACTGTGGAATAGTATTCAATTTACATAAAAAAAACGAAAATACTCGGTGTTGTGAATTATTAGTTGTGTTCGTTAGATTTTGAAGACTCCCTGGTCCCTGGGGTGTCGCCCTGAAGTCACTTTGAAGTAGCTCTAGGTTTTTGCTGAGGCGAGTTCAGGTTAGATAAATAATATCGCATCAAAGTGACATGTGTGTTGGCAAACATAATTTTAACGATCGTGCGCTGGACTAAATATTTTATTTAACTTTTGGAAATTATAGAGAAAATAATGAGAATAAATGGAAAAGATATTAATAAAATTAAACGAACTTGTTTTATGTTTTGGAAGATACAAGAAGCAACAAAATTCAAGTTTGGAAACAAATAACTTTTTGGCTTCTTTCTTTGTGTCAACAACACAAAACGAACCATTGTGCGTTTTTGAGAACCAAAAAACCACAGTTTTTTCTTACAGCTCTTGCGGCTGCCAAGAAAACCTGAGTCGGACGAACACAACTGGGGTAACAATACTAACAATTCAACTCATAATTTATTGGGATGATTTTGTTTATACATACAGAGAACGAAACAAAAGCAACATTTCAAAGTGATTTGTCCATGGTCTCATATATATAATAACTCCTCCGAGATGATGCCACTAATTCTTATGTTGCAACGTTTATGTGAAGTTGACTGAAAGTTGCTTTCAATACCAATCCAAGTCAAAAAAAATAATTGAACAAACCCTTATTGTATTAGGATTGGATTGGAAGGATTGTAATTATGTTTAGAACCAAAAAGCATACCCAACCGAACTTGCATCGGTGATCGGTTGGGTAAATGAGTGCATATACTGCCAGTTATAAAATCTAGAGTAAGTTCTTATCCTTGGATGAGGGGTGATTCGATGATGAACAAAAAATTATCAAATATCTTACCCACGGTTTACTTCAAATAAAGTTTAAGAAAAATGTTGCTTTTATTAAACTCTTAATATGTACAATGTACATAATAGGTAAGTAGTTGCAGTTGGCAAATTATGTAGGAAAATAAAACAGAGCAAAAAATAAACACAAAAAAGTGGGAAAACATCATACATTTTCAAAGGAATGCTCAGCTGTTAGACCATCTTATAAAAAAACATAATTTGGACTCAGAACATTATCAACGTGTACCTAGAGGGAGTCCTACGGTTACGGGATTCGGGCGGCGGCGTATTCACAATCAAAAAAGGATATGGAAAGCATTTAAAAATATTTTAAAAATTTTCAAGAGTTGAACTTACAGCATGTAGGCCAGCGAAGAAATCCATCGGCTTCCCATGCTTCTGGGACTACCACCAGGCCAGCATCGTCGTCGCAGAGAACAACTTTATAAGGCATTGTTTTAGCAACTGCAGAAACTTTCCACGGAGTCTGTTTGAAAACAAAAATCAAATATTTATTTAATATGATGAAATCTATGATTTATATAAAGTACATTTTTTTATATAAAACTTACCTTCTGCTGTTTCGAAGAATTTTAATTTTTAATTTTTTTCCTTTTTTTACTTTTTTGTACTTAATTACTTGTTTTTAATCAAAAACAGAGTTTAATTATATTTTAATTTTAATAAATTTTAACTTTTTAATATACCGCGTTTTACTTTTGAAATGAAAACCAACCAAACGTACGTATTCGTATCTTTCGCATGTAGTAAAATCAATGTACAGTTTCAGTTTCACAGTTATTTCACAAGCTTTGTTTGTTTAGCAAATCAAAGTCATGAACATATTGGGCTAAGTTCGCACTCGGCACTTATTAAGATTGGTAATTATGAATCGCAACACCATAAACAGTTTTTTCCATGACGTGTTCTGGATTGACGATACATAAAAATAAGTTATTTGCGAACGTATCTTTGTATAGATCATTGACGTATCATGTACAAAACGTTAACATTATAATGAAAACATGACTAATGTTTCGGAAAACGTCCAAAACATTTACATTTCATACATTTTTAGCGACTCAAGTTTTGATAGTTTCAATGGCACTGAAAAATGCACCGTGTAAACTAATACCTTCACCTTTAGCTGCATACTTCGAACATAAAGTGCTATGTTTTCATAAAATCTGATGTTTGTAAAAATGTCAATGTAAACTGCAAGTCTTGGGCATAATATTTTCACATTTTCATGTCAAAATATAAGTTGAAAAAACAATGTGGGTGATTCAAAACAATTGGGTACGGGTCATTTTTTCGCTATATATCTATTTTGTGGTCGCAACTTACAAGTCAAGTCAAAAGAGAAAAGAAATACATCGTTTATCTTAAAATTATGTCAGTGACTCAGTCAAAAGAGTCACAGTGTAAATGTAGACGGTTATTGAAGTCCAACATAAAAAAATGTATCAAAGTTTACATTTCTTCGCTTGTGTTTGTATAATATTCTTAAGTTGTGTATTCCATTGCGAAAACAAGAAAAATATGATATTTGCAAACGTTTCTTTCTATAGATCATTGACATATCGTGTACATAACGTTTACATTATAATGAAAACATGGCTTATGTTTCGGAAAACGTTAAAAACATTTACATATCATACATTTTTAGCGACTCAAGTTTCGATAGTTTCAATGGCACTGAAAAATGCACCGTGTAAACTAATACTTACACCTTTAGCTGCATACTTCGAACATAAAGTGCTATGTTTTCATAAAATCTGATGTTTGTAAAAATGTCCATGTAAACTGCAAGTCTTGGGCATAATATTTTCACATTTTCATGTCAAAATATAAGTTGAAAAAACAATGTGGGTGATTCAAAACAATTGGGTACGGGTCATTTTTTCGCTATATATCTATTTTGTGGTCGCAACTTACAAGTCAAGTCAAATGAGAAAAGAAATACATCGTTTATCTTAAAATTATGTCAGTGACTCAGTCAAAAGAGTCACAGTGTAAATGTAGACGGTTATTGAAGTCCAACATAAAAAAATGTATCAAAGTTTACATTTCTTCGCTTGTGTTTGTATAATATTCTTAAGTTGTGTATTCCATTGCGAAAACAAGAAAAATATGATATTTGCAAACGTTTCTTTCTATAGATCATTGACATATCGTGTACATAACGTTTACATTATAATGAAAACATGGCTTATGTTTCGGAAAACGTTAAAAACATTTACATATCATACATTTTTAGCGACTCAAGTTTCGATAGTTTCAATGGCACTGAAAAATGCACCGTGTAAACTAATACTTACACCTTTAGCTGCATACTTCGAACATAAAGTGCTATGTTTTCATAAAATCTGATGTTTGTAAAAATGTCCATGTAAACTGCAAGTCTTGGGCATAATATTTTCACATTTTCATGTCAAAATATAAGTTGAAAAAACAATGTGGGTGATTCAAAACAATTGGGTACGGGTCATTTTTTCGCTATATATCTATTTTGTGGTCGCAACTTACAAGTCAAGTCAAATGAGAAAAGAAATACATCGTTTATCTTAAAATTATGTCAGTGACTCAGTCAAAAGAGTCACAGTGTAAATGTAGACGGTTATTGAATTCCAACATAAAAAAATGTATCAAAGTTTACTTTTCTTCGCTTGTGTTTGTATAATATTCTTAAGTTGTGTATTCCATTGCGAAAACAAGAAAAATATGATATTTGCAAACGTTTCTTTCTATAGATCATTGACATATCGTGTACATAACGTTTACATTATAATGAAAACATGGCTTATGTTTCGGAAAACGTTAAAAACATTTACATATCATACATTTTTAGCGACTCAAGTTTCGATAGTTTCAATGGCACTGAAAAATGCACCGTGTAAACTAATACTTACACCTTTAGCTGCATACTTCGAACATATAAAGTGCTATGTTTTCATAAAATCTGATGTTTGTAAAAATGTCCATGTAAACTGCAAGTCTTGGGCATAATATTTTCACATTTTCATGTCAAAATATAAGTTGAAAAAACAATGTGGGTGATTCAAAACAATTGGGTACGGGTCATTTTTTCGCTATATATCTATATTTTGTGGTCGCAACTTACAAGTCAAGTCAAATGAGAAAAGAAATACATCGTTTATCTTAAAATTATGTCAGTGACTCAGTCAAAAGAGTCACAGTGTAAATGTAGACGGTTATTGAATTCCAACATAAAAAAATGTATCAAAGTTTACATTTCTTCGCTTGTGTTTGTATAATATTCTTAAGTTGTGTATTCCATTGCGAAAACAAGAAAAATATGATATTTGCAAACGTTTCTTTCCATAGATCATTGACATATCGTGTACATAACGTTTACATTATAATGAAAACATGGCTTATCTTTCTGAAAACGTTAAAAACATTTACATATCATACATTTTTAGCGACTCAAGTTTCGATAGTTTCAATGGCACTAAAAAATGCACCGTGTAAACTAATACTTACACCTTTAGCTGCATACTTCGAACATAAAGTGCTATGTTTTCATAAAATCTGATGTTTGTAAAAATGTCCATGTAAACTGCAAGTCTTGGGCATAATATTTTCACATTTTCATGTCAAAATATAAATTGAAAAAACAATGTGGGTGATTCAAAACAATTGGGTACGGGTCATTTTTTCGCTATATATCTATTTTGTGGTCGCAACTTACAAGTCAAGTCAAATGAGAAAAGAAATACATCGTTTATCTTAAAATTATGTCAGTGACTCAGTCAAAAGGGTCACAGTGTAAATGTAGACGGTTATTGAATTCCAACATAAAAATATGTATCAAAGTTTACATTTCTTCGCTTGTGTTTGTATAATATTCTTAAGTTGTGTATTCCATTGCGAAAACAAGAAAAATATGATATTTGCAAACGTTTCTTTCTATAGATCATTGACATATCGTGTAAAACATTAAAAACATTTACATATCATCTTGGGCATAATAGTTTCACATTGTCATGTCAAAATATAAGTTGAAAAAACAATGTGGGTGATTCAAAAAAATTGGGTACGGGTCATTTTTTCGCTATATATCTATTTTGTGGTCGCAACTTACAAGTCAAGTCAAATGAGAAAAGAAATACATCGTTTATCTTAAAATAATGTCAGTGACTCAGTCAAAAGAGTCACAGTGTAAATGTAGACGGTTATTGAATTCCAACATAAAAAAATGTATCAAAGTTTACATTTCTTCGCTTGTGTTTGTATAATATTCTTAAGTTGTGTATTCCATTGCGAAAACAAGAAAAATATGATATTTGCAAACGTTTTTTTCTATAGATCATTGACATATCGTGTACATAACGTTTACATTATAATGAAAACATGGCTTAAGTTTCGGAAAACGTTAAAAACATTTACATATCATACATTTTTAGCGACTCAAGTTTCTATAGTTTCAATGGCACTGAAAAATGCACCGTTTTAACTAATACTTACACCTTTAGCTGCATACTTCGAACATAAAGTGCTATGTCTTCATAAAATCTGATGTTTGTAAAAATGTCCATGTAAACTTCAAGTCTTGGGCATAATATTTTCACATTTTCATGTCAAAATATAAGTTGAAAAAACAATGTGGGTAATTCAAAACAATTGGGTACGGGTCATTTTTTCGCTATATATCTATTTTGTGGTCGCAACTTACAAGTCAAGTCAAATGAGAAAAGAAATACATCGCTTATCTTAAAATTATGTCAGTGACTCAGTCAAAAGAGTCACAGTGTAAATGTAGACGGTTATTGAATTCCAACATAAAAAAATGTATCAAAGTTTACATTTCTTCGCTTGTGTTTGTATAATATTCTTAAGTTGTGTATTCCATTGCGAAAACAAGAAAAATATGATATTTGCAAACGTTTCTTTCTATAGATCATTGACATATCGTGTACATAACGTTTACATTATAATGAAAACATGGCTTATGTTTCGGAAAACGTTAAAAACATTTACATATCATACATTTTTAGCGACTCAAGTTTCGATAGTTTATGGCACTGAAAAATGCACCGTGTAAACTAATACTTACACCTTTAGCTGCATACTTCGAACATAAAGTGCTATGTTTTCATAAAATCTGATGTTTGTAAAAATGTCCATGTAAACTGCAAGTCTTGGGCATAATATTTTCACATTTTCATGTCAAAATATAAGTTGAAAAAACAATGTGGGTGATTCAAAACAATTGGGTACGGGTCATTTTTTCGCTATATATCTATTTTGTGGTCGCAACTTACAAGTCAAGTCAAATGAGAAAAGAAATACATCGTTTATCTTAAAATTATGTCAGTGACTCAGTCAAAAGAGTCACAGTGTAAATGTAGACGGTTATTGAATTCCAACATAAAAAAATGATACAAAGTTTACATTTCTTCGCTTGTGTTTGTATAATATTCTTAAGTTGTGTATTCCATTGCGAAAAAAAAAAATATGATATTTGCAAACGTTTCTTTCTATAGATCATTGACATATCGTGTACATAACGTTTACATTATAATGAAAACATGGCTTATGTTTCGGAAAACGTTAAAAACATTTACATATCATACATTTTAAGCGACTCAAGTTTCGATAGTTTCAATGGCACTGAAAAATGCACCGTGTAAACTAATACTTACACCTTTAGCTGCATACTTCGAACATAAAGTGCTATGTTTTCATAAAATCTGATGTTTGTAAAAATGTCCATGTAAACTGCAAGTCTTGGGCATAATATTTTCACATTTTCATGTCAAAATATAAGTTGAAAAAACAATGTGGGTGATTCAAAACAATTGGGTACGGGTCATTTTTTCGCTATATATCTATTTTGTGGTCGCAACTTACAAGTCAAGTCAAATGAGAAAAGAAATACATCGTTTATCTTAAAATTATGTCAGTGACTCAGTCAAAAGAGTCACAGTGTAAATGTAGACGGTTATTGAATTCCAACATAAAAAAATGTATCAAAGTTTACATTTCTTCCCTTGTGTTTGTATAATATTCTTAAGTTGTGTATTCCATTGCGAAAACAAGAAAAATATGATATTTGCAAACGTTTCTTTCTATAGATCATTGACATATCGTGTACAAAACGTTTACATTATAATGAAAACATGGCTTAAGTTTCGGAAAACGTTAAAAACATTTACATATCATACATTTTTAGCGACTCAAGTTTCGATAGTTTCAATGGCACTGAAAAATGCACCGTGTAAACTAATACTTACACCTTTAGCTGCATACTTCGAACATAAAGTGCTATGTTTTCATAAAATCTGATGTTTGTAAAAATGTCCATGTAAACTGCAAGTCTTAAGCATAATATTTTCACATTTTCATGTCAAAATATAAGTTGAAAAAACAATGTGGGTGATTCAAAACAATTGGGTACGGGTCATTTTTTCGCTATATATCTATTTTGTGGTCGCAACTTACAAGTCAAGTCAAATGAGAAAAGAAATACATCGTTTATCTTAAAATTATGTCAGTGACTCAGTCAAATGAGTCACAATGTAAATGTAGACGGTTATTGAATTCCAACATAAAAAAATGTATCAAAGTTTACATTTCTTCGCTTGTGTTTGTATAATATTCTTAAGTTGTGTATTCCATTGCGAAAACAAGAAAAATATGATATTTGCAAACGTTTCTTTCTATAGATCATTGACATATCGTGTACAAAACGTTTACATTATAATGAAAACACGGCTTAAGTTTCGGAAAACGTTAAAAACATTTACATATCATACATTTTTAGCGACTCAAGTTTCGATAGTTTCAATGGCACTGAAAAATGCACCGTGTAAACTAATACTTACACCTTTAGCTGCATACTTCGAACATAAAGTGCTATGTTTTCATAAAATCTGATGTTTGTAAAAATGTCCATGTAAACTGCAAGTCTTGGACATAATTGTTTCACATTTTCATGTCAAAATATAAGTTGAAAAAACAATGTGGGTGATTCAAAACAATTGGGTACGGGTCATTTTTTCGCTATATATCTATTTTGTGGTCGCAACTTACAAGTCAAGTCAAATGAGAAAAGAAATACATCGTTTATCTTAAAATTATGTCAGTGACTCAGTCAAAAGAGTCACAGTGTAAATGTAGACGGTTATTGAATTCCAACATAAAAAAATGATACAAAGTTTACATTTCTTCGCTTGTGTTTGTATAATATTCTTAAGTTGTGTATTCCATTGCGAAAACAAGAAAAATATGATATTTGCAAACGTTTCTTTCTATAGATCATTGACATATCGTGTACAAAACGTTTACATTATAATGAAAACATGGCTTATGTTTCGGAAAACGTTCAAAACATTTACATATCATACATTTTTAGCGACTCAAGTTTCGATAGTTTCAATGGCACTGAAAAATGCACCGTGCACACTAATACTTACACCTTTCTACATACTAATGCAATAAATGGTCGCTGGATACTTCTATAGTTTCAAGGCACTGAAAAATGCTTTATGGTGGTTATTTTCATTTAGGAAATGCAAAACATTCGCTTTGTACATCTGTTTCCCTTCACGAAAATTCCAGCCGCTTCAAGTGAGACGTCCTCAAATATTTTATGTGTAATCACGTGAGTTTTTTACATGCCAGACTCCAATTTTCAAGTCTAAACAGGCTCTTTATTTATAATTTTAAACCGCTTCACAACAGTATTAACCCCTCTACCCTTTCGGCAGCAACTCTCATGAGTCCGGACTCAAATTTCTCAGTCTAAACAGGATCATACATATGCAAGTGTAAGCTAACCATAAAGTCTTCCGCGCTATAAAAATAACTCTTGACAGATAATTTTGTTTACAGATTGTTTACAAAACAAAATTTGAAAGTTGTTTGTGTTTAATAATTGTATATTAACGTTTACTTGAATTTATTAAATTTAGAATGTTAACATTTCATTTACAAGTAACTTTTCTTTTTCTGCATTAATCGGCCATTTTTATTGATTTTTTTTGGTTATTAAATAAAAACAAAATATTAAAACTAAAATTTTTGTGGATATGTGGAGAAAATAGAGTATGTTTACGAGTTCACCCTTAAAGAAATACAAGTTTTATCTTACAAAAAAAAGTTATGTCGAATTTTTTTGCAAACAAAAAAAATTATCAAATATTTTCTGTAAAAGTATAGCTAAAATAAGGAATGTTTCATAGGCCCCTTATTTTTATCGACCTATTTTAGAAAACTAGTAGAAAAGATTTGCTGCGTTCATTATTTTGCACTTATTAAGTCGAAGACGATAATTATATTATATTATAGTTCTAATAAATTAAAGCTTACAAAATGGAAATGTCAAGGTAATTTTTGTAGGTACCTCACACATGCCATAATTTTATGCATGTATCTTTATCTGTTATTTGTGTTGATAATTGTTTGATGGCTTTTCTTAAAAAAAAGCAAATATAGTTTCTGTAAACGATTTGTTACCAAAAGTATTTTCTCTGTTTATGTATAAATAATGAAGAGTTTTTGCAGGTTTACATTTGTAAGCGTACAAATCGAGTACCTGAAATTTAATTCGTTCATATACTATGTCCAGTATTTTTTTCTGTAAACGATTTGTAACTTTAAAGTAGTTTGTCTATGATATCGTTTGAAATAGTTTTGAACGTTTACTTTGTAAATGTACAAAAAGGGTACTTGACATAAAGTTTGTTCACATACCGTCAAATTGAATTTGATTCCCCAAAACCGCTTACATTTAGCTCACAGTGAATTTACTTTTCATATACACCTGATACATTACATTTACGATGCTAATATTCAGTAAACTTTCTGTAGCTTTGAAATGCTCCTTGGGGAGGTCTAGCGGAGGGACAAGATTCCCCCCCTTCCGACGAGCTCAGCCGTGCCTCGCTAGCATGCCAGGTCCCTTCGGCTAGATAATCGATTCCCAATCCTTTTCGTTCCCGTCCTGGTTCCAACTTCATATTTCCTATCTTTTCTTTTTTGGTTTTTGAACCCTTCCCAATCTCCCTACTCCTCTCCTATTGCCTCATTACATGCTCAAGCGATGTTGACATTCGGTGCCAAGGGTAAATATAAGAGCAAAGGCAAAAGAGTAAAATGTTGTGGTGGTCTTGGACACATAAAAAAAAAACTGTCCAAAATCCATATCACAAGAGTAAGGAAAATTTTCTGCCTACGCATCATATTCGGCTATACAGGAAAGTCAAGTTCATTGGTTTGTTGATTCTGGGGCGTCATCGCATATGAAAAAAAACGTTCATTTATTTGAAAACTATGAAGAATTTGCAAAGAGAGATTTTGTTGTCCTGGCTGATGGTTCGAAGCTCGATGTTCTTGGTAAAGGCGATGTTTTGATTCAGGTATGTGGAACAAATAAATCAGTTAATGAAGTAGTTCTGCCTGTGTTTTATATGTACCAAGCATTTGCGTAAATTTAATGTCGATCAGTCAAACAGTCCAGAAAGGTAATTACATTCATTTTGACGAGAAAGGTTGTAGCATTCTTGATCCCAAACGAAAAATATTTGCAACTGCAACACAAAATGACAAAGTTTATAGATTGAATGTTCCATCGACGAATACTGCTTACATTGGAGCAAAGACAGAACTCTGGCATAGGCGTCTGGGGCATCCGAGTGGAGTTGCATTGAAGCATTTGGAATCGGCTAACGTGGGGGTTGAACTTGAAGGTGGATGTGAGAGCTCATGTATCACTTGCTGCGAGGGGAAACAATGTAAAATGAAATTCACACCATCGAAAAATAGTACGACCGATATTTTACAATTGATTCACTCCGATGTATGTGGACCAATGGAGATACCATCTTTAGGCGGAGCCAGGTATTTTGTTCTGTTTATCGATGATTTTTCAAAAAAAAATATTCGTTTACATTTTGAAAACAAAAGATGAGGTTGCTACGAAGTTTTTTATATTTAAAATACTGGTTGAAAATCAAACAAATAAAAAAATCAAAATTTTTCGTTCAGACAATTGTACCGAGTTCTTAAATAAAGATATGAAAAAGTGTTTTGAACTTCCAGGAATCGTACACCAGACATCTACACCATACTTCCCGGAGCAAAATGGTAAATCTGAACGTATGAACAGAACTGTTGTTGAGAAGGCCCGTTGTCTCTTATTTGATGGTCAACTGGAGAAGTGTTACTGGGGAGAGGCAGTGAACACTGCAGTATACCTATTCAACAGAACCCCAACTAAAAGCTTACAAAATCGTTGTCCGGAAGAGGTCTGGTCTGGTAAAAAAAATAATCTATCGCATTTGCGTGTGTTCGGCTCTGTGGGAATGGTCTTGGTTCTAAAACAGAAGCGTTCTAAACTTGATGCAAAATCCACCAAATGCATCATGGTTGGTTATGCCGAAAACACTAAAGGATATAGAATGTATAACCCAATTACAAACAAAATGAGCATCACTAGAGAAGTAAAGTTCTTTGAGAACAGTCGATACGATCAGAATTTTGTGGGGGATGTGAGAATAAATTCTTATCTTGATAATGGAGATACTCTGTTCAACAAAGAGAATGCTGTTGTTGTTGCTGTTGATAATGTTGATTCTTATGGGACTACTTATGCTGAGAATGCTGTTGCTGATAATTCTGTCGAAGTTGCCGATGATTTTAAAGGTTTCGAAGATGCTGTTGTCGTAGAGAGTAGTGGAAACGATGAGACGATGGTTGAGTCTACTATTAATGCTATTAATACCGACAGTGAATCATTTGAAACACCGTCTGATAGTGATTCTGATCAAGATAGATTTTTATCTTCCGAATTCATACCATCTTGGTCAGCAATCAATGGTGATGTACCTGTGCGGCGTTCAGCACGAATACAGAAACCAAAGAAGTTCGAGAATTACGTTACGTTTGTTAACTCTGCACTTGGACATGTTGACTCTGAATCATATGATGAAGCAATTTCTGGACCGAACGCCTCAAGTTGGAAGTCAGCGGTTGAAGAAGAATTCAATTCATTGAAACAAAATGACACGTGGGATGTGGTGGACCTACCAACTGGCAAGAATGCTTTAAACACAAAGTGGGTGTTTAAGAGTAAGCTTAATATAAGTGGCGAAGTTATCCGATATAAGGCGAGACTGGTCGAAAAAGGTTGTTTCAAGCGCAAAGGTATTGATTTTGATGAGGTTTATTCGCCCGTCATCAGGTATAGCTCACTGAGGTATTTGCTACCGCTTGCGACAAAATTGGTTTTGGAAATCGAGCAACTGGACGCAATAACAGCTTTTTTGCAAGGTGAGTTATCACAAGACATTGTTATCGTTCCAACCAAAGGTCTTAATATAAAAGGTAAAAAAGTTTTGAAACTAAAAAAATCTATTTATGGATTGAAACAATCATCGAGAACATAGAATCAGAAACTGAGTCTGACAATTCAACTTGTGTCAATCAAAATACGATCAATGTATTTATTTCAATAACTCGAAAGATGATGAACTATTGATAATAGATGTGTATGTCGACGACTTGTTGATATTTTCGAAAGACCCAAAGATTTCCCAAATTTTGAAAACATATTTGAAAGCTCAATTTCAAATGAAAAAGCTGGGACAAATTAATTCATTCTTAGGCATGAATGTGAACTATAAAAAAGAGGCTGGAGAACTGTGCATCAGCCAAGAGCAATACATCCTTAAGATGCTAAATCGATTTGGTATGGAAACATGCAATCCTGTATGGACTCCGATGGATGGTAATGTCAAATTGTCCAAAAATGATTGTGCCAAATCAGATGTTGAAAAAGAAGAAATGGAAAATATATGTACCTTATCAGGAGCTCATTGGTAGTCTTCTCTTCGCGGCTCAAATAAGTCGACCTGACAACTGTTATGCAGTCAATTTCTTGAGTCGTTACAACAATAATCCAGGTAAGCAACATTGGCTTGCTGCAAAAAGGAGACTCAGGTATCTGAAAGGTACCTCAAATGTAAAACTAAAATATACAAGAAACTATAATGCTGAAATAATAGGATATTGCGATGCTGATTATGGAAATGATTTGGATGAACGAAAATCAATAAGTGGTTTTGTTTTTATATCTCAGGGCGCTGCTATTTCGTGGGGATCTAAGAAACAAAATACCGTAGCCTTATCCACTACAGAGGCAGAGTATATTTCAATTGGAACCGCTACACAAGAAGCTCTATGGCTGCAAGGTATGCAGAATGAACTTTTAAAGACTTATTCAAATACGAAGCTGTTTTGTGATAGTCAGAGTGCTATCCACCTAGCATCTAATGAAAGCTCCCGTTCTCGAACCAAGCCTATAGACATTCGTCATCATTTTATTTGTGATGTCATCTCTGAAGGTAAAATCAGTTTGACCCACCTTGCCTCCGACAAGATGACAGCAGACATAATGACGAAGGCGCTACCATCTCCAAGATCTAATAAATTAATAAAAACATTAGGCTTGTAATGAAATTAGTGTTTAGTGGTGATGTTAGAAGTAAAAACATAATTTTTGATAAATTGGCATCACTTGTTTGTTAAACTTCTTGCAAAATAAAACTATGATTTCTAACCACTTCCTGTTCGTACTTTACAAAGCAAAAACGTATTTCATTTCTTGTGCTGAGACTAATTTCTTTTTCCAGAATAAACTGCGTATTCTATCAAGAACACACCACCTAAGGAAGGCACAACTACAAATAAAACAACAACACAATACATAGTCGTCATCACACCAACTCCACTGCTAGAGAAAGTCCCACCATCCGCCGTAGATGAATGGTTTGAGCTGATCCCTAAGGAAACGAAAACAACAACACAACGCATGTTGTTTTTGGATTCACAGACAAGAAATTACGTTGAACACAATGAGAAAATATAAATCAATTTGAAGAAATCAAGTTCCATTTACCACAAAATAAATCAATTTATTTATTGAAATCTGTATTTACCAATGGAAAGTCCCATTAAAAAATTTATATGCTTTAGGGCCACTTGAACGAAAACAATGGATAAATTTATAAAATCGCAGTTTGCTATCCAGGATTAAATAGATAATTGTTTATTTTTCGATTTAACGTTGCACTTATGAAAACACAGTTATTACTGGAAATTCCATAAATTGTTTATAATATGATACAAACTTATTACCTGGTGATAATGTTAAGTTAATGTTTGTTGGGATTAACTTAACTGATTAAAAAGGAGGCGAATATAATTTTGCGCCACTAATGCGAACCTCACCGATCCCTATGGAGACGAAAACAACAGCAGAGCTAGTCACAGCAACAACAGAACCGTCTACATCAAAAATACAGCAACAACCACTACCACTAACAGCACCAACAACACAACGCAAAGTCGTCTTCAAACCAGCCACCATGTCAGATGAAATTCCCCCATCTAACGTAGATGACTGGTTCAATATGTAATCGGAAGAACGACCACCGACAACAGAATAACCAGTGCCATCAACAACCACACCACTACCGACACAACCGACTACGTCCAAATCAAAGATTAAGAATATAAAGATGGGAAACTTTCGTACGTTTTACCCTCCAACACCCATTTGTTTACATTGTTGTATTTGTAATTTCGATTCGTATCCGTGTAAAATTGAGAGGGGAACCGAGGTGAATTTATTTGTTTTGACAGTTCTCCTTTTTTTGTTTGTCTAGTTTGCACAATTAATAAACATTTTTATGTATTTCTATAAGAACTTTCATTCTTTTAAAACATTTATGCTGACGATGGCTGACTAACTATAAGTGATAAATTTACTGGCAGTGATTCCGGTCAGGTGATGGTAGTAGCGATAGTGATGACGATCATGAAAATACAGACGGTCCAAAGAAGACTAGAAAACGAGGAATGGAAGATGATAGTAGTGATGGTATGATTATTAGAAAATTTAACTTTTATTACAATTTAATGTTTCAATTATATTTTTCAGAGGAAGAAACTACAGCTGCACCAAGTCGAAAACGTAAAGCGGCTGACTCCTTGAGTATGAAGTCAGGACGAACAAGAACTTCGCGTTATACAGCTGGTGGTAAAGGTATTCATAGACCTGTAGCTGCATCAGTTAAATCTAGACATAAATGCTATTCAGTCCAGACTACAGCTTCAATGTACTCAACAAAGAAAGCCCAAGGTGATATGAAGAAAAAGGGAAAGTTAGATCCATATGCATATATTCCACTCAGCAGAAATGTTTTAAAGCAAGTATTTTTGTCTGAAACTAAAATGTTATGATGCAAATAGTAGCGCTAACTCATTAAGAGTCAGGAAGGGCATAAATTTTGTCTGTGAGTCAAACCGTTCCGGCATGGCACCAAAATAAGTTTAAGACATTACCTAAATTTTCATAAAAAAATGAAAAATAAACGAAAAACTGGGTAATGTCATGAACATATTTTGGTGCCATGTCCGAACGGTTTGACTCACAGACAAATTTATGCACTTCCTGACTCTTAATGAGTTAGCGCTACTATTTGCATCATAACATTTTGGTTTCAGACAAAAATACTTCCTTCAGTAGACATAGCTAATAGTTTTTGTAAGCCTTTTTTATATTTTACACTTCCGTTCAATAAAAGTATCATTATTCATTATCATTGTTTGTTTACTTGAACATTTGCTCCCACTTTGGACTCCAAGACGCTGATTTTTAAAAATGGCAACTATAGTGCATTCGAATAATACCAACTATATTGGGTTATCACCTACACCCAAAAATTGCTGTGGGCTTTCGGCCTACCAGTCTTGATTTTGTATATTTACACGTTCGTTTTTGTAAAAGAACAAAACACATTGGTTTGTATTGTTTTCTTATATAATTACTAGGGAATACAATATACAACCAGAAACAATTAAAATAAAAACAAAATTACAAAAGATTGATTATAAGGTACGAGTTGTGTTGTTGTTGCTGTTTCCGACGCTATCGTCAGACCTCCTAGTATGGATCAGAGCACTATAATGACATGTGTACTTATATTAAGACTTGCGACCATCCTTATCTGTGCCGGTCAGCGAGAAGTACTGTGACACCAGCTTCTTGGTTTCTTTAGAATTGGCATCGAGTGTCTTCAATTCGTAGCAATCGTAGTCAATTCGCCAGTCGCATTTTGCCTTGTGCATTGTGCCTTAAAAATATGTATCAGGGTGATTGGTTTAAAGTGCACCAAAAAGCTGGAGCGTGTAGGTGGGGTTAAGACAAGAAAAAAATCTAAAAAATTGACTTAAATCAGAAAAAAAATTATTTAAACACAACGGTCAATGATACAAAGCCTTGTTATATCTTTTTTGGAAATCCAGAAAACTACTCTTTTATTTTGTTTTTAAATTAAGTTGTTTAAGGGCCAATTTTTCATTCGTCAGTTAAACAGTCAGTTAGCTATGAGAAGAATAAAATTAACTGACTCTTTAACAGTCTGATAACACTGTTGGATTTTTCAAGCAATAAAAAAGAGCCAGTTATCTATTCCACAGAATAACAAAATTAACTACATCCAACTTCACAATGTTAGAGTGAGAAAATGCTTCAGCTGTTTATAAGTATGCGATCGAGTGAATAGACATACCTTCTTTAAAATCAAATGTCATTATTTGTTTACTTTCAAAAATATATCGGTATCAAATTTGTCATTCTTGTTTTTTAATCGCACTAAAATAAAACTTTCAAATCGGCCACAAAGTTAAATTCGTTTTACAAATCAAATTAATTATATTTTTCATATATATAAATTAAAATGCATATTGTGAAAGCTTTATTGTAATCCCCTACCTGTGTGTGTCACTCGAAGGATAAAGTAATAAGTTTTGTTTATTGAAAATTATATAAAACACGATTTAAATTTTGTGTTTCTTTAGTACTCTGTGGCGATGGATGTGTTGAAGATATCAACAACCCCTACGCTGAATAATACAACGAGGTTGCCTGCAAGGACTCGGCCACTACCACCACCTCCATAAAACTTTCTGCAACTCGTCCTTGTAGTACTGACACTACTGAGGCTATTTTAATTTCATCACCAGAACAGTCAATTTATTCCAAGCTCTTCCAACAAACAGCAAGTACCTCTACTGAAACTCAAATCTCTTTTCAAACCAAATGACAAACAAAAATTTAGGCCAATTCGTTGCTGCTATTGCGTGTAAGAAACGCCGCCATTGGAAGTGAACGTGAATCAGGAAGTAGCACTACCCCATCTTCTCTTCATTGCAAGCATATGTGAATCTTTGGTATCGAAACCAACAGGCAATCGGTAGTGCCCGAATTGCGAAGGAGATCGTCCAAATTATACGAATTCTAAGGCTCAGTTAGTTTAAAAAAAGATTTTATATATTTATTTAAATGAGAATAAATAGAAAACATAAAACAAAACAAAATACAACTATTTTATGTTGTGGAATGTACAACCAAGCAACAAATTTCAAGTTCTTCTTGTTTAAAGGTAGTATTGATGATTTCAGTGTCTTGACCCAGGTGGAGACAAGCATGCATATACTATCTCCATCGCACACAAATTATTTTACTTTTCCAAAATCTAATAAACAGTACTTTTTTAACAGTTCAACAATTTATTCCTAGGAATAACTTCTTAACTGTCTGCGAAACGAACAAATAACTTTATTCCAAAGTTAAGGCATTTATTCCTAGGAATAAGTGCTAACTGACTGTCGAAAAATCAAATTTTTCACTAACTGAGAAATAAGTACTAACTGACTGTTTAACTGAGGAATGAAAAACTGGCCCTAAGTCAACAGTTTTAAAAAAATTAATTTTCAAACTCAAAATTTTGAAAAAAAAATTTTAATCTAATTTTTTTTTAAATTTTATGTATTTAACTATTATTTTTATTTTTAAAATTCAATGCTCTTATTAATTTTTAGTGAAAAACAGAAAACCGGATGCCAAAATGTATCTTAGTTTTTGAGAAATTAAGAAAATACTAAAAGTACTTTTTCAAAAAAAGGTGAAATCTGGTTAATCTGGTTAAAAACAATTAACTGCTCAGCTCAGAATTTAATGCCATCTAATCGTGGCTTGTGTGTCTCTCACTATCTCACGACACCAGCTCCCTCAGTGACAAGCAGTAGTCAATCAACAACCCGAGAGAATTCCGTTTGCAGTCAAAAAGTTAAACCCAAGCCTATCGTTCAAGTTCGAGAAAAACCACCAGAAGAAGTGAGTTCTTCTTTGGAACGAAAAGAAAAGGAGAAACGCCAAAAGTTTATTGACAATGGGCAATTCGATAATAATCAATTCAAAATGTTGCACTTAGATGATTTTGTATCGTCTGATTCAGCTGAATCCGATGCCGATGTTGAGGAAGAAATTGAAGTTAAAAAGGAAACTATATCTGTCCCTCAGAAAGTAAAACTTATCGAGCCAGTAACTCCACCCGTTGCAACCAAAATTCCAAAAATGACCACAGAAACAAAAGTAAAGCCAAACAAACAACTACAGCAAGTAGCACAACCTCCATCAGTGGAAAAACCCTCCAAAGATCCAAAACAACTTTCGTCGTCGTCTTCATCAACCTCTAATTCGAGACGAGGAGAGAATAGAGATAGAAACAGTCGAGGGCCCAAATCAATTCCAACAATTTCCTCCACACAAGATCGCACTAACGACAACGAAAGAAACCGCAATCGTAACTCCAAACTAAACAATAATCTATCAACTGTAACAACAAATCGAAGACTGTCCAATCATTCTCACCAATATGTGGCAGCTGCCCCACAGCAAACATCAACTACACAACAACAAAAGCCATCACAACGCGAAAAAATGTCAGCAGAAAAGCCCAAAAGATCACGTAAATCCAAAAACAAAACTAAATCGGGTAACAGCTATGGTTCTGGGGATACCGTTTCTTCAACTTCTGTTGCTGTAACCAACCAGCTGGGCTCTAAATGTAGACGAAATCAATCTGTGATACAATAAGGTAGTGGAGTGGGTGGTCGGAAGATGATAGATTCCTCAAACTTACATCAATCTATGCAAAATCTGCGTTTAACCTCGAATAATTACCCACAGTTACCACCACAAGAACAACAACTCAACCACCATGACAGACATCAAAAGTTATTTTCACAGCAACTTGCCTCGAATGTGAGCATTATGGATCAATTGAACCGTGGTGTCCAAGTGGAAAATCTATCTCTGCCGCCAGATATAACTCTTACTAAGGTTGACCCTAGTAGGAGTGAGCAGCTACGTGCCAAGTCTGAGTCGATAAAGAGACTTTCAAAGCCCCTTTCGTCTCAGCCTCTAGGATCCCATGCATTACATCCTACTGTTATTACGCCCGGATTCTATCCACATATGTCTAGTTACGGTGCTTCTGACCAAAGTGGTGTTATCATGGTTGAAGCAATGGGAACTTCTTCGAAGCAGCACCATCAACTGCTTCCCAATGAATCTTCAAAAGTGTCCAAGAATAGGAAACGGCGAAACAAGAAAAAGTCGTCAGACCCTTTCAAAACAACTGGACAGAATAGAAACGATAGTTCTTCATCATCGGGGCAGCCGAAAATGGTGACATTGCGTAATCCTATGTTTGGTAATATGATGCAAGTCGTGTACCCATCGCATCGTTGCCGATGGATCAGCCGGCTTCCATCATAAAAAATTAAAATGGAATGTTTACCATCCGAAATCCGGCACTACAAGCTGCCGTCGCCGATGGTATCCCGGTGGCTAACTATCGTCAGTTTGCCGGAAACTATTATACACCGCCACAAGAGAATGCTGTTCCAAGTAGTGGTTTGGGTAATCCCAACATAGCCAATTCATTCTCTTATTTCTCGAACAACACGAGCAGTTCCAATGTTCGATGCAATAATCAGACAATTTCTGATGATACATTTGCCATCAGCAGCAATGGATATGGATGTGACGACGGTTCGTTAAGGAGCGGCACAAGCGGTCCTAAGTGCATCTCGGCCATCGGTAGTGAAATAAAGACGGCCCAGCAGTTGAAACAGCGATCAAAGAATTAGTCAAGAAAAAAAATTTTACGACGAACAAACATTTCGAAATATTTTTTCCTTTTGAAATATTTTGACGTTTACAAATATGACAGAAATATGACAGAAATATTCTCAATCCAATTCGGAAACTCACCTCGGAAAATTTAACAGTTATGTGCGTTATAGGCTCTCCTGGTATCTTTGAAATCAGAGTACTCATAAAGTTCAGGATTACTTTACTGCTCTAAACTGTTCTAAACTGCTCTCAGTAGAAAAGAGCAAAATTTAAGAAGATTTAGGGAGACAATTTCATCTGTAGAAATATTTAGATTTGCTTGATTTGTTTTTCAATCAGTTTTTTTTTTTTTTTTTTAAGTAGAACATGTTAGGGTAGAGTTAGATTTTCTGAACGAGCTTTTTTATAAAGTGCAGGTAATATAAAACTAAAAAATACTTTAAAGACCAGTTGTACAATAGTGGGTCAAGTTTTTAACCCACCGATTTTGGCAGATTATCTATGGAAATCAGTGGTTTAAAAATTTGAACAACCACGATTGTACAACTGGCCCTTAAAAAAATAAAAAATATAAAATTAAAATTTCTTTTAAAAAAGTTTTGCATATACAACGAGCTCGCAAAACAAAACGCAATTTTTTTACTGGCATATCATATTTTTTGACATATCTGCTCTAACTTCTTCTGACATTTCACAGCTTTGCTTTACTCTACTCCACTCTGGTGTGATCCACATGTCATCAACTTGTACCCCTCCGTCTCCTCCCGTAAAAAAATTTTTTACTGCCGGGCTTATTTCAAGTGGAAAGTTTCATTCGTTTATACGTGCATTATTAAATGTTTAATTTATTTTCTTCATAAAAAATAAAATTAAACAAAATATATTTCGTACATATTTTTTTCTTTATATCTTTGTAAGTATACTTCTAAATTAGAGAAAAGCGTAACCTAACTTATGACCTGTAAAAAAATGAAATCATGTGAACGACCTCATATCAACTAAAAACACTCTTAAAATAATAAATTTAAGGAAACAAACTGAAGTTTATACAAAAACCGGATTCTCTGTATCATATTGAATTAAATTTTCTTCAAAACCAGCTAGTTTGATAAATCATAATAAATATATAAAAACGTTTATATCGTGAAAAGTTTTCTATTCATTTGAGAGAAACATTTTTCACTTTTTTAACGTCGAGCCATAGAATAATAAATAAATAGAACATAATCTCAGATTTAACTCTGTATGAGTGCCCGTGGATTTTAAATGGGACTGTCAAATTGGGCTAGACCATATATTCTTACAATTTTGCATTTAGCTGTTCACACGTATTCACGTATAGAAAATCGCGTGTAAAAAGTTTTTTCAATGGGAGGAGACGGAGGAGTACAAGCTGATGACATGTGGGTCGAGCGCAACTCGAAAATGATGCCAGACAGACCATATTCATGAGGTTCATGAGCTGTGGTGGATTTCGTTCATAATTCTCACATATAATGCCGCGTTCGTGGATCTAACAAAATTGAAATTATTTTTTGTGAATATTTTTGTTATTTTAAATATTTTATGCTCACGCTCTGATGTATGGTCAGTCAAATTATTTTTTATGAAGAAATTTATTTCAATAAAAAAATTAATTATATTTTGGCTTTAACCACTTATGCGATATTCCGATTTTTCATAACTTGTTAATTGATGGATTCCATTCATGATTAAAACATAAATGTTTGTCAAATATTTATGTCTTACGCAACAATACGCAAAAAGTGAAATATTGACCGAAATTATAGACACTGTTTAAGCTGTTTTCATAAAAACTCGAGTTTATCCTATTTAAATTGCTTAGACCCAGGCTAAGAAAAACTGTAGTTAAAAAAAAACTATGAATATGCGCCATTAAAATTACACAAGTCTATATAAACTTGCAAAAAAAAACCGGCTATTTTACATGTTTTGTATCAAAATCACTGACAAACAAACAGTTACAAACCAATAATAAGTTTCTAACAAGAATAATTTTGAACCCGTTAAGAAAGAGAGGTTCGAGTCGACCAGTAAAGTAAAAATTTTTAATCATGAAGATTAAGGATTTAAATTTGTATGGTAAATCTAATGAATTAGAAGAAGATTATGGATAAATCTGCTCAAATCAAGATTAAGTGCTTGATGGAAACATAGTATAAAAAGAATTTGTCAAACATCTATGAATATGCATTATTAAGGCATCTGCAATAAATTGCTCAATATACTGCGTCGTGTAGAGCAATATCTTCAATATTTAGGTATTTGTATATGTTTCATACCAAAACCACTGACAAGCAATAACAAATAATAATATATTGCACACAGGCTAGACCTTGATTTTATAACAAATCTTAAATATATGAATGAGTGAGCCCGTGAATTTCGACACGTATTCACAAAATTTTTCAAGAATGCGGAAAGACAGGTTCGAGTCGTCCTGTGACTCCCAGTGAAAGCAAAGTTTGAAAGTTTCAATCCAGAACGCACCCCACGAAATTCATCATTTTTTGAAAATAACTGCTAATTTTTAAAAATAACAGACAAATTAATTCCCCACAAGGGAAATCTGTGGTAGACTGATTAAGTTGCATTGGTGTGAGTTTTTAACGCACATTTTTGCAACTTAATCAGTCAAATGACAGTTTGAGTTCGTAGGCAAATGCCGTTATCAGCCATTCTTTCCCATCTTTATATTTTTAATCTTTGGTCCAAACCAAGGCAACAACAACGGCCACCGACAGCAGAACAGAAGACCTCAGGGCAACAACTAACATAAGGACAATATACACGTGTCGTGGAACTTAAAGCCAGCTTCTTGGAATTTATTTTTTATTAAATTTTTTATTAATGCTGAGAAAATAAAAAAATGAATTCTTTGTTTTGTTGTTTTTTACTTTAATAAAATGTCTGGAACATTCATTCCTTCTGTTTTGTGAACTCACAGCAATACGACGTCTTTTATTTGTTTTCCTAATTGATATATCTGCAATAAAACGACACCTTAATAGCTGTCGCAAACGATTGATATAAAAATGCGATGGTCAATTTGATAATCACCTCATATGGAGCAAAAGCTATGATTTTAATTTTCAACTATCCCCTTACGCGATTCCGCCCCTGGATGTTTTGGTAGATTTACCCCCCCCCCTTGTACTACCACCAATGCAAAAATCAGCTGACGATTCGGTGAATGGGTTTTATTTGTGTTTTATTTATTTCAATTGTGATGAATTGTGTAGTAACAAGCCTTTAAAAAAAAAGGTTTGGCTAATATGATCAGGCTGGTTCCTCAGGTTGGCAACAGGTTGATTCCCTGTTCCGTAAAACTTCGAATTACGAACCCGACAACAATCCTCGGAAACGGACTGATCTCACGACGACAACCTACGCAACGAAAACGGCAAAACGATTTACGAATTTTCTTATGGAACGTACGATCGCTCTATAGAGCTTGAGCTGCTCAGCAGCTAGCTGATGCCCTGTCAAAATATAAAGCTGACATAACAGCACTACAAGAAATCATATGGACAGGGAATGGTGTTTTACAGAAGAAAGAATATGACTTATACTACAGCTGTCATACAAAACACCATGTGCTCGGGGTAGGCTTCCTAGTCAGCGAAAAATTGAAGTCTACCATCATCGGCTTTAACGCTATAAGCGAAAGGCTATGCACCCTTCGCGTGCGAGGCAAATTTACGAACACCAGCCTCATTAACGTTCACGGACCTACGGAGGAGTCCTCAGACGAAGAAAAAGAGACTTACTACGAACAAGTCGAGTGGAACCTCAATGCCTGTCAAGGTATGACGTAAAAATCATCCTTGGGGATTTGAACGCAAAAAAAAGGTCGGGAGCCGGTATTCAGGCATTACGCAGGCACCCATAGTTTGCATGAGAACACTAATGACAATGGACTTCGAGTCTTAGAATTGGCAGCATCGAAAAACATGGTCGTTGCGAGTACCAGGTTCCCGCGAAAAGATATCTACAAAGCCACCTGGGTATCACCTGATGGAGTCACTCGTAACCAAATAGACCACGTGTTGATAGACCGTCGCCACTACTCGAACTTGATGACGGTACGAACGTACCGAGGCGCCAATATCGACTCGGATCACTATCTTGTTGGTATGGTCTTCCGAGGGCGGATTGCCTTGCGAAGACGTATTGCATCCGCCGATCAAGTTCGAATCAACACGGCTAGGACTCGCCCTAGAATCGCTTGATTTAGGGAGAGTAAGTCCTGGGGCCAGTATGCTGGGCGTAGATGAGAAGTGGACACGCCTTAAGAATACTGTCATTAGTACTGCCAACTCCATCTTAGGCAGCAGTCGTAGAAATAGGAACGACTGGTTTGATGATGAATGCAAGCTAGCGACTGAACTCAAGAATGTTGCGTACCGAGCAATGCAACAATCTCATAGAACGCGGGCACGCGAAGAAGAATATAAAGAGCTCAGAAGAATAGAAAAACGGCTTCACAGACAGAAAAAATCAGCCTGGGAGAAGAACTTAATCTGTGAAATAGAAAAAAGCCGAGAGCGAGGTCCGCACCAGGCGCGGAAGTTCTACCAATCCGTCCGAAACATGACGCAGTACACACCACGCTGCACATACTGCAAGGACGGAGAGAAATCTGATCACCGATCCACAAAGCATACTGGAGCGATGGGAAGTGTACTTTAATGAATTGCTAAATGGTCAACTCACTGCAGAAGTGGAGGCTCCACTGCTTCAAGACGAATACCCTATGTTGCCGTCATTCGGCTCGGGACCGGGATAGGTGGAGAGACTTGTTGAAGGAGGCCAGGACCGGACCCCGGTTGTCGAGCCGATGATGATGATGATGATGATGAATTGTGTCCGAAATATTTAAGATATAATTTTTATCAACAAATGTAACAGTTTTAGATAATTTTTTTAATTCTTGAAGATCTTTTGAAAAATTCAAGTTTGACGGCCATGTTTTTGGATTCACAGACAAGAAATTACGTTGAACACAATGAGAAAATATAAAGCTATTTGAAATCGCGTTCCATTTGCCACAAAATTATAAATCAATTTATTTATTACCTATGGAAAGTCCCATTAAAAACTTTATATATGCTTTAGGGCCACTTGAACGAAAACAATGGATACATTTATAAAATCGCAGTTAGCTATCTAGGACTAAATAGATAATTTATTGTTTATTTTTCGATTTTAAGTTGCACGAATGAAAACACAGCTAACCAAAGATAAACAAATAAAAACAGGAACGAAACAGAAAACCTATATAAAACAACAACAACACTTGCTATACACACTAATGCGAAACTCACAGATAACAACTTCTTGTCAAATTCTATTTGACGGATGTAAAAAGTTATCCAGAGAAAAATAAGTAGATAATTTTTTTAAGATTTCTCAACGAGTTTATATTTTTATTGATAGATAGTGCCTATGCAAGGATAAATCAGTGTTTACTAATGTCAAAAAAGTTTCGTGCAGATGGGCCTTAATCACCAAAAGAAAATTCTTAAATGTGGTTTTACTTCTAATTACTTATTTGTGACAGGTTTGACCCTTTTTAGTATAAGGTGACGGGACTAATATGTGTGCTTCGAAAATACTAACTCCTAACGTTCTTTTCGGTTATATTGTTTACTTTTTGAGATATTGCGTTTTTCTCAATTTTCAAAAAGACATGTTTTTCCAGTTATCTCAAAACCCGTTAAAAAATTTAATTTCAGCTATTTACCATTTCAAATACAGCGTTTTCCCCGCTTCCTAAATAGAAGGATTTTCTATTTCTTGTAAAGCTCTCCCGTAAAATCTATCCAAAAATGATCGGTTTAACCTATTGAAAATTTGGCACGTTATCGAAAAATCCAAACAGCAACCGAATAAGCAAAATGCTAAAAATATACCAGGCTTTCGTGTTCCACAGTAAACTGACTAGCATTTTGATATACATACGTGGAATTGAAGAGTTTAGCAGTTAGTATAATACCATGTTCCCACCAATCTGATTTAGCTAAATCCACTTGATTTTGCTAAATCATGTAATTAATTATGTTACCATACATTTTCATGATTTACATTTACGTGATTTAGACTCGTTTTATTTTAAATTACGTATCTGTCATCGTAAATCTTTTTAAAAACAAAACAACATATCTGCTTTTTACTCAGCGCTTTATTCAGCAACAAAAAACAAAAACAAAACTTTGAAGCCGTCAAAACAAATTTAATTTTAATGTTCCCAAAAGAAAAAAAAAATTTGTTCTCGGTAAGTTTTATTGTGTTTTTATTAATTATTTATAATTGAAAGCTATTTTAATCTTTACAGGAATGTTTCAAGACAAAACTAAAAAAAAGAACGATTTGGAAGGAGTCAAGATTGACATAAATGTCAGACTAAAACATGAAATAGTGGGAACGCCTTTCGTGATTTATAAATCATTTATTTAAATCAGGTCGGTGATAACATGGTATAACATCAACACAGCAAACGATCAAACACATCAGTGTCGAGATTCAGCTAATTCAAACTTCTGGAGGAGTCGCGTTTCATTGAAAAGCGATTCAGCTAACAAATGCGAGTGTTCCAGTGAGTGAATGGAACGTCAGATTATTCGCCTAACATTTCGGCCGTGATTTGGTGTACATGTAGGTAAATTTATTAGTGTGGATAGGTTTGTGTAACTTTCTCAACAAATAGTTTCACATGTATTCATGTTTTAGAAATGAAAATACAAAAACGAGAATTGACTCTTTTTATTGATACTTAAAGGAAATTAGCCGTGGTGGAAAATTGTGGCAAACATTTTATTTATTTATTTAATTTTAACTAGTGCATATTAATATACGTAATTTAATATGTGTATGCATAATGATGAAATCTATTTTAAATCAAATATTTTGTAATATAAAAAGTGAGGTTATGAATATTCTTGATATTCTTTGTTTGATGGCGTTTGGTGTTCAAAACTATTTTCGAAGGTTCTCATCTCGCCAAAATAGCTGAATCGCTTTTGGCAATGAAGTGAGAAGAGAAAGTGAGTGAGGCGAGTCGTCTCGCCACACTCGCCGGTGTGAGAGAACATAGCGAAAAGACAAGAAGCAAGAACAGAAGATTGCCTTGGGTTTGGGTGTGCATTTATTATTTGGTGACTGTATCGGATCCTGAAATAAGGACGCCAATGTTTTCAAGGGTTTTTTTTATTATTTTTATCTTATGTTGTTGATGTAGAACTTTTATTACATAAATGCCAAATAAATTTATACAAATAAAATAAGTACTTAAATGATTTTACGAACGATAAAATTTCATTTTTATTGGACTTTAAAACAATAAAAAAAAAAAAAATAGCCAAATTAAATTTTATTAAGTGGAGTATTTATGAATGAAATTCAATTATAAAGGTTTTGTGGTCTTTAATGTATGTAGACGATTTTTATTTGCAACACTTTTACTACATCCACTGTTTGTTTTTTAGATTTAACCATGAATTTTCTCAAAGCAATAATATGGAATTCTGAGACAATTAACATATTGTATTTAAACATTTTTTGTATAAATTCATATTTTTTTTCATATTCTTGGGAGGCATTTACAATTAAAAATATTGCTGCTAATGTGCTTTGTTAATATTTATGTATAATTATTGTTTGCCTATAATTTATAGAATGTAAATTATTTTAGATATACATACTAATATGTATATAAGAAAATAAAAAGGACCATACTTGTACAAGATGTTGTATTATTTTTAAATGTTGGTTCTATTTTATGAACAAAGAAGGTTTTTATCTACTAGTTCATTTCATTAGCATATTTTTGCCTTTTCATCGTTTCGAATTCATCACCACTGTCTAGAGTGCCTCCAGTTCCGCTGTTGTAGTCATGCACGTCATCATATGCATCTTGCAGGTGTGGTGTACTTCCTGCTGAATTCATAGATTGCGCAGATGTTACCGTTGCTGAATGATGTCGTTTGATAGCAACCAAGTTTCCCCCTCCATTTATGTTACTACCAGTTTCATTACTATTTGCTTGTCCAGATGTTGAGACAATAGTTGATTGCTGCTGCCCGCTTGAGCTGTTGTGGGTAGATATGTGGTATGGACTCTTGCTATTTTGAGAAAAAAAAAATGTCAATACGTTAATAATGGACATACACTGTCACTCATATGAACAGGTTCAACCTTTGTAGCACCTTACTACACATAAGCTTCTCTTAATATTTATAAAAAATAAAACATTATTTTATTTTATATGTACTGAAAAATTATAAAAATATATTGTGTGTCAAGTTAGCATTACCACTTTCAATTTCCAAAAGTTTAACTATTGGATTAATTGTTGTGAATTTGTCGTAAATTTGTCGTGCAACTAAAAAAAATGTCGCGCCACTATTTTAGAAAAAAAAACTTGGTAATGCTCTCTTGACTGTCAAGATAGCACTACCACCCCAGAAAATCAATTGAATGTAATCGCAAATTAAAAAGGATAATGGAAATAATTTCGTAAATAACTTATACAACTTAAAAATTTGTAGCTATTTTTTTTTTTAAATAACCCCTATTAATGCTAAATTGACAGTCAAGTTAGCACTACCACCCCAGAAAAAGGATTAATGTAATCGAAAATTATATAATTATATGCATATTATGTTTAATTGTAGATTTTGATTTACAAAAAATTTAAGTGCCTTGCACATTAGCTGCGAAACTAGGATTTGACATTTCGCTAAATTTAATGAAAATTATCCAATATATACAAATTTTAACATAAAACACTACATAATTTAGTTTAAATTACAAAAATATTTAATTTAAAAGTTTCTTCGCGGCCAAAATCATATTTCAGCGAACTATCGAAAGTAAATTCACAATCCACAACATAAGAACGTATTCAAGACACTGTCGAATAAAAAACTCCCTCAATTTAAACCTGAAATATATCTGTTTGTGTATTGACGTACAAAGCTGCCCCTACGCAATCATTCACAATTTGCAATTCGATGGTCGCTAATACGCAAGGCGCTTAAAGCGAACCTTACATGGTCAATGAAACGACGTTAGTCATCACTCACTATAAATTAGAATCATGTAAACCAAAAGCGTTTTGATTTTTCGTCAAACAAATGCACGCATACAGGCTTATTTTTACAAACACTATATTACAGATTGATGTCAAATGAATGACCGTGTAAAGGTCGCTTAAGATGCAATTCATTAAATAAAAAATAACTGACCCTTGTTCAAACGAAACGTAACGTAACCCATGTAGAAAAATGGTTGTTAATATGGCGGCTACATTATCATAATTTTGTATATTCGACTCTTTTACACCTGTAAGATGTGAAATTGTATTTTCTTAAGATTTTTTTGCTTTGAAAGAAATAAAATGATGTACCTACCTTGTGTTTTGTTAAAATAAATTTTTTTTTAATATTTTGTCTTTCATAATTACTGTGAAGTTGTTTAAACATTTTTTTTAAAATGCATATACAGGGTGATTGGTTTAAGGTGCACCAAAAAGCTTAAGCGTGTAGGTGGGGTTAAGACAAGAAAAAATCGTATGAGAAGGGGGGTCTATTTCCCCCGTTTAGGCGGGAGGGGCAATTTTCTAAAAAATTGACTTAAATCAGAAAAAAAATTATTTAAAAACAATGGTGAACGATAAAAAGCCTTGTTATATCTTTTTGGAAAGCCAGAAAACTACTCTTTTATTTAATTTTTAAATTAAATTGTTTAAGTGAACAGTTTTAAAAAAGTTAATTTTCAAACTCAAAATTTTGAAAAAAAAATTTAAAAAAAATGTTTAAACTAATTTTTTTCAAAATTTTATGTAATTAACTATTATTTTATTTTCAAAATTCAAAGCTAATGTATCTAAGTTTTTGAGAAATTAAGAAAATACTAAAAGCACTTATTTTTAAAAAAGGGATAATCTCCTAATTAATAATACCTGACCAGGTCGAATTTGGGAGAGAAAATAAAATTTTTTTTTTGGAAAAAAGTACTTTTAGGCTTTTTTTAATTTCTCAAAAACTAATATACATTTTGGCATCCAGTTTTCTGTTTTTGACTAAAAATTAAAAAGAGCATTGAATTTTGATAATAAAAATAATAGTTAATTACATCAAATTTTTAAAAAAATTAGTTTAAAATTTTTTTTTACTTTGTTTCAAAATTTTGAGTTTGAAAATTAATTTTTTCAAAACTGTTCTCTTAAACAACTTAATTTAAAAATAAAATAAAAGAGTAGTTTTCTGGCTTTCCAAAAAGATATAACAAGGCTTTGTTTCATTATATAATGTAGGTTTAAGTTATTTCCAGTGCTATTTATACTTGGAATTGACTCACGTGAGTAAAACTCAGATGCGTAATCCTGACATAAGAAATATATAATATATGACAGGTAGTTTGTTGTTCTATGTGTTGTGAAATTTTCTTCTCGTTCGATGTTTTCTCGACGTAGTTGAAAACTTTGTATGTGTACAAACCAACAAAGAGTAATCTTTATGGTATTGATTTGTTCTATGTTTCCAATTTAATGATGGTTTATTATATACTATTATTATATTATATACTATTATTTTGTTTCGTAAACTCAGGATCTCTTATGCAATTATTATGACAATATTTATGCTGCTTAGTGATGAAACCACTTAAGCCTTTTAATCTTTTCAAAAGTACTATTTTATATAGTAAGTAGGTACATTGGTAATGGTTTATAGTTTATGTGTAGTGTAGGCACTAATAAATAGCATTATTTGGTAGGTAGTATGTTTTATAAATCGGTATATGTGGGTAAATTCAAAAACGTCAAGTATTTGTGGAGTGCTTCAGCATCAATGATTTTTGTCGATGCTTTACTCAGTTGTTACCGATTGTTACTTGCTTTTGATATTGGGTGAAGTATTGTAAAATACATTTTAGTTAACATTATTGAATACAAAATAAGTGGAGACCAGCATTACATTAATTTATAAGAAAAGGGAGAATTTTTAAAATATTCACTAAAATAACAAAAACTTTTTTGATAAAATACTATTCTTAATAGTTTCCTTTTCATTTTCCTGCACCAATTGTACCTATTAGTCGATCACCGGTATCAACAGCTTATAACCCTTTTTTACGATGCGTGATTGCTTATTGACTGAACATCGGTTTATGAAACTTAACGATAACGAGCACTTGACGATTCAAGTAATACCAATTGTTTACATTTGTGAACGACTCAAGATTTCGTTGAGACATCATTCGTGCAGTGATGCGTTTATGAATTCATCCTATTTTTTTTTCGTTTCCATAAAAGAACAATTTTGCTTAAGGATATTTATACAGTGCATTAATACGAATAAGCTCTCATTTAGGTAGTTTATTAAATAAACGTACACGTACATATGTAATTTTGAACATTTACCGAACAGGCATATTAGTAGTTCTGTTCGTGAACGTTACTGTTTTCCAAAGAAATAAAATTAATAATGATACCAAGTTATCATTGCGGAGTTTCTCAAATGCTAAAAAATGTATAATTAAAAATTCACAAAACAGCTAGTCCACACGAAATGTTCAGTTCGTTAGCAATTAGCTAGCAATACCCTAGGAACGATTCGTCCGACCAGAACAGTACACACAAAGTTGACCAGGTAGGTCATTCCTACCTAGAATGGCGGCTATTCAACTAGAAAACCCAATTAGCGCTTGGTGAGCCGTTTTGATACCATAAACTCATGAGACTTATCATTATGTGGAGGTTGGGATATCAATTTGGTGATATGGTGTATTGAGGTTTGGAATTGTGTTGGAAGGTGATCCCTTTATTACCATTTACCATAGAGAAAAAAGAGGCCCATACCCCCCACCAGGCTTTATGCCAGGCTGTTAGCTCCGATATGTCTGTCTTCGCCAAAAACCTAAACAGGCAGAGTGCTGGGTGGCTTAGGGTAGATACAGTTTCCTCGTGAGATCGATTCGGTTTAGGGAAAGACATGATGTCCGCAGTAGACACGACCCGCCTACACGGCTAAAGACGTGGTTCCTGCGGGAATCATGTAGCTCTCTTGATCCGTTTTTTGGCATATGGAAAAGGTGAGATATTGGTACGGTGATTTATGTTATAAGGTTTGAAAATTGTTTTGGTTGGGAGTAAATCCCTTAGTTAACAACTTCCATATAGGAAGGCAAGGAGATCCTTGGATACCTCACTCAGGGAAAGTGGCCTATTAACCCCACCAGGCTGTTAGCTCCGATATGTCTGTCTTCGCTAAAAACCTAAACAGGCAGGGTGCTGGATGGCTTAGGGTAGGACCGAATTTCCGTTGAGATCAGTTCGATTTAGGGAAAAACATGATGCCCGCAGGAGGCTTAGCCCGCCTACACGGCTAGAGAAAAGGTTCCTGCAAAAATCATGTGGTTCTCTTGATCCATCTTATCTACCCATAGAAGAGGTGAGGTATTAATATGGTTTGTTACGTTTATAGCCATTTTGTTGCATTCAAAAAGCCAGTGAGGTTACTTATGCTCCCAACAGTAAGTTCGTTAAGGTTGTCAATAAAGTACTGACCAA
Organism: Baccha elongata; assembly: GCA_951217065.1. NCBI lineage: Eukaryota > Metazoa > Arthropoda > Insecta > Diptera > Syrphidae > Baccha > Baccha elongata. Next base: position 390,268 of record CATNUY010000250.1, read on the forward strand.
AGAATTGGCATCTTGGATTTGCCAAGGCAGGGCAGCAGCAGAGATAGTGGGTCACTGTTTCCTTTTCCCTTTCATTTCCACAGCTACGGCAATGAGTATTATGCGGAATGACCATTTTTGCTGCATGCTCTCCTATTGGCCAGTGACCCGTGCTTACTGCAATGATCGTGGCTATGTTTGACCGAGTTCTACATAAGAGTTAGTTTGTGCGGGACTTGTCATAGCTGGGCCACATCTTTCTTGAGGTGGCACAGTTAGTTAGAGCATTCCATCTATGATTGGATACAGATAGATAATGAGACAAGAAAATGCCCTTTACAGCCCCAGCGGAATACTAACTGCTTCGGCAAGTGAGCTGTGAAGGGCCGATCCTTGCCTGGCAAGCTCATCAGCCCTTTCATTTCCCTGAAAACCACTGTGACCTGGGACCCAGATCAAAGTGACCTTCAGGCTATCATTAAAGCCTGCGATCTCATCTAGACATTGTTGAACGAGTTTAGAGGATATTGAGGCAGCATCAATGGCTTTGATGGCAGCCTGACTATCTATAAATATAGCAGTATTAAGGTTTTGATTTGGATCTTGCTTTAGTATCTTGCATGCTTCTTTGATTGCAAACAATTCCGCTTGGAAAACGCTAGCGTGGTCTGGCAGTCGAAGTGACTTAGATACATTTAGTGTTTCAGAGAAGACCCCTGCTCCAACACCGCACTCGATCTTTGAACAGTCCGTAAAAATGATTGTGTCGTAATTTTTCGTTATGTCTCCATCCTCCCACTCCTTTCGGGTAGGGAATGCGACGTTGAAACCTTTGCAGAGATTCAGAGAGGGAGTGCGGTAATCGGTATTAGTCAAAACGAAGCCCGGGGGTAGCAATTTGGTAATATTGCCGGTCCAACAACCAATTTCCTTAAGTCTGTGAGCAGTGCAAGATACTATATATTTTATATGTAGGTCGAAAGGAAGAAGATGTAAAATAACGCTCAGGGCATCGGAAGGGCAGGATCGCAGCGCTCCTGTGGTCCCTACGCTAGCTGTTCTTTGTATCTTTTTGAGCTTATCGGTATTGTAGGCTTTGCTTAAGGCAGGCCACCAGACAATCGATCCATAGGTTAGTATTGGTCGTTCTACTGCGGTGTACGTCCATAGAACCATCTTCAACTGGAGGCCCCAATTTTTACCGAATGTCTTACTGCAGGCATAAAAAGCTGTGCTGGCTTTTTTAACCCTTTCTTCAATGTTCAATTTCCAGTTTAGTTTAGGGTCAAGAATTACACCCAGATATTTAGCACGGGTTGAGAGTGTGAGAGTGTGACCGTTGAGGCGAGGGAGAGTGAAGGTAGGTATCTTATATTTGTTTGTAAATAGCAACAGTTCTGTCTTGCTTTGATTGATCCCCAAACCGCAGCTTATGGCCCAGCTGTTTACTTTACGCAGGGACCTTTCAGTGATTTCACTAATCACAGATAGGAACTTACCAGATGCCAGCAAAACTAAATCGTCGGCATACGCCACAACCTTCACCCCCCTTCCTCAAGTTCCACTAGGATTTTGTTCATTACAAGAAGCCATAGTAGAGGAGAAAGAACTTCTCCTTGTAGTGTTCCTCTGTTTACGTATTACTGTGTATTACTTAACTTAGCTTGAATTACTCTGTCACTAAGCATGGAAACTATCCATTCTCTTAGAGAAGCATCAACTCGAAAGTCGATGAGGGATTGTAGAACAGATTCAGTTAGGACGTTATTAAAGGCTCCTTCTACGTCTAAGAAAGTTGCCAAAGTATATTCTTTATAATGTAATGTATTTTAAACTGTGCGCACAACCTCGTGAAGAGCTGTCTCAGTACACTTGCCTTTGAGGTATGCATGTTGTGATTTTGATAGAGGGGAAATAGTTAGAATTTCCCTAATGCGATTATCTAGGATGCGTTCTAAGGTCTTTAACACATAAGAGGTCAGACTAAACGGGCGAAAATATTTTGCCGATTCATGGCCCCGCCTTCCCACCTTTGGGATAAAAACAACTCTAACCTGTTTCCAAGACTCTAACAAAGTTGACCAAGTAACCATAACCAGTATCATACTAAACTTCTCCAGTGAAGAATATTTTCACATTTCACACATATCCCACCAAACATCAATCGAAGACAATCGATGTGTTCAAACTTGAGTATTAACTCACCATAATATGTTCATTTTGTTCTCAGATAGTTTGATCGAAATGGTTCATATGATTTGAAATTATACATTTTTTGTGTGCAATGGACACATTTTGATTTTGTTTAACGAGTTGATGGTTTAATGAGTGCGAACGTGCAGGCAAGTATCTTCTGGTTTAATTTAAATCGAGTGGACGAGTGCACAAGAGAATAGCACGAATTGAAATTTTTTTAATGTTCTGAAATAATTCATTAAAGGAGAAGTAGGTTCTTTTGTGAGATGTTGGGTGGAAACAATATAAGATTTCTTTCATCTGTTGATCTGATAGTGTAAAAACAAAACTGCTTCAATATGATCTGAAAGTTAGGCGATCATGAACGAAACGAATAATATGACGCCTCGCCACGGTTCAAAATTAAAGCGTTAAGCCGCCTATAGTCCAAGAAAAATTGACTGTTTTCCTTAAACTTATAAAACTGAGAAATTGAATAACGGTTAATGAGGTCTGATTTGGAAGTTTAGTTATTTGGGTCAAACCATTTCTTTTTATCTGGATTAATGAAATCTATTTTTGTATGCAATTAACCCTAGGTATGCTTGCTTGTTTGTATAGATTTGTGATGAATCAAGAGCGTTATTAAACGCAATTATTTGGTCGTTCACCACTAATAATCACCACCCATAACGCAGGAGAGCAGCTGATAACTCAATTGTCCACTAAAGAGAACCCGAATCTATCCAAAATTAACTCCATTATTTATGAACTGTCTGAAGAAGGTAAGAATGATGAATCATCAGATAATGATTCAGACAAAGACATTTCCGAAACACCAGAAAACCCTTCTAAAGAAATAAATTTTTGGGAAAAACTAAAAGCGGAGATAGAAATGAAAGTTGAAAAAGTTGTAAAAAACGAACAGGGGGATAAAGATAATCCACGCTATTGCCCTCAAATCGCGAAAAAAACTGTTTTTTTGTTCTGGCATTTTTCATACGGCCGAATCCCCGCAACAAGTGCTGCAATTGAAGGGGAATTCAATTTAATCAAGATGCACGCACACCCTCAATAAAAAGATGATGAGGGTAGATTTGTTAGTGGAAACTATTATAAAACCGGATAAAGGAAGAATTTCAATTTTGAAAAAAGATTTTGCATAAAAAAACAGTAGTTCGCAATTCCATAGAAGTTGAAAACAAAATCTGCTACAGAAGACACGATTTGTGCCTCAGATTCTTTGCAATAAAACCATATCGACGAAAACGTGAGTTGTCCGGAGTGTCGAAAAGGAAGAATATCCCGACTCGAGTCATTCTTGCATTTTATGTAAGAAAAATGTCCATATAGTAGAAGAATGCTCAGTCTTTGTCGATGACGATGGAGAAGAAAGTTATGGGCAAAGAATTTGTACAAGCAAATTCTCGAAAACATGAACGATATAATTTAGGGAAAGTTGAAAACTGGAGAGGGCAGTCCCGTAGCAAGAAAAACCGAAGAACGGCTAGATATTTCGGAAAAAACAAAAGCCAGGTACAGGAAGCTCTTCTTTTCGATAAGCACAAAGCCATATCAATCATAAAAAATGGCAATAGTGTGACCCTTTAGTTATTTGGGTCAAACCATTTCTTTTTATCTGGATTAATGAAATCTATTTTTGTATGCAATTAACCCTAGGTATGCTTGCTTGTTTGTATAGATTTGTGATGAATCAAGAGCGTTATTAAACGCAATTATTTGGTCGTTCACCACTAATATTCACCACCCATAACGCAGGAGAGCAGCTGATAACTCAATTGTCCACTAAAGAGAACCCGAATCTATCCAAAATTAACTCCATTATTTATGAACTGTCTGAAGAAGGTAAGAATGATGAATCATCAGATAATGATTCAGACAAAGACATTTCCGAAACACCAGAAAACCCTTCTAAAGAAATAAATTTTTGGGAAAAACTAAAAGCGGAGATAGAAATGAAAGTTGAAAAAGTTGTAAAAAACGAACAGGGGGATAAAGATAATCCACGCTATTGCCCTCAAATCGCGAAAAAAACTGTTTTTTTGTTCTGGCATTTTTCATACGGCCGAATCCCCGCAACAAGTGCTGCAATTGAAGGGGAATTCAATTTAATCAAGATGCACGCACACCCTCAATAAAAAGATGATGAGGGTAGATTTGTTAGTGGAAACTATTATAAAACCGGATAAAGGAAGAATTTCAATTTTGAAAAAAGATTTTGCATAAAAAAACAGTAGTTCGCAATTCCATAGAAGTTGAAAACAAAATCTGCTACAGAAGACACGATTTGTGCCTCAGATTCTTTGCAAAAAAACCATATCGACGAAAACGTGAGTTTTCCGGAGTGTCGAAAAGGAAGAATATCCCGACTCGAGTCATTCTTGCATTTTATGTAAGAAAAATGTCCATATAGTAGAAGAATGCTCAGTCTTTGTCGATGACGATGGAGAAGAAAGTTATGGGCAAAGAATTTGTACAAGCAAATTCTCGAAAACATGAACGATATAATTTAGGGAAAGTTGAAAACTGGAGAGGGCAGTCCCGTAGCAAGAAAAACCGAAGAACGGCTAGATATTTCGGAAAAAACAAAAGCCAGGTACAGGAAGCTCTTCTTTTCGATAAGCACAAAGCCATATCAATCATAAAAAATGGCAATAGTGTGACCCTTTAGTTATTTGGGTCAAACCATTTCTTTTTATCTGGATTAATGAAATCTATTTTTGTATGCAATTAACCCTAGGTATGCTTGCTTGTTTGTATAGATTTGTGATGAATCAAGAGCGTTATTAAACGCAATTATTTGGTCGTTCACCACTAATATTCACCACCCATAACGCAGGAGAGCAGCTGATAACTCAATTGTCCACTAAAGAGAACCCGAATCTATCCAAAATTAACTCCATTATTTATGAACTGTCTGAAGAAGGTAAGAATGATGAATCATCAGATAATGATTCAGACAAAGACATTTCCGAAACACCAGAAAACCCTTCTAAAGAAATAAATTTTTGGGAAAAACTAAAAGCGGAGATAGAAATGAAAGTTGAAAAAGTTGTAAAAAACGAACAGGGGGATAAAGATAATCCACGCTATTGCCCTCAAATCGCGAAAAAAACTGTTTTTTTGTTCTGGCATTTTTCATACGGCCGAATCCCCGCAACAAGTGCTGCAATTGAAGGGGAATTCAATTTAATCAAGATGCACGCACACCCTCAATAAAAAGATGATGAGGGTAGATTTGTTAGTGGAAACTATTATAAAACCGGATAAAGGAAGAATTTCAATTTTGAAAAAAGATTTTGCATAAAAAAACAGTAGTTCGCAATTCCATAGAAGTTGAAAACAAAATCTGCTACAGAAGACACGATTTGTGCCTCAGATTCTTTGCAAAAAAACCATATCGACGAAAACGTGAGTTGTCCGGAGTGTCGAAAAGGAAGAATATCCCGACTCGAGTCATTCTTGCATTTATGTAAGAAAAATGTCCATATAGTAGAAGAATGCTCAGTCTTTGTCGATGACGATGGAGAAGAAAGTTATGGGCAAAGAATTTGTACAAGCAAATTCTCGAAAACATGAACGATATAATTTAGGGAAAGTTGAAAACTGGAGAGGGCAGTCCCGTAGCAAGAAAAACCGAAGAACGGCTAGATATTTCGGAAAAAACAAAAGCCAGGTACAGGAAGCTCTTCTTTTCGATAAGCACAAAGCCATATCAATCATAAAAAATGGCAATAGTGTGACCCTTAATTCATTTCCTTTAACAACAAAAAAATTTCTTTGGTAAATACTTGCGCCTTCGACAGTTTGTTTCAAATTTTATTGGCATCTGCAACAGACCATACTAATATAAAAGCTGCTTATATGGAAAATAATCAAGATGGCAAAAATATGTTTCATTTGGTTCACGACACAATGCTAAAAGGAGTACATGCCGAAACATATCAACTTCGAGCAAAAATATTGATTGACGTTCTGCAGGCGAATCTAGAAAATGACGAAATTAATTATATTAACTGCGACATGAAAATTGGTAACCTATTCCAATGTCACTTTAAAAACACACCTAGTTTTGTCCAGACTTCAAAATATTTTGGATATTGTAATCAAACATTTTAAAATGTTGTGATGACATCGGCAAGCGATGAAGATTTATTTCGTAACAAGTTTAAAGATAATGCGATCGAAAAGATTATACCAAAAAAGATAAGGCCATAACCTAAATGTGAGGTAAGTATAAGTTCATTTTGAATATTTGTGTGCTCAAAAACATATTATTGTTTCAGGTGAAATAATTGCCTTAGAAAAATTCGAAGCAAATATGGTGGAGAGGGACCAGATTCCAATTACTATTACTGATCCGGCAACAAAAAAAAAATTACAAACTCGCAGGGTTTGTAAATTACTCCTGGCCTGCCGTACAAACCAGGAATTCAGACACGATGGGTCACTAGGAGCAGAAGCGTATAGAAATCGTGGTAGATGGGTCACGTATAATGATTTGTGGGATAAGCCTGAGAGTACATTTAATAGTTGAAGAATGCAATCAACTATTATAATTTATATTAAAAATAATTTAACTGATTTTGATAGAATTAACTAAAAAGAAAAATTTTTATTTAATAATTTTTCTGGAAATGTTTGTGTGATTGTATGATTGTGTAATATAATGTATGATTGAGTGCGTTCAATAGATTTCAAAACTTAACTTAAGCAAAGTGTTTAACTTTGCTTAAGTTAAGTTTTGAAACTGAACGACAAAAATGATTTAAAATTCAGTGGCATATTATCATTAATATTATTCCCGTTTTGCTTATGTTCAAACTTTTCTATTGCTTACCAGTTATACCTACCTACTTAAAAAAAATAATTGAAATTGTATTTTTGTACCTGTCATAAACTAAAGTGTTTTTGTACCTGTCATAAACTAAAGTGTTTTTGTACATTAGTGGATAGTCGTCCCTCCTATACAACTTCAAAAAATTTATTTATCTCGTTCGCAGAGCAGTGTCAAAATCAGCAGTACGCGGATGACAGCTAAACATTTTTTTTAACATTGGTGACAAATTGATTGAAAACAAGTGCGGACATTTTAATATTGTGCGCGAAAATTGTGAATAGTATATTATTTAACTTTTAAGTCACGGAAATCTCAAATTTCACAGGAAAAAAAGAGGTTATTTATAAAATACTTTTACAAGATTTTGAGTTTGACAGTTTGAAAAAAGCGCGATACATATTTTAATCTGTCATCTGAGTAGTGTGAGCTGTCATTTTTTCTTTTTACAAGATGGTAAAATTCCTTATAGTTCGTTTCTTTGACATTATTTTTTACAACCATTTGTCATTAAAAAAAATGGCGCAAAATTATAGTCTATTTAACTCAAAGCTAAATCAAATTTAGTTTGACATTAGTCTAAAATTACATTTTTGGCAATTATAGACAAGTTTACACTTTATCTTTAAAGACTTGCATCAAAATTAAAATCATGAAAACCCTATTTTAGTTTTGATAGTGTCACACTTTCTTCTCTCTGACTCCTATCAATTTGTCATTTTCAATAAACAAAAAAAAAAAAAAATTGCAAAATGTTTTCAGAGGCCGAAGATTTTGAATTGTTTGACGACATGAAACTGAAATTGTATACCCTTTATTTCGTAAAGCGGCATTACAGCATTCTTTGAAGAGATCAACTTTTTAACGATATATATTTCTAAGTTTTAAAAAAAATTAAATTAATTTTAATTTCAAAGGGGGAGAAAATTGAAATTAAACAGAAAATTATCATTTAATTGACACATTCCGGGCTGATGACATTTGACGACAGATAGAAAGGTGTGTTTGCCTTGTTTTCTGAGCGAACTGTCACTGTTTAAGGCGTGTTCCCTACAAATTAGGTAGACAAATGTTTTAAACCCCACACTAGTTGGCAGTACTTCAGAAAGAGTCTATAATTACTTTAAATACCTAGTTTATATGCATGGTTGAAGCGAGCTTGAACTTAGGTTCACCCATTTGTAAACGGGGATGAGTTGGAACGAAATGGAATTCGACTCGATCGCACTCGAGCAGTGGTGTTGAGTCGAAAATTAAATGAAATACCTGGGTTGAAATGGTGAATACACAATTATTTCTGCATGTGATCAATTGCATATAAACGAATGAATATTTGTTGTTGAAAAGTATGCGCATAACTTTTAAAAGCAATACAAATATTTTTTTCTCAAAAATTCAATCTTTTGGTCTTAATGTTTACAAAGCAACGCAGGTATTCTTATGTCATTTCAACTTTTTCGAACTTAACTCAACTCCTCAAGCATTCAACTAGTTGGCTGAAATACCTGGGTTGGAATTTCGTTTCAAATCAAACTCGATCTTTCGACCCTGCATATAAACTAGGTAAAAGTTAGAGAACTGTTTCAAAGTTAAAATTAAGTTAAGAAGTGTGGCGTTAATCCCTTAAACTTAGGCTGACTATAATTTTGCGTCAATGCAATTAATGTCCACTTTAGGTAAAGAAGTCAACAAAAACACGAAAGCATCGAATATGCACCTAACCGAGCCGTTTTTTTTTCTTTTTAGTTTTGCATGTAAAATATTTATAAATGATTCACAGAAAATGAACAACGGTTTAAAAAAATTGAAGTTCTCGTAATATAAAACAAATAAACTTCAAACGTCGGTGTTTTTGTTTTGATTTATAACCCTTGTTCCGAATCTGCGAAACCGAGCACATCTAACAGGTGTGAAAGAGTCGAATATACAAAATTATGATAATGTAGCCGCCATACACAGAGGAGCTACTAGCTAGATAGGCCCTTATTGCGAGTGTCGTTTGTCTATCGATAATCGACTGTTGTCGATAGTCGAACGTCGAAAATCGATGTTGGTATTGTGAATCTCAATTGTGAACGATACTTTTCGTTTTTTCATTCGACATCTGTCGTCTGCATTTTTTCAATCGACTGCGTTAAACAAAAGAAGTGTCTACATCTATTTATTTATTATTATTTATTTATGGTCTACATAAACAAACTTTCTCAACCAAAATGTAAGGAAATTTAGTCAAATAAGTAAAATTTACAAAATAATATAACACATTTGTTATTTATAGGGCAAAAGTTGTCAGAAAGCAACTATAAAAGCTAGTGCTTTTGATGGAAGCGAATCCAGACATCGCGAAGGGAATTTGCGGCAACGAGTTTAATTTTCTCACCAAATGTATGTTGATTTCCTTTTAAATATGGTTTTAAAGTTTCTAAAATAACAATTGTTTTAACACAGAGCAATATAATAATAAATAAAGGAAAATAAAACACAAATTTTGGGTTGGGTTAACAATCACTGAAACACATCAGGATAATCTTTATTTACCTAACATTATAGTATTACTCTTATAACTATTTCAAACAAAGAAAAGATGTAAATTAATAACAAATAACGTGAAATAATTTTTTTTTAGAAAACAAGTATTAAAATGTTTATTTTTTGTAAGAAAAAACTATTCCTTCGACTGATGAAAATTTGTTTACTATCTGTCAAATGCCAAAATATAGGAATGACTGAAACATATGACAGTGATACAAATGCAAAACAAAAAAGCCCATACGTTTGTAAGAAATGTCCCAACAAAATTCCCAACGATAAAATATTAAAAGAGAACAAAGGAAAATCTTCGTGTCATTAAACAGACACACAGCAAACAAGGTGCCTTGTAGCTGATGGTTAGTGTAGTATAGATACTCAACGCTTATTTTTAAGCATTGCATGTGATAGGATTGCGTTATAATTGCATCATAAGAAAATTCAGCCATTGTTACACAGTTTTTAGATGATTTCCGTCACATTTCCAAGATTTCTAAAGTTTTCTGTTTTAATTTATCTTTTAATTGGAAATACTTCTTGACTCAATTTAGGACTAAAAAGTATTTTTTTCCTACTTGTACTATCACTGGCACTACCCCAAATGTCAAAATATAAGGTTTATTCACAATAAGCGTTTTCGTTATTCACAGTAATAGATATCTCTGTCGATCAAGTTACACAATACCAAAACGAAAATTTATCGATGCTTTCGACTTCTATCGCATCGAAAGTTAAACGACACTCGCAATAAGGGCCATAATCTTTGCCGCCTTATTAACAGCCATTTTTCCACATGGGTTACGTCGTTTCGTTTGAACAAGGGTGCGTTCACATATCAGTTATTTTTTATTTAATGAATTGCATCTTAAGCGACCTTAACACGGCCATTCATTTGACATCAATCTGTAATATAGTGTTTGTAAAAATAAGCCTGTATGCGTGCATTTGTTTGACGAAAAATCAAAACGCTTTTGGTTTACATGATTCTAAATTATAGTGAGTTATGACTAACGTCGTTTCATTGACCATGTAAGGTTCCCTTTAAGCGCCTTGCGTATTAGACGACCATCGAATTGCAAATTGTGAATGATTGCGTAGGGGCAGTTTTGTACGTCAATACACAAACAGATATATTTCAGGTTTAATTCGAGGGAGTTTTTTATTCGCCAATGTCTTGAATGCGTTCTTATGCTGTGGATTGTGAATTTACTTTCGATAGTTCGCTGAAATATGATTTTGGCCGCGAAGAAAATTTTAAAATAAATATTTTTGTAATTTAAACTAAATTATGTAGTGTTTTATGTTAAAATTTGTTTATATTGGATAATTTTTATTAAATTTAGCGAAACGTCAAATCCCAATTTCGCAGCTAATGTGCAAGGCACTAAAAAATTTTGTGAATCATATTATCTACGATTAAACATAATATGCATATTATTATATGGGACCAGATAGGAACGATCGGATGATTGTCGTTTTACATTATGTAGTCTCTATTATATTTACTTCAAAGAAAGATAGAACGAATAAACGACGATCGACAAATCATTACTTGACCAAAAAATTTGTTCTTTTGGGTTATTTAAAAAAAAAAATGCGCGACAAATTTTTTAGTTGCATAAGTTATTTACGACAAAAAGACAATTATTTCCATTATCCTTTTCAATTTTCGATTACATTTAATCCTTTTTCTGGGGTGGTAACTTGACTGCCAAGTTAGCATTACCAGGGGTTATTTAAAAAAAGAGCGCGAAAAATTTTATATTTGCATCCTTTTTCTAGGGTGGTAAGCCTTACTTGACCGAAAAACTAGTTTTTTGGGGTTATTTCAAAAAATAATTGAGCGACACAATTTTTAGTTGCATAAGTTATTAACGGAAAAACAGCGACAATTATTTCGATTTTAATTTTCGATTAGTAGTAGTAGTAGTAGTAGTAGTAGTAGTAGTAGTGTGTTTTTATTCTTCTTTAAATTTTATATAATACATTATTTATAATTTGTATTTATGTATATTATGTATGATAAATACTTCCTTTCTAAAAAAATTTAAAAAATATAAATAATATGGATTTGTCTTAAAAAAACAAAATAAATACAACATGACTATATGTCGTCTGTCGCGATCAAATTCCTATTTTAATTTAACAACCCTTGATTTAGTTCTTTTATTATAGCTTTGCTATTTTTTTTTTTTTTTTTTTTTTTTTTTTAATAAATATGTATACGTATTACATATATTAATAATTAAATTCGCTTGTTAATTGCTCTCGGTATTGTAGCGCACACTTTAAAAAATTGACAAGTGGGTTCCAGTTCATGTCTCCGTTTAGCAAACTTACGACCAAGTTTTCATCCATCGTAGCTCTTCCCAGGTATTTTTGACGTATACCAGAAAGTATCGGGCAAATTCCAACAAAGAGAAGCAGAAATTCTTCTTCCTGCAAATTACAGAGTGAGCAATTGACGTTTGCTCGTGCTTGTCTCGTTGTACCATTGAGAATTATAAGGCCTCCTCGCGCTTTTAAAATCCATCTCATTGTTGTAGTTTTCTGATCATCACAGACATATTTCTTGCCTGTTTCAAATGCAAGCAAATGATATAAACTATGTGATATAGTTAGTTGTGCTCTTTGCAGTGCTTCAACTTTTTCCTCGTGAACAATTCTTTCCGTTACTTCGTCAACCACAGCATTGAAAAGATTCCTGTTTGAAGCTAGATCAGGTAGGTTTTCCAGTACGTTAGCCTGTCTCGTATTACTTTCCCAGCTTTCATACCAATATATATGCCTTTCCATTACAATACTAGCTAGGAACCTAGGCCTGTTGTTACCGTAAGAGCTAAAGAATTTTTCCAAGTATTTCATGTGGCAAAGCATCGTGTATTCAAAGATTGGTTTCATTTGACATTCTAGTGTTAGCATATAATTTGGTGTGATGTTTGGTAGACCGAGTATCTTTTTATAGAAGTATCTTTGCACTTTTTCCACTTCATCATGTTTTGCAAATCCCCAAACTTGAGCTCCGTAGCATAGAATAGCCCTGGATACAGCGTTGAAAATTTCTAGCTTTGAAGAGAGTTTCACATCTTTGTTCGCCATAAAATTGTTCCATGTAAAATTAAGGCTCTGTCGTGCCATTTTAGATCTTTCCTTAAAATGCTCAGTCAAACTTAATCCAGGTGTAAGCCATATCCCCAGGTATTTGTATTTATTGACTATTTCAATGGGTTGTCCGTTTAACTTCCAGCATTCCTGTACGCTTGTCCTACCACCTCTTTTTCTAAATATGAGAATTTTAGATTTATCAAGATTTATGAAGAGATTCCACCGCCGTGTATATTCCGCAAATTTTTCGATCATTGTTTGGAGTACTTGAGGGCTATCAGCAAGTAGCACTATATCGTCTGCATACATAAGTAGCCTGACCTGTAAGCCATTCAAATTAAGTCCTCCCCCAATGTAGTCATGGATGTCATTTATATATAGAGCAAAAAATAATGGGCTTTATAAACATCCTTGCTTAACTCCCATTGACGTCTTGAACCAATCTGATAGTTTTTCTCCGTCCCAGACAGCTGCCTCCGTATTCTCGTAGAGATCTTTAATAATTTTTAGAAATTTCTCCGATATTCCTATTTTTTGTAGCTTGTATAGCAGTGCTTTTCGGTCTATATAATCGAAAGCCGCCTTAAAATCAATAAAAAAGCAATAAACTTTCTTTTTTTCTTCCATTTTCAGTTTTATTATACTGAAAAGATTAAATAGATTATCTGCTGTACTATATCCTTCCCTAAAGCCAGCTTGGAACTCATTTAGGATGGAATATTCCTTTTCCCATTTCTGAAGCCGATTTAAGAGCACTCCAGCGAAAATCTTAGCAATTGAATCCATGAAAGATATACCTCTGTAATTATGAACTTCATTTTGCTCCCCTTTTTTATAAATCGGGAATATAAGGAATTTTTTAAAGGCAGGTTCAACTTTTTAATTTTTGATTACATTTAATCCTTTTTCTGGGGTGGTAGTGCTAACTTGACTGTCAAGTAAGCATTACCAGGGGTTATTTTCCAAAAAAATTAAGCGATAAATTTATTAGTTGCGCGACAAATTGACGACAAGAAAACTTAAATTATTTGCATTATCCTTTTTTAAATTCGATTAGATTTGATCTTTTTTCTAGGGTGGTAAGCCTTTCAAAAAATTATTGAGCGACAAATTTTTTAGTTGCATAAGTTATTTACGACAAAAAAGCGACAATTATTTCCATTATACTTTTTAATTTTCGATTACATTTAATCCTATGTCTGGGGTGGTAGTGCTAACTTGACTGTCAAGTTAGCATTACCAGGAGTTATTTTAAAAATGAATTAGTGCGACAAATTTTTTATTTGCACGCCAAATTGACGACAAGAAAACTGAAATTATTTGCATTATTCTTTTTTAAATTCGATTATATTTGATCCTTTTTCTATGGTGGTAAGCCTTACTTGACCGAAAAATAAGTTTTTTGGGGTTATTTAAAAAAAATTATTGAGCGACAAATTTTTTAGTTGCATAAGTTATTTACGACAAAAAAGCGAAATTATTTCCATTATCCTTTTTAATTTTCGATTACATTTAATCATTTTTTCTGGGGTGCTAGTGCTAACTTGACTTTCAAGTTAGCATTACCAGGGGTTATTTAAAAAAAATAGCGCGACAATATTTTTAGTTGCACGACATATTGACGACAAGAAAACTGAAATTATTTGCATTATCCTTTTTTGAATTCGATTAGATTTGATCCTTTTTCTAGAGTGGTCAGCCTTACTTGACCGAAAAATTAGTTTTTTGGGGTTATTTCAAAAAATAATTCAGCGACAAATTTTTTAGTTGCATAAGTTATGTACGACAAAAAAGCGAAATTATTTTTTTAAAATAAAACACAAAAAACACCTTATCGTTTCACACGTAAATTTAAGTACAATTAAACGAATTAAAAAAACCACGAATTAAGGACTTACACGTGAATGCATTTCGAACGCTTCGAAGGCGTCCATCATTAAATTCTTAAAAACCAAATGAAAAGGGAAGTTTTTCATATGTGCCGGAAATAATGAACAAATTTAAGAACCGTTAAAAACAGCATAAAATTTTACCCGTGTACTCAAATAGCCAAAAACTTAAAAACATTTTTGCATCTACAAAAGATAAAGTTGACAATGAACAAAAATCAGGGATCTCTGCAATTGAATGTGGGGTTTGTAAGCGACTTTACATTGGACAAACAAAACGAAATTTGAATGTGAGATTCAAAGAGCATTGCAATTGCATTAAGAAGAACAAATTAAAACAATCGGCTTTTGCCGATCATGTTATTGTGGAAGGTCATGATTCTGGGGAAAAAGAGCACACCATTACACTTGTAAAACATGTAAGCAAGTTTAATAAACTCGATGCTTTCGAGAGCTATTTTATAGAAAAGGAAAACAACAATTTGAATGTGGATGGAGGAGACATTCAATCACCTTTGTTCTCTCTCATATAAATATTTTTTTTTCTAACTGCTTCTTCGCTCTGGAGTTACCAAAATAAACAATACATAATGTTCAATTGGTTCCGTGCTGATGATGGACGCCACCGAAGCGTTCGAAATGCATTCACGTATAAGTCTTTAATTCGTGTTTTTTTTAATTCGTTTAATTGTACTTAAATTTATGAGTGAAAACAATAAGGTGTTTTTTGTGTTTTTTATTCACAAAAGTTATATGTTTCCACGAAGTTTAGATTATATGTTGTTTTTGACATTAATGTTTTATCGATTAGATTTGATCCTTTTTCTAGGGTGGTAAGCATTACTTGACCGAAAAATTAGTTTTTTGGAGTTATTTCAAAAAATAATTAAATTTCTTAGTTGCATAAGTTATTTACGACAAAAAAGCGACAATTATTTCCATTATCCTTTTTAATTTTCTATTACATTACCAGGGGTTATTTTTAAACAAATTTTTTAGTTGCACGAAATTGACGACAAGAAACCCGAAATTATTTGCTTTATCCTTTTTTTAAATTCGATTAGAGTTGATCCTTTTCCTAGGGTGGTAGGCCTTACTTAACCGAAGTATTAGTTTTTTTGGGGTTATTTCAAACATAATTGAGCGACAATTTTTTAGTTCCATAAGTTATTTACGACAAAAAAGCGATAATTATTTCCATTATCCTTTTTAATTTTCGATTACATTTAATTGATTTTCTGGGGTGGTAGTACTAACTTGACAGTCAAGTTAGCATTACCAGAGGTTATTTTCTAAAATAGTGGCGCGACAAATTTTTTAGTTGCACGACAAATTTACGACAAATTCACGACAATTAATCCAATGGTTAAACTTTTGAAAATTGAAAGTGGTAATGCTAACATGACACACATAAAAATATGCTTAATTCTGGAAAAAAAATCTTAATCTGAAAACTAACCGTTATTCTTAAAAATGTACTTGATTGAATTCATTGACAAGAACAAGCAACATTTTTGGCTCATTTGAATAAATAAAAATAAGTTCACTCAAATTCAATGTTTTTCAATTTTTGCAATTTTGGTTGTTAAAACAATTTAAGTTCCCCATACCTGATTTTTAAATATTTGTATAAAAATAGATATATGAGATTAACAAATTCACCCTAAGCTAAAAGAAAGGATTCACTGCAGTTGTTTTAATGGACTTCCTAATAATATTAAATTATAAATTAATATAATTCGATTTAATTTTGTAAAAAATAATTATTGATGAACTTATGTACATGTATGTTGTTAAACAAAATTTTTATTAGTAAATTAAATGCTTAATAAATTTACAATAAACTAAATCATTGGTAAACAAGTTTTTTTTATCTGTGAATGTCTGTAAAAAAATGCTGTGGAAATGTGACGCGGATTATAATTTGTTTTTTTTGTATACTGCGGACCCACCAGTGCAAAAGGAGTACGGCATCCCGATACGATTGGCCTTAGGCATGGAAAAACCGAAACAGATAGTATACAGCTTGATACCGAAGTGTTTCAGGTCAGCTTAGCGAACAATTTATAGGCAGACCCAATGTGCGAAGACACAAAGTCTGAATGTTATTGTTGAATTTGGGATTATTATTATCGTCGGTAAAGATTATGATGAAAAGGAAGGGCATATCTTCAACACAACGTGTAGTCATAATACAAGTGCTAAAAAAGAACGAACGATTGGCTTGACAGACTCCATACAACAAGTCACTTTTACCCAGGCTAGATATTAATGAATAATGATGATCGATGAAATGAACCGTGCGTCGAGAATGCTACAAACTTCACGGTGTTTTGAAATATAAAGGAGGCAGAAGGCCGATAGAAGGGCATTCACATGGGATTAAGGTATACATTTAAAGTAAAGCTAAAAAAACGTTTCAAAGAAAGAACATAACTATTGAATTGAGAAGACTTTATTTTTAAAATAGATTTTTATCATTAAGCGAAAGTAAAGATATTTTAAACGGCTATGACGGTTGGAAAGTACTTTTTCGTTTTTGCGATGATGCCCTTAGATATGGAAACAGTTTTTGATCTGTTAAACTAACTTTGAATTTTGTGTAATCCAATATTAATGTCCCAGAAATATTTATTGTTCTTTATAATTTTGAATTAGTTTTAGTAATATTAAATACGAATGTTATATAAATTAAAATACAAATGAATATAATTTACTTTGAACTTATACTTAATCATGAATAGAAAACAAATCTAAATACATAGTTCTTGTTCCAGTTTTTATCGGCACCAATTAAAGAATATGTCAAATTATTTTTGACAGACGGCACTTGTTGCCATGTTCTATTTTCTTATGTATATCTTTCTTTTTTATGTGTTCTTAAAAAAAAATATATATCTAACTAAACACTGTTCCTAAATAAATAATGGAAGTTACATTTTTATTCACTTACTTATATTGACTATGTGCATTATAGGACGATGGTTGCATAACACTTTGTGAATTGTACATCAAATCTATTAAAGAAAAAAACAAATATTTGAAGCTTCAGTAAATGCATTGAAAAAACAATCTTTTCAACCTTCAGCTGAGTGGTTTTCCAAATGACCTTGATAAGACATTCCGGGTGATCCAGGTGCCGATTGCAAAACAATATCATGCAAGGGTGAACTTTCACGAGAATTATCTTAAATAGAAATATTGATTTATTTCCTTTTTAATAACTATTTATAACAGACAGATATAATCATGACAGAAACATTAGTATATTCGTAGGAAACATACTGTTCAGGATTCATCAATTCGAAGTTTTTATCAATTAATTATCAATTATTCATATCATGCACTTCAATCAAAAATCATTCACATTTGCATTTATATCAATCAAAATTAAGATACTTTCAATCAAATCCTTTATACTTATCCATTTATACAATTTGATTAAAATTGCCAAACATTGTTATTGTTGTGCCATTAAACTGGAGACCACACACAATTCCCAAGAATCGCTTGCAAGACACATGACATAGTTCGATTATTGCTAAAGGTTCCTCATGTGTCATATGTTACACTTTAAAGGGAACAGCAATCGAACTATGTCAACCAAACAGTAAAACAACGACATGGGTCATATTGCAAACATAAACAATGCTGACCCATGGAGTGCAAGTATGTCAATAATAACATATGGTGCATTCGTTGTTTAAATAAAGAAACTGTAACTGTGTCAATGCAAGTGAAGTAAAGTAGAATGCGTGGTTGACCTGGAAGTGGTGATCTAGGTTTCGGAATAGGTAACGAAGGAAATAATGAACAGAGTTTGAGTCACTCTCATTTTAACAACCAAAAAGAAAAGTCGTTTTACTTGAGTTCGCGGAACATAACATTTGGTGGCAGCGGTGGGATTTTCAAATCAAAGCATCTGATTTGAATCCCGAAAAAAAACCCGGTTCTAAATTCAAAGTAAATATTTATACATACAAAGAAAAAGTGCTAGATCAAAAAACAAAATTCAAAATTCAAACAAGAATTCAACATAAAAAAAAAAAAAGAAAATATAGTGCCGGAAAATAGTGAAAAATAAATAAAAAGAGTGAAAAAAAAAGTGTACAATATCCCACAGAGGTAAGCGATTTCCTGTGGTCGAAAGAAGGAAGGAAGGAAGAAATTGCCACGCCGAGGCAATCAACATCAAAATCAACATCAAAATCAACATCAAAATCAACATCAAAATCAACATCAACATCAACATCAACATCATTTCAACACATCAAGAGGCATCAACAATGTTATTGTAAGAAATAATAAATATTATTTATATAAAATTATTTATTTAATTTGTTTTTTGACGTACTTATATTTATATATTTTTATTCTTGACATTTAAATATTTTTGTTATTGATGTAACCAGTTTTTCTTTTGGTACCTAATTAATTTATACACTGTCCCTTTTCCTTATCCTCACACAAATCTGGTACAATTTCGTTTAAATTCGTTCAAATATATATGTCTGAATTGAATTTAAATATTTCATTAAGAACTAGAAAAATTCCGCGTACCCGAAGATCATCAGAAAGTGATCTTCCTAGGCTTGAAACAAAACAAAAACCCATACCGCCTCTCACCCCGATTGAGATTAAGTCAAATTCTATCTTTTGTCCACCCAAAATAATGACTTTCAGATCAGCCCAAGCCATAAAACTCATACCTGAGTTTAATGGAAGTGCGAAAGATTTAGATAGGTTTATTCAATTAGTAGACCTGCAATCAAACAAAACCTCCACGGAACCCGACTCAACCGATAAGGCTGAGCTTCTTGATATTGTCAAATCGAAATTAACAAGCCGGGCATATAATGTTATAATCAAATATAACAATTATAATGCCTGGGCAGAGTTAAAAGAGGCTCTTATCAAAAATTTCCGAAGAACTAGGTCTGTACAAATTATACAGACTGAAGTTTTTCAATTCAAACAGGGTTACAAGGAATCTGTGAGCTCTTACGCAGAAAGAGCTTATGCCTTGTTTGATGAACTGAATAATGCCAATGCCAGTACGGGGGACAACGCTGCTAATACAGCCATCAGGAGTTTAAATACAAAAACTATTCTAAATAGTTTTTGCAATGGGTTGATACCACAGTTAAAAACTTTGGTGAAAAGCGCCAGATGCAATGACTTAGACGAAGCTCTAGATATTGCGATGGAAGAAGAAAAACTCCTATCTAATACCACTGTTGACAACAAATATTGTCACCACTGCCGAACGAAGACACACAATACAACAGAGTGTCGTCTTCAGCCAAGGGACAATAGAACTTACAGGTCCAGTCCAAATACCAGTCAGCCTGTGAGAGTCAATGACGTACAAAATAATATTTCATGTCGTTACTGCAAAAATCTGGGTCACACGATAGACCAATGCAGAAAAAGACAATACAACAACAGCAGGCAAGACAACCAACGCGGAACACAAAATTCGGGAAACGAGCAAAGACCTGGCCCGACCAACACCCGGAACCAGGTAAAACACATGAATTAAGGTGTGGAAATTACTATAATACAACTAAAACTCTAAATCCACTGCGTCAAGAACCTAAGAATAAAGGTTCAATTTCACTGTATCCACTGCGTCAAGAATCTCAAAAAGAAGGTTCATTTTCTCTGTATCCACTGCGTCAAGAATCTCAAAAAGAAGATTCATTTTCTCTGTATCCACTGCCTCAAGAATCTCAAAAAGAAGATTCAATTTGTATAAATACACTGCGTCAAAAATCTCATAAGGAAGATTCAATTCCTCTGAATCCACTGAATCCCCTTTCTCTGAATCCACTGTCTCATAGCCAAAAGTCCAATCCATTTCGTTCACAGCCTCAAAATGAAAATTCGAAATCAGAATCACTGCATCCAAATCCCAGATTCTCTATTCCAAATCCAAAGTCAACCGAAGACAACTCTTTAAAAAAAATATCTACATATTCCAATCCTTTCAGAAACAAAAACGTAGAGTTGCCAAATTTTAACCAAAAAAGGTATAATGTTCCTCCAAGTCCTAAGTATAACAATACGAAAAAAGCAAATATGATACTAAACCAAAATCACACGCAAAATAGAAGTACCGCGCAAATAAATAATTTGCAAGACTTCCTAAGCGGACCATTGAGCTCTGATCTAAATAATTATTATGACAAACATTCGCATACTCTTTCAAAATCGCAAAATTTTAACGAAAAATCCAAGCCTGTTGCTCATATAGGATGTTTAAATAATGCTTCTAGTTTCAAAAGCGAAATTAATATAATTTCTAAAGATACTATCTCCAACCAAAACATTATGCTTTTAGACACAGGTGCAAGCCTGAGTTTAATAAAAATAAATAAATTAAATAAAGAGCTTTGGGTTCATACTAACAAAATTACTGAACTAAAAGGCATAGGTAATACTCCCACATCAACATTAGGCACACTGCTTCTGAATACAGAAATAACACCTGGAATTAATCTTAAATACTTATTTCATGTAGTGCCTGAACATTTTCCAATAACACAAGACGGAATTTTAGGTGAAGACTTATTTCGAAATTTTAATGCCATACTAAATTATAAAGATAATACCCTTATATACCACTTCAAAGGTAAAAGATATACAACAGATTTCATTAGTAAGCGAAAGTCTGTAACCATACCTGCTAGATCTGAAAAAATAATCAAATACGGACCTATCCGTGAACCTACAAATCAAATATATTTTTCACAAGAAATTCGCCCTCAAGTTTATACCTCTTCAGCTATAACTGAACCTTCAAACGGATATATATATATATCCATTCTAAATGCCAACAATGAAGATGTTGTCTTACAAGACTTAAATTTAGAACTTGTAAATAGTAATGATTACTATATCTATAATCTAAATTCATTCGATACTCAAACTTATATAAACGACAGATTGAGTAAAATACAAAACCAACTTCCACTAGATCATTTAAATAGCGAAGAAAAGAAATCGGTGATTGATATCTGCCGTAAATATAATCATTTATTTTTTCTCGATGGTGATACCCTGTCAACTACCTCTGGGATTACACATCAAATAAAGACAAACCCAAATCTACCCGCAGTTAACATTAGACCATATCGATTAGCACAAATTCACACAAATGAAATAAATAATCAAGTAGACAAAATGTTGCAGGAGGAAATAATTAGACCAAGTTCAAGTCCATGGAATGCCCCTCTTCTAGTCGTGCCAAAGAAAGGAAAACAGAAGTGGAGAGTAGTAGTGGACTACAGAAAACTTAACGAAGTTACAATCGCGGATGCGTATTCAATACCTAATATCGAAGACATCTTGGGACAATTGGGTGATTCAAAATACTTTACAACACTGGACCTAGCCAGTGGATTTCATCAAATTGAAGTTACTGAGGAAGACAAAGCGAAAACAGCATTCAGCACACCAAACGGACATTTTGAGTTTAACAGAATGCCATTCGGTTTACGTAATGCACCTCCAATTTTTCAACGGTTGATGAAAAAAGTCCTTACAGGGCTACAAGGTATAAAATGTTTAGTTTATCTAGATGACATAATGATATACGGGAAAAATTTAGATGACCACAATAAAAAATTAATTGAGGTATTTCAAGCTCTGGATAACTACAATCTGAAAATGCAGTTAGACAAATGCAAATTTTTAGAAAAAGAAGGCATGTATTTAGGACATGTCATCTCTGAATCAGGTGTAAAACCCGACCCAGAAAAGATCTCTGCAATACAAAATATCGAAGCTCCAAAAAACCAGAAAGATATTAAATCTTTTCTTGGTTTAGCAGGATACTACAGAAAGTTTATACAAAACTTTTCTAAAATAGCAAATCCCCTAAATAAACTCCTGCGCAAAGATATAGTCTTCAAATGGGATGCATTTTGCGATGAATCATTCAAACAATTAAAACAAGCAATTGTCGAACCCCCTATCCTACAATATCCTAACTTTGAAAAAACTTTCTATATCACAACTGATGCCAGTAATGAAGCAATAGGTGCAGTATTGTCACAGAAAGATACCTATGAAAACGATTTACCTATAGCATTTGCCAGCAGAATATTAAATAAATCAGAAAAAAACTATTCTACCATAGAGAAAGAAGCTTTAGCAGTTGTTTGGGCAGTAACTCATTTCCGACCATACGTTTACGGACGACACTTTGAAGTAATTACTGACCACAAACCACTTGTGTGGATGTTCAACCTTAAGGATCCTTCCTCGAGAATAATGCGCTGGCGCATTAAACTTGAAGAATATGATTTTACAGTTTCTCATAAAGCAGGTCGTTTGAACACAAACGCAGACGCTCTCTCCCGTATGAAAACAGCTGAAGTTAATGTGATAACACGTAGTAATAGCAAAAACTTACCAAATCAACAAGATGTAAGTCAGAACATTGTCGAAGTCTCTAGTCCAGAGGAGATTAAGAAAATTTTACATGAATTTCATGACACACCTTTAGGAGGTCATCAAGGAGTCAAACGTACACTCAAACGAATAAAAAAGACATACAAATGGAAAAATATGTATGAAGATATAAAGCATTACATTGCGTCATGTGAACTTTGCCAAAAGAATAAGTTGTATGCACGTAACAAACTACCAATGGTCGTCACAACAACAGCAAAAACTCCATTCGAAAGAATAGCTCTCGATATAGTGGGACCACTTCCTATAACAGAAAATGAAAACAAGTACATACTGACATTCCAAGACGATTTGACAAAATTTGCACAAGCCATAGCTATACCAAATCAAGAAGCAAGAACTGTGGCCGAAGCACTTGTAAAGAAAATAGTTTGTACTTATGGAATTCCCCAAACCATTCTCACAGATCAAGGAACTAACTTTACTAGTGAATTATTTAAAAATGTTTGCAAAATTTTAAAAATCAATAAAACTCAAACTAGTCCATACCATCCACAATCAAATGGTGCCCTCGAAAGGTCACACAGAACATTAGGTGACTACCTCAGAAACTATGCAAGCAAGGATCAGTCGAACTGGGATAATTATCTGGAGTATGCTATATTTTGCTACAACACAACCCCACACTCCAGCACGAACTACAGTCCATTCGAAGTTCTTTTCGGTTTTGAAGCACCAATTCCTTCTACGCTGAATAGAAGCGTACAACCAACCTATAACTACGATGATTATGTCTCAGAAATGAAGGCGAAAATGCAAATCGGTTATGAGTTAATTCGCAGTAATCAAATTAAGGCTAAAGAAAAATCTAAAGTGTACTATGATAAAAACTCTAGTCAGATAAGCTATAAAGTAGGTGACAAAGTACTAATGGAAATCAAAAATCGATCTAATAAAAAGTTATCCCCAATTTTTGAAGGACCATACGAAATAACTGAAGTATTGTCCTCAGAAAACTCAAGAATAAAAGTAGGCAGAAAAGAAGAACTTGTTCACAATAACCTCATAAAACACTATATCCAAAGAGACATAACACACACAACAATTTAAACACAAGCACACTCAATTTACACTCACACACACTCACAAAAAATAAGTACAACACTCAAATACTTATACAATATCGGTGTTGTTCTCATTTCTAGTAATATCATCATAACCATCATAACAATGTTAGCAACATTTTTAAACACATGCAAGGCAGAAGTTAGGGTACAACCTCTAAATAGAACCGGAGTATACCTGGAACCAATCGGAATTCTAGAAAAGTCCCTCACAAAATGGACCTTTCTCTTCAACATTAATAACACTAATATTAAAACTAACACAAAGTCATTAGAGAAAAACCTAAACACCCTTTCCGATTTATGTATCCTAAGCATAAAAGAATATCCTTTAGATCATTGCAAAATTACCCTAAGACTTTTACAAAATTCCCTCAAAGAAATCAATTATAATAACGAAATCCTTGATAGTATACTATTTAAAAACAAATTTTCAAAAAGAAGCATAGGAAACGGTGGTCTATTCAATGGAGTAGGGATGGCAGAGAAATTTTTATTTGGAACAATGGATTCTGAAGACGCAGAAAAAATAGATGATTCATTGAGATTAATTCAAGAAAATCAGAATAACTTGCATCACATAACAGAGAACCAAATGACAATAATCACTGACGTGTTAGACGCACTGAATAAAACAGCTGAAAACATAAATAATAATTTTAACTCTGTTACTGAAGAAATTAGACAGAACACAATAAAACTCCAGAATCTTACTAATTTCGAAAAAACACTACATAACTTCGATCAAATATCCAATTTAGCTTCTTCATTTGCTACACAAATTCTCTCAAAACAATAACAAATTCTTGACATTTTACAAGGAGCAAAAGTGAATAAGCTAGATAGTAGATTCCTCAATTCAGAAGTATTTATTTCTACATTAAAAGATATCCAATTAGAATTACCAAACAATATAAGATTCCCAATAAAAATATCTAGAATGAATCTTCCAATCATAGACAAAATCACTACGACGAGTCCGATTTTCGTAAATCAAAATCTCATGATACAAGTTACTATTCCATTGGTAGATGAAGAATTTAACTTAGTAAAACTTACACCATTACCTTCAAAATACAAAGAAAACACGTATAGTTTTGTCTCAATATATAGTGAGTTTGTAGCTATAAATGAAAATTATAGGCGATATATATTTTTGAATAGCGAAGATCTAGATAAATGCACTAAAACAGACTCAAATCACTTCATATGCGACAAAAACTTCGTAGTTCATAACCATCATACAAACAACTGCATTATCCAATTAATATCAGGAATGCAAAACTATGCTAATTGTGAAACAAAAATATTTGCGCTTGAACAAGAAGTTTGGTTCAATCTAATGAGTAAGAATTCATGGTTGTATGTTATGCCAAAGCCAACAAACGTTAGGATTTTGTGCGGAGACGAACCAAAAACGATCACAATATCTGACAGTGGAATTCTGAGTGTAGACCCATTTTGTAAAGCAATAACAAAAGAAGTTTACCTCCAAGCATCAAATACCATACAAAATAAAACTCCTATTTCATACTTTTTTAGAAGAACAAACCATACCTAAGAACATAGTAATTCCCACAAATTTATCCCAAATTTCACCCCATACCACCCATATAGAAAAACTGGATTTAGATAATTATAGCATAAGTATTAAAGATTTGTTAAAGCAAAATAATTTGTTATTCCATGTCACACATGAACATGCTCAATTTTCTGTTTCCATTATTATTCTTGTTCTTGTAGTTCTAGCTTTATACGTAATATTTAAAAAAATAATTCAAATAAAATGTACATTTAACAAAAAATCAACAGAAAATTTAAAGGATACTGAATTGAATGTAACACCTGACCTTGAAGAAACATCGCAGGTATAATAACTTGTAAACAAACAAAAAACAAAACAAAAATGCAACCTAAACATTAAAAAAAAAAAAAAAAACAAAACTTATAAAAAAAAAAAACGTCAACAAACAAAGAGAAAAAAAAGAATTGAAAAATATGTATGTATTAAATTATAAGTAGGTAAAAAGAAAAAAAAAAAAACAAAATATTGCAATTTAATAAATACAATGTTGTGATAAAGACCTGTGAATTATTTACTTCCGCACCTGAAGCCGAAAGATCTCACTCGTCACCTCGTACGCCTTTCTTATTTTAGGGGGGGAGGAGTGTTGTGCCATTAAACTGGAGACCACACACAATTCCCAAGAATCGCTTGCAAGACACATGACATAGTTCGATTATTGCTAAAGGTTCCTCATGTGTCATATGTTACACTTTAAAGGGAACAGCAATCGAACTATGTCAACCAAACAGTAAAACAACGACATGGGTCATATTGCAAACATAAACAATGCTGACCCATGGAGTGCAAGTATGTCAATAATAACATATGGTGCATTCGTTGTTTAAATAAAGAAACTGTAACTGTGTCAATGCAAGTAAAGTAAAGTAGAATGCGTGGTTGACCTGGAAGTGGTGATCTAGGTTTCGGAATAGGTAACGAAGGAAATAATGAACAGAGTTTGAGTCACTCTCATTTTAACAACCAAAAAGAAAAGTCGTTTTACTTGCGTTCGCGGAACATAACATTATACAATACCCTACTTTATTTTCAACATAAATTGTTCAGTTAAAGTAAATCTTCATAAATTTAAAGTCTACTGTAAATGCATAAATTTTTTATCAACACTGTTAAGTTTTTGTCACTCTAGTTTTGCATTTTCTCTTGTGCTCACTTTCGTGGTGCCGAAAATTAGCTTCGCCAATTAAATATTTTGTAATGATCGCTCTCTTTGAGTTCAACCATTAACCTGTGCAGATCATCTTGGTAAACATTCATTTGTATCACATTAAACATACATCCAATATACTATAACAATAACAAACCTTAGTATTTATAAATCGACGAATTCTCGGCTTATGAAACTAAGTTTTTCGTTACCATTCACAAATTCTTAAGGCCATTCGGGTTAAAATCGAGTGAAAATAAAATGATGCGTCAGCTATTGACCGGTTTGCTGATCAGCAATCGTCACTCCTCGAAATATTAAATTATTCTTCCTTAACAAGCAGCACGCTTCAGTTACCATCGATTATTGTGCCACCATTTAGTGGAAATTATAAGGACTGGCCATCCTTTCGGGATCTAAGAAAAATCTTACAGCAACTTATAAGTTTCACTACTTAAAGTCGTACCTTCGGGGTGATGCTGCAAATTTAATAAAACACGTTCTCCAATTTCCGAGGCAAACTACATCGAAGCATGGAATCGCTTAGAAAGGCGGTATGATCGTAGTCAACTGATAGTACAGTCATTTATCGAAACCTTCTTATCGCTTCTCTTTATCAGTGTTTGCAACGTGCAAACTCTTCGAAAAATCTCTGACGGTGCCGATGAAGTCGTGCGTGAGCTTATTTTTTTTTTCCAAATAAATATATAATAATACTTACAGTTGTTCATTTCTTAATCTTTACCTTTAATAAATATATATAAATTAGAGAAAATGTTACTAAACGTTAAATATAATATACAGATTAATCCAGAATGAAAGATCCTTTTAAATTTTATAATCTTGCTTTATAAATGAATTCAATATTTTCAATGACAATACTGAAAAGCCATTTTTGAATTTTTCTTAAAAAAGAGTTAAAATTGTTAGTTGTCCTTATAACGATTGGAAGATTGTTGAAAGTAGTACGCGATGTCATTAGATAAAAATTAAAAAAATGTGTTTTATGTGCGATCAAAGTTGTGACAAGTTCTAAATTGTTAACACGTAAATTATATATTGAAGAGTTCCTGGTAGGAATATTTCCACTTTGTTGATAAAATTCTTTTAAGGCTTTAAAAACATACAGATGGACGCAAGGGAAGTATCCTTAAATTGCAGAAAAGAGGCCAGCTATGTGCACGTTGATCCTTACCACAAATTATTCGAATTATATGCTTTTGAGCAATCAAAAGGGGTCGTAAAGTGTTCATAAAAGTTCCCCCCCAACTTACTATACCGTATTGCAATTTAGACTGACTAAGTCCGTAGTAAATGGTATTTAAAACTTTCTTTGAGCAAAACAAATAAGTTGTATTTGTATAGGTATAGGTGAAAGCTATATCGTCTGCGAAGGCTGTGCGATTTCCAGAAAAATCTTGAAAGAACAGTGCATTAATATAGATTAAGAAAAGTAATGGGCCTTAAACAGAACCCTGTGGAACACCGTTATCTATTTTTTGCACATAACTGAAAACTCCATTTATTAAAACTCTTTGTTCCCTTCCAATCAAGTACGATTTAAACCAATAATATAATAAACCTCTAAAGCCAGCATTATATAACTTGCTTAAAAGAATTTTATGGTCGACCATGTCAAACGCCTTTGTCATGTCAATAAAAAGTAACACCGTTGGATTACTTTCGTTTATCCCCTTGTATAAATCACAGCATACTTTTAATATCGCATCTTAGGTACATTTACTTGATCGAAAACCAAACTGATTTTCAGAAAAAAAGTTATTTTTTTCAAGAAAAGATAGCGTGCGCGTTTTAATTAATTTTCCAAACAGCTTAGAAAACGTGGGAAGCAAGGAGTTAGGCCTGTAATTAATAATATCCTTACGATTTCCTTTTTTAAACATTTTAATAACCTCAGCGATCTTCAGTGCATTAGGAATTATCCCAAAGTTAACGATATAACAAAGGATATCAACAATTTCCCAAGATACTTTTTTGAACATACAAGCAGAAATACCATCACTGGTACAGGATTTCTTATTTTGTAAACTATGAACTTGCTTATGTATTTCTCCAGGCGAGAATTCTTGGAAGCAGAAGCTATCAGGTTATATTTTATCTTTTAAACTGTCTGTTATGGTGCAGTTGCAGTTAAGTTTTTGCGGTGCGGAAGGTTTTAGAGACTTAGTTACATTTACAAAATAGTCGTTAAAGCTATTTGATATTAAATGCTTTGGACAAATCGGGCAGTGACCCATGGCTAATTTGTTTACTATTGAACAAACTTGATCCCGATTCGAAACAAGCATGGGCAGAACGTATCGGTTGTCGTGAAGACTGAACCATACTTGAACTTATACAATTCTTAGAGGCACAATTCGATGCTCTTGAATCGTGTCAGTCGTTAAATAGTCGTTCGGTCACGTCGCGCATTAGACAATCAAATAACATTCGATCACATGTTGCTGAGCCTTCAGATTCAAAATCACAATCGAAATGCCCACATCTTGCCACAGTGTTCCAAATTAGTCGCGTTAGACATTAACGTCGAAATTTAACAAAATCTAACTATCTTTGTTTAAACTGTCTTCGTGCTGCACACTCATTTCATAAATGTCGTTCTTCATTCCGCTGTCGGGTGTGCCGAGCACGCCATCATTCGCTTGTGCACTATGAAGATTCAACCTTTTAAAATGAATCCTCTTTGGTGTTCTCTTCGAACCAACCACAATCTTCGTTCTGTCGTGAATATCCATTCGCTTGAATCAAGCTCTCAAAAGAAATCACTCTTGACAACCATTGCAGCTAAAATTTAAGACATTCAAGGAAAATGTATTGACTGTTGTGTGCTTCTTGATTCTGGGTCGCAATCATCTTTCGTCGCTGAATCTTTCGCTCAGACACTTGGATACCAACGATCACATGCAAGAATCCCTATCCTTGGTTTATCGTCTACGGCAGTAGGTTATACAAAAGGACGAATTTCGTTTAATCTTTTATCTCGTTTTAACTCAACTCGTGTATTGTCGAAGCCTTAAATTACCTAAGTTAACTTCAAACTTACCATCGAATTCAATTGACGTCTCGTCATGGTCTTATATTTTGAATCTTTACCTCGAAGATCCAAACTTCAACGTCGCTGCTCCTGTTGATGTGCTTCTTGGTGCTGATAAGCTTTGGAGCATTAACAAGGGTGGAGAAATCCTTGATGCTAACGGGTGTCCTTCAAAACACTTCGTTCGGTTGGGTCATAACCGGACAATTCTTTGAAAAGGAAACATCGAATCATTTCACTACCTTTCACTCTTCTGTCGATATAGATTCATTGTTAGAACGTTTTTGGGAACTTGAGGAAGTTCCTCCAGCAGCTCAATCATTGATAGTCGATGAGGCAGAAGAACATTTTCGACAAACGTTTTCTCGTTCTTCAGATGGGAAGTTCAACTTCCGTTTTAAATACCAAATCCATCATTTGAAAATACCCTGTACTCAGCTGTTTCGCGTCTCTACTCAATGGAACGTCGCTTTTCTGGGGATTCTAAATTGCGTGAGATGTATTCAAACTTCATGCAGGAATATATTGACTTAGGTCACATGACTCGAATTCCTCGTGCAGAAATAGACACTCCAAACGGCAGGTGCTTTTATCTTCCCCACCACTCAGTTCTAAAACCAGAAAGCTCATCAACTAAATTGCGTGTTGTTTTTAACGGGTGTCCTTCAAAACACTTCGTTCGGTTGGGTCATAACCGGACAATTCTTTGAAAAGGAAACATCGAATCATTTCACTACCTTTCACTCTTCTGTCGATATAGATTCATTGTTAGAACGTTTTTGGGAACTTGAGGAAGTTCCTCCAGCAGCTCAATCGTTGATAGTCGATGAGGCAGAAGAACATTTTCGACAAACGTTTTCTCGTTCTTCAGATGGGAAGTTCAACTTCCGTTTTAAATACCAAATCCATCATTTGAAAATACCCTGTACTCAGCTGTTTCGCGTCTCTACTCAATGGAACGTCGCTTTTCTGGGGATTCTAAATTGCGTGAGATGTATTCAAACTTCATGCAGGAATATATTGACTTAGGTCACATGACTCGAATTCCTCGTGCAGAAATAGACACTCCAAACGGCAGGTGCTTTTATCTTCCCCACCACTCAGTTCTAAAACCAGAAAGCTCATCAACTAAATTGCGTGTTGTTTTTGATGGGTCGGCCAGAGATGCAACTGGAAAATCTTTAAACATTACCTTATTGGTAGGCCCACCAATTCAACGAGATCTGATAGGTGTTTATCTACGTTTTCGACAACACCAATACGTTTTCATCGCGGACGTTGTCAAGATGTTCCGGTTGGACAAATCGCATATTGACTACCAACGTATTGTTTGGCGTAGAAATCCTTCGAATGACTCAAACTGTTGGCCTCTTCTCGCCTTACTTCCACAAGACGAATGTGAGTACTCCATCTTTGATACGGAACGTTCAAAATATTTTATAAAAGTGCTTGGTATGCATTGGAACCCTTCAAGTTATGACTATTCCTTTCGCATCTCAAATAATTATTCATCGACTAGCTTTCGCAGCGTGCACTTGTGTTGACCTTCTTAGGGCAGTGTTTCTCTCTGACAGTTTTTTGCAATATCTTTCTCTTTCCCCCTACAGGGTTAATTAGATTTATACCGCGTGTTAAAGTTTTTGGCGCGTGGTCTATTTTTGTCTAATATATCATAATGGCTCTGGGCCAGGAAAAAAAATCCGGGAATAGTTTCGAGTTGTTAGTGGAGCCCCGTTATTTGGAGCTCAGGGCAAAAAGAATCAAAAATACTTCGCTTACGGACTTTCCTATACTACCAGAAATTTCAAACCTAAAAAATCCAAAATTCATCATCAAAAAAATTAAAAGCAACCCTTATCGCCAATAAGCGTGTTTGTTCTTAACAAAGCAATTGACGCAGTGAGCAAGGAGTATGAAAACATATCTCAAGTCAGGGATGGCAATATTTTAATTCTCACAAAATCGCAGCCAATCGCAGACAAATTCCTTTAAATATCCCGCCTTGGCCAGATTCCGGTTACGGTTAAACTACACGTCAATTTGAATTCTTCAAAGGGCATTGTGTACTCAACATGTTTAATTTATGTCAAAGAAGAAGAAATTGTGAGATAACTAAAACCTCAAGGAGTTATTGAGGTTTACAAATTCCAAAAAAACACAGAAAAAAGATTGCGTCCTACCGGACTTATGCTATTCACTTGCAGTATGGGTGATGCCAAACGCATGTACAGCAAAATGTACACAAGCCAACCAATCCTAAACTCCCAAACATACGCTGAAAGAGCTAAACAAGCTAACGTTCCTAAAAGCACCCACTCTCCCCAGGAGGCAAACAACATAGAAAAAACAACAACAAATCACAACCAAAATTTAATTTCATCCCCCAACAACACCCAAACAACAACTGTCCAAAGCAGTGCACCTCCAAAAACTAAAACTATCACTGAACCCCAAGTATCTTCTTCTATACCAATGATTGCTCCAGTCAGTCAAAAAACACCACCCCGTCAACTACCATCACCACCAAAAACTACTCTATCAACTAACACACAAGAAAAGCCTATTAACAAAACAAACCAAATCTTGACAGTGAATTATAAAACAACACGCGCTCATAATGAAAGGTCGTGGACATCTTTGGCAGGAGAGGGAATAGGGACATCTGGCGCCCAGCCACCTTATCCTCTTTACCAACAACGAACACACTTTAAACATTATAATAATCTATCAAGCAATACTAACAATGAAATATATATAAGAATTCTTCAATTGAACATCTAATGGTATTTCAATAATCTTCCACACTTGGATATCCTAATTCATAAATACAGTCCGGAAATTATCGCTTTACAAGAAACTTAAGACTAAGAAGAGAAATCCCCATCAAAATAAAAAAACTATATTGCGTATTTCAATAATAAGCCACACGAACGATGTAAAGATGGCACAGCCATTCTCATCAAATCTAACATTCCTCATACATACACAAGTGCACTAAGTGGAATACTAACACAAACTTTGAAAACAAACCTGCGTGATCCTTTAACGATCCAAAACATTTATAGATAATCTGATCAGATTACATCTCAACAAGATTACCTTGATCTGGACGCAAATCGCTCGTTAAAAAACATTGTGTTAGGTGACTTCAACGCCAATAACTTGATGTGGGGTTCCCCACATACCAACAGTACAGGGATAACTGTAGCCTTGGTTACAAAATTCATATTTAGTCCTTCTAACTGCTATAGACCTGACCATAGTGTCTCCATCAATCGCAACCCAAGCTACGTGGAAAACCCATGACTCGCTGGAAGGAAGCGACCATTTCCCAATCCTTATTGACACAGGATCACCCTACACTCTAACCAAACATTTTGAATCACGTTTTGTAGAATCAAAAGCTGATTGGCTTAATTTTTCTAAAAGTGCAGCTCGAATTTGAACCAAACGTAAATAAAGAAGCAGCCAATTTAAAAAAAATAATTAGGGAAGCAGCTGCCACGTCAATTCCCTCGTCTCACCCACCATGCAATACCAAGCAACCTATTTGGTTTAATCCAAAAATAAAAATTCTCTCCATCGAAAAAGAAGCGCTTGGCTAAATCTAAGAAGTAACCCGACTAACACGAGCATTATTATATATAGACGTTTACCTGCTAAAATTAAACGAATAGTCCGTGAAGCAAAAAAAGATGCATGGAACAATTTCTTGGCCTCCATCAGTCCAAGTATGGATTCCAAAACTCTTTGGAATAAAGTTAAAACCATAAGTGGAAATCACTCTCGGCGTAGCATCGTTACAATCAAAAATGGACCAACATCAGTAACAGACCAAAGCGCAATCGCACAACTTTTCGCAGAAAAATGGGCTGGTTACAGCTATGATGTAAATTTCTCCCATCATATACAACAACAAAAGAACCATCTTTCAAAATACATTTCTACAACAGCAACTACTATTTCAACTATAACTCTCTCAGAATTAATGGAATCACTCTGTTCAACCAAAGGATCCACTCCGGGTTCAGACAAAATAACTTTTATGATATTAAAAAAATTGCCTGTAGATTTAAAGTTAAGAATGGCTAACCTGTATAATAAAATTTTAAAAAACGGAATATTTCCGCATGAATGGAAAAAAGCTAATTTGATCCCCATCCCAAAACCAAACTCGGACACACAGATCATAGAAAGCTACCGACCGATCTCCCTACTATCCGTTCTCCAAATTATTCAAGAAACTAATTGGGAACAGACTCAAATAGACGCTTGAAGGATTTCTAAACATAGCCAACACGGGTTTAGACCATGTAGAGGCACACATACTTTGCTACACATGCTTGATCAAGACGTGCACTCAGAGTTAGCGTCACGAAACCATTCAGTGCTTTTGTCCATGGACTTGGAGAAGGCCTTTAAGAAAGTAACTACATATGGGGTTGTAAAACAACTCAACGACTGGGGAATAAACTCTAACTTATTGAAAATGATCAATTCGTTCATGTCTAACAGAATAATCAAGGTAAAAGTCAATGGCTACTTCTCACAAGACCACACAATTGAAAACGGTATCCCACAAGGATCCCCGATTTCAACAATGTTGTATTCCTCTTGGGATCTAGAAGCCCAGAAGAAGTTGGACATGCACTAAATCAAACTATTCACACAATTGAAAACGGTATCCCACAAGGATCCCCGATTTCAACAATGTTGTATTCCTCTTAGGATCTGGAAGCCCAGAAGAAGTTGGACATGCACTAAATCAAACTATTCAAATAGCACTAACATGGTGTCAAAATACTGGGGCCAAACTACCTGTTGAAAAAATGGAAGTTTTACATATATGCAGGAAAAGATCTTGTCCAAATACAACTATCAACATAATCTTGTCTGTTCTCCCCCTAAAAGAAAAAACAAGACATCTTGGACTCATTTGTACAAAAATATGGAAATTGCCAATGCCAAGTTTGTGGACGACAAACTCAACAAATCTCTTAATCTTCTCAAAAACATAAAGGACCTCACCAAAACATAGCTATAAACAGAGCCTGAGCACTTGTAAGAGGCGCCACACAACATAGTCTTTCTATTTATTCACACTGGACAATGAGAAACGATCAGCAGATCCAAACTAAAATAAACACCCTTTTGCGAAAAGCCACTGGAGCCTTACCGTCTTCACCTATCGATGCGCTGTGGACATGAAAAAAAAATATACAGACCAAAATTGTTATTAATAGTCTCATAGATAGCAATCATCCGTTACACGAAATTTGCAAAGCTGGTTGGGTAGTGTCACAAAAAAAACAAAATCAAAAGTGCACTTTTCAATTCGACATTGCGACATCAACACTACACCCCGGCTTTTTCCAAAAAGCACAATTAACATATCATAAGAGCAAACACCGAAAAAAAGCACACTGCCCATCATTTATAGAAAACATTTTATGAAAATTATATCAAAAGGACAATTTAATTGTATACTATACACATACGCTTCCACATCAGACAACACAACAAGTTACTCCGTATGCCGATACGACAACAACTGCAAAAAAATCAGCGCTCAAAAACTCATAACACCTAACCAAAGCCCTTTTGTTGGTGTAGTAATGGCATTGGTTGAAACTTTTAAAATAGCCAACGAAGGTAATAAAAAACTGCTATTTGCAGTGACTCCTGGTCACGTAGGAATTCTGGAAAATGAAAAGGCGGACGCTGCCGTCCGCAAAGCCATAAAAATGCCCCTAACTTTGGTCATACCCCCTTTCGCTTCATCGATGTTCAAAACAATATCAAATGAAATACAACAGAAATCGGATACTCATTGGAACAGCTCTAACTCCTTTTTAAGACAACATAAGACAACTTTAGGGGATGTGAATTACAACATTTAATTTAACCGATTGCAATAGGTGCAGCTCTGTCGCTTAAGATTAGGCCACATTCTAGTAAACAAAGTTCATTTATACAAGAAGGAACCCCCAATTTGTAACTATTGTGACGAGATTCTAACAATACATCATATTTTACAAACCTGCACATTAACAAAGCGACACTTTAGAGGCAACATACCTACGCTACAAACACTTTTAGACACAATGGTCAGTCCTAGTAGATCATTGATCTTTCCGCTACTAAAAGAACACAAAATCAGTCAAATATAAACATAAATAAAAAAAAACAAGATTTACCACAAATCTAATATTAAATAATAAATTTTAACTAAAATTTTTTGTAAATTGAATTCTACTAAGTATTGTAAATTAAACATAATTGTAATTACAGCCATATGGGCACAGTACCCCGGCGCTAGTATTCCGGACTGTACACATTTATTTGTTAACAATACTGTGATAAATAAATAAATAAAATAAATTATTCAACCATTTCCTTGACAAGACTCTCACTGTTGTTAGAAGATTCTCGGATATTCGACCCACTAGGACTTTTAGCACTATCTGTCATGCTCTTTAAAATACTCTTTCAGGAACTGTGGTCATCGGACTTAAAACTTAAATGGGACGACACACTTCCTTCAGAGCTAACTGACCGATGGTTAAGTACAGACAAGAACTTCCGTACTTAGGCAAGTTCGTGTTCAAAGAAATTTGTTTTCGTCGTTAAAAGAAGCCGAGCTTCACGGATTTTGGATGCATCTTCACTTGCGTATGCTGCTGTTGTCTACACTCGCTATAAAATTGCTGAAGAAAATATAAAGTCAACATAATTGCAGCCAAGACAAAGGTTGCTCCATTGAAACCGGTGTCGATTCCACGGTTGGAATAATGTGGAGCTTTTCTTTTAACCCCCCTGCGAAATCGATTTTCTAAAAAAATTACAAAAACCGTCACTTGGTGTGACTCTGAAATCGTCTCGCACTGGCTGTCGTCACTACCTCTTCGCTGGACAATGTTTGTTGACAACAGAACCGCAGCTATACTCCAAACTACTCCAAGACATTGCTCGCGGCATATTTTAGAGTTTAACACAGCAGATCTTTCAAACCATCATCTATGGTGAACCGATCCATCATGGATCTCGTTGGAAGAAAACAAATGGCCAAAATCTAAATTTGTGACTCTAAATTCGGTAGAAAACGAAGCCGTAATCGAACAGAGACCAATTCCGCGTCGTGTGAACTTAACCTATTTCAAAACTTAATCTAAAAATTCTCGTGTTGGTATCGTATGCAGAGAGTATTGGCTTTCGTTCTTCGGTTCATAAAAGTCAACTCAAGAACAAAGATAAAAGGAAACGCTGTTACTCGTACCTTACATTGAAAGAAATACGAATCTCAAGAATTTATATCCTTAAGTCGGTCAAAGAAATATCATTCAGTGAAGAAATACATTCCCTAATCGACAAAAAACAATTACCAGCAAAATCAAAACTTCTTAAATACTCCGCTTTTCTTGATAACGAGGGACTCCTTCGAGTTGGAGGAAGAATTAAAAACTCAAATCTTTCATTTAATTTAAAACACCCTATAATTCTTCCAGGAAATAATTCTTTTTCTTCTCTTATTATAGAAGACCTACATAAGGGATATCTGCATCCAGGAGTTTCCGCAACATTCGCCATCGTAAGGCAGCGTTATTGGATTATGGGATGTCGCAATCTGACTCGTAAAATCGTATTCAACTACAAAAGGTGCTTCAAGCAGCGAAATAATACCACTTCGCAACTAATGGGTGACCTACCAACTCAAAGAATTTCTCAAAGCCATCTTTTTTCACATACCGGTTGTGATTATGCTGGTCCGCTTACTATCAAGCTATCACGCGGCCGCAATCCAAAACTTTCAAAGGCCTACATATGTCTATTTATCTGTATGGCCACTAAAGCCATTCACATCGAGCTAGTGAGTGACCTTACTTCTGAAGCATTTCTTGCCGCTTTACTTCGTTTTGTGTCTCGACGTGGGCTCTGTTCAAATATTTACTCAGACAATGGGACAAACTTCCAAGGTGCACGTCGATGTTTGAACGATATGCAGAGGTTGGTTATATCGGAAGCCTACAACGAGGCAGTCGCTACAGCACTGGCAAAGGATAATATTGCATGGCACTTTATTCCACCATCTGCGCCTCATTTTGGTGGCCTTTGGGAAGCTGGTGTAAAATTTATTAAATTTCACCTAAGACGAGTAATTAGAGCTACGATTTTAACCTTTGAAGAGCTTTACACAGTTCTCACACAAATCGAAGCTGTTTTGAATTCTCGTCCTTTATGTTTGATATCAGATGATGATTTAAACCCTCTAACGCCCGCTCATTTTTTTATAGGTGAAACATTGACTGCTGTTCCAGAACTATCCACATTAAACACACCTTTAAATTGACTCTCACACTGGAACCATTTGCAAAACATGGTACAAGATTTTTGGAAGCGTTGGCATTCGGAGTACATTACCAGTCTTCAGAACGTCCAAAATGGAAGCAGTCTACTCCAAACCTAAAACAAGGAGACCTTGTTGTTAGTAAGGAGCCAAATCTTCCGCCAACAAAGTGGCTCCTCGGTAAAATTGAAACAACTACTCAAGGAACTGATGGTCGAGTACGAGTTGCATCTGTAAAGACGACTAATGGAACCTATGTTAGTCCAGTTACCAAGCTGGCACTATTGCCAATGTCCTGAAACTCGGTCCAGGGGGGTCTGGATGTTCAGTATTCATCAATTCGAAGTTTTTATCAATTAATTATCAATTCAATCAAAAATCATTCACATTTGCTTTTATATCAATTTAAATTAAGATACTTTCAATCAAATAATTTATACATATCCATTTATACAATTGGCTTAAAATTGCCAAACATTGTTATATAATACCCTACTTTATTTTCAACGTAAATTGTGCAGTTAAAGTAAATCTTCATAAATTTAGTCTACTGAAAGTGCATAAATTTTTT
Source organism: Baccha elongata (assembly GCA_951217065.1). NCBI lineage: Eukaryota > Metazoa > Arthropoda > Insecta > Diptera > Syrphidae > Baccha > Baccha elongata. The sequence continues at coordinate 429,047 of CATNUY010000250.1, forward strand.
ATCAACACAGTTAAGTTTTTGTCACTCTAGTTTTGCATTTTCTTTTGTGCTCATTTTCGTGGCGCCGCAAATTAGCTTCGCCAGTAAAATATTTTGTAATGATCGCTATCTTTGAGTTCAATCATCAACCTGTGCAGATCATCTTGGTAAACATTCATTTGTATCACATTAAACATACATCCAATACAATATAACATTAATAAACCTTAGAATTTATAAATCGACATCCAAATTCTTTTATTTTACACATATTATACAAAATCATACATACATACAAAATCTCATACAGTCCATTTATTAGCAAACACATACCAATGTGGCTGGGAGAAACAGGCGCAGACCGTGGCATACCATATGATGGCCGAAAACATTGGCTTCCCCGTTGTCGACGCTTTTTATAGCTTTGGTCTATAAGCTTAGCTTCACTGGTTGGATCAATGCGCCAAAAACTTCCTTTACCGGGTTCATCTTGAGATCTTGCAACTTTTATAAAATATCTAGGTGAAATAAAAAATCATGAATGAAACAAATTATACCAGTTTTTTATAGGACTTGCCTGTTCAAACTGAGATTATGACGAATTGAATTTTGCCAGCCTTTGTTCGCTTCTTTTCGATAATATGGATAATGTTTTGAAATAAATGAATAAATCCCAGATAACGTCAGTTGCTTGTCAGGAGCTGCAGATATCGATTGAACTATCAATTGTGCATAGCTGTAGGGTGGTTTTTCGTGGTCATTGTAATTTGAAGTTGATGGAGTTTGAAACAAATCTTGCTGTAAAAATAATAGTATAATATTTAAACTTGTAATATTTTTGTATTATAACTAACACTCTGTAGATTGTTGTTGTTATAACTATTGTAGCTTTGATAGTCTTGAAAACCCTGGCGAGGACTCGTTGGGCAGCTGTTTGCAGCACTTATAGTACCTACAAATCCAACAATTAAACAAAAAACGAAAGATTTGCATATTTATTTATGGAATCGGTATCCTGATCAAGTTTTGCGGATAATATTCTTACCTGTAGGAGATGGATATGGACTCTTTTGTTCCGTTTTCGGAATGGAAATCTTCAGAGGTGAATATATCACATTCGATTTTTCCATTGATGTTGCATTAAGGTTCCTTCGGTCAGAAAAATAGTGCATTTTTGACAAGTTGTTACTGGCGGGGGCATTGTTTGTGGAAACTATCGGATTTCTATGCAACGATGATGTTGTAGAATCAACAAAACTCTCAAATAAAATTCGGATTTCTGTACTTGGAAACCGAAAGGAACAACTGAAAAACAGATTAAATAAAGTATGTACTGTCACTTATTACAGTTCTACAGTGTATTCTCAAAGTAATGGAGAGTATTTTATATAATCAAGGGCCTACTTCAATTTACATTAATAAAACTGTAATGATACTAAGTTAAAATAAGGTACTGCGCCGCTAAATTCGCATCATTAAAATTAAAGTAAACGATGCTTTTTTATGTATTGCAGTACTACCTTTTCACTGCAATGCATTATTTCCTGCATCAGACCTGTTTGTGATGCAAAAGTTGCTTTTATTCGCGCATCACAAGTGACGAGACTACGTTAAGAAACGTTATCCATTGTTTTAAAACGAATTCAGTCTATTTTATGCAAATTTTTGCATCTCAGGTCTTTGATATCTTAAAACTTACACAAGTTCTACAATGTACTGAATTCCAAAGAAACTAAACGTAGCTGAGAAAGAAACTACATTACAAAAAATTACAAATCTCGGGATTCGAAATCGATGGTGCTAGGATTCTGACTTTCTTCACTTACTTCCAGTAAATTGACCTTAACACAAACAAGAAAGTTGCTCAAATCGATAAATGGGTAGTTTCTGCATGTGAGCGGATATAAGTCAATCGTAGTGACTTTAGAAAACAAACTGTTTTAGGCTGAACCAATTTTTTTTTATTTGATACGTAGAGTAATTTCCATCATTCTTTATGATGGAAATTGGAATTTTTGTAGCTCAAAAAATAATGGTACGTGCTATGTAACTCTTATAAAAAATCTTATTTTTCCCGAAAACGGCATGGTTTGTATTTTTTGTGGTTGCAAAAAAATATATTGGTACTTACCAGAGAACCCTTTTTTCTTGAATTCTTACGCTAGCGAGAAAATCAATTTAAAAAAAAAATCTTGAGAAATACTAAGATAACTTGTAAAATACTATTGAGGTAGGTAAGATGGCGGCTTCGCGAAACAACTATTCCGAAGAAAACCCAATTAGCGCCATTTTGATAAAAATACTATTGAACTTTTTTCTTTTTTTTAGTGATTCATAATATTAAATATTGAAACAAAGTTGATAAAATACAATTGATTTGAACTTCTGAAATTTTCTTTCTTGTTTTTTTTTATAAACACAGAAAGTTTGACAGTAGCATATATCACAGTCGGTAAATTCAGAAACGTCAACTAATTGTGCAGTGATTCCGCATCATATTTTGCCATGCTGATGCTTTATAGTTGTTGCCGATGCGATGCTAGAGTTCATCCAGAAAAGATTGTCAGTACATGCTTTTTTTAAATCAGGGCGACCTTCATATTTTTCAGGGGAACGCAAAAATGAAAAAAGGCCCTGAAATCCATAACAAACACACAGCCACTGTTTTTGTAATTTCTTATTTAATGTGCAACTAGAAGTCATTCACTAACCTACTTGCCACACGTGCGGAATGACCATCAAGTAGGATCATTCATTGATAATGTAAAGCGCGAAACAGATTAAGCCAGCAACAGCACCATCACCAGCGGCCGCCATTATTTTAGTACCAATATTCATAGTTAACAATGTAATGTAAAACAATGTAATTTAAATAGAATAAACTCGAGTTTTTCTTAAACATAATTGAAACATCTTCTATGCACAATGAACATGCCCCAATGTATTTTAATTGCTCAACACATATTAGAACAGCACCAGCAACGCCAACAGCGTCGTTAGATCAAAGTCCTAAATTTACTGTTGTAGTAAGTATAAGTTTTTAAGTATATAAGTTTTTATGACCTTTTGGTGCCCATTTTTTGTTATTTTTTATGTACATAGATAAATAAGGGCTTTGGAGTGGCAACACTGGTGAGAATAGGCTCAGTTTAGTTTTTGATTATCTCTTAATTTAATTTTGAATTTTTTGGCTTAAAAAGTGATAATAATTAAAAAAAAGTGGTCAAAAAATATTGATTAACGAAAAAGGAACATCGTATTTATAAAAACAAGAAGAAAAACAAAAGGCAAGTAGCTTGTAGTTATTTTAATTTTATAATACACTTTTGCGTGAAGAAGAAAAAAAAACTTTTACTGTATATGAGCAACAAAGTGGTAAAACGTCCAATATCAGAAAATTCACCGGAAAAGATGAATATTTTGACAAAAAGAGGCAGACAACTCGAAATTCCTTTAAAAGTTGCACTTAATGGAACTTTTTGATCTAAAAATACAAGATCTTGCCACTAAAACCGACATCGATGAACTTCGCTCAGATATAGGTGCGATACAAAAAGAAAACAATGAGCTTAAAAATCACATTGAGTCTCTTGAATCAAAAGTGATGGTAGTAAAATCTCAAATAGAATTCCTCCAAAGGCAAAACACAGAAAAAAATTTAGTTTTCAAATTTGAAGCCAAAGAATCTATTGAACAAAAAGAGGAAGTTGTGGATATTTGTTCCAAACTGTCAAAGGGCAATGTAAACAAAATTATTGTTACTTTTGATAACAAAAATTATGTTTATTCGATATTAAAAAATACACATAATTTAAAAAACACAAATATATATACACAAAATATTATCCATTGCATATGAGAAGACGAAAGGCTAGTCAAATATTATAAAACAGAACCGAGCGAGTCTTAAAGTGGTGGTAAAAGATGACAAACTTTTGGTTGAAGACATCCAGTTTGCTTGGGACGATTTGACCGGATTACGACACGGAAATGTGTGTGGTTTTAATAAAATTTCTCAAACGTTTGGTCTTTCGGAATATTTATTTAGAAATTGTTTACCATCTGCACATGAAGTTCCAGCTGGCAGTGACAGAAAATTGACATCAAAGATGACTCCGGACAGGCGACAAGTTCTGAGCATTAGCACAGAGTGTTATGGAGGCTAAATCGGATAAAATAAAAAATGTTTTGAAAATTGATATTGTCACGTGCTTTATTAATTATCTTTATTAATTATCTTTATACGTTCAATATTATATGTCTTTTGGAAACTCACGTTGTGGAAGAAAAAAAAACAAATTTTGAAAAATATTTCACGTCTTATAACTGTTTTTGGATCACTGCAAAGAAGACTGCGATCAAAGGAAAAGCTAGTGGGGGTATATTGCTGGCAGTAGAAAAAATGTAAAAATAGATTATGAAGTTAAGCAATTCAATGATTTTTTTTATATTGAAATTAAAAACGATCAAAGAAATATGTTCATTACCCCAATATATTATAACTGTTCTAAATGGCAAAATGATTATGATAATTTGTATGGCATGCTCTGCTCTCTTAAAACACACGATGTTATAATAATTGGTGATTTAAATGCTAGAACAGCAAATAAAGAACCTACCGCTAATCGAGGAATTCAAGAAAAAAAATCGAAAGACCAAAAAACTAACGCTGAGGGTAATAAAATTTTGGAGCTGTGTAACGACTTTGGGCTGAGTAAATGGATGTTCTTTTGGAGATCTTGAGGGGGAGTTAACATTTATAGGAAAGCAGGGCAGCGATGGATTACTGCATTCTTCTGGCCTTGGGAGAAAAAAAATGGTATGATATAAGCTGTGAGAAATTAAGAAGAAAGTCAATGGCGCTGTTAAAGTTGTTGAGAAAATTCAACATCAAAGCCTTAAAGCATCATATATTGAAGTCAATAAACAATTCAAACTTTGCTGCAAGAAAAAAAAAGAGAACACGAGGAAATTATGGCGGTGTCCTTAGGTCAATGCAGGGATTCGAAAGAGTTTTGGGCAAAGACAAGAAAAGTGAATGGAAATGAATTTTCGAAATCTGGGCTTAACATCAACATAGAAGTTTTAGACTTTACAGTAGCACCAGCACATCTAAGTTACGCAAAGCCTTTTTCACAGAACGAAATTTTAGATGCTGTTATATTAAAAGAAGAAGTAGAAGTAGTTACGAACGGTCTTAAAGATGGAAAAGCTGCAGTCACTAACGGTATCCCGAGTGAATTTTATAAGTACAACTCAAGTCTTTTTTAAAGAAAAGCTTTCAGAAGCATTTAACATAATATTTAATTTTGGCGTCCTTCCTGAACACTTCTACGAAGCTCTCATATGGCCTATCCTAAAAAAAGGTAATAATCAGGATCCAAACAACTTTAGGAGCATTTCCTTTCTAAACGCAGCCTTAAAAATTTATACTTCACTTCTTTGTTGTAGGCTTACAAAATGGGTAGTATTGAACAATAAATTGAGTGAGTTCCAATCAAGCTTTCGAAGGGGATATTCTACAGCAGATAATCTTTTTGTGTTATGCAGTTTGGCAAGGATTAAAATGAGTTACAACAAATAACTGTACGCCTTTTTTGTGGATTTTAAGGCAGCTTTTGACACCATTGATAGGAATGCGCTCTTTTACAAGCTTTACAATATGGGAGTTTCTTCTAGATTTACTAAAGCTCTAGAAAAGCTTTACCAACAGACAGAGGCGTACGTGAAGTGGGAGACTTGCAAAGAAATAAATCCTGGAAGTTTGCGGACAGAAGTTTGGAAGTAGTTAATTCATATACCTACCTGGGAATGGAGCTGACTTACAACCTTAATATGGAAAACACCTTAAACAAAAAGCAAAATTGGCCAAATCTGCCATATGCATCAATTGGAAAAAAAATATTTAGCAATAGGCTAGTGGCTTAAGACGCAAAGTACAGGGTTTTTAACGCTACTGCTAAATCTGTTCTTATGTATGGTGCTCAAGTATAAGGTATTAGAAAATATGATTTGCTAGACAATCTATTGTGTTTCTTTTTGAGGAAGATCTTTTTTCTACCAATTAATACACCCAAGTATATGCACTACCTAGATACTGGCTTGTAGACACTATTTATATCATCGTTGAAAATGAATGCAGATTACATATCTAAAATTGCGGACATGGAAAATGCTAGGTTGCCAAAAAAACTCTGGATGTAGGCTGTTGAGTATAAATATATGTGGTACGAGGATTGGAGAAAGCTTGCAGCGGACTGTGGATTCACCTTTAATCTGGCAGGGAACAATTCTAGACAGCTAAAGAAACTTCTCTACAAATCATCCAAACCACAGATGAAAACGAAAGGTATTCATTTATAGAACGGGTCCGTTCCTCTACAGAGCGAATACACTACTCTAGGCTGAATTTCAATCTATGTCAATCAAACTATTTTCACACGGATTTGTCATGCAGTGCAATCGGTCTTATATTCGAAATGAGAGGCGAGCTCTTGCGTCTCAACTTTATGCCGCACAGATCAGAAATAACTAGCATTTGCAGTTTATGTAATTTACACGAGAGAGAAGATATTTGACTTTTTTTTGGTAAATGTCCAATTTTGAAAGAAATAAGGAGGCCACATTTCGGCATTGAAACCATAGGAGAAGACAATGTCCTCAGCTGTGTACACCAACACTATTTTTTGGCAGGAGATATTTCATGGCCACAGCCGCCAATCATTTGACTCCTTTTTGTATTAGTGTTGCTCGTCCATTTACAATCTCATGTTTAATCGAAAAACACGTTATTGAATTTTTGCAAGTCAATTCTAATTTGTTTTTCACTTTAATAAGTTTGTAATGATTTGTTTTAAATAAAGACCCCTGAAGAAGGCAGGAAATGAATTAATTCGTTTTATTTCATTGCAACACACAATTGACCAAAATAGCCGAAAGAGGACTTCTCCATCTCAACATACATAAAATTCATAGCAAACATATATGGTTTAACCTAGAACTATAATGAGCATGAGTTGGTAAATGGGTCATTCAGATTTAACCTTTGAACACATTGTTAATAACAATAATAATAATATTTAACTTGGTTAAATCAAGTGAAGTATTATTTTTTGACGGCTAAACAATTTATAATATTTCTAGTGCTAAACGGCGGTATTAATTTTAATAAATTCAATCAAGTCAAGAGTACTGTGTTTTAATTAAAAAAAATAATTAAACTACAGGTCCTCAGAGTGCGCGTATGTGTGTTGTGTTGAGTGAGACTGTCAAAAATCTACTTGACAATCAGAGTATGTGTTGCCAGGCTTGCCTTTTTAATTGCTTGAATTTTTACAAGTTACAAAGTGCGAGCATTGGAAGCATCTAAGTGCATTGAGTACTTTGCGGACCATGTGAAGAAAAATTGAAAGCGATGCAAGTTGTTATAAATAATATAAGTGAAATAAAAAACGATTTATCAGGTTATGTAAACAATGTACTAGAAGATGTTCGTAAAATTTTCAATGAAAAGTGTTATAAACGAATAAAAAAAAGTGAAGGAAGCTGTTGTAGCTGATAGCAAGCAAAAATCGCTAGCGGAGATTGTTTAAACGGGAGCAAAATTCCACACGGAAAAAATCCCATTTCACTGTTCCCATATTGTGAGTTTCGTGTAAAAAATTGTTCATGTTCTAAAAAAACTCTCTTATTGTAAGTACTTATTCCGTGTGGAATTTCTTGTCATTGACAACAGGAGGTGGACCAAACAAAACACACAAATAAAAACTTCTTCCTCTACTTGCAAATGTTTAGTATTTATACCTAACATTTTTATTTTATTTATCTTAACACGAGAAATTATTAAAGAATATCAAAGTTCGAAGACCAAACAAAACACAGAAATAAGTAAAGACTTTTTCCTCTACGTGGAAATATGCTTAGTATTTCATTTTTATTTTATATATATTAACACGAGGAATTATTAAAGAATAAAAAAGTTCAAACAATGCATAATTTCGATTCAAATAATTAAAAAAAAATTGTTTGACACTATTTATCAAACTTTGACACTTGTCTACTAAACAAAAACACATGAAGAATTGTTCATTTTATAAACATTAATACACCCTTGGTCAATGCGTAGAGGGAAATTTTTTGTAATAGCATGTTCTGTTATGTTTTGTTTTTAGACATAAATCAAAGAAAAATGAATTGAAAGTGTGTTGTCGCAGTGTCGCACTAAGTGGCGACAATTATAAATGCTAAATTGCGTCGCCACATTGATTTTTTTTGCATTTTTTACTTTATATTAAAAGAGAGGTGTATATTTTGGTACCTGTTTCCATTGCAGAGAAAGGGAAATTTATTGAGAACTCAGTTTTCTGAACACGCCTTTTTTTCGAACTGTCAGTTCTGATTCGAAGTGGACTTTCATTCCCGTGAAACTTGCAATAACTTTTAAAATTCCGGGCGAAAGGTGAAAGGTTTTCCGGGTGAAACTCACAATAGGTGTGATTATTAAAATATTATTATTAATACAAACTTAATATCAAATTGTGATTTTTCTAGTTGTTAGTTTTAAAGCTTTTAGCTAATAATATTGTTTTTCTTCATAACCATAGGTAGGGCAATATTATAGAGCCCAATCAATTGCAATGCAAAGATGGGTACTCTCGGCTCAAGCCAGGATGGTATGCAGAAACTCTTTAAATAAAAAAACTTTAATATTGATATTGACTATGTACTTACGAGTGTAGACAGAACAAATGTGAAAATATTTTAGACAAAACTGAACAAATATCGGATCATGAAACTATACGAATTGAAGTACATAATTATATAAAAAAAATTGCGGCTATGATAACGCGGGTCATAACATTTGTTAATTATAAAACGGAAATCATGAATAACCTACTTAATTCTGTTAATTTTAGTGAATTGTTCATAAACGATGGTGTAGAGAACGTAACGAAGTTGTTTCATTTAAAAATACTAGAATGTTTAAAAAAAATGACAATAACGACAATTGTAAGAGGTGTTAATACGGTGACTTGGTATACGGTGGAGTTAGAAACGATGAGACAGGCTAAAATAACAGCGTACAATATGGCAGCTTATTCAAATGATGTTCAACTTTGGAATCAATACAAATTTAAGAGAAATATTTATAAAAAAAACCTATTGTTTCGGCTAAAAATAATTATATTTAACTTCAGGGGACAAACAAAAAATCTGGAAGACCATAAAGGCAATCATGTTAAATCAAGATAAGGGAAACCATTTACTAGATATAAAATTCGGAAATGAAAGCGTTTCTGCAGCGAAGTCTATAGCAAACAAATTTAACACATATTAAATTCATGAAGTTTAATTGCAGAAGCGATATCAGGGTTTCTATGGAAAATTAACTCATGGAATGTGTCAGTAATTTTAAATACTTGTAATGGAGGTAGTGATTTGAGGACGTTGGGAAAGATAAAAAGGTCTAAGAGAGACGGATGAAATTTTTAGGGAAAGGGGTATGAGGTGGGAAGTGAATAAAGGGAATGGGACTAGGAGGGAATTTGACGACTCAGGAACGGTTAGCATGCCTTGCTGTCCTCGGCTGAAGCTCGTGGCTGGGGAGGGGTTCTTGTTCCAAAGCCTTCAAAAATTATATCACCATTATCACAATAATATATGTGCATGCTTTTTATTAAAAGAGAAGGTCAAAAAAAAAATATAGAAACTAAATATCTGCAATGGTTCTAAAGGACCTTGAACCCAGAGAAAAATGGTATCCAACAATAACCCATCGGTGGAGATCAGATGGTGTGACTCCTTGCGGTTCTTTACCCCGTCCAACCATGTTAGTATCCGCATTGATTTTATATACCAACCCCTTTGTACCTGGCCCTAGGCTTACTTAAGTGAACCCCGTTTTCTTCACCATCGAAATGAGACACGATTTGAGTACTTTAATTTAACATATTCATAAGATAGATTTTATTTTATATTTTAAAATTAAACTTAGGTAACATTACTGATATGTGAAATTCAGAGATATAGGTAGTAGCAAAAAGAGATGATGAATTTTACAGATAACAATGATAAAAAAATTTAAGCACAATGTTAACAAATTTTAAAAGAAATTAATTTGGAACATAAGAATATTTTAAATTTTCATTTACAGTCACCGTCTGACCTTCAAGCCGACAACTTGTCTCTCAGTTTTGCTCGCTCTATTTAGTTTAATACTATACCGTTACTTACTTAATATCTTCAACACAACCTATTGTGTTGCTTCGATTTACCTCGTGAAAGAATTGTGTATATAATTTGATCTAGTGGTTTATCAATTAAACTATGGCCCCTGGGCCAACTGTACTTTCGGGCAACAAATTTGCGGTGCTTGAAAAAGCACCTCAGTCTTTGCCCGTTAGAAAAAGAAAGAAAAATAATAGCCCTACCTACATGGAACTCGACAAAACAGTGCAAATAAGTTCAACCCTTCCCGACCCAAAATTCATAGTCATTTCTTCTAGTGATCAAAAAAAACCTCTATCTTCTATAAGTGTATTTCTACTTAAAAAAGCCATTGATGGTATTAGTACCGCGTACGAAAGTATAACGGAGCTGCGTGACGGTAGCCTTCTTCTCCTTGCAAAATCCGCCAAAATAGCTAATCTTTTCCTGTCCAAAAAACACCTGGCTAACCTTTGTCCAATCTCCGTTAAACTACAATCCAACCTTAATTCTTGCAAAGGTACAGCATACGCTAAATGCCTAATAAATGTGCCAGAAGAAGAGATAATTAGTGAAATGAAATGTCAAGGCGTAACCGAGGTATACAAATTTAAAAAAACAACACCTGACAATAAACAAGAGGCTACCGGACTAATTCTATTTACTTTTGATCGCTTCCGCCCTCCCTCCACCGTTGATATTGGCTGGCACAAAGCACAAATAGAGGAATATTTTCCTAACCCCATGCGCTGTCGCAAATGTCAACTCCTCGGCCACACCACCAAAAGATGTTCTTCTTCAGAAATTTGCCAAAACTGTAACCTCGCCCCCCATCAACCAGAAAATTGCACACGCACTTCATGCGCTAACTGTGCCGAAGAACACCCATCATCTTCCAAATTGTGCAAAGAATACATCAAGGCCAAAGAAATTCTCAAAATTAAAACAATCAACAAATGTTCAATGGCCGATGCAAAAAAAATATACAAAGAAAAAAATCCGGTTCAATTCTTTTCAACAACATACTCCTCAGTTTTACAAAACTCATCAACGTCAAGCAAACAAAACACCACCACGGGTTCGACCCCTCCTCCACGCCAGCTGCTTCCCAGCAATTCTTCTTCCGACCAAGCTACTATTTCTACTTCAGCAAACAACACATCTAAGCAAAATCTTTACAACCAATCTACCACAATAATTGATTCACCCCCACAAACAAATAATAGCGAAAACACTATTAAACAAAAAAACAATAAACAACTTCCTCATACTTCCCCACCCGCGCCAATAATACCTGCCCGCACCCTACAAAAATCTACTTCTACTATTTCTCCACCAAATACGATAACTGACTCCACACCCACACCAACGTTTAACGAAAACAACAAATACACTCATACTAACTCTCTCTCCCACACACACTCTGTCGAGACTACTCAGTCTCTTACACCTTCTAGCTTCCCATCTCCTCTAACAAATCTAACAAACACACTTCTCTCACAAAACCTATACTACGAACCTGAAAATCATATGGAACAAGATGATGATTCAACCTAAAATTAAACTTCTTAGCCAAAACAACGACTCCGCGGTGGGGATACCGAATCGACAGGGCTTTTTACAAAGCCCTCCCGCTTCTGTATCAATGCCGCGGAGTCATAATGAACACCACAATAATTTCACCGCATTCAATTCTCCACAACAAAATTCTCTTTACACCCGCAAAAACAATACTTTACCGTCACTTCACCAACAATTCACCATCCTACAATGGAACCTTAACGGGTACCTGAACAACTTACACGAATTGCAACTACTAATAAAAGACATACAACCAAAGGTCATTTGCTTGCAAGAAACCCATGTAATTTCCGATCGCCATCCATTTTCTCCCAAACAATATACCACATACTTCCATAATGTCGACTCTATAACGACTTCCAAACAAGGTGTTGGCATCCTCGTCCATAACTCAATCCCCCATTCAGTTATTCCGATTAACTCAAATATATTAGCAATAGGAGTTGAAATCAAGTTAAATATTCAATTTACAATTATTTCTCTCTATATCCACCCTGATCAACAATTTTCAACACAAGACCTTGAAGATATTATCAACGGAATTAACAACCCTGTCTTAATAACAGGAGACTTTAATTCATGGAGTCCATCCTGGGGCTCTGAAAAACTAAATAAACGCGGCAAAACAGTCGAACATTTTATCGCTAACTCTGGGTTAGCTTTACTTAATGACGGTCGACCAACCCATTTTTCCACCCATAGTACGCTTTCACACGTTGATCTATCACTCATCACACCTTCTCTTCTAAATAAAACTACCTGGGACATATCTGATGACCTCTCTGGGAGCGATCATTTTCCCATTTTCATTAGCCTCACTACCGGACAGTTAAAAAAAACCAAAAAATTCCTTCTAGACAAAGCAAACTGGGATTTATTCCGAGCCACTGTATCTAGGGAGTTGCTCCTGAGAAAAGATTCCTTGAACATCAACAGAGAATCCGCTTTGATTCATAAATCAATACGCACTGCAGCAAACTTATCCATTCCTCAAACTAGCGACAAGACCCACAAGAAAACCGTCTTTTGGTGGAACAAGGAAATAAGTTCTCTGCGTATGCAAAAACAAAAAGCATGGTACAACTTTAAAAAATCCCCTACTGATTGGAATCTCGTTCTCTATCGTAAACTTAATGCCAAATTTCGCAAAACAGTAAAAACCGAAAAAAAGAATTGTTTTGAAAAATTTACTGCTAATATAAATCCAAATTCAACACCTCAAAAACTTTGGGCCGATTTAAAAACGTTAACAGGCACATACACTCCATACACAATAAAAACAATAAAAACAGACACAACAACGTTGACTTGCCCTTTAAAAATCGTTGAAAACTTTGCTCAAACATGGGAACAATTTTCAGACGATTCTAATTTCGACTATACTTTCATCAGCGAAAAAGAAAAAAGCCTGAACAACGCAAATATATCTTTCCACCCCTGCACTTCAGCTATCTCTATTGAATCGCAAATAAAAATGTCTGAACTTATTTCTTGCCTACACACAGCAAAAGGCAAAACCCCGGGTTTTGACCGCATTTCATATGTCATGTTAAAAAACTCACCTCTGACTTTAAAAAATCGTCTACTGGCACTATACAACAACATCTTCGACACAGGAATAATTCCACATGCCTGGAAAACTGCCAATATCATACCACTGCCTAAGCCCACCGGGGACCGCACATTAATTTCAGGGTATCGCCCTATATCCCTCCTTCCGTGTTCAGGAAAAATTTTAGAAAAAATAATAGCCAAACGTTTATTTTGGTTCCTTGAAAAAGACAAACTGGTTGACAACCGACAAGTCGCATTTAAAAAAGGGAAGTCTACTCTAGACGCCCTTCTCCATATTGACCATTTTGTCTCTACATCATTGTCTGAACGAAATCATGCCACCATTCTCAGTCTAGATTTCCAAAAAGCCTTTGATAGGATCGGAGCACATGTTGTTCTTAATCAACTATTAAAATGGAAAATCGGACCAAAAACATACAAATACATACAATCATTTCTTTCTAACAGGAATTTCCGAATAAAATATTGCAACATCTACTCAAATCTACACCAACTTAAGAACGGCATCCCCCAAGGATCTCCACTATCAGTGGTGCTATTCATCATAGCTTTTAATGAAGTAAGCAATATAATAGACAGCTTTCATAAAGTCGAACACTCACTCTATGCCGACGATTTAATCATTTTTTCTAAAATTAAAGACCTCCACGAATTGGGAAATATGTTTACTTCTATTATAAATGCTATTCTTCAATGGTGTAATTACTCGGGCTCGATGATTTCATGTTCAAAATCCGAATTGTTTCATATATGTAAAAAACACAACTGTACAAAAGTTGTTGAAGTCAATTTAAACAACAGCTGTATAAAAAACGTTGATTCTTTGAAATTTCTTGGCATTATATTCGATTCTAAATTTAATTTTAAGAACCATTGTATTTATATAAGGAAAAATTTAACTGCCAGGGTTAATATAATTAAATATTTGTCTTCAAAAAACAGCTTCGCGAACATTAATACTCTTATAAATGTAACCAAATCCATAGTGTTATCAAAAATTGATTATTGTTTACCAATCTACGGAAAATGCTCCAAATCATCTCTGGGTCTTATCACAACACCTTACCACTCCGGCACCAGAAGCTGCATGAGAGCCATACGCTCAACACCCATCATAAACATATTAACTGAAGCTGGGCTTCCTCATTTAACGGACAGAATTGACTTTCTCACGGCCAAAATAATTACAAAAATAAACTCTTCATACAGAACATCCATCCATCCAGAAGTCAAAAAAATTGTGAATCGAAAGAGACATCAAAGAATCCAATCAACTTTATGTAGGGCACTCACGTTCGCAAAGAACTTTGATGTTCCGATCTCTATTCAAAACTACGCAAAGAATAGCCAACCACCTTGGAACCTTCCAAGTAACACCATAAACACCGAACTTTGCAACTATCCAAAAAATTCAACCTCTGATGATATGTACAAAAAACTTTTTCAAGACATCGCAGAAAACTACAAATCTCTTGGATGGAAACTACTATTTACAGACGCATCCAAAGGGGACACGTACACCTCGTTTGCTGTTGTTGGCGCCAACGGTTCCGTTGTCTCCAAAGGGCTACTATCCTCTCACACATCCACTTTTACTGCCGAAGCGTTTGCTATATACCAAGCGATAACACACTCCCAGAAAAGAAAAACAATCATATTTTCGGATAGCCTTTCAACTATAAAGGCTATAGAAAACATTTCGAACTCGATTGAAATAGTAGTAACAATAAGACACCATCTCATCCTAAATCCCGAAACTTTAAAAATCATCTGGATTCCCGGCCACGTTGGAATCAATGGCAACGAAGCAGCTGACGCAGAAGCCAAATCAGCGAAAAAAGAACCATTAAAAGCTTTTTTTCAACACAATAAAAAAGATACTACCAATTTACTTCTAGAAAACTGGAAGTTCAAAAGAAAAGAATCTTGGACAAACTACAACCACTCATACAAAAATCTAAATCCAAACGGGGACAGAGCAATCTATCCCAGCAACATATCTTTAAAAAAACTAAAGCTATACATCAGGCTCAGACTGGGCCACTCATACATTACACACAAACACCTGTTCAATAAAGAAGCCCCTCCACTCTGCCATCTCTGCGAGGATAACTCCACTCTTACAATGACCCACCTTCTTTCCTGTCCAAAAGTCTCTTCAACCTGCGCAAAACTATCAAAGCAAAACTTGCACCATCTTTTGAAAAATATCAATTTTGACAACATAAATTTGGTATACAATATAATGACAAATTTAAAAATTGAAAACTCTATTTAAAAAAAAAAAAAAATAAAAAATAATAAAAATAATAACTACCTATGTACATATCTCTTATCTTTTACAATTAAAAATTTAACTTCCCTAGTAGATAGCCCTGGCAGCTAATTTCTAGTTTAAGTAATTATTAAATTTGTAATTTATTTACCATTTAATAAAATTAATAATAATAATAATAATAAAAATTTTCATTTAACTAGGTTTGTGTAATATTTATTTAAATTTTAAAAATTCGGAAAGTGAGGGGGAATCGACGTCAAAAGTTCTTTTGAACTAAATAAAAAAAAAAATTTATTTATGGTGCCTTTGATTTTTGTGTTCATATTATGTAAGCAAATTGTATATGGAGTTTTTCAATATTATTTAGAAAATAGTTATTTCTTACCTTGGATTCTGCGTCGTCAGGCCTGCCGAAGAAGAAATCCTGGGCTGTTAGGAAGAAAAAGATTCTAGACCGAATATCGGTCGACACTACACAATTCACTTAAATGGAAAAACACACACGCACAGTACTACCTGCTTATAGGCAGATTATATAAAATTATTATTATTTTTTTTCTCATCCAAACCCTGTCACTTTCAAAATTTTATTTCACACAAATTCTTTTTAAAACTTTTCTTTTCAACATATTTATGGATATAATTTAAGATTCTTATTTATCAGACATAGGTAGAAAAAAACAATTAGGTTGGTTAGCTGCTTTATTTTGCCGACGGGAGAGGATTAATCCGAGATTTGAAGAAAGTCTTTTTCGCCTCTATAGGGGTGTGGATCGATGATATAGGAAGATGATGTTCCAACGATCTTTTTTTTTTTTTTTTTATTAAAATTCAAAGATAATTGTTTTTTTTTTTTTTGTTTGGTGTTCGCGTTAAATAGCTATTGCGTTTGTTTTTAGGGCGAGATTTTTCTTTTCGTAGTGGCGCGTCAGGGATAGTTTATTTTTGTTCTAGAATTTATTTTGGTAGCGTTTTTTTTTTCACTTATAAAAATTTCAGTTTTTTATTTTTTTGTAGGTTTATAGATTTATATGCTTGGTCTTTTATTTGCACAATAGGATTCAGTTTATTTTTTTTTATATATTAGTCCAACAAAAAAAAAGATTTCGCGGCCGTGAAAATTCCGTATTCGAACCTGTACTTTGGTATAGTTATCGCCAAAGTACTACCTGATACCACGCAACCACTCGCGATCACCATCAAACCCAAACTGCCCAAACTAATGATCTGGTTAGTGAAGCTATGCTTCGAAAAATTCTTTTACTCTCTGGTTTTTAGTACATAGCGTGATAATCCCGATGCTAAGCTTAGCGGATTTATAAGCAGTTAAGCTTAAGAGCGTGTACTCTTTCCACACCCTTTCGGATGATGGTACCCCTTATTGCCTATGCCAGATGAAATGCAGTATAAAGAATTTGCGGTATCCAAAAAAATACGGGAAAACAGAAAATATTGTCAAATAGACTAATGGATGGAACTTCACCTCACAATTTTACTTTAGGTGTGAGTCACCTATTACAACACAGCTTAGGAGAGTTTTTTTTTTTTAAGAAAACGAAAACCTATGCTGGATGAAAAGTAAACAACGGTTAGCGCCGGATATCCTTCGCATGATATGTTCCAAGTAACCTTCCTGCCTGATATTCTAGCACATAATATGCAGAACCTTTTTTCTCCCTTACTCGAGCTTTTAAAAAAGCTGGTGATAACTTTGAACTGATTCCTTTTTCGAAATTGCTTTGAGCAAAATTACGCCGGTAAACTTCATCGCCTACTTGGAATTCAATGGGCTTAGACCGGGTGTTATAGGTTTTCGCGTTTCGTTCATATGAAGCTTGAATTCTTTTCTGGACTTCTGATCGAATAGCTGTCAACCT
The DNA here is from genome assembly GCA_951217065.1 of Baccha elongata. Classification (NCBI taxonomy): domain Eukaryota; kingdom Metazoa; phylum Arthropoda; class Insecta; order Diptera; family Syrphidae; genus Baccha; species Baccha elongata. Next base: position 446,543 of record CATNUY010000250.1, read on the forward strand.
GTCTGCTTTATGTATTAACACATCATCTCCGTTTATCATTTTTAACTGTTTAAGCAGGGCGTAGTCAGAAAAGTGGGTGACCATGTTTTGGCCAAACAGCAAGTAATAGGGACTACATCCGATAGTGGAATGGAATGAAGATCTTAAGGCGGACGCTATGCTACTTAGATGCTTATCCCATTCGTTATGGTCCTTCTTAATAAAACCACGAATTGCAGCTATAACAGAGCGGTTAACACGTTCCGAGGAGTTTGATTGAGGAGAGTGTATCGCGGTTAACATTTGTCCTATTCCATATCTGGACAGAAATCGTTTGAATTCGTCAGATTTAAACTGCGTACCGTTATCGCTGACGATAGTTTCCGGCACACCAAAAATATGGAAAATATCCGTTTCCAAAAAGTCAATAATGGGTTTAGCGGTGAATTTCTTCACCGTATTCAAAAAGACGTATTTGGATAAGTGATCCAGAACAATAAATATACCCACGTTTCCAGACTAAGATCGAGGGTAAGGACCTAAAAAGTCTACAAAAAGTTTTTGGAATGGCCTTGTCGTTTGAACTGGTTGTCCCATAGGGGGTCTTAGTATAGTGTTTGGGCTCTTGGACATTTTGCATATATCACAGGATAAAATATAATCTCTAACATCTTTTACCAACGAAGGCCAGAACAAATAACGCCGTAACTTTTCTAACGTCTTGCCTATTCCACCGTGTGCTGCTACCGGGGTGTTATGCGAATTAAAAAGAACGTCTTTAATTAGTTCTGATGGTACCCACAATTTCCACGAATCAACGTCTATATCTTCAGATGCAGTTGAAAAGGTTGTACGTTTGTATATATAATTATCAACAATTTTTAGGTCAGGAAGTTTGGTCTGATTTGCAAGGATGTTAGTCTTTAAATCGGAATATTCTTTGGAAGAGAAGTGCTTTGAACTCAAGTCTATTACAGGAGCAATATCTTCAAGAGCGCTAAGTTCGGGGGTATCTCGTCGGGATAGGCAGTCGGGTACAGTGTGATTCGAACCTTTGCGATGGGTGATTGTAAATACAAATCCCTGAAGCTTTAACGCCCACCTAGCTAACCTGCCGGACAGATCTTTCTGTTGCATGAGCCACTGAAGGCTGGCATGGTCCGTGATGACGGTAAACTCATGACCCTCGACATAAGCGCGAAATTTCTTTATTGACAAAACTGCGGCCAGACACTCCTGTTCCGTAACTGAATACTGCCGCTGGGTCTTACTTAACTTTTGGCTCATATAAGCAATTGGCTGCTCTACACCTTCTGAGTCCAATTGGGCTAGAACACCACCAACACCATATTGACTAGCGTCGCACTGAATGATGAAAGGTTGCTTAAAGTCAGGCGTTGTCAGTACCGGAGCAGAAGTGAGTTTCACTTTCAGGTCGTCAAATGCTTTTTGCGCTTCAGCGTTCCATTCGAAAGATCTGCTCTTTTTGAGAAGGTTAGTTAAAGGCGTGGTTAGGGAAGCAAAGTTGGAAATAAATTTTCGGTACCACCCTGCCATACCTAGGAAACGACGAAGCTGTCTTACTGATTTTGGAGGGGGAAATTCTACAATGGCACTTATTTTATCTGGATCCGTTTGTATTGAGCCATAACCAATTATATGTCCCAGATATTTAACAGACTTAAGACAGAATTTACTCTTTTGGATATTTATGGTTAAACCAGCCTTTTTGATTGCCAACGACACTTCCTGTAATACACTCATGTGACTCCCAAAATCTTTTGATATTACCAGTAAGTCATCGAGATAAACGAATACCATTTCTCGAAGATGAAATGGGATGACCTTATCCATCAACCGACACATTGTCTGAGGAGCATTACAGAGTCCGAATGGCATTACCGTGAACTGGTGCAGTGGGCGATTCGGAACTGTAAATGCCGTTTTTTCACGAGACTTCAAATCCATCGGGATTTGCCAAAAGGCGTCTTTTAAATCGATGCTAGATATAAATTCTGCTCGTGGCAGTCGACTTAAAATCCCGTCAATGTGCGGTAGTGGATAGGCATCTTTTTCGGTGAGAGCGTTTACCTTGCGGAAATCAATGCAGAATCTAACCTTTCCGGGCTTTGTATAAGAACCACAGGTGAGCTCCAAGAGCTGTTAGATTCTTCAATGACTCCCAAGGCAAGCATTCGTTCAATCTCAGTAAACATCAAGGATTCAATGGCCGGTGACACCGGATAATGTCGTTGCTTAACTGATCGTGCAGATCCGATTTATATTTTGTGCTGAAGCAGACTGGTATTGCCGAGGCCTTCCTTTTCAAAAGATGGAAAGAGGGATATAAGGGCTTGAAGATTTTTGATCGGAGGTGAGTTCATGTACCAAATCGGATGTTGGCTGGAGGCATACTTCACCAATGATGCCTGGAGCAAGATTAAATTTCCTCCAAAAATCAACCCCGAGGTAAAGATTTTGATTAAGAGAAGGAACAATGAATATCTCTAAGGTTTTGGTCATGTTGCGGAATGTCACATTCAAATTTACACTACCCCGAACTATTTGCAACCGTCCTTCAGCCGTTTTGACAAAAGCATGATATTTGTGGATTTTAATTCCTGATGACAGAATTTCTTCGGCAGCGCTAGCCCCAAAACAGCTGATTGATGCTCCCGAGTCTAACAAGCTATTAACTGTCCTACCTGCAATAATAACATCTACGTACGGTCGTATATCTGCTGAATCTCTATTAAGGTAGGTGCTAAGCAAAAGTCTTCTGGATCTTTTTACTCCTTTCCAAAAACTCCTTAGTCGTAGGGTTGACCTTTTGGGTTTGGTGGTTTTACTAATAATAAACTTACTACAACTAACAGAAAATATTTTGGCGCGAACTCATTTAATCTTTGATGAAAAGGTTTGGAAGGATCAATGCTATTTGTTTTTGGAAGAGGTGGTGAAATTGATGTTGGGCTAAAGTAATGGTCTAAAATGGCAGTTTTCGGTTTAATTGAACCTATTGATTCCTTTGTCGTGGATATGTTCTGGTGTTGGTCGACACATCCACCTGACAGTTTTCCGGTGGGGAACATTTGGAACATTGTGGCTTATAGGTGTTCTTAGCGCCACAGCCATAGCAAAATACTTTCTTTTCTTCCAGACAATCAAAATAAGTGTGTCCTATACCTTCGCAGTTCCAACATAATAATACCTTTTTAGGATGGCTCAATGCCGCTACTTCTTCATTGACTACAACCCCAGATTCGACTTCTGACACGAACTTCCGTAAAGGAATACTCCGAACGAAGCTTCCTCTGTTAAATTCTTGCATGAAATTCTCATGACGATGACATGCTCTACGTAAGTCAGAAGTGGTGGTGATCTTAAGGTGCAGAAGCTCATGTCTAAGATCGGGTTTAAGATTTCGTTGGACTATTTCTAAAAATTGTTTTTCAATCAACGGATCAGTTAAACGATCAGCTATGGAAGTAACCGCATCAAGGTAATCGTCAAAGGACTCTCTTTCTCGTTGCTTCCTATTTCTTATCATTTCGATAATTTCAAAATCAGTTTTGAGATCACAATAATGGAACCGTAATGCTTCACAAATAGCATTCCATTCAATAGTTTGCTCGCGTTTGTGATATCGCCAGAACCATTCTTTAGCTTTTCCCGTAAAGAGATTATGAAGGTACCTACAAAGCAGGGAAAAGTCTCCGTTAAGAGTGTGGTTCGTTAAAGCATGAATCCTATAGATAAATTCTTCAACCCTTATACCATCGCTGGTGCCACTGAATTTAACATCCCATCTTTGAATTATGGCAGAAACTTTGTCGGGGATGGAAGAAATGCCTAACTGTACCTGGGTTGGATCGGATCGAAGTAGGGGTGCCGACGGCACATTCGCTTGGGTCCAGTTTGTGCGATCAGTAAATGGAGAATTAGGAGGAGCTACATTAAGCTGTGAGGTATGTTAGCTAATAAATCTTTGAAACATACTTTCTATGGACTGATTCAATTCAGCCATATTTCTTCGTCTATCTGCCTCTATTTCTTCTCTAACCACTTTTCGAATATTGTCTTCGTGAAGAAGTGACGTGCTTTTAAATTTAGAATTCAAATTTAATCGCGATTTTGATGGATTTGGATCAGGGTTGTCAATTTGTTGGATAACTAAAACGTCTTCTTGTTCTACAGACGTTCTTTTATGACCAGACTGGATTCTACTGTCGATGATGCTGGAATCTCGAAGGCTCCAGTCAGCTAAGTTTAGCTGCGCGACGGATCTAGTATTGTGCCTCCTAGAGACTGCTCCCTTCCTGCGATCATTAGGCATCAGTAGTTCTAGACTAGTGTCTTGTGAGGTTGTATCATAAATACTCTGCCGACAAATCGGGCACGACTGTGAGTCCTTAGACCAATCCGTGATACATTGTTTGTGGAATATATGCCCGCAAAAGGTCTTTAAAGTTTCGCAATCGACACTAAATAGTTCTTGGCAAACAGCACAAACTGCTTCAGGTTGTGGTTGCTCTTGAGTGAGTTGAGGTATGGGATTCGGACTTCTATGAACCGCCATTTTCGTATAAATATTATTTAAATATGTATTGGGTATTATAACCGAAAAAAAATTAAAAAGGTTTTGTTATGATATTTATATAGTTTTTTTTTTTTTTTTTGTTTTTTTTTTTTTTTTGATACGACGGAAAATTTTTATTTATTATTATTATAAGATACGGCTTTTATATTAGTAAATTTCAAAATAATTATTTAAAAGAAAAAAAAAATTGTTTTGGTTGTCTCTATTCATTAAATGGTCTCATTTCGATGGTTTGGATAACTGGGGTCTACTTATTGGATGGTTTTGTTGGATATAGAAAATAAAATAAAAAAAATATTAATCTGAAACTATTGGATACAGATTTTGTTACACGTAATACCGAGGTCAGAACTATAGGTCGATAGTACCCTAAACGTACTGAAATTCCAAGGTAGTCTGGCAACAAAAAAAAATTAAAAGTATAGGTTTATATTTATCTCGAAGAGTCTAAACAGGGATCATGGTCGTATTGAAATAAAATTACAATCAAATACGCTATTCCAATAATATGTTAAGACTTATTAACTTTGTGTGCTTTATCTGATTTTATAAAAAATCCGGGCAAAAATACAAAAAAAGAAATTTAATGAAGTTAAAATTTGCTAGGATTTGGTGACCCCTAGAACTGGGGGGGCCCCACGTTGGGCGCCAATTATGTAATAGAGGTAGTGATTTGAGGACGTTGGGAAAGATAAAAAGGTCTAAGAGAGACGGATGAAATTTTTAGGGAAAGGGGTATGAGGTGGGAAGTGAATAAAGGGAATGGGACTAGGAGGGAATTTGACGACTCAGGAACGGTTAGCATGCCTTGCTGTCCTCGGCTGAAGCTCGTGGCTGGGGAGGGGTTCTTGTTCCAAAGCCTTCAAAAATTATATCACCATTATCACAATAATACAGGGTGAGTCATGAGCAATGCGACAAAATGCTAGGACGTGTAGGTTGCGTTGAGACAAGAAAAAAATCGTATGGGAGGGGGGGGTCTATTCCCCTCCGTTTAGCCGGGAGGGGCAATTTTCGAAAAAACTGACTTAAAATGGGAAAAAAATTATTTAAAATCAACGGCTTCATTCACAATGCTGTGCGATACGTTTTTGAAAAGCCAATAACTTTTTCTTTCATTCTGTGGTTAAATAAATCTATTCTAAGAAATAGTTTTTGAAATATTAATTTTCAAAGTCAAAATTTTGAAAAAAAAAATTGAAAAAAAAATTTCAAATTCATTTTTTTCAAAATTTTACGTAATTAAGTGCTAATTTTAATTTCAAAATTCAATGCTTTTATTAATTTTTAGTCAAAAACAGGAAACCGGATGCCAAAATGTGTCTAAGTTTTTGAGAAATTAAGAAAAACTAGAAGTATTTTTTTCCAAGAAAAACACTTTTTTTTTGGTTTTCCCAAATTTGACCTGCTCAGGTCAATTATTAATTAGGGAATTATCTCTTTTTTATTTTTTTTTACATACCATCCGATTTTAATCAAATAATAAAAAAAAACGAATTAACTTTTTACTTTACTTACAAGTTTTACTTTTAATTTTTTTTTAATTTCTCAAAAACTAAGATACATTTTGGCATCCGGTTTTCTGTTTTTGACTTAAAATTAATAACAGCATTGAATTTTGAAATTAAAATTAGCACTTAATTACGTAAAATTTTGAAAAAAATGAATTTGAAATTCTTTTTTCAATTTTTTTTTTCAAAATTTTGACTTTGAAAATTAATATTTCAAAAACTATTTCTTAGAATAGATTTATTTAAACACAGAATGAAAGAAAAAGTTATTGGCTTTTTCAAAAACGTATCGCACAGTATTGTGAATGAAGCCGTTGATTTTAAAAATTTTTTTTCCCATTTTAAGTCAGTTTTTTCGAAAATTGCCCCTCCCGGCTAAACGGAGGGGAATAGACCCCCCCCTCCCATACGATTTTTTTCTTGTCTCAACGCAACCTACACGCCCTAGCATTTTGTCGCATTGCTCATGACTCACCCTGTATATGTGCATGCTTTTTATTAAAAGAGAAGGTCAAAAAAAAAATATAGAAACTAAATATCTGCAATGGTTCTAAAGGACCTTGAACCCAGAGAAAAATGGTATCCAACAATAACCCATCGGTGGAGATCAGATGGTGTGACTCCTTGCGGTTCTTTACCCCGTCCAACCATGTTAGTATCCGCATTGATTTTATATACCAACCCCTTTGTACCTGGCCCTAGGCTTACTTAAGTGAACCCCGTTTTCTTCACCATCGAAATGAGACACGATTTGAGTACTTTAATTTAACATATTCATAAGATAGATTTTATTTCATATTTTAAAATTAAACTTAGGTAACATTACTGATATGTGAAATTCAGAGATATAGGTAGTAGCAAAAAGAGATGATGAATTTTACAGATAACAATGATAAAAAAATTAAGCACAATGTTAACAAATTTTAAAAGAAATTAATTTGGAACATAATATTTTAAATTTTCATTTAACTAGGTTTGTGTAATATTTATTTAAATTTTAAAAATTCGGAAAGTGAGGGGGAATCGACGTCAAAAGTTCTTTTGAACTAAATAAACAAAAAAAAATTTATTTATGGTGCCTTTGATTTTTGTGTTCATATTATGTAAGCAAATTGTATATGGAGTTTTTCAATATTAAATAGTTATTTCTTACCTTGGATTCTGCGTCGTCAGGCCTGCCGAAGAAGAAATCCTGGGCTGTTAGGAAGAAAAAGATTCTAGACCGAATATCGGTCGACACTACACAATTCACTTAAATGGAAAAACACACACGCACAGTACTACCTGCTTATAGGCAGATTATATAAAATTATTATTATTTTTTTTCTCATCCCTGTCACTTTCAAAATTTTATTTCACACAAATTCTTTTTAAAACTTTTCTTTTCAACATATTTATGGATATAATTTAAGATTCTTATTTATCAGACATAGGTAGAAAAAAAAACAATTAGGTTGGTTAGCTGCTTTATTTTGCCGACGGGAGAGGATTAATCCGAGATTTGAAGAAAGTCTTTTTCGCCTCTATAGGGGTGTGGATCGATGATATAGGAAGATGATGTTCCAACGATCTTTTTTTTTTTTTTTTTATTAAAATTCAAAGATAATTGTTTTTTTTTTTTTTTTTTGTTTGGTGTTCGCGTTAAATAGCTATTGCGTTTGTTTTTAGGGTGAGATTTTTCTTTTCGTAGTGGCGCGTCAGGGATAGTTTATTTTTGTTCTAGAATTTATTTTGGTAGCGTTTTTTTTTTTCACTTATAAAAATTTCAGTTTTTTATTTTTTTGTAGGTTTATAGATTTATATGCTTGGTCTTTTATTTGCACAATAGGATTCAGTTTATTTTTTTTTTATATATTAGTCCAACAAAAAAAAAAAAGATTTCGCGGCCGTGAAAATTCCGTATTCGAACCTGTACTTTGGTATAGTTATCGCCAAAGTACTACCTGATACCACGCAACCACTCGCGATCACCATCAAACCCAAACTGCCCAAACTAATGATCTGGTTAGTGAAGCTATGCTTCGAAAAATTCTTTTACTCTCTGGTTTTTAGTACATAGCGTGATAATCCCGATGCTAAGCTTAGCGGATTTATAAGCAGTTAAGCTTAAGAGCGTGTACTCTTTCCATGCCAGATGAAATGCAGTATAAAGAATTTGCGGTATCCAAAAAATACGGGAAAACAGAAAATATTGTCAAATAGACTAATGGATGGAACTTCACCTCACAATTTTACTTTAGGTGTGAGTCACCTATTACATACCTTGGTGTTGTGTGAGATAGTCAATTAAAATTTAGAGAGCACGCAGATTATATTTGGAAGACATATTCTATTATTGAGGTCCCAAGTAATGTTAAGTAAACTACAGATTTTGCAATATAAGGGAATGCGATCAATGCTATATTGTAATCGTTATTTATCTTTAAATAATGTGGTTAGTGGCCTTTAGATCATTTTATGCGTTTCGCCCAAAAAGGTATATACACACGATGGGCTTATCAATAAGATGCCATGTACACGTGTACAAGGCATCTTATTGATAAGCCCCCCGTGTACACGTGTACACGGCATCTTATTGATAAGCCCACCGCGTATATATACCTATTTGGGCGAAACTCATTCAATGATGTAAACGCCTATAACCTTTGTTTTCGTGAAAATATTTCACTCATACATCACAAACCAAAAACAATAATTTGTTAATGTTTTTATATTTAATTTCTTATAAAAAATATGTTTAGTACATTTAACTGGCTTTCTGTTAAACACAGAACATTAATGTTTATTTTTAAAGTAAAACACAATTTAATGCCGATTTATTTACAAAAAAGACTGATAACAAAAAATGAATTACGTCCATACAATTTTTAAAAAAATAATAATAACTTTCATCTACAATTGGTTAGGAATAATAGAACACAAAATATGTTATTTTATAAGGGATTACAAATTTTTAATGGACTTCCTAACAATGTTACATTAGAAAGTAATATTATACGAGCAAGCACTCAATTATAAACTTTGTAAGAAACAATTATTTATGCATGTATTGAAACAAAAAAAAAAAGAATTTTTTGATAGCAAACTGAATGCTAAATAAATTTACACTAAACTAAACTAAGAAAATTGCAAAAAAAGGGAACTATTTAAAAAGACTAAAAAACGTTGTAAATATGAAAATTGTGTTGCTTTTATACAATTCGATAGTTTTACCGCATTTGACATATTGTGCAACATTATTATATTCTGGTTCAAATTAAATAAAGAACAGATTTCAAATTCTGCAAAATAAAGCAATGGTTCAGGCATTAAATTGGATGACTGTTAAACTGTCTTCAAGGCAATGGTGTTTATCACCATTTACAATTTAAGGAGGGGTAACAATATCAGACCTGAGAGATTCAACAAAATCAGCTCGCAGAATTCACTCTTATATAGAGGTCTTTTGTTTTTTAACAATATGCCTGCAGAAATATCGTATTTGAACTTTTAAACAAAAGCTGTATAGGTACTTTTGTTATAAACAATGCATAAAATGATTCAAAAATTTAATTTGAAAATTATTGATACTATATTAATTTAATTTAATTTAGCCGACATGAATTATGAATTTTATGCATTGTTAATTTCTTTAGTTTTTTAAAAACAAGCATTAATTGTAAAAGTTTTTTAAAACTAATAAATCAATACTACTACTACTACTTTGATTTTCTGGATGTAAGGTCGTTTTTTTCTGGGTAAGTTCCGTTTCAATTTTCAAACTAAAGCTATGAAATCACATATGTAAGAGCGATTCAGAATTAATAAAATATACATAAATCATGTTAAACGAAATGCGCATATGGTCATTATAGTCCAGTTACTTAGTTTAACCTGCAACAAATTAGTAATAATTTTAAACCACTTGTAATTTGTTTTCATTTTAATAAAAACAGGGGGTCATTCCGTAAATTGTAAAATGATAATCGTCAAAACGATCGTCGTAAAACGAGATCGTATTCTGTCAGTTGAAGTTCTATCAGATCGGATGGTACTGACCTTGAAGGTTAATAATACAAAAATAAACGATTTCTTTTAAAAAATGCAAAAAAAAAATACAAGACTTTCTTATAATGTGTATTTTTGTGTGGGTCCCGTGATCCACATTTTTTATTTTTATTTAAAGTGCGAAGTGGATTTTTATGTGTTAACTCAATATAACATCGGTTCTGCTGACAATAATTACGACCTACAAGCATATTACAAGAATATCTTCAAAGACCTTTAACCAGTTTGAACATTTCTCCATTACTTAAAGATTTTTTTTATAAGTTATACAAATATCCTACCTTTTTGGTAATTTCATTGGTTCTGCATATCTCCGCTGGAAGAGATCATCAACAAACACTCCATTTTTACTTAAACACGCTACATAAAAATCACACGTGTCTGCGTCGTAGAGTACTTGAAAGTGTTTTCTCGAGACAAAACTATTTCGAGCAACGTGAAAATGAACATGGGATGTCGACGAATTTCGTCCGATTTCAATGCAATTTTCCGTTATATAAAGTATGTCATTCTCATGCTTCAAAACACCATAGGCATTGTTTGGAATATTATGTAGCTGGTTGTTTTCCGATTGTACTATTTCATCGGTAAATATTTGCTGACCATACTGTTGCTGTTGAATGTAGTCAAGTTGGTTTTGGGGTTGGTGCCAGTTAGTTGGAGAAACACGATTTCTGTTAATTTGTTGTTGCTGTTGTAATGGAACTGATGAACGGGAATAAGAATGAGCTGGCGGTGGGGGCGGAAGTGGTGAAGAAATTCTTGAACGATTGTTATTGGTATTATTTAAATAGATGTTTGTACCATCGCTTTCATTCCGACTGGATGTTGTTATTCCAGGAGAATTTCTGTCCTTATCATCATCAGGATCATTAAATCCCCCATCACTGATTCCACCTCCTCCTTCGCCACTTCTACTAGTATTACGTTCACCGCCGCCCCTTATTTCTGGAGAAGAAACTTCCGATGTTGTGACTCGTTCCTGGTATAAGCTGTTAGAATAACTTTGTTGTTGATGTTCATTAGGGGAACTGATGACATCTTGCCTATGATGGTCAAGATTTGATGACTTTGAAGAATTCGAATAGGTTTGTTTGTGGCTGCCGATTGATAAACTTTGTGCAGGAGGGCTTTCTTCAATATAATCATGAACCAGTTGCTCTTGTTTAACTACGACATGATGGGTCTTATCGATATAAATTTTTTTTTCTTTTTAACACACATGTTCAAACGAAAAAGAATAATATATAGAAAACTTACCGATTGAGAAATAATTGTGGAGTTTTCTGGCGATTTATCTGGGAGTTGTGTTTGATAAGAATTGTTATTATCCGTCATCATTCATATAAAAGTCTCTTTAGGATATATCCTCACTGCCGGTTTTTTTTTATTATTATTTCTAAGATATAAAACAAATTGATGAAAAAAAACAAACAAAAAAATAAATAACAACGCAACTATGCAAGGATATTTATTGTTTTAGTTTTTCAGAACCAAATAAGTTTAGGTAGAAGCACAAATTTCTCTTTTTAAATCACTATACACATTTTGTGAATAAAAACAACAATAGGAACGATTTTTATCAAGAAAGAAGAAGGATTATGTTACACACTAAAGCAACTCAATAGCAGCACTTTTCGGTTTTGTTCAAAAAACAAAAATGTATTGTTTCAAAATTACAACCAGCCAACATCCACATTAATATTATTAAGTTAAATTTGTTCTCATTTATGATACAATCGTGCTTTCCTCTCGTTACCTTTGTATGTACTTTTATAATCATAAAGTTTGGTATCCAATTCGAATCACTCGAATGCTGTCCTTAAGTTCTATTGCGACAATGAAGTACCTACAAAATACGCACAAATAAAGAGCTTTAGCTTCGATGTAATAGCAAAATATTTTTTTTCGGATTTCCTATGACTGACTATTATATTACGAAGAAGAACAAACTAAGTAGTAAGGTAACTAACTGTATGCATGAACACTTGTTTCTGTATAATATCCAACATTAATTTAATAATTTATTTGTTGATGATGGAATTTAAATAATAATACCAGAGACAGAGGAACACTTTGCATTTTATTATAATTTATTTTAATTATTGTTGTTTCTTGTTTAAATCAAAAATATATAATTTTTTGGGGCAACGTGCTACACATTCATGTAAGAGTGACAGACGATTAGCTTTTTTCCTTGTTTTACACATTTAATAACAAGTGGATTTTCGTACAGACTTATTCAAAATACATAGTCAGGTAGGTATGTTATGTGTAAGGAAAAATATTATGAAAATAAAGGCATGCTTTTTTTTGGAAATTTGTTTTATGTATATATATATGTACTAATAAACACTAGTACATTAATAAAAATTAACATTGAAATTAAACGATACCGTAAAACACACACTTTAAAAATAGAGATTCAAATAAATTGATTTTTATTCTTGTTTTCTTGCCGCACAAAAAATTGACACACTTATTGCTTCCTATTATAATTGTTTTTTTTATATAGATGTATTCAAGTTACAGAGTTTATGTCATAAATATTGAAGAGAATAAACTTAAGCACGAGAATTTTTGGATTAAATATTAAAATCATTCCAATTTTTTCTTTCCTTGGGAAATAATGAGCAATAAACAAACAAGTTGAAACCTAATATTCTCGACTTATTACACGCAAACTCCTACCGACATTTTGTTCTTTCCTTTTATTATTTTTTATTGGATTTGCTGATAATAGTGTGAGAGAGATAGTACAATCATGATTACGACACTTGGTTTTTTTTCGGCTTTTTGTTGTTGTGTTTTTTTCACTTGTGACGTAAGCACAAATAGAAAAACAATTAAATAGTGGAATCTTGTTAAGCTAAGTGTACACGATTGGTAGATCTTACAATATTGTCAGATCTGTCAGTGAAAAACATGCTTACAATGTCTAACAACCGTGTAATCTTACAATTAATTGTCAGAAAATGTGTCTGACAATTAATTGTAAGATCATTGTCTGACAATTAATTGTAAGGTTTCTGACAATCGTGTGTACGCTACCTGACAATCGTGTACTCTTACAATAGGGCTTTTTAGGTAACAACGATATATCTCTTTCTCGTTCTCACAGAATTGTCAAAAACAGCAGTATGACGAACAGCTGATTTTTTTTTTTATCATTGTTGAAAAATTGATTGAAAGCAAAAGCGGGAATTTTAAAGATTTGCGAAAATTGTGAAAATTGTTGGTTTTGCTAATTAAAATAAATTTTTAAGCCACGGAAATCACAAATTTCACACAAAAAAGAATACCGCATTTAAAAATTATTTCCAAATTGTTTTCTTCAAGATCTTGAGTTTGACAGTTTGAAAAAAGCGCGATACATATTTCAATCTGTCTTCATCATAGTGTGAGCTTTGACAAGATGGTAAAACTCCCTATTAATTGTCAGAAAATTTATCTGACAATTAATTGTAAGACGATAAATTTTAAGATGTTTGACAACCGTGTACACACACAATTTATTGTCAGACCTACCAATATTTTTCTTATATGACGTTTCTGACAATTAAAAAATTGTCAGATGCACTTTTTTGAACATCTGCCAATTTTTTCATTGTAAGACAATTTGCAGTTAATTTGAAAGTTGGTTTGTTGTTTATGAGGTGATTATTCTTTAAAATTAATTTTGTCTAGCAGTTAATTGTATAAAATTACTATTTAATAGAAAACAACATGCAAAACCCGGAATTGGAAGTAGCAAATGCAAAAGTTCACCCTTTTTTGCCAAAAAATCCACCTGCATTAAAAGTAAGGAAGCAAAAATGCTACCGAAAGAAGGTTGAAAGATAGTGGTCACATGACACAACCTTAAAACTAATTCAGGAAATTGAAGTGCGACGCATTCTGTGGGATGCTGGATGTCCAGACTACAAATTGCCAAAAGTAATTTTATGGCAAGAAGTCGCAGATTCATTTAATATGACCATACATGAATGCAAGGGCAAATGGGCGAATCTGTGCACTACAGAGCTGACAATTATTCATTGTGTGTACACGATTGGTAGTAGATCTACCAATATCTTACAATTTATTGGTAGATATCCAGCCAATTGTACTACAATAAATTGTCAGCCAACTTCTGACAATAAATTGTAAGAGATTGGTAGATTTTCTACCAACCGTGTACACTGGCAATTAATTGTTAGCTCATTGGTAGATAATTGTCAGACATTGTCAGGTCTTACAATATTGTAAGATCTACCAATCGTGTACACTAAGCTTTATGAACTTAAGGGCCAACCATAATAGTCGTAAGCAAACGAAAGCTAATGTCATAGTTCTACGTCAAGTTTCCTTAAGTGCCGCCATTACCTTCAGTCGACCATAATGGTCGAACGCACACACAAGCTAATTTCACATGTATTTGGCTGGCTGTCAGATTTACGTACGTAAACTGCGCTCTGGAGCGCTCTTTACGTACGGAGGCAAAAGTGAACGAAAACTTGCCGAAACTGAGAAATCCGACATTATGTGCGCACTATACAAATTCCTTGTTCTCGCTAATTTCGTACGGCACCGTACGTACTAATTCTTTTATTATGGTTCTGCCTTTACCCTAACCAAAGGGAAAAAGAGTGCAAAGTGCTTACGTCACAAGTGAAAGTTACGTCACAAGTGAAACAACAACAAAGTGAAAATGCCAAAGTGTCGTAATCTTGTATTCTTTCATTCATGTAGTACTATCGACAGACCCAGTCATAGAGTTCCTAAGGAAACGGCTACATAGAAGTATTTATATTTATTTTCTCTCTCACTCTGAGGCATCAAAAAACCTCAAACGAAATCCTTTGTTGGAAAACAAACAAAAAGTTGTGACTTTTGCAAGGAAAAGAGATCGGTCTTCCACAAAATATTAAGAAAAATTATCTTGGACTAGAATTTCTTATTATTTTATGCTAATAAAGAATTAACAAATAGTTTCTAAGTGTTTTAAATACTAATTCGATTAACAATAGTGGAAGTGTTAGTGTTAGTACGGGATTGTAGTGCGAGATTGTACTTCGCCAGTACAAAATGCGATTGTTTTCCATGAAAGAATTTAGCTGTTTTTTCTTGATTCGATCTTTGGAATCTGACGCATTCGGATACTTCTCTGGAGGGAATTTTATCATATTGTCAAAAAATAAATGACAGCTCACACTACGCGGATGACAGATTAAATTTATGTATAGGGCTTCTTAGGTAAAAACGATATATCTCTTTCTCGTTCTCAGTGCAGCGTCAAAATCAGCAGTACGCGGATGACAGCTGAATTTTTTTTTTATCATTGTTCAAAAATTGATTGAAAACGAAAGCGGAAATATTAGTGTTGTGCGTAATAATTGTGAATAGTGTATTATAAAACTTTTTACTTCAGGAAATTTCAAATTTTATAGGAAGAAAATTGATTATTTACATAATTCTTTTACAATATTTTCAATTTGACAGTTTGAAAAAGCGCGATACATAATTTCAATCTGTCATCCGCGTAGTGTAAGCTTTCATTTATTTTTTGACAGTATGGTTAAATTCCCATCGCGCTTTTTTCGAACTGTCAAACTTAAAATCTTGTAAAAGAATTTTGTAAATAATCTCTTTTTTCTTGTAAAATTTGAGATTTACGTGACTATAAGGTTTAATAATACACCATTAACAATTTTCGCGCACAACATTAATATTTCCGCTCTTGTTTTCAATCAATTATTAAAAAAAAAGAAAAATAAATAAAAAAATGTTCAGCTGTCATCCTCGTACTGCTGATTTTGACAATCCTCTTAGAACGAGAAAGAGATATATCGTTGTTACCTAAAAAGCCCTATAGGGAATTTTACCATCATGTCAAAAAATATGCTCACACAACGATATATCTCTTTCTCGTTCTCACAGAATTGTCAAAAACAGCAGTATACAGTATGAATTTTTTTTTATCATTGTTGGCAAATTGATTGAAAACAAAAGCGGGAATTTTAAAGATTTGTGCGCGAAAATTGTGAAAATTGTGTAGTAATTTTAAGAAATAAATATAAACATTGAGAGAATTTGTCTTTTCACTTATATTGGAAGAAAAAACTAAAGGAATAAAACTAAATTATCAATTGTTGGAAACAGGAGCCGATCACAGTACACATATTAAAGGTAATATACTCCGAGTTTCCGTTTTTGTTCAAGTTCGCGCATGTGTCAAAAATGGAGACCCCCTGTCACTGGGAGTGCGCTGTCACTGAAGTAAAGTGACACTTCAGTTGAAAAATGTAAAAACAAAATTGTATGGAATTAAAAATGAAAGTTCAAATAATGTACATATACTTTTGTTTCTTAACTATTTATTGATATATTCTTATTTCTAACAACTACATTTTATTTAACAGACGAAACAGAGAAAATTGAAAAAGGATTGATAATAACAAACAGCTGGATGCATCCGATTAAGAAGATGAAGATCAAGTAAAGCGATTTGGGAAACCAAAACTGAAACTAATATCACTCTTCAACGCCGATGAAAGCGAATAGAATTCAACAACCAGTGACGAAGATGGTGATTCACGCCATGCGTGATGGTCCACCCATATCGGACGATGGCAATATTACCAGAGTCTACCTATAGAAAGTTATTTCCTGATTATCACAGCGTTTTTCCTTTTTTGCATGAACCTCCTTAGGATTTTTGTCAGAAGTTGTGAGCTAAATTTCAATAACGTCAAAGCAGTATTCAGTTAAGAGTCCATCAGAGAAGCAACAAACATAACATTCATACGAACTCGGCACAATGATTTGAATATGATTAAAAATGAAACAACAACAACCTCAACTAATCCACCAACCCATTATAGAGCATCGTCCAACACGGTTTGTGAAATTTTACTGAATACTTAATTAAAAAATCATTTATTGTTTATTTCCAGCGATGAAATATCTCTAAAAAGGATTTTTAATACAAATCCTCAAAAAATTGGAACAACAACAACCGGATCATCAACTTTATCCAGCAGCCCATTCTAGAGCATCGTCCATCACGGTTTGTTAAATTTTACTTAATACAATCAAAAAATCATCTATTGTATATTTCCAGTGCCTGGATTTTCAATTCCATTTGATGAAGTATCACATATCTGATAGATTCGTTGTATTTCGAAGGGATTTCTCGCAGCAGTTGTGTCCTGCGCACGTATGTTGAGTGCCGGATTTACAAAACACTGTGGTTCATTTTTTTTACCAATTTAGTTGGAGATTCTCGTTTCACCTAAAAAGAGTATGTTGAAGTATTTAAAAGGCAGATCAGTTCATTGAAATTAATTTAAAAAGGCTGTTTATCAATAATGGAATAAGGACCAAGAGAACATCGTATTAAAATCGCAGTGAGGGCTGATGCGTTGAAAAAATAAAAAAAACTTACATACAAAATTGACATTTGGGTTATAGAGTTTTTATAAGTAGAGCCAAATAATTTTTTTTTCCATATGTCATTCGATTTTTGACAACCTGCGCAATATATTACCTTTAATATGTATACTGTGGGAGCCGATTACTTCAAGGAGAATATTAAATTGGAAAAAGATAAGCAACATTATGGAACTCTCCCAATATGCTAGATCCTTAGATCCATGTAGCAAAATTCGATATTTATCGAAAATTGAAAATATTGGAAGAGATCCATACCTGTTTTCGTATGAAAGTAAGATATTTCCAAAAAATGTAACATCTTATATTACCCACAGGTATTTACTTTCAAATAAGTTAATACCTGTAAAATGCACGGGAAAGGAGAACAAAATAAGCAACAGTGTTTGCAAAGCTGAAGGACTCTTCGACGAAGGATGGCTGAAGGAAATGGCTAGAACTTTCGTCACACGAGCCAATCTATATATTGCGTTGGGGAAGGTACTTACGTTTTCTATAAATAAATAGTCAAATTAACAAACGTTCTTATTTTTTATTGCATTGTTTTTTGCACAAGGGCACACTACAATAAGATGGCATTTTTTGGTTTAAATAAATGCTCTTCACAAATCACAAACAAATGTTTTGGTGTCGAAATAATTTGAAAACAAATTCACTACACAATGATCGAATAGTTTTTAGTAACAACCTTAACAATGTTTTTGTGTTGAATAGTTTTATTGTTAATAATGTTTTTGTCACTATTTCAGCCACTTTTATATGTACATATATACAGATGTATTTGTTGGTTTTGCTAATTAAAATAAATTTCTAAGCCACGGAAATCACAAATTTCACACAAAAAAGAATACCGCATTTAAAAATTATTTCTAAATGGCTTTCCGTAAGATCTTGAGTTTGACAGTTTGAAAAAAGCGCGATACATATTTCAATCTGTCATCTGTATAGTGTGAGCTGTCATATTTTTTGAAAAGATGGTAAAATTCCCTATCCTCGTAATAAAGGGCTTATGACTTATGACTCCTCACAAGCATTGTATATAAACATTATAGTATTGGCATGAATCTGAATCTGGTATTTCTGCATCAGGCCACTGGAAAAAAGCGCCCACCGACAAGAAGACATTGTTATATTTTTTTGTGTTAATCGTGCGAAAGAGATGTTTAATTTGTTTTAGAAATTCAGTCAGTCATAAGATGTCAGTGGGTATAGTACGTGCGGTCGGTTTGTTAGTCGGTCGATGTACTGCATTTGATTTAATTAAACTCATCAGTTTCTTGTTGCTTTTCATTTCAGGCGGTGCATTTGAAGGAATTCTCGATGACACAATCTCACCTTTTGATTACAGAAAAAGCCCTCTATCCTATCGATGGCAAGATTTCTGGTGCTGGTAAGTTCTTTTATAGTTTGCATTAAATAAAAAATTGTCTAGTTACATACATAAATATTTTTTTAATTTCAGCTGCCAAACAGGAACTGATCAAATCAAAACTACCCAACTCAGTACTGAGTAAAATATGGAAACTTTCTGATGTGGACGATGATGGCTTCTTGGACGTTGATGAGTTTGCTCTAGCTATGCATTTAATCAACGTCAAACTGGATGGCATTGAATTGCCGAATGTAGGCAGTACATGCCTCTTGGTTCTCCATAGAAACGATGCTAATCCTTTAGAAATGAATCATCATCATCATCGGCTCGACAACCGGGGTCCGGTCCTGGCCTCCTTCAACAAGTCTCTCCACCTATCCCGGTCTCGAGCCGACGCCATCCAGTTGCGCACCCCAAGGCTCCGGGCGTCCTGGTCTACGCCATCTCTCCAGCGCAAGCATGGTCTACCACGCTGTCGTCTGCCATAGAATGTACCACAAAGAACTTTCCGAGCAGGTTCCTCTTCGCTCATGCGAGCTAGGTGCCCTGCCCACCGAAGTCTACCGAGCCTAATTTTTGTCACTATATCTGCTTCAAGGTAGATTGCGTACAATTCATGATTGTACCGTCTCCGGAATCGTCCTTCCTCACATATGGGGCCAACAATTCTCCTTAAGACTTTTCTCTCGAACGCGGCTAAGAGGTCAGAGTGCCTTTTGCTAAGCACCCAAGTCTCGGATCCATATGTGAGTACTGGCAGAACCATGGTCCTGTACAGCAGTAGTTTTGAAGTTATGGTGAGATTTCTGGATTTGAAGAGCTTTGACAGACTGTAGTAGGCTCTGTTGGATTTGAGAAGCCGCCCGCGTATTTCTTCTTCTATATTGTTATCGGCTGCTACTATTGACCCAAGGTATTTAAAGGATTGCACCACTTCAAATTCGTGCTCCGCTACCTTGATTGTTTGACCAACTGTTCCTCTCGCATTCGACGCCACCATGTACTTTGTTTTACCTTCACTAATGTGCAGCCCCAGATTTTGTGCCGCCTGCTCGATCTGGATGAAGGAATCGTGTACAGCTTGCTCGGTTCTTCCGATGATGTCGATGTCGTCTGCGTAAGCCAGTATCTGGCTGGACCTGTTGACGATGGTCCCTCTTGTTGCCGTGCCAGAGTCACGGATTGCTTTCTCCAACGCCAGGTTGAAGAGGAGGCAGGCCAAACCATCCCCTTGTCGGAGTCCATTAAAGATGTTGATTGGTCTGGATAGCAATCCGGCTATTTTTACTTGGCTTGTTACGTTGGTCATGGTCAACCTACATAGTCGTGTCAATTTATTTGGGATGCCGAATTCTCTCATGGCTTTGTAAAGTTCTACCCTGGCTATGCTATCATAGGCGGCCTTAAAGTCTATAAACAGGTGGTATGTTGGGATGTTAAATTCTAGACATTTTTCCATCGCCTGCCTAAGGGTAAAGATCTGATCAGTTGTTGATTTGCCTGGAATGAAACCACACTGATATTGTCCGATGATGGTTTTAGCGTATGGGGTTATCCGGTCTTGTAGGATAGAGGAGAGTATCTTATAGGCGGTACTCAACAACGTGATACCTCTATAGTTGCTGCACGTTGTGACATCTCCTTTCTTATGTATGGGGCATATTATACCTTTTCGCCAGTCTTCTGGCATTTCTTCACGCTCCCACACGTGCACTATAATATCATGAATTGCCTGACGTAGAGCTGGCCCACCGTGTTGAAATAATTCGGCTGGTATACCATCAGCTCCCGGGGCTTTGTTTTTCTTTAGCCGGTCTATAGCCTTCTCAACCTCTTCTATGCTTGGTGACGGCAACATAGGGTATTCGTCTTGAAGCAGTGGAGCCTCCACTTCTGCAGTGAGTTGACCATTTAGCAATTCATTAAAGTACACTTCCCATCGCTCCAGTATGCTTTGTGGATCGGTGATCAGATTTCCCTCTCCGTCCTTGCAGTATGTGCAGCGTGGTGTGTACTGCGTCATGTTTCGGATGGATTGGTAGAACTTCCGCGCCTGGTGCTGACCTCGCTCTCGGCTTTTTTCTATTTCACAGATTAAGTTCTTCTCCCAGGCTGATTTTTTCTGTCTGTGAAGCCGTTTTTCTATTCTTCTGAGCTCTTTATATTCTTCTTCGCGTGCCCGCGTTCTATGAGATTGCTGCATTGCTCGGTACGCAACATTCTTACGTTCAGTCGCTAGCTTGCATTCATCATCAAACCAGTCGTTCCGATTTCTACGACTGCTGCCTAAGATGGAGTTGGCAGTACTAATGACAGTATTCTTAAGGCGTGTCCACTTCTCATCTACGCCCAGCATACTGGCCCCAGGACTTACTCTCCCTAAATCAAGCGATTCTAGGGCGAGTCCAAACGCATTACCAAAGGTGTTACTGGCATTTTCATTGCGCAGGGCAGCCGTGTTGATTCGAACTTGATCGGCGGATGCAATACGTCTTCGCAAGGCAATCCGCCCTCGGAAGACCATACCAACAAGATAGTGATCCGAGTCGATATTGGCGCCTCGGTACGTTCGTACCGTCATCAAGTTCGAGTAGTGGCGACGGTCTATCAACACGTGGTCTATTTGGTTACGAGTGACTCCATCAGGTGATACCCAGGTGGCTTTGTAGATATCTTTTCGCGGGAACCTGGTACTCGCAACGACCATGTTTTTCGATGCTGCCAATTCTAAGACTCGAAGTCCATTGTCATTAGTGTTCTCATGCAAACTATGGGTGCCTGCGTAATGCCTGAATACCGGCTCCCGACCTATTTTTGCGTTCAAATCCCCAAGGATGATTTTTACGTCATACCTTGGACAGGCATTGAGGGTCCTCTCGACTTGTTCGTAGTAAGTCTCTTTTTCTTCGTCTGAGGACTCCTCCGTAGGTCCGTGAACGTTAATGAGGCTAATGTTCGTAAATTTGCCTCGCACGCGAAGGGTGCATAGCCTTTCGCTTATAGCGTTAAAGCCGATGATGGTAGACTTCATTTTTTCGCTGACTAGGAAGCCTACCCCGAGCACATGGTGTTTTGTATGACAGCTGTAGTATACGTCATATTCTTTCTTCTGTAAAACACCATTCCCTGTCCATCTGATTTCTTGTAGTGCTGTTATGTCAGCTCTATATTTTGACAGGGCATCGGCTAGCTGCTGAGCAGCTCGAGCTCTATAGAGCGATCGTACGTTCCATAAGAAAATTCGTAAATCGTTTTGCCGTTTTCGTTGCGTTGGTTGTCGTCGTGAGATCAGTCCGTTTCCGAGGCTTGTTGTCCTGTTCGTAATTCTAAAATTTTACGGAACAGGGAATTAACCTGTTGCCAACCTGAGGAACTAGCCTGATCATATTAGCCAAACCTTTTTTAAAAGGCTTGTTACTAGCGGCCGCCGCAAAGAGGCTATGATCACACTTCCACCAGTCCCGAATAGTTACGGCACGTGCATGTTTTCATATGCTACATGTTATTCCCCCTATTCGTCTGATGGCTGACCGCCACATTCGTTTAGAAACGAATGCCAGCATCAATAATAGCTTTCTGTTTATGTACATATGTGTAAATGAATTTTGTATTCTTTTTTTTATGGTAACATAAAAAATCAAGAAGAAAAACTCAAAATAATTAAACAAGTTTTGTAAAGCTTAGAACGCATTTTATGATAAAAATACATACAATCCAGTAATAGGAACTCATAAAAAGAATGTATAAAAACATTTATATATTTTGGTTAAACTAGCTATATCAATGTAAAGTGTGGGATGGGATCATAAAGAGAAACAAAATGTGAAAACTAGGTAAAATTATTAACACTTTTGTGTTGTTACGTGTATTTTTTTTACTATATAAATTTATATACAATGTATTGCTTATTAAAAAATATACAATTTACTATACTAAAAACGCATTATGTGTTCGAAATGCCTTTTTTCTTTGATAATGTTAGTATTGTTAAATTATTTAAGTTCATGTTTTATTTTAGATTATTTATGATGTGAAAGTTCAATAATATAAAAAATATCACAAATAACACCGAAATACATCTTAAATAAATAAAAGAAATTATATTTGTAGTTTTATTTCGAAATGCAATGGATTATTTTTCTTAGTGGTTTTATCGTTATAGTGAAAAAACCTTAAAACGTTCCAGTGGTTGTTCGGTGTGATGTTTGAGATATCTTTTTTAGTATTCCTGCATTGGATTCGGAGTGTTGGAAGTGCTGTCACAATTTACTTGCACATTTAAATTGCTTACATTTTGGTCAGATGCGAAAAAAAGTAGGCCCAAAAATTCTGTCTGTCTACATGTATTGACACCTGCATCCTTAACGGTTGGGCCGATTTTCTCCAAACTTGGTATTCTTAGAGAAATATCCCCGGAGGTTTTTTTATTTTTGACCTAGGCATAAAAATAACGGTACCTACCATATAAGCGTAACCGATTATTCCATTGTTCTCGAAGAAAATACGATCAATTTCGATAAAATTTAATGCGAGTGGTTTGTTGCTAATGTTGATGTCCGCCATCTAATTTTTTTTCAGAACCACCTTATTAACGGTATCTGTCATATAGCCGTTTTTTATTACTCTGACTATCATTTAAATTACTTTCCTGATTTTGACGAAATTTAATATTCCAATTACATAATGCAATAAAAAATTTAAAAATTCTGGAAGAACCAAAATTCTAATTTTCTCGAAAAAATACAATCAATTTCGATAAAATTTGATATGAGTGATTCGTTGCCAATGGTGATGTCTGTCATCTATTTTTTTTTTCAGAATCATCTTATTAACGGTACCTGCCATAGAAATAAAAAAAAACGTCCAGGCATATTAATCACAAAATACTCAGGTAGGAAGAGGTACATTATTAATGTGGTAGTCAACATGTTTAACAGATTATTGTTTTTTTTTTCTTTGATTAAAATTCTGTGGTCAGATGGCTCTTAATTTGAAGTCACTTTTCAAATTTCACGTAGGAACATTTTTTAAAAAGTTGATTGTTATAAAAAAATCAGAAAATTGTTTTTTCAAATTATTTTCTTACCAACTATTTTCATTATAATATGTTTAAATTTAAATATGCTCCCATGTAAATTTCTTAGCCAAAAAATGAAATACGTTGAAAACCCGTTGCAACTACATTTCATTCAACCTTCAAGTTATGATTGCCATCTGTGATTTGCATAATATGCAACAAAACTCAAATTTGTGCGAAATCTTATTAAATAAATAAAAAAAAAACTAATGGTATGCATGTTAAAATGAAAAAAATCATTTGAAATTCGACACGAAAGTTCAAACATAAGTTAATAACACCGAAAATATGTTTTTTGGGATATAAGTAACTGTAATTTTATTTTTAATTTTCAAAAACTAGGATACTTTTCAACACCGAGTTTTCGGTATTCGACTAGAAACTAAAAGGAGCGTTGAATATTGGTAAAAAAAATTGCACTTAATAATGCAAAATTTTGTAAAACTTCAATTTGAAGAATGAAAATATTTTTTTTTTGTAAAATTTGATTTTAAAATTTTATTTCTCAAAAACCATTCTTTAAATCAATTTGAATTAAATATTTAATTTAAGATTGAAGCTTAAACTTTAAAAGCAATTAAACTTTAAAAGCATTGAATTTTGAAAATAAAAATAATAGTTAAATACATTAAATTTTGACAAAAATTAGTTTAAATTTTTTTTTTTAATTTTGAGTTTGAAAATAATTTTTTTAAAACTGTTCACTTAAGCAACTTAATTTAAAAATTAAATAAAAGAGTAGTTTTCTGGCTTCCAAAAAAAAATATAACAAGGCTTTGTATCATTCATCGTTGTTTTTAAATAATTTTTTTTTCTGATTTAAGTCATTTTTTTAGAAAATCACCCCTCCCACCTAAACGGGGGAAAATAGACCCCCCTCCCATACGATTTTTTCATTGTCTTAACCCCACCTACACGCTCAAGCTTTTTGGTGCACCTTAAACCAATCACCCTTTATATGCATTCCATACTGTTCCGATATTAACGAGAAATTAAAAAAAAAATTTGTAAAAAGATTATCTTTAAAAAAGTATTTAATATACTTTTTTCCGAAAATCTTAAAATTAGGGAGCAGTTCGAAAATTAAGGAGACAAGGTCTATTTTTTATTCGTTTTTTTCCTTATAACTTCTAAGATACTATCAGTACAAATATAATTTTTATACCACAAATTTCAATAAAAAAATATTCAATAGATTTTTCATGAAAACGCACACAAACATAGAAAAAAGTAAAACCACGAAAAAATCTTAAATTCAAGATGGCGGATGCTGCACAGACCAAATTTCCCGCAAACTCAGTTTTATGCTGAGAATCAACCCCCCTACAAAACTGCATTCAAACTTGGAGACCTTCAAAACTTTTCTCAGATTGTTCTCAATTGACTATACCTACTAATCATCGTAATGTCATGTTTGATTGTTATCTCAACACTTTTTTTTTTTTGTACGATTGGATAACTTGCCTTAGAGTACCTATAATCGCAAGTAAAAAAAAAATAAAAGATGAGATTTCTCGCGTTACCATAAGGTACCTAGTATATCATAGCATTATCAGTCGATCTTCAGCTGTGAAAGAGTGCGGACGTGTTGACGACTTTCACAGTGTATAAAATAATTTCGGTGTGTTCGAATTGAATTAAATTCACTTATACTTTAAGTGCACTCATTGCACAATTTTTACTGGCAATTTGCCAAGAAAATTTAAAAGGCAAGTTAGCCTAGAGGTAGCGTGGCCGACGACAGAGTGGAGGGGCGTGGGTTCGAGCCCCATCCTGGTCAGGGCTTTTTTTTAAATAAGTTCTGGGAGAAAGTTAACAAAAACCGAGAGCAGAAGGAACAGCAAATGATAAAATCAACGGGGACATCGAAAGATGATCCCCCAACAACAAGTCAAGCAGCCAAAACATCAGGTGATGCAGCAGCAGCAGTTAAGGTAGCGGTGCCTTCCATAGAAACCCAGCCAACAACGACAGCGTCATCGGCACGTGCCGAAGTTAATACAAGCAGCATAGCGACTGCAACAACAAGCTGTGCAAAAGGCACGACATCAACACCAGCCGGTGCCAATTCAAAGGGGGATAAGAAGAGAAGGCGTATCATTAGATACAAGCCACACCTAATAAATCGTGCCGATAGGAGCACCAGAGCTAAGTTGGCTAAGGCCTCCGCTCAAGCCAAAATGCAGAGGCATTTAGAAAGCTCCTCCTATGAGGATGACGATACGAAAATTAATGAACATGACCATGAGGGCGATGACGAGGCAGAGGCTGAAGACGAAATCGCCAAAGAAGCAAACGATACGACCGTCAAGAAGACATGTGTGCATAACGTCACTGAGGTAGATGCCGAAGAGATTGCATACATGTCCGTAGGAGGGGAGGGGCACTACGTGAGTGGTGAGTTGGTGGACCTTTCACCTCCAGAAGAGTCAGAAGATGAGCAGGAAAAAATCGCGTCACTGACAGAGCAAATTTCTTCCCTCATGGAAATGGTAAAAGCGCTCAAAGTTAAGCAGGAAGCGCGTAGGGAAAAAGAGCGCCTAGTTGCTCTTGAAAGAAAACGACAAAAAACGCTCCAAGAGCAACAAAAAGCAGCACAAATGCAGCAGCAAAAACTACAGCCCCAGCAACAGCATCAGCAACCGCAAGTACAGAAAAAACAACAACAGCAACAACAGCAACAACAACAAAAACAAATACAACAAATACAACAACCACTTCAACAACGACAACAACAAAAGACACAGAAGCAACAACAGCAGCAAAAACTACAACAACAGCGACAACCGCAGCAGTCACAACAGCAGCAGACACAACAGCAGCAGTCACAACAGAAGCAACAACAGCAACAGCCACAAGCAAAGAAAGGTAAGGTGCCACCAATTAATACCTTCAAAATAGAATTGAAAGACACAATAGAATTATGTAAGTCGGCCATAGGCAACAATTTTATTATTAAAAGGTTGAACGCAGACCGACACGCCATTCATTGCTCTTCGGTTGAGCATTATAAAAAAATAAAAGATCTCCTGTCTCAAACGAAGACAGAATACTACAGTTTCACCCCGAAGGAAGACAAGCTACAAACAGTCCTCCTGAAGGGTATCGAATCCTCTACGGATCCGCAGGAACTCTTAACTGAGCTCCGTCAAGTGGCGAGCGATGATCTCGATTTTATCGGGGTCAGACCGTTTTCCACAGTTAAGGCCAGACGGGAGAAACGGAATTTACCATTCTTCCTAGTTCAGCTCTCGCCCCAAAGCAAGTTGAGTGGTTTAAGGAGTATAACCGTCCTAAACTACCAAATTGTAAGATGGGAAAAATTAAATAGGCAGAGAGACATGCTTCAATGCATGAACTGCCAAGGATACGGCCACGTGGCAGCAAACTGTGGTATGGATCCAGTTTGTGTCAAGTGTGGAGATTCCCACAAGATAGGGGAATGTAAACTCGGAAAAGAGAGGGTCGAAGACAGGACCCAGTTAAAGTGTGCACTTTGCCGAGGCTCCGGGCACCCCGCAAACTATCGGGGATGTCCGAAGTTTCAGGAAATGAAAAAAAACAAAGACCAAAAGAAGACAGTAGAGGTGAGACGCCCTGAAGTACGCCAGACATCAACTTCCGTCAATCCCGCAATTTCTTACGCCCAAATGGCGTCTGGAAAGGGAAAAACGGTACAGCCTCAACCACAGGTAGCCAAACAGGTCCAAGTGCCTACGGCTCCTGTGCCAGAGGCAGATCTGATGCAGGTGTTGCTGACCATTCATGGTCAGTTAACCGATGTGCAAAAACAGATAAGGGAGCAGGCGGCTAGGGTGGATTACCTCTACTCTATTCTGCCGGCAACGCGAAATGGTTAAAGGCGCGCTGCCTGAGCGACCCTTTAAGATCCTAGCTGTGAATGTAAATTCGCTGATTAGGACCGAACGTAGAGCAAACCTCTTTCATTTTCTGCAAGACCAAAGTCCTGATGTGTTTATGGCTAGCGAAACTAAGCTAAATCAGAAACACAAACTGACTAATAAAAATTACAATATCGTAAGAAGGGATCGGCCCAACTCCTCTCAAGGGGGTGGGGTCGCAATCTTCATACGAAAGGGTATTAAACATAAAGTTATATATAATAGTGAAGTGCGAAGATTCGGGTTGCTAGAAGCCTGCATCGTTTGCATTCCTCTCCAGCAGGGGAAAAGAATGTACGCAATAGCTGTGTACGCACCTGACGCACCTCAGCCGGCTAATTTTATCGCAGAACTCGAAAAACTTTTTGAATGCTTAAGACTGAACTTGGATGAGAATTATTATCTCATGGCAGGGGACTTGAACGCCAAACATGTAGATTGGGGAAATCAAGTACAAAATCCTAGAGGGAACCATCTTTTTAATTGGATGGGTCGATACAGTGTTGAGTGTAGGATCGACCTTCTGGCTACAGATAGACCGTCTTTTCCGAGAAGTGGTAGTTTTCTGGATCTACTCCTGCTTGACTCAAGACTGTCAATAACTGACACTGTAGGTCAACATACAAAAAACTGTTTACGAACAATTGAATACGACAGTGATCACTGCGGACTTGCCGCCGTAATACAGCTCCCGAGCGAACTTTTGGAGTTGGATGAGTATGTGCCAGCGCACTCTTACAATTTCAGTAAGACCCGTTGGCCACGCTTCTCCAACTCCTTGGCAAGAGAAATACGTTCCGATGACATTTCTCCACCAAATGACAGAAACCTGACGAACGTCGAGATCGACGGGTTCCTGACTCAAATGGATACGACTATAAAACGAACAATGGACAGAACAATCCCAAAATATAAGGAACAAGACCCTACTGGTTTATACAAGAACGCGACAATCGACGCACTACACCGACAAAAAAGTGGACTGCTGACTAGGTTGAAACTTCTTTATAGACGTTTCACGGACACACGTGATCTGGAGATTAGGACATTGAAGTCGTCGATCAAAAACATTAACGTTCTGATTAGACAAAACTATAGATTATCTATTAATTTATATTGGGATAACAGAATTCGGGCTGTTAATTCTAGCGACCCTAGTATGTTTCCCCAAATAAATAAGATATTTAGAAGAAATGATCAAAACGAACTTCCATGTCTTAAACTTCAGAGGACAATAGATAACGAAGACGTACTTACGATTGCGGGAATAGATCCGGAGGGTGCCGTTTTCGATGATAACTTTTTTATGATAGAAGATCCTCAAGAAAAGGTAGAAGCTGTAGGGGCTGCTTTCCAGCAAGTGTATAAGGTGAATGCTAGCATTCGTCCGAATCATGACCTGGAGAACAGAGCCTTACTACACAACTTCTACCTTGGAAATAACATAACGCAATGGCGATCTGAGAATACTGGTTTCACCGTGTTCAATGACGAAAACTTGGCAAACGCCACCATCGCCGAGCGAAATGGACCCAGTTCATTGTTAGTTTCGAAGATAGAACTTCAGTTAATTTTTCAAACATTAAAGAAAAAGAAATCTGCGGGGGTCGATGGTATACCCAACATTGTGTTACGACATCTCCCTGAGGAAGCCATAGACATTTATACCACACTGTTCAACAACGCATTGAATAATGCATATTATCCAGTGAGTTGGAAGACAGCTGTGGTCCATCCTCTCCCCAAAAAGGGAAAGGACAGCTCCAATCCGGCAAATCTTCGGTCGATAAGTCTTCTTCCAAGTATCAGTAAGGTATTCGAAAAGATTCTCAATAGAGCTCTGTTCAAGTGGGCTGAGGACAAAAATATTATTCCAGATAATCAGTTTGGCTTTAAGGCGGGGCATGACACTATTCATGCTGCGTCTAAGTTAGTTTCTGATGTTCAATGGAACAAAACGAAAAAGCAATGTACGGGTGCCGTTCTGGTTGATTTAGAGGAAGCTTTCGACACCGTATGGTTAGAGGGTCTTTATCTGAAGCTATCTAGATTTGGCATAAGTAAACCACTGTTATATATGCTTCATGACATGCTCAATGGTAGAAAGTTTGTTGTCAAAAGTGGCAATGTAACTTCTACCACAACTTTTGATATTAAAAATGGTCTACAGCAAGGAGCTGTGAACTCGCCGATTCTTTTTAGTATTTACACCAGCGATCTGATAGGTAGTCTCACTCATGCGATTGCGTATGCCGATGACCTTGTAGCGTACAGGACGGGTCCAAAAGTTGAAGTCATCAAAAATCTCTTGCAGCGTGACTTCGACCAGATTCAGCGATATTGTGATGACTGGAAGTTAAAAATTAACTTTCAGAAATCAGAAACTATCCTGTTTAGAACCCCGTTGTCTAGGGCTTCTAGGGATACAAGAAAGAACTGGAGAAATCTAGTGATCGTTGGACCAAGTGGACATCCACTGGCGAGTAAAGATGTGGTAAAGTACCTTGGCATCTGGCTAGATCAGTATCTATATTTCAATCGACATGTAGATGCTGCTCTGGCCAGAGCTAGGGGAGCCTTTGGGCTGACAAGACGGTTGTTTTATAGCAGCCGCCTTGACAGCAGAGTAAAGGTGATTTGCTACATGGCCCTTATCCGGCCAATGATTGCCTATGGGTGCCCTGTGTGGTTCAACGTTGCCCCATCTCAAATGGAAAAGATTCGGGTGTTTGAGAGGCAGTGTCTTAGACGCTGCCTTGGATTACACAGAACACCAGAGTCGGAGTACACACATTACTATGCCAACGAGGTTCTATACAACAGGGCCAATATAAACAGGATAGATAACTTTTTAATCAAGCTGATTCGGGGTCACATTGCAAGAGCGATGACCTCGACCAATGGACTTATTTTTGGGGCTTACTACCCCAATGATGAGTATAGTGAAAGTGTACGTCTTAACGGTTTCATCCCGCCCGAGACATTCCTCTTTTTAGACAGTCGTGGGCTGATACAGGATAGATTGGCGGTTCCGTTAATCTACCACGTCAGCCGTAGGACTGTGGATCGGCGACTTCTTTACGATCGGGACGTCGGCTCAGGGAACGGAGCAGAGCGTCTGCGGTTCAGTAGAGCTGTGCCCCTTCGGGACAGAAAGGACTTAGTTAAGCAAGTCAAAAAATTCTGGTGGTTGGGTGACCACCGTGATATTGAAAGTTGACCATATTGTTGCTTTGGCCGACTTACATAGTTCTAAGGTAAATTTAAGTAGAGTAGGTAGAACAGTGACGGTGGCACCAAAAAAAGTACATAAGTAAATGTATTTGTATGTGGGTACTTGCGGTTGTGAATGTATATGTATATATGTATATGAACATATATACATGTGTATGGGCGTACGCGAGTGTGCATATGCGTATGCAAAAAAAAAAAAAAAAAAAAAAAAAAAAAAAAAAAAAAAAAAAAAAAAAAAAAAAATTGCTGGTGGCTGTTCTAGTTTTTAAGTTATTTTAAGTAGTTTTAATTAGATATAATATAGTTTAAGTTAGTTTTAATTTAGTTTTAATTAGTTTTATTAGGTAAAGGGTAGCTTTAAGTTTTATAAAAAATTAAAAAATGATATAGAAAATGATTTTTTTTTTTTTTTAAATAATGTTCTCGTTAGTTTTAAGTAATCATGAATTGTAATAATAAGTTATTTTTCGTCGAAAGACATTTTTTAAGTATAGTCATAGTTTAATTTAGAGCGCCCGCATGGGGCCAGTAAGTTAGTTAAGTTAATATGGTAAGCTAGTTGTTTAAGATTTTTTGTCTAGCATTAAGATAGATATAAGGAAATGAAAAAATAAAAATGAATTAAAAATGAAAAAACCTCCAGAAGAGTCAGAAGATGAGCAGGAAAAAATCGCATCACTGACAGAGCAAATTTCTTCCCTCATGGAAATGGTAAAAGCGCTCAAAGTTAAGCAGGAAGCGCGTAGGGAAAAAGAGCGCCTAGTTGCTCTTGAAAGAAAACGACAAAAAACGCTCCAAGAGCAACAAAAAGCAGCACAAATGCAGCAGCAAAAACTACAGCCCCAGCAACAGCATCAGCAACCGCAAGTACAGAAAAAACAACAACAGCAACAACAGCAACAACAACAAAAACAAATACAACAAATACAACAACCACTTCAACAACGACAACAACAAAAGACACAGAAGCAACAACAGCAGCAAAAACTACAGCAACAGCGACAACCGCAGCAGTCACAGCAACAGCAGACACAACAGCAGCAGTCACAACAGAAGCAACAACAGCAACAGCCACAAGCAAAGAAAGGTAAGGTGCCACCAATTAATACCTTCAAAATAGAATTGAAAGACACAATAGAATTATGTAAGTCGGCCATAGGCAACAATTTTATTATTAAAAGGTTGAACGCAGACCGACACGCCATTCATTGCTCTTCGGTTGAGCATTATAAAAAAATAAAAGATCTCCTGTCTCAAACGAAGACAGAATACTACAGTTTCACCCCGAAGGAAGACAAGCTACAAACAGTCCTCCTGAAGGGTATCGAATCCTCTACGGATCCGCAGGAACTCTTAACTGAGCTCCGTCAAGTGGCGAGCGATGATCTCGATTTTATCGGGGTCAGACCGTTTTCCACAGTTAAGGCCAGACGGGAGAAACGGAATTTACCATTCTTCCTAGTTCAGCTCTCGCCCCAAAGCAAGTTGAGTGGTTTAAGGAGTATAACCGTCCTAAACTACCAAATTGTAAGATGGGAAAAATTAAATAGGCAGAGAGACATGCTTCAATGCATGAACTGCCAAGGATACGGCCACGTGGCAGCAAACTGTGGTATGGATCCAGTTTGTGTCAAGTGTGGAGATTCCCACAAGATAGGTGAATGTAAACTCGGAAAAGAGAGGGTCGAAGACAGGACCCAGTTAAAGTGTGCACTTTGCCGAGGCTCCGGGCACCCCGCAAACTATCGGGGATGTCCGAAGTTTCAGGAAATGAAAAAAAACAAAGACCAAAAGAAGACAGTAGAGGTGAGACGCCCTGAAGTACGCCAGACATCAACTTCCGTCAATCCCGCAATTTCTTACGCCCAAATGGCGTCTGGAAAGGGAAAAACGGTACAGCCTCAACCACAGGTAGCCAAACAGGTCCAAGTGCCTACGGCTCCTGTGCCAGAGGCAGATCTGATGCAGGTGTTGCTGACCATTCATGGTCAGTTAACCGATGTGCAAAAACAGATAAGGGAGCAGGCGGCTAGGGTGGATTACCTCTACTCTATTCTGCCGGCAACGCGAAATGGTTAAAGGCGCGCTGCCTGAGCGACCCTTTAAGATCCTAGCTGTGAATGTTAATTCGCTGATTAGGACCGAACGTAGAGCAAACCTCTTTCATTTGCTGCAAGACCAAAGTCCTGATGTGTTTATGGCTAGCGAAACTAAGCTAAATCAGAAACACAAACTGACTAATAAAAATTACAATATCGTAAGAAGGGATCGGCCCAACTCCTCTCAAGGGGGTGGGGTCGCAATCTTCATACGAAAGGGTATTAAACATAAAGTTATATATAATAGTGAAGTGCGAAGATTCGGGTTGCTAGAAGCCTGCATCGTTTGCATTCCTCTCCAGCAGGGGAAAAGAATGTACGCAATAGCTGTGTACGCACCTGACGCACCTCAGCCGGCTAATTTTATCGCAGAACTCGAAAAACTTTTTGAATGCTTAAGACTGAACTTGGATGAGAATTATTATCTCATGGCAGGGGACTTGAACGCCAAACATGTAGATTGGGGAAATCAAGTACAAAATCCTAGAGGGAACCATCTTTTTAATTGGATGGGTCGATACAGTGTTGAGTGTAGGATCGACCTTCTGGCTACAGATAGACCGTCTTTTCCGAGAAGTGGTAGTTTTCTGGATCTACTCCTGCTTGACTCAAGACTGTTAATAACTGACACTGTAGGTCAACATACAAAAAACTGTTTACGAACAATTGAATACGACAGTGATCACTGCGGACTTGCCGCCGTAATACAGGTCCCGAGCGAACTTTTGGAGTTGGATGAGTATGTGCCAGCGCACTCTTACAATTTCATTAAGACGCGTTGGCCACGCTTCTCCAACTCCTTGGCAAGAGAAATACGTTCCGATGACATTTCTCCACCAAATGACAGAAACCTGACGAACGTCGAGATCGACGGGTTCCTGACTCAAATGGATACGACTATAAAACGAACAATGGACAGAACAATCCCAAAATATAAGGAACAAGACCCTACTGGTTTATACAAGAACGCGACAATCGACGCACTACACCGACAAAAAAGTGGACTGCTGACTAGATTGAAACTTCTTTACAGACGTTTCACGGACACACGTGATCTGGAGATTAGGACATTGAAGTCGTCGATCAAAAACATTAATGTTCTGATTAAACAAAATTATAGATTGTCTATTAATTTATATTGGGAGAACAGAATTCGGGCCGTTAACTCTAGCGACCCTAGTATGTTTCCCCAAATAAATAAGATATTTAGAAGAAATGATCAAAACGAACTTCCATGTCTTAAACTTCAGAGGACAATAGATAACGAAGACGTACTTACGATTGCGGGAATAGATCCGGAGGGTGCCGTTTTCGATGATAACTTTTTTATGATAGAAGATCCTCAAGAAAAAGTAGAAGCTGTAGGGGCTGCTTTCCAGCAAGTGTATAAGGTGAATGCTAGCATTCGTCCGAATCATGACCTGGAGAACAGAGCCTTACTACACAACTTCTACCTTGGAAATAACATAACGCAATGGCGATCTGAGAATACTGGTTTCACCGTGTTCAATGACGAAAATTTGGCAAACGCCACCATCGCCGAGCGAAATGGACCCAGTTCATTGTTAGTTTCGAAGATAGAACTTCAGTTAATTTTTCAAACATTAAAGAAAAAGAAATCTGCGGGGGTCGATGGTATACCCAACATTGTGTTACGACATCTCCCTGAAGAAGCAATAGACATTTATACCACACTGTTCAACAACGCATTGAATAATGCATATTATCCAGTGAGTTGGAAGACAGCTGTGGTCCATCCTCTCCCCAAAAAGGGAAAGGACAGCTCCAATCCGGCAAATCTTCGGTCGATAAGTCTTCTTCCAAGTATCAGTAAAGTATTCGAAAAGATTCTCAATAGAGCTCTGTTCAAGTGGGCTGAGGACAAAAATATTATTCCAGATAATCAGTTTGGCTTTAAGGCGGGGCATGACACTATTCATGCTGCGTCTAAGTTAGTTTCTGATGTTCAATGGAACAAAACGAAAAAGCAATGTACGGGTGCCGTTCTGGTTGATTTAGAGAAAGCTTTCGACACCGTATGGTTAGAGGGTCTTTATCTGAAGCTATCTAGATTTGGCATAAGTAAACCACTGTTATATATGCTTCATGACATGCTCAATGGTAGAAAGTTTGTTGTCAAAAGTGGCAATGTAACTTCTACCACAACTTTTGATATTAAAAATGGTCTACAGCAAGGAGCTGTGAACTCACCGATTCTTTTTAGTATTTACACCAGCGATCTGATAGGTAGTCTCACTCATGCGATTGCGTATGCCGATGACCTTGTAGCGTACAGGACGGGTCCAAAAGTTGAAGTCATCAAAAATCTCTTGCAGCGTGACTTCGACCAGATTCAGCGATATTGTGATGACTGGAAGTTAAAAATTAACTTTCAGAAATCAGAAACTATCCTGTTTAGAACCCCGTTGTCTAGGGCTTCTAGGGATACAAGAAAGAACTGGAGAAATCTAGTGATCGTTGGACCAAGTGGACATCCACTGGCGAGTAAAGATGTGGTAAAGTACCTTGGCATCTGGCTAGATCAGTATCTATATTTCAATCGACATGTAGATGCTGCTCTGGCCAGAGCTAGGGGAGCCTTTGGGTTGACAAGACGGTTGTTTTATAGCAGCCGCCTTGACAGCAGAGTAAAGGTGATTTGCTACATGGCCCTTATCCGGCCAATGATTGCCTATGGGTGCCCTGTGTGGTTCAACGTTGCCCCATCTCAAATGGAAAAGATTCGGGTGTTTGAGAGGCAATGTCTTAGACGCTGCCTTGGATTACACAGAACACCAGAGTCGGAGTACACACATTACTATGCCAACGAGGTTCTATACAACAGGGCCAATATAAACAGGATAGATAACTTTTTAATCAAGCTGATTCGGGGTCACATTGCAAGAGCGATGACCTCGACCAATGGACTTATTTTTGGGGCTACCCCAATGATGAGTATAGTGAAAGTGTACGTCTTAACGGTTTCATCCCGCCCGAGACATTCCTCTTTTTAGACAGTCGTGGGCTGATACAGGATAGATTGGCGGTTCCGTTAATCTACCACGTCAGCCGTAGGACTGTGGATCGGCGACTTCTTTACGATCGGGACGTCGGCTCAGGGAACGGAGCAGAGCGACTGCGGTTCAGTAGAGCTGTGCCCCTTCGGGACAGAAAGGACTTAGTTAAGCAAGTCAAAAAATTCTGGTGGTTGGGTGACCACCGTGATATTGAAAGTTGACCATATTGTTGCCTTGGCCGACTTACATAGTTCTAAGGTAAAGATAAGTAGAGTAGGTAGAACAGTGACGGTGGCACAAAAAAAAAGTACATAAGTAAATGTATTTGTATGTGGGTACTTGCGGTTGTGAATGTATATGTATGTATGTATATGAACATATATACATGTGTATGGGCGTACGCGAGTGTGCATATGCGTATGCAAAAAAAAAAAAAAAAAAAAAAATTGCTGGTGGCTGTTCTAGTTTTTAAGTTATTTTAAGTAGTTTTAATTAGATATAATGTAGTTTAAGTTAGTTTTAATTTAGTTTTAATTAGTTTTATTAGGTAAAGGGTAGCTTTAAGTTTTATAAAAAATTAAAAAATGATATAGAAAATGAGTTTTTTTTAATAATTTTCTCGTTAGTTTTAAGTAATCATGAATTCTAATTATAAGTTATTTTTCGTCGAAAGACATTTTTTAAGTATAGTCATAGTTTAATTTAGAGCGCCCGCATGGGGCCAGTAAGTTAGTTAAGTTAATATGGTAAGCTAGTTGTTTAAGATTTTTTGTCTAGCATTAAGATAGATATAAGGAAATGAAAAATTAAAAATGAATTAAAAATGAAAAAAAAAAAAAAAAAAATATCATAGCATTATACTGCTGGCTGGGCTACATCATCGTATAAGTCCATAGGTACCTACCTATACCTATTCCTATTTACAACTTGTTCTCATACATATTTGAAGTATCTTTCACCGTTTCAGAGGTGTTGAGTACCTACCTATACCTATTTACAACTTGTTCTCATACATATTTGAAGTATCTTTCACCCTTTCAGAGGTAGGTATACGTAAAAAACGTAAATGTGACATAGGTATCCTTGATGAACATTGGTAAAAAAAATGCACTCAATGCAAAACTTTGTAAAAAATCAATTTTAAGACAATAAATAATTTTATTTTTTAAAATTGACTTTAAAATGTTATTTATCAAAAACCATTCGTTAAATCAACTAGCATCAAACATCAAATTAAAGGATGAAGTTTAACCTTTAAAACAAGATGTAATTTATTTCCATATTATTTTTGGTTAATTTTTAATAATTTTGTTTCAATTCTAAGTCGATATTTTTTTTTCAATTGGCTCTCCTGCCCAAACAGGTCAAGATAGACCATTGCAATATTTCATACAATATACATACCTATCTACCTATTTCTTATTTTGACCAAACCTTACTGTTCGTTCTAGTTTTTTAATGCATGTTATAAATTGATCATTTTTATTACAAAACTATAAAACACAAAAAATAACATATACCTTCATATGTATGTTAACCGATGCAGATAAACATTCTTTTTATTTTTCTTACATATAAAATACACACTGACCTAATTTGTAACTTGCAATTTATTTGTTTTCAAATTGGTCGCAAAAAATCATACCCATCTATGATTATATAAGAAGTACCTACCTAGTATTTTTTTTCGAATCTTCACCTGCAGGATATACCAAATTCATCCCTACACTTGACTTATCTTTTATTTTGCCCACACACAGTCTAGCTGTGCCTCTGGTGGATGGCACAATTTATGCACTCTTCGTTGAACTTATGCACCACTCTGTGCAGTAATAAAAAAACTTTTTAGTTTAAGCTTATCTTTAATTTATTGTATTTAGCTCTAATTTTATTTTAATAATTATAATTTCTTTTCGGTTTTTAGGAACATGCTGTTACAAAATGCATGTTTGTGCAAAATCACATTTGTACACCATTCTCCCCTACAGCTCTCTACTTAGAAATAGTCAACCGTAACACAAAAGCTTTTTCTTCAGCTGTATGCGGGTGGGGAACACCGTTGATAGTTGGAGGGACTTTTCCAAATGAAAGGAGAAATGAGAGTAAATTTCGAAAAGCATTTGGAAAAGATTCCCTCCCAAGACCCAAATTTGTTAACCCGCCATGATTAATAGTAAATGTGAACAGAATTAAAGATTTAAAACCATGATAGTTAACGTATAAAACAAAAAATAATTGAAATTAGAACGTTGGTAAAAAGAAAAAGTTAACATTTGAATATAAATAAAAAAAAAAAAAACAAAGAGAAGCAGTTGGAGAACGAAACATCAAGTGAATTGTAGAAAAAAATTAGTTTTCAAGGTAACAAAACAACTGATAAGTTATATACCTATATAGCCGTTTTATATAAATTCTTTTTGTAGCTATATTTCTTAAAAAAATTGAATTACACGACCTCCACAGAGTGGAGGTGGATTTATTTAAGTGTAGAATCATTACACTAAGTGTTAACTGGAAGAAAAATTATAAAAAGTGAATCGGCAGAATAACCCGAATATATTTTGCCGCCGGCATTTAAATTAACATATATAAGGAAGCTACGACCTAAGTGCCACAAATAGCTATTAGAAATTAATAGATCTCGTAGTCTGAGGATAGAGTGCCTGCACGGTGATCCGGAGGTTTCAGGTTCAAAACCACAGCGCATCTTCAAACAATATTAATATTTTTTTTAAAATTATTTTTGATAATACTTTCAATTTTCAATTTTTAAACAAATTCACTATAATTTATTGGTTATCGTTCAAAGCTAAAGCCCAGTGTACAACGTGATAATTGTATATACATGCAATTTTATTTATTTATGCTTAAGCTATTTGCGACATATTTAAGGCACTTGTAGGTTAGAATAGATGACGTTTTTAGGCAATTGATAGTGTATCAAAATTTAAAAGAACGAAGCACAGGTAACGACAAACCTACA
This sequence comes from Baccha elongata, assembly GCA_951217065.1. NCBI lineage: Eukaryota > Metazoa > Arthropoda > Insecta > Diptera > Syrphidae > Baccha > Baccha elongata. Next base: position 485,795 of record CATNUY010000250.1, read on the forward strand.
AATTTGGATCAGTCGGGAATGCTGTGGCCACATCATCACCATCAACTGCATCAATAAATTTACAAAGAACACCAAGTAAAGAGGTGAGTTTTTTTTATCTTTATCTTTTAAATTTTGAATTATATTGTTAGTGCCTATAAAGTGATTCTGGGTTGGGGACTAATGTTTTGTTTTGATAAACGAGTGCATCGCAAATAGATTGAATTTCCTTGCAGTAATAAATAAATCGGCACTTATAAACATTTAAAGCTAGTGAAAGTAATATTTAAGAAGATATCTTTGTTTACAACAATAATAATTATAATATTCAAATTTGGATTATTTACAAAATATTATCAAAAATGTTTAATAAAATTGCAAATATTAGTTGAACCTAAATAATTAACAAAATGGTTTAATTTAAAAGTTAGGATTATGGATGAGGATTATTAAAATGGAAAGGTTTAAGATGAGGTAGAGGAGGCGGAAGATGGCAAGGTAAGGGGTTGTCAAGGCGAGTACGGCAACCATGGTTGGGTGGGTAGAGGCGAATTTCTCGCGCGTCCTTAACACCATGACGCAAAGACTGGCATGATTTTGTATGCGCGGTTCCGATAGGGGTCAAGTACCTACGTCCTCCGACGAGCAGTAGGCCGGTCAAGCATGCCAGCACTGACCCCGACGGCAAGAAAGGAATCCGCAACAATGGCGCCCGCAACGTGAGGTTTCGCTACTGCAAAGTAGCAAATCTGGGAGGGTCGAGATAGGTAGTTTGTTTTGTTTTCATTTGATTTAGATTTTTTTTTTCTTTAGTAATTTTTCAGTTTTAAATTTTCATTTTAGTTTTTTTTTTTTTTTTTTTTTGATTCATTTTAATTTTAGCTTATGGTTTTCTTTTTTTTTAATTTTTTTTTTTGTTAATACTTTTATTTTTTTTTTGATTTCTTTTAACTTTAATCTTTTTATTTTGTTTTGATTTTGATTTTGAGGAGCTGACTTTCCTCATAAGTCCCAGTATCCGAGGCATGACCTTGGTACTGCGTTTGCGATGAGGTAGGTCAGTTCTAAAATACACATACATGGTGTATGTAGCAGTCTGAGTCATAAAGCTGGCAGAGTATATGCTGGCATTAATGCCCAGATGTGCGAAGACATCATATAAATAAAAATAATGATGGAAGAGCCACAGATGATTCATGTTGAGTTTTCAAGTGCACCTTCCATCTACATAAGCGAATTTTCTAGAGTCGATTTGTAATCAAGTTTTGGTTGCAAATCGCCCTAGAAAAGATAGCATATTTTTTTTCGTAGAGTAGTTTAAATAGTTAACGTAGTTTATTTCATTTTTTTTTCTTCTATCTCGGCTCGTAGAACTTTGCCATCTTTCATTTTCGATATTTCATCTTCTTTCCAGAGTAGGTGATTCTCATCCAGATCCATATAGGATATAGTTTTTTTTATAAATAAAAGAAGGTTCAAAACATTTATTTCTTTTTGCATTGATTGTTTAAGTAAAATGCGTTTTACTTCATAATAATTTTTTTTTTGATAATATACGTACATTTTAATATATTTACATTTTTGTGGATATATACGGTGAAGGCGAGTTGTTTTTCACGATAAACAAATATTTTATTAGTTATTTTTTTGTATATATGCATTATATTTTTTTAATTAAATTTTTCTTTTAATTCATTATTCATCCAATATTCAATCATTTAGCATTCATCATTGTTCATTTAGTAATTTTCATTTTTAATTTAGCATTTGAAACTTTAGTTTTTTTTTAGTTAGTGAATAGCAATAGTTTGTTAGATTAGATAGTAAGGTGTAGATTGTAAGTTTTTTTTTTTTCAATTTGTAAAAGATATTTTTCTTAAATTTTTTTTTGTAAACTGCTTGAGAATAGTTAGTTAGGTTTAGTTTTACATAGGTTTAAGTAAAGACAGTTTTTTTTTTATTTTTCATTATCATTTCATTTAATTCAATCATCTTTCATTTTCATTTCATTTAATCACCTTATCACTTTCATGCATTTTATTTGCATTATCATTTCTTTTCATTCAATCATCTGTCATTTTCATTTCATTTAATTACCTCATCACTTTCATACATCATATCATAATCATATACATTTCATTTTATTTGGTTTAGCTTAGTTTAGTTTTTTGTAAATAGGTAGTAATTAGTTTTTTTTAATATAAAACTTTTGTTTGCCAGGGTTGCCAAGTAAACATTGTTTCTAAAATTTATTTTTGTTTCTCAAATTGTTTGATTTCCTTTGTTTCTTTTATATCTTTACTTGTAACTTTTGGTGAAGATCCGTCAGATAGGTGTTTTATTTTCGTGTCTGATTTTTGAGTCTGCGATATATGTAGCTTGTTTTGGTTGGATGCTCATATGAGCGATCAACGTCCCAATCATCGATATTTTACCCGCTCTGTTTCGAAGTCCTTAAGCGAAGGAACCTTTTTGCAGAGTTCTGAGAGATTCCACCAGACAGTGAATCATCTTAGTTTTGAAGACTCTCTGGACTCTGAATTTGAACATTCGGTAGACATCATGTCAACCCATAATGACCAGTCCGACCATTCGGTCAATGATGTAGAGGAAATTTTTCCAGCAGGTCCGGCTGGTGTTGCGACAGAGAGTGAAGATGACTTGGTCACTCGAATAGATAAATTAATAATGGTAAACCAAGTCCGTCTTTTCCAACAAATGGAACAATTCATGAGTGAGGTTAGAGGTAAAATTGATAGCCTGAGTAACCCTCGCTCCGAACAGCATTTTTCTGAACTTGGGCAGCCCCTTAATCCACAATTTGTTAGAGGAGCAGTCAATTATATGCCAACAAATATGTTTCCACCTATTCCGGACACGGCACACGGTGTACCTTCTGGTTCACGAGGTACATTGTATGCGCCTGAAACATGCCGTTTGGACAGGTGGAACATAAAGTATGACGGTAGCGACAACATTTCCGATTTTCTCTTCAAGGTCGAAAGGTTGCAAGCTTCGTCAAACTACAGTGATGTGCAAATTTGTACCAATTTCCATTCGTTATTGGGAGGAAAAGTTAATGATTGGTATTGGTCTTTTTTGCGCAAAAATCCCACTGCTAGCTTGAACCAAATTAAAATCGCTTTGAAGGGAGAATTCGGCCGCAAAGAAAATGATGTCGACGTCTATATGCGCCTGCTCACTCGTAAGCAAGGATTTAAGGAATCTTTTGATGATTTCTTCAGTTCAGTCGTTGGTCTGAATGACCGTTTAAATGAACCTTTCGATTCAATGAAGCTGATTGAAATCATCAAAAGCAACGCTCGTGAAAAGATCGGTGAAGTGTTGTTAGCAGCGAGTGTTACGAGCTTGGATCAACTAAAATCTAAAGCGAGAGAAACCGAACGTTTCTTAGCTAGACGCACTGCTCAAAGAACCGTTCATGAAATCCATTTGGAGGAAAAGATTGAGCAAGATGACGTAACGGAAGAAGTCGCAGCATTCAGCAGGTCTGGTGGTTATCGTCAACCATCTTCTTCTCTTTTGTGTTGGAACTGTGACAAAATTGGTCATTCTTTCTTTCAGTGTCCGTCACACGAAAGAAAGCTATTCTGTTTTCTCTGTGGCGAAAAAGGCGTGAGTACCCCAGAATGCCAAAAACACCAGGGAAACCGTCAAGGGATCGACAAAACAGTCGGAGAGAATCGATTCCAAGGCAGCTACTCCGACCAGAGAAAACAGAATTAGAAGACAGAGCTGAGATGGGGAGTGATCAATGTTCTCATAGTAGTCCGAGTTTGGTTGTAGTGTCTAAAGATTGTTCAAATGATGATGTCGGTAAAGTTTCAATGTCTGATGGTCCTCTCAGAATTCTGCAAAGAGAAATTCCTATTTCGGAAAGCCATCCTGTAAAAGTATTTTCTTTGAAGTCTCTTCACGAGAGAAAAAAAGACTATTACGGGAGGCGTTCCGAAATCTTTGGCAAGCCTGTTGTAAGTGCTCAGGTAAAAAAGTGTAGGGAAAGATATCAGAAGCGAAAGGAGTTCCAGAGGTGCATAGTCGAAACGATCTTAACTTCCAAAACAGACGGTAGAATGTACGCGCAGTTGAAACTGAAAGATGAACTAGTTTCTGGTTTGTTGGACAGTGGCGCATCTATTTCTGTTTTGGGAGCGGAAAGTTACGAATTCATAGAAAGAAATGGTATTCAAATGTTACCGTACAAAAATATTGTCAAAACAGCTGACGGTAAATCCCATGATATTGTCGGATATTGTAATATCCCAACTACACTTGATGATGTAACGAAGACCATTACTTTCTATGTAATTCCTAACTTGACGCAAAGGGTTTATTTGGGTATGAACTTCTGGAACGAATTTCACCTGACTCCTCAAGTGAGCCAAATTGAAAGTAATGATGTGTTTGAAGAAGAAGATTCTGAAAAGTCTGAATTCATCAAATTAACTTCAATTCAGCAAATCAAGCTAGATTCGGTAAAAAGTCGTTTTCCAAATTTCGCTGATTTAGGTCTTGGTAGAACGCATGTGGAAACACACACCATCGATACTGGTGATGCAGTACCAATTAAATCAAAGCACTACCCTCTTTCGCCAGTGAAGCAGGAGGAAGTTTTCAAAGAGCTTGATCGCATGTTATTGAGGAAAGTAATTCACCTTGGTGTTCTCCTATTGTTATGGTTAAGAAGCCAGGAAAAGTACGTCTGTGTTTGGATAGTCGAAAACTTAACAGCAAGACTGTTAATGATGCGTATCCGCTGTCGCATATTGAAGGTATCATCAGTAGATTAGAAGACACTCATTTCATAACGGGTCTAGATCTTAAAGATGCATTTTGGCAGATTCCGTTAGATGAAGAGTCAAAACAAAAAACGGCATTCGCTGTACCTGGACGGCCGCTGTATCATTTTAATGTGATGCCGTTCGGGTTATGTAACGCCGCACAGAGAATGTGTCGTCTAATGGACCGAGTCATTCCGGCCCGACTTAGACAACATGTTTTCATTTATTTAGATGATCTTTTAATCTGCACACCGGATTTTGAAACGCACATAAAAATATTGACAGATGTGGCAGCCTGCCTTCGCAGCGCAAACTTAACCATTAACATAAATAAGTCCAAGTTCTGCATGCGAGAAATCAAGTTTCTTGGATACATCGTCGGTCAGGGCACGCTAAAAACTAATCCTGAAAAGATAGACGCGATGGTAAACTTCCCTCTTCCTAAAACGGCTAGGCAAGTGAGGAGATTTATTGGTATGACGGGTTGGTACAGGCGTTTTATCAAGAACTATTCAGATCTTTCAGCTCCTTTAACCGATTGCCTTAGAAAGCGAAAGAGTTTCGAATTGACATCTGCAGCCAAGGAAGCGTTCGAAAAATTGAAAGAAGCCCTAGTTTCCGCTCCGGTGTTAACTCAAGCAGATTTTAAAAAAGAGTTCGCCATTCAGTGTGATGCGTCCTCTGAAGGAGTCGGAGGAGTTCTCTTCCAATTGGATGCAGATGGCAATGAGAAACCCATAGCTTTTATGTCAAAAAAGTTAAACAAGGCCCAGAAAAACTACACGGTTACAGAGCTGGAATGTCTGGCAGCAGTGCTCAGCATTCGGAAATTCCGTTCTTATGTGGAAGGCTTGCCTTTTCGCGTCATTACTGATCATTCTAGTCTGAAATGGCTTATGTCATTAAAAGATTTGACTGGTCGGCTCGCAAGATGGAGTTTGGAGCTTCAAGGCTTCCGGTTTAATATAGAATACCGTAAGGGTTCCCTAAACACTGTGCCGGATGCTCGTTCAAGAGGGGATATGGAAGAGATTTGTATCAACACGGTAGCCGAAGAAATTGACATTGATTCGCCAGAGTTCGATTCTGCTGAGTACCAGTCACGGAGAGATGAAATTGAAAAAAATCAAGCCTCACTTCCGGATCTAGTTGTATCCGACAAATATATATACAAAAGAGTTAGATTCAGGAGTGAGGAACTTGAAAACGAAGATTCTTTGTGGCGGTTGTGGATACCTCACACTTTGACTCACAAAGTAATTGAAATGGCCCATGACTCTAAACTGTCGTGTCATAGTGGTTTCTCAAAAACCTATATAAGAATTCGGGAAAAATATTATTGGCCCAAAATGGCGGCAGAAATTAAAGATTATGTGAGTCAGTGTGAGGTATGCAAAACCGTGAAAGCCCCCAATAAAGTTCTTCGTCCTCCAATTACGAAGCAGATCGTATCTGAGCGACCAATGCAACGTTTGTACATTGACCTTCTTGGCCCATATCCGCGTACAAAAAGCGGAAACGTTGTCATTTTTATAGCTGTTGATCATTTCTCCAAGTATATTTTCTTGAAAGCGCTTCCGAAAGCAACTTCAGCCAACATCATCAAGTTTCTGGAAGCTGATGTTTTTCATGCATTTGGAACACCTGAATTCGTCCACTCAGACAACGGCAAACAATTTATTTCATCTGAGTTTGCTAAGTTTTTGACCAACTATGGTGTGCAACATATCCGAACAGCTTTTTACTCCCCACAGGCAAACATATCGGAGAGGGTGAATCGAAATCTTTTAAATAAACTGAGAGTTTTTGTACAGGGCGAACAAGATAATTGGGATTCTCATCTTTCAAGCATAGCTTGTGCTTTAAGGTCAGATTCTCATGATTCAATTGGTTGTCAGCCATATTTTGCAATGTTCGGGCAAAGTATGATAAATCATGGTTCGTCGTATAAAATTTTGAGAAATTTAAAAGCACTTCCTGATCCTGAACTGACTATAGTACCACAGGAAGCAAAAATGGTATTTGCACGTCAGAAGTTGACCAGAAACTTACAAAAGGCACACGAAAAATCAAAAGCAACTTACAATATGCGTTCAAGGCCAACGTCTTTTAGGGTAGGGCAGGAAGTTTTCTACAGGAATTTCACCCAAAGTAATTTTGCCCAAGGCAAAAATGCGAAATTACTTCCCAAGTTTCTGAAAGCTCGTGTCCTTCGTGTTGTAGGAAACTGCATGTACGACCTTGAAACATTAGCTGGTAGACATATTGGTATCTTCCATGCTAAGGATATCAGGCAATAGTGCAAATGAGTCAGGCATGACAATACAACATTTATCTGATATGGTCTTTATCTATCTGTTCTTTCGCCCGGCTAAATTAGTAGGTTCGGCTCCCACGTTTTGTTTTTCGAGAAATTAGATATGGAGGTTGCGTGGGTTCTATTTGAATTTTTGATGACATATGGAATATCCTCAAAACGCAAAGCCCTTTGTTACAAAATGCATGTTTGTGCAAAATCACATTTGTACACCATTCTCCCCTACAGCTCTCTACGGAGAAATAGTCAACCGTAACACAAAAGCTTTTTCTTCAGCTGTATGCGGGTGGGAAACACCGTTGATAGTTGGAGGGACTTTTCCAAATGAAAGGAGAAATGAGAGTAAATTTCGAAAAGCATTTGGAAAAGATTCCCTCCCAAGACCCAAATTTGTTAACCCGCCATGATTAATAGTAAATGTGAACAGAATTAAAGATTTAAAACCATGATAGTTAACGTATAAAACAAAAAATAATTGAAATTAGAACGTTGGTAAAAAGAAAAAGTTAACATTTGAATATAAATAAAAAAAAAAAAAAACAAAGAGAAGCAGTTGGAGAACGAAACATCAAGTGAATTGTAGAAAAAAATTAGTTTTCAAGGTAACAAAACAACTGATAAGTTATATACCTATATAGCCGTTTTATATAAATTCTTTTTGTAGCTATATTTCTTAAAAAAATTGAATTACACGACCTCCACAGAGTGGAGGTGGATTTATTTAAGTGTAGAATCATTACACTAAGTGTTAACTGGAAGAAAAATTTTAAAAAGTGAATCGGCAGAATAACCCGAATATATTTTGCCGCCGGCATTTAAATTAACATATATAAGGAAGCTACGACCTAAGTGCCACAAATAGCTATTAAAAATTAATAGATCTCGTAGTCTGAGGATAGAGTGCCTGCACGGTGATCCGGAGGTTTCAGGTTCAAAACCACAGCGCATCTTCAAACAATATTTATATTTTTTTTTAAATTATTTTTGATAATACTTTCAATTTTCAATTTTTAAACAAATTCACTATAATTTATTGGTTATCGTTCAAAGCTAAAGCCCAGTGTACAACGTGATAATTGTATATACATGCAATTTTATTTATTTATGCTTAAGCTATTTGCGACATATTTAAGGCACTTGTAGGTTAGAATAGATGACGTTTTTAGGCAATTGATAGTGTATCAAAATTTAAAAGAACGAAGCACAGGTAACGACAAACCTACAAATTTGGATCAGTCGGGAATGCTGTAGCCACATCATCACCATCAACTGCATCAATAAATTTACAAAGAACACCAAGTAAAGAGGTGAGTTTTTTTTATCTTTATCTTTTAAATTTTGAATTATATTGTTAGTGCCTATAAAGTGATTCTGGGTTGGGGACTAATGTTTTGTTTTGATAAACGAGTGCATCGCAAATAGATTGAATTTCCTTGCAGTAATAAATAAATCGGCACTTATAAACATTTAAAGCTAGTGAAAGTAATATTTAAGAAGATATCTTTGTTTACAACAATAATAATTATAATATTCAAATTTGGATTATTTACAAAATATTATCAAAAATGTTTAATAAAATTGCAAATATTAGTTGAACCTAAATAATTAACAAAATGGTTTAATTTAAAAGTTAGGATTATGGATGAGGATTATTAAAATGGAAAGGTTTAAGATGAGGTAGAGGAGGCGGAAGATGGCAAGGTAAGGGGTTGTCAAGGCGAGTACGGCAACCATGGTTGGGTGGGTAGAGGCGAATTTCTCGCGCGTCCTTAACACCATGACGCAAAGACTGGCATGATTTTGTATGCGTGGTTCCGATAGGGGTCAAGTACCTACGTCCTCCGACGAGCAGTAGGCCGGTCAAGCATGCCAGCACTGACCCCGACGGCAAGAAAGGAATCCCCAACAATGCCGGCCACGTTGAGAAGAGAATCGAGAGTGAATGTTTTCTTTGAAAACGGAAGAAGTATGGCGAACCTGGAAAAAATCTTAAATTCAAGATGGCGGATGCTGCACAGACCAAATTTCCCGCAAACTCAGTTTTATGCTGAGAATCAACCCCCCTAAAAAACTGCATTCAAACTTGGAGACCTTCAAAACTTTTCTCAGATTGTTCTCAATTGACTATACCTACTAATCATCGTAATGTCATGTTTGATTGTTATCTCAAAACTTTTTTTTTGTACGATTGGATAACTTGCCTTAGAGTACCTATAATCGCAAGTAAAAAAAAATAAAAGATGAGATTTCTCGCGTTACCATAAGGTACCTAGTATATCATAGCATTATACTGCTGGCTGGGCTACATCATCGTATAAGTCCATAGGTACCTACCTATACCTATTCCTATCAGTCGTTCAGCAACCGTGGAAGAGTGCACTTCGTTGGCGACTTTCACTGTCATCATCATCATCATCGGCTCGACAACCGGGGTCCGGTCCTGGCCTCCTTCAACAAGTCTCTCCACCTATCCCGGTCTCGAGCCGACGCCATCCAGTTGCGCACCCCAAGGCTCCGGGCGTCCTGGTCTACGCCATCTCTCCAGCGCAAGCATGGTCTACCACGCTGTCGTCTGCCATAGAATGTACCACAAAGAACTTTCCGAGCAGGTTCCTCTGCGCTCATGCGAGCTAGGTGCCCTGCCCACCGAAGTCTACCGAGCCTAATTTTTGTCACTATATCTGCTTCAAGGTAGATTGCGTACAATTCATGATTGTACCGTCTCCGGAATCGTCCTTCCTCACATATGGGGCCAACAATTCTCCTTAAGACTTTTCTCTCGAACGCGGCTAAGAGGTCAGAGTGCCTTTTGCTAAGCACCCAAGTCTCGGATCCATATGTGAGTACTGGCAGAACCATGGTCCTGTACAGCAGTAGTTTTGAAGTTATGGTGAGATTTCTGGATTTGAAGAGCTTTGACAGACTGTAGTAGGCTCTGTTGGATTTGAGAAGCCGCCCGCGTATTTCTTCTTCTATATTGTTATCGGCTGCTACTATTGACCCAAGGTATTTAAAGGATTGCACCACTTCAAATTCGTGCTCCGCTACCTTGATTGTTTGACCAACTGTTCCTCTCGCATTCGACGCCACCATGTACTTTGTTTTACCTTCACTAATGTGCAGCCCCAGATTTTGTGCCGCCTGCTCGATCTGGATGAAGGAATCGTGTACAGCTTGCTCGGTTCTTCCGATGATGTCGATGTCGTCTGCGTAAGCCAGTATCTGGCTGGACCTGTTGACGATGGTCCCTCTTGTTGCCGTGCCAGAGTCACGGATTGCTTTCTCCAACGCCAGGTTGAAGAGGAGGCAGGCCAAACCATCCCCTTGTCGGAGTCCATTAAAGATGTTGATTGGTCTGGATAGCAATCCGGCTATTTTTACTTGGCTTGTTACGTTGGTCATGGTCAACCTACATAGTCGTGTCAATTTATTTGGGATGCCGAATTCTCTCATGGCTTTGTAAAGTTCTACCCTGGCTATGCTATCATAGGCGGCCTTAAAGTCTATAAACAGGTGGTATGTTGGGATGTTAAATTCTAGACATTTTTCCATCGCCTGCCTAAGGGTAAAGATCTGATCAGTTGTTGATTTGCCTGGAATGAAACCACACTGATATTGTCCGATGATGGTTTTAGCGTATGGGGTTATCCGGTCTTGTAGGATAGAGGAGAGTATCTTATAGGCGGTACTCAACAACGTGATACCTCTATAGTTGCTGCACGTTGTGACATCTCCTTTCTTATGTATGGGGCATATTATACCTTTTCGCCAGTCTTCTGGCATTTCTTCACGCTCCCACACGTGCACTATAATATCATGAATTGCCTGACGTAGAGCTGGCCCACCGTGTTGAAATAATTCGGCTGGTATACCATCAGCTCCCGGGGCTTTGTTTTTCTTTAGCCGGTCTATAGCCTTCTCAACCTCTTCTATGCTTGGTGACGGCAACATAGGGTATTCGTCTTGAAGCAGTGGAGCCTCCACTTCTGCAGTGAGTTGACCATTTAGCAATTCATTAAAGTACACTTCCCATCGCTCCAGTATGCTTTGTGGATCGGTGATCAGATTTCCCTCTCCGTCCTTGCAGTATGTGCAGCGTGGTGTGTACTGCGTCATGTTTCGGATGGATTGGTAGAACTTCCGCGCCTGGTGCTGACCTCGCTCGACTTTCACTGTGTTCATTTTAAATAGAGACGCGAGTGATTAAAGTAGATAGTTTAACCTACCATTTTCAAGTGGCAAGTTAGCCTAGGTGGTAGAGTGGCAGACGACTTGGATGAGAATTATTATCTCATGGCAGGGGACTTGAACGCCAAACATGTAGATTGGGGAAATCAAGTACAAAATTCTAGAGGGAACCATCTTTTTAATTGGATGGGTCGATACAGTGTTGAGTGTCGGATCGACCTTCTGGCTACAGATAGACCGTCTTTTCCGAGAAGTGGTAGTTTTCTGGATCTACTCCTGCTTGACTCAAGACTGATAATAACTGACACTGTAGGTCAACATACAAAAAACTGTTTACGAACAATTGAATACGACAGTGATCACTGCGGACTTGCCGCCGTAATACAGCTCCCAAGCGAACTTTTGGAGTTGGATGAGTATGTGCCTACGCACTCTTACAATTTCAGTAAGACGCGTTGGCCACGCTTCTCCAACTCTTTGGCAAGAGAAATACGTTCCGATGACATTTCTCCACCAAATGACAGAAACCTGACGAACGTCGAGATCGACGGGTTCCTGACTCAAATGGATACGACTATAAAACAAACAATGGACAGAACAATCCCAAAATATAAGGAACAAGACCCTACTGGTTTATACAAGAACGCGACAATCGACTCACTGCACCGACAAAAAAGTCGACTGCTGACTAGATTGAAACTTCTTTACAGGCGTTTCACGGACACACGCGATCTGGAGATTAGGACATTGAAGTCGTCGATCAAAAACATTAATGTTCTGATTAAACAAAATTATAGATTGTCTATTAATTTATATTGGGATAACAGAATTCGGGCCGTTAATTCCAGCGACCCTAGTATGTTTCCCCAAATAAATAAGATATTTAGAAGAAATGATCAAAACGAACTTCCATGTCTTAAACTTCAGAGGACAATAGATAACGAAGACGTACTTACGATTGCGGGAATAGATCCGGAGGGTGCCGTTTTCGATGATAACTTTTTTATGATAGAAGATCCTCAGGAAAAGGTAGAAGCTGTAGGGGCTGCTTTCCAGCAAGTGTATAAGGTGAATGCTAGCATTCGTCCGAATCATGACCTGGAGAACAGAGCCTTACTACACAACTTCTACCTTGGAAATAACATAACGCAATGGCGATCTGAGAATACTGGTTTCACCGTGTTCAATGACGAAAATTTGGCAAACGCCACCATCGCCGAGCGAAATGGACCCAGTTCATTGTTAATTTCGAAGGTAGAACTTCAGTTGATTTTTCAAACATTAAAGAAAAAGAAATCTGCGGGGGTCGATGGTATACCCAACATTGTGTTACGACATCTTCCTGAGGAAGCCATAGACATTTATACCACACTGTTCAACAACGCATTGAATAATGCATATTATCCAGTGAGTTGGAAGACAGCTGTGGTCCATCCTCTCCCCAAAAAGGGAAAGGACAGTTCCAATCCGGCAAATCTTCGGTCGATAAGTCTTCTTCCAAGCATCAGTAAAGTATTCGAAAAGATTCTCAATAGAGCTCTGTTCAAGTGGGCTGAGGACAAAAATATTATTCCAGATAATCAGTTTGGCTTTAAGGCGGGACATGACACTATTCATGCCGCGTCTAAGTTAGTTTCTGATGTTCAATGGAACAAAACGAAAAATCAATGCACGGGTGCCGTTCTGGTTGATTTAGAGAAAGCTTTCGACACCGTTTGGTTAGAGGGTCTTTATCTGAAGCTATCTAGATTTGGCATAAGTAAACCACTGTTATATATGCTTCATGACATGTTCACTGGTAGAAAGTTTGTTGTCAAAAGTGGCAATGTAACTTCGACCACAATTTTTGATATTAAAAACGGTCTACAGCAAGGAGCTGTGAACTCACCGATTCTTTTTAGTATTTTCTTTTTAGTATTTACACCAGCGATCTGATAGGTAGTCTCACTCATGCGATTGCGTATGCCGATGACCTTGTAGCGTACAGGACCGGTCCAAAAGTTGAAGTCATCAGAATTCTCTTGCAGCGTGACTTCGACAAGATTCAGCGATATTGTGATGATTGGAAGTTAAAAATTAACTTTCAGAAATCAGAAACTATCCTGTTTAGAACCCCGTTGTCTAGGGCTTCTAGGGATACAAGAAAGAACTGGAAAAATCTAGTGATCGTTGGACCAAGTGGACATCCACTGGCGAGTAAAGATGTGGTAAAGTACCTTGGCATCTGGCTAGATCAGTATCTATATCTCAATCGACATGTAGATGCTGCGCTGGCCAGAGCTAGGGGAGCCTTTGGGTTGACAAGACGGTTGTTTTATAGCAGCCGCCTTGACAGCAGAGTAAAGTTGATTTGCTACATGGCTCTTATCCGGCCAATGATTGCCTATGGGTGCCCTGTGTGGTTCAACGTTGCCCCATCTCAAATGGAAAAGATTCGGGTGTTTGAGAGGCAGTGTCTTAGACGCTGCCTTGGATTACACAGAACACCAGAGTCGGAGTACACACATTACTATGCCAACGAGGTTCTATACAACAGGGCCAATATAAACAGGATAGATAACTTTTTAATCAAGCTGATTCGGGGTCACATTGCAAGAGCGATGACCTCGACCAATGGACTTATTTTTGGGGCTTACTACCCCAATGATGAGTATAGTGAAAGTGTACGTCTTAACGGTTTCATCCCGCCCGAGACATTCCTCTTTTTAGACAGTCGTGGGCTGATACAGGATAGATTGGCGGTTCCGTTAATCTACCACGTCAGCCGTAGGACTGTGGATCGGCGACTTCTTTACGATCGGGACGTCGGCTCAGGGAACGGAGCAGAGCGTCTGCGGTTCAGTAGAGCTGTGCCCCTTCGGGACAGAAAGGACTTAGTTAAGCAAGTCAAAAAATTCTGGTGGTTGGGTGACCACCGTGATATGGAAAGTTGACCATATTGTTGCTTTGGCCGACTTACATAGTTCTAAGGTAAATATAGGTAGAGTAGGTAGAACAGTGACGGTGGCACCAAAAAAAAAAAATAAAAAAGTACATAAGTAAATGTATTTGTATGTGGGTACTTGCTGTTGCGAATATATATGTATATATGTATATGCACATATATACATGTGTATGGGCGTACGCGAGTGTGCATATGCGTATGCACAAGAAAAAAAAAAAAAAAAAAAAATGCTGGTGGCTGTTCTAGTTTTTAAGTTATTTTAAGTAGTTGTTATTGGATATAATGTAGTTTAAGTTAGTTTTATTTAGTAGCTTAAAGGTAGTTTTAATTAGTTTTAATTAGGTAAAGGGTAGCTTTAAGTTTTATAAAAAATTAAAAAGAAGATATGGATAATGAGTTTTTTTTAATAATTTTCTCGTTAGTTTTAAGTAGTCACGAATTTTAAATATAAATATATATATTTTACGTCGAAAGGCATTGTTTAAGTATAGTCATAGTTTAATTTAGAGCGCCCGCATGGGGCCAGTAAGTTAGTTAAGTTAATATGGTAAGCTAGTTGTTTAAGATTTTTGTCTAGCATTAAGATAGATATAAGGAAATGAAAAAATAAAAATGAATTAAAAAAAAAAAAAAAAAAAAAAAAAAAAGTGGCAGACGACGGATCTGAACGGCGTGGGTTCGAGCCCCACTTTGGTCCGGGCTTTTTGTTAAATAATTTCTGGGAGAAGGTTACCAGAAATAGAGAGCAACAAGAAAAAGAGATGGGAAAACCAACGGGGACATCGAAAGATGGTCCCCCAACAACAAGGAAGGCAGTTGGAGCATCAGGTGATGTGTCATCCGACAGCCAAATAGCGGGGCCATCAGGCCAAGCAATAAAACCAACTGCAGCATTAGGGCAGTCCAAAGCCCAAAAAGCAACAACAACAACATCATTATCGGCACGTGCCGAGTCCGGAACCAGCAACATGGCAACGGCAAAAACATCAAGCCCGATAAAAGGGAAAAATCCAGGACCGGCATGTGTCGAAGAACCAGACCCTATGAAGAGAAGGCGCTACATAAGGTATAAACCAAATCTGGTAGTCAAAAAAAAAACAGCAGATGTTGTAGCAGCCCAGCAAATAGGAGGGCGCGGGCGTTCAGCCAAGTCTTCGGCTCAGGCCAAAATACAGAGGCAGCTGGATAGCTCCTCCAACGACGACGACGACAACAACAAAAGCAACGACAACAACGACCAGAACGAAGAAGGCGACGATGAAGCTGAGGCGGACGACATAAACGTCAAAGAGGCTCATGGAGACGAAAACGCCAACCTTACAGGCGAAGAAAACGGCGCTGACGCTGACGTTATCTCCTACATGTCTGTGGAAGGAGAAGGACATTACGTCAGTGGCGAGGTAGTCGAGCTGTCTGACCAAGAAGAGGACCAGCAGATTGAGGCTTTGACGGAGCAAATCTCTTCACTCATAGAGCTAGTCGAAGCGCTAAAAAAGAAGCAGGAGGCAAGACGGGAGAAGGAGCGCATAGTTGCTCTTGAGCAGCGCACCCGCCAACAAGCGCTCCAAGAGCAAGCTACGCAACAACAGCAGCCTCCTAAAGAACAACAACCACTCCCAGACCAGCAGCAGCCACAGAAGCAGCAATCAAGGAAGCAGCCACAGTAACAGCTTCATAAGCCACAACAACCGTCTCGGCAATCACAGCATCAGCCTCAGCAACAGCAAGCAAAACAACAACAACAACCACAACAACCACAACAGCAACGACAACAGACACAGAAGCAGCAACAGCAGCAGCGACAACCGCAAAAGCAACAACCGCAACAGCAACAACCGCAGCAGACACAACAGCAGCAGTCACAACAACCGCAACAACAGCAGCAGCCACAAGCAAAGCGAGGTAAGGTGCCACCCATTAACACATTTAAGATGGAAATAAAAGAAACTATTCAGATATGTAGGTCGGTCGTAGGCAACAATTTTACAATCAAGCGCCTAAGCGCAGACAGGCATTCTATTCAGTGCTCATCTTTAGAGCACTACAAAAAAGTTAAAGACCTTCTGTCTCAAACTAGAACTGAATTTTATAGTTTCACCCCGAAGGAAGACAAGCTTCAAACAGTCCTCCTGAAGGGTATCGAATCCTCTACGGATCCGCAGGCGCTCTTAGCAGAGCTCCGTCAAGTGGCGAGCGACGATCTCGATTTTATCGGGGTCAGACCGTTTACCACAGTCAAAGCCAGACGGGAGAAACGGAAGTTACCATTCTTCCTAGTTCAGCTCTCGCCCCAAAGCAAATTGAGTGGTCTAAGGAATATAACAGTCCTGGATTACCAAGTTGTACGATGGGAAAAATTAAACAAGCAGAAAGACATGCTTCAATGCATGAACTGCCAAGGGTTTGGACACGTTGCAGTTAACTGTGGTATGGACCCAGTCTGCGTTAAATGTGGAGATACCCACAAAACAGGGGAGTGTAAACTCGGGCAAGATAGGGTCACAGATATGACCCAGTTAAAATGTGCGCTCTGCCGAGGCTCCGGGCACCCCGCAAACTATCGGGGATGTCCGAAGTTTCAGGAGATAAAGCAAAACAAAGCCCAAAAGAAAACAGTTGAGGTGAGACGCCCTGAAGTACGCCAGACAACAACTTCCGTCAATCCCGCAATTTCTTACGCCCAAATGGCGTCTGGAAAGGGAAACACGGTACAGCCTCAACCACAGGTAGCCAAACAGGTCCAAGTGCCTACGGCTCCTGTGCCAGAGGCAGATCTGATGCAGGTGTTGCTGACCATTCATGGTCAGTTAACCGACGTGCAAAAACAGATCAGGGAGCAGGCGGCTAGGGTGGATTACCTCTACTCTATTATGCCGGCAACGCGAAATGGTTAAAGGCGCGCTGCCTGAGCGACCCTTTAAGATCCTAGCTGTGAATGTTAATTCGCTGATTAGGACCGAACGTAGAGCAAACCTCTTTCATTTGCTGCAAGACCAAAGTCCTGATGTGTTTATGGCTAGTGAAACTAAGCTAAACCAGAAACACAAACTGACTAATAAAAATTACAATATCGTTAGAAGGGATCGGCCCAACTCCTCTCAAGGGGGTGGGGTCGCAATCTTCATACGAAAGGGCATTAAACATAAAGTTATATATAATAGTGAAGTGCGAAGATTCGGGTTGCTTGAAGCCTGCATCGTTTGCATTCCTCTCCAGCAGGGGAAAAGAATGTACGCAATCGCGGTGTACGCACCTGACGCACCTCAGCCAGCTAATTTTATCGCAGAACTCGAAAAACTTTTTGAATGCTTAAGACTGAACTTGGATGAGAATTATTATCTCATGGCAGGGGACTTAAACGCCAAACATGTAGATTGGGGAAACCAAATACAAAATCCTAGAGGGAATCATCTTTTTAATTGGATGGGTCGGTACAGTGTTGAGTGTAGGATCGACCTTTTGGCTACAGATAGACCATCATTTCCGAGAAGTGGTAGTTTTCTGGATCTTTTACTGCTTGACTCACGACTAGTTATTACTGACGCAACAAATCAACAGACAAGAAACTGTTTACGAACGATTGAATACGACAGTGATCACTGCGGACTTGCCACCGTAATACAGCTTCCGAGCGAACTTGTGGAATTGGATGAGTATGTGCCTGTGCACTCTTACAATTTCAGTAAGACGCGCTGGCCACGCTTTTGCAACGCCTTGGCAAGAGAAATACGTTCCGATGACATTTCTCCACCAAATGACAGAAACCTGACGAACCTCGAGATCGACGGGTTCCTGACTCAAATGGATACGACTATAAAACGAACAATGGACAGAACAATCCCAAAATATAAGGAACAAGACCCTACTGGTTTATACAAGAACGCGACAATCGACGCACTACACCGACAAAAAAGTGGACTGCAGACTAGATTGAAACTTCTGTACAGACGTTTCACGGACACACGTGATCTGGAGATTAGGACATTGAAGTCGTCGATCAAAAACATTAATGTTCTGATTAAACAAAATTATAGATTGTCTATTAATTTATATTGGGATAACAGAATTCGGGCCGTTAATTCCAGCGACCCTAGTATGTTTCCCCAAATAAATAAGATATTTAGAAGAAATGATCAAAACGAACTTCCATGTCTTAAACTTCAGAGGACAATAGATAACGAAGACGTACTTACGATTGCGGGAATAGATCCGGAGGGTGCCGTTTTCGATGATAACTTTTTTATGATAGAAGATCCTCAAGAAAAGGTAGAAGCTGTAGGGGCTGCTTTCCAGCAAGTGTATAAGGTGAATGCTAGCATTCGCCCGAATCATGACCTGGAGAACAGAGCCTTACTACACAACTTCTACCTTGGAAATAACATAATGCAATGGCGATCTGAGAATACTGGTTTCACCGTGTTCAATGACGAAAATTTGGCAAACGCCACCATCGCCGAGTGAAATGGACCCAGTTCATTGTTAATTTCGAAGGTAGAACTTCAATTAATTTTTCAAACATTAAAGAAAAAGAAATCTGCGGGGGTCGATGGTATACCCAACATTGTATTACGACATCTCCCTGAGGAAGCCATAGACATTTATACCACACTGTTCAACAACGCATTGAATAATGCATATTATCCAGTGAGTTGGAAGACAGCTGTGGTCCATCCTCTCCCCAAAAAGGGAAAGGACAGCTCCAATCCGGCAAATCTTCGGTCGATAAGTCTTCTTCCAAGTATCAGTAAGGTATTCGAAAAGATTCTCAATAGAGCTCTGTTCAAGTGGGCTGAGGACAAGAATATTATTTCAGACAATCAGTTTGGCTTTAAGGCGGGAGATGACACTATTCATGCCGCGGCTAAGTTAGTTTCTGATGTTCAATGGAACAAAGCGAAAAATCAATGCACGGGTGCCGTTCTTGTTGATTTAGAGAAGGCTTTCGACACCGTATGGTTAGAGGGTCTTTATCTGAAATTAACTAGATTTGGCTTAAGTAAACCACTGTTATATATGCTTCATGACATGCTCAATGGTAGAAAGTTTGTTGTCAAAAGTGGCAATGTAACTTCTACCACAACATTTGATATTAAAAACGGTCTACAGCAAGGAGCTGTGAACTCGCCGATTCTTTTTAGTATTTACACCAGCGATCTGATAGGTAGTCTCACTCATGCAATTGCGTATGCCGATGACCTTGTAGCGTACAGGACCGGTCCAAAAGTTGAAGTCATCAAAAATCTCTTGCAGCGTGACTTCGACCAGATTCAGCGATATTGTGATGACTGGAAGTTAAAAATTAATTTTCAGAAATCAGAAACTATCCTGTTTAGAACCCCTTTATCTAAGGCTTCTAGGGATACAAGAAAGAACTGGAGAAATCTAGTGATCGTTGGACCAAGTGGACATCCACTGGCGAGTAAAGATGTAGTAAAGTACCTTGGTATCTGGCTAGATCAGTATCTATATTTCAATCGACATATAGATGCTGCTCTGGCCAGAGCTAGGGGAGCGTTTGCTCTGACAAGACGGTTGTTTTATAGCAGCCGCCTTGAAAACAGGGTAAAGGTGATTTGCTACATGGCCCTCATCCGGCCGATGATTGCCTATGGGTGCCCTGTGTGGTTTAACGTTGCCCCATCTCAAATGGAAAAGATTCGGGTGTTTGAGAGGCAGTGTCTTAGGACCTGTCTTGGATTACACAGAACACCAGAGTCGGAGTACAAACATTATTATGCCAACGAGGTCTTATACAACGGGGCCAATATAAACAGGATAGATAACTTTTTAATTAAGCTGATTCGGGGTCACATTGCAAGAGCGATGACCTCAGCCAATGGACTTATTTTCGGGGCTTACTACCCTAATGATGAATATAGTGAGAGCGTTCGTCTTAACGGTTTCATCCCGCCCGAGACATTCCTCTATTTAGACAGTCGGGGGCTGATACAGGATAGATTGGCAGTTCCGCTAATCTACCACGTCGGCCGTAGAACTGTGGATCGTCGACTCTTGTATGATCGAGACGTCGGCTCTGGGAACGGAGCAGAGCGTCTGCGGTTCAGTAGAGCTGTGCCCCTTCGGGACAGAAAGGACTTGGTTAAGCAAGTAAAACAATTCTGGTGGTTGGGGGACCACTTTGAGTTTGATATTGATGGTTGAACAAAGTTGTTGCCTAGGCCGACCTACGTATTTTTAGGTATCAATAGGTATATTTAAGTAGGACAGTGGTGGCACCAAAAAAAATTATAAAAACAAAAAACTGCATTGCTCTTGTGGATATGTGCATTTGGCACTAATACATATGGATATATATTCATATATGCATATGTATAGGTGTGTGTGCATTTGCATAAGCTGCTGCGAAAAAAAAAAAAAAAAAAAAAAAAAAAAAAAAATGCTGCTGGTGGCTGTTCTAGTTTTAAGTTATTTTAAGTATTTTTAAGTAGTTTTAAGTTATTTACGTATATTCATTACGTATACTTTCGTTTTATTTAGGTTAATTTAGTTTTCTTTAGGTAAAGGGTAGTTTTAAGTTTTATATAAAAATGTCAAAGGAAAACGAGTTTTAAAGAATTTCTCGTTTAGTTTTAAATAATATTGAATTTTAATATAAGTTAGTCTTTACGCCGAAAGGCATTTTTTTAATAAAGTTATAGTATAATTTAGAGCGCCCGCATGGGGCCAGTAAGTTAGTTAAGTTATTCTGTAAGCTAGTTTTTAAGGTTTTTGTCTAGCATTTAAGTAGTTATAAGTTAAATTGAAAATAAAAATTGAATTTAAAAAAAAAAAAATAAAAAAAAAAAAAAAAAAATACCTATTCCTATTTACAACTTGTTCTCATACATATTTGAAGTATCTTTCACCGTTTCAGAGGTGTTGAGTACCTACCTATACCTATTTACAACTTGTTCTCATACATATTTGAAGTATCTTTCACCCTTTCAGAGGTAGGTATACGTAAAAAACGTAAATGTGACATAGGTATCCTTGATGAACGTTGGTATAAAAAATGCACTCAATGCAAAACTTTGTAAAAAATCAATTTTAAGACAATAAATAATTTTATTTTTTAAAATTGACTTTAAAATGTTATTTATCAAAAACCATTCGTTAAATCAACTAGCATTAAACATCAAATTAAAGGATGAAGTTTAACCTTTAAAACAAGATGTAATTTACTTCCATATTATTTTTGGTTATTTTTTAAAAATTTTGTTTCAATTCTAAGTCGATATTTTTTTTCAATTGGCTCTCCTGCCCAAACAGGTCAAGATAGACCATTGCAATATTTCATACAATATACATACCTATCTACCTATTTCTTATTTTGACCAAACCTTACTGTTCGTTCTAGTTTTTTAATGCATGTTATAAATTGATCATTTTTATTACCCAACTATAAAACACAAAAAATAACATATACCTTCATATGTATGTTAACCGATGCAGATAAACATTCTTTTTATTTTTCTTACATATAAAATACACACTGACCTAATTTGTAACTTGCAATTTATTTGTTTTCAAATTGGTCGCAAAAAATCATACCCATCTATGTTTATATAAGAAGTACCTACCTAGTATTTTTTTTTCGAATCTTCACCTGCAGGATATACCAAATTCATCCCTACACTTGACTTATCTTTTATTTTGCCCACACACAGTCTAGCTGTGCCTCTGGTGGATGGCACAATTTATGCACTCTTCGTTGAACTTATGCACCACTCTGTGCAGTAATAAAAAAACTTTTTAGTTAAGGCTTATCTTTAATTTATTGTATTTAGCTCTAATTTTATTTTAATAATTATAATTTCTTTTCGGTTTTTAGGAACATGCCGGCCACGTTGAGAAGAGAATCGAGAGTGAATGTTTTCTTTGAAAACGGAAGAAGTATGGCGAACCTGGAAAAAATCTTAAATTCAAGATGGCGGATGCTGCACAGACCAAATTTCCCGCAAACTCAGTTTTATGCTGAGAATCAACCCCCCTACAAAACTGCATTCAAACTTGGAGACCTTCAAAACTTTTCTCAGATTGTTCTAAATTGACTATACCTACTAATCATCGTAATGTCATGTTTGATTGTTATCTCAAAACTTTTTTTTTGTACGATTGGATAACTTGCCTTAGAGTACCTATAATCGCAAGTAAAAAAAAATAAAAGATGAGATTTCTCGCGTTACCATAAGGTACCTAGTATATCATAGCATTATACTGCTGGCTGGGCTACATCATCGTATAAGTCCATAGGTACCTACCTATACCTATTCCTATTTACAACTTGTTCTCATACATATTTGAAGCATCTTTCACCGTTTCAGAGGTGTTGAGTACCTACCTATACCTATTTACAACTTGTTCTCATACATATTTGAAGTATCTTTCACCCTTTCAGAGGTAGGTATACGTAAAAAACGTAAATGTGACATAGGTATCCTTGATGAACATTGGTAAAAAAAATGCACTCAATGCAAAACTTTGTAAAAAATCAATTTTAAGACAATAAATAATTTTATTTTTTAAAATTGACTTTAAAATGTTATTTATCAAAAACCATTCGTTAAATCAACTAGCATCAAACATCAAATTAAAGGATGAAGTTTAACCTTTAAAACAAGATGTAATTTATTTCCATATTATTTTTGGTTAATTTTTAATAATTTTGTTTCAATTCTAAGTCGATATTTTTTTTTCAATTGGCTCTCCTGCCCAAACAGGTCAAGATAGACCATTGCAATATTTCATACAATATACATACCTATCTACCTATTTCTTATTTTCACCAAACCTTACAATTCGTTCTAGTTTTTTAATGCATGTTATAAATTGATCATTTTTATTACCCAACTATAAAACACAAAAAATAACATATACCTTCATATGTATGTTAACCGATGCAGATAAACATTCTTTTTATTTTTCTTACATATAAAATACACACTGACCTAATTTGTAACTTGCAATTTATTTGTTTTCAAATTGGTCGCAAAAAATCATACCCATCTATGATTATATAAGAAGTACCTACCTAGTATTTTTTTTTTCGAATCTTCACCTGCAGGATACACCAAATTCATCCCTACACTTGACTTATCTTTTATTTTGCCCACACACATTCTAGCTGTGCCTCTGGTGGATGGCACAATTTATGCACTCTTCGTTGAACTTATGCATCACTCTGTGCAGTAATAAAAAAACTTTTTAGTTTAAGGGTGGGTCTTCATGACAATAGAATTTAAAATTCATGTAAACGTATTTCAATGTGGTAGTGCGATATTCTTTTCTCTTCATTATTGTTTTTGATACGCTCATCTACTCTTGTTCTCTTTTCAAAATGGGTTTGTTGTTTTGTTATCCTTTCGATTTGAATGGGAATGATGAGTTCTATGCTTTCTGTTTATGGAAGGGTGAAGGGATATTTTTCAATTTTGTTTTCAAAACACATGAGTAGGTATAGCTAAAATGTGAGTCATTTTTTTTCTCTTTTCGTTTAGTTGTTTTTTCTTCACTTTCACTTGCTGTTGCTGGAACTGGAAAAACAGTAACAAAAAAATGTGAACTCGTTTGTAATTCGATCGAGATCTTGATGAAGGTCAGGACACATCAAATGAACATGCATAAATATACGTTACACATGTAGGTAGGTAGGTACATTGAAATAGTTTTTTTTTAGGAAGCTTTATGTAAGATAAGTGTGAGGTAGGTCAATATAACTATTTGACCTGTTTGAAAATTACTTTAGGGTTTATTGCAAAGGGGTGAATTTTGGAGTTTACTTGTTCATTTGTAATGTGCAAAATTTGAGATTTCCTTTCGATTTTTGTTGTTGTCAGATTTCAAACAACAGCACAACACTGTATATTTATTATTTGCAATTGAAACATTGTCACTTCATTGTCACGTGGGAAAACCTACCTACCTATGTACATTTTGTTTTCAGAATAAAAATAAAAATGACCAAACAGAAAAGTCGTGCAGCATTTACATTCCTAGCTATGTATATAGGTATGCCCTATGATCATTTTTTGATGTTTGGAATCAGGGAGGCATAGGTATGTTAATAAACATGCGAAATCGCCCAACTCTGAGTTTTTAGAACTTGTATCATCTTGGATGTAGGTACCTACCTCTAGGTGTAATATAACCTAATCTATATACCTATGTAGATAGGTACCTATATAAATACAAATTAATTGGTGTCTGTTTGTACGCGGATAACTCGGCTGAATAATTATCCGACTTGCTTGGGAGTTCTTTGTTGGATTTTTATTGAACCAGGTTCACACAATGGAGCCGAAAGTTTTAAATTTTGGAAAATTGAAAAAATCTTAAAAAACCAAAATTGCGGAAAGAAGTTCACCAAAACAGCTAGTTTTACATACAGGGAGAGTCATGAGCAATGCGACAAAATGCTAGGGCGTGTAAGTTGCGTTGAGACAAGAAAAAAATCGTATGGGAGGGGAGGGTCTATTCCCCTCCGTTTAGCCGGGAGGGGCAATTTTCGAAAAAACTGACTTAAAATGGGAAAAAAATTATTTAAAACCAACGGCTTCATTCACAATGCTGTGCGATACGTTTTTGAAAAGCCAATAACTTTTTCTTTCATTCTGTGTTTAAATAAATCTATTCTAAGAAATAGTTTTTGAAATATTAATTTTCAAAGTCAAAATTTTGAAAAAAAAAAATTGAAAAAAAAATTTCAAATTCATTTTTTTCAAAATTTTACGTAATTAAGTGCTAATTTTAATTTCAAAATTCAATGCTGTTATTAATTTTAAGTCTAAATAAGAAAACCGGATACAAAAATTTTATGTCGTTCTCAAGAAATTAAAAAAAAAACCAAAACCACCTTTTTCTAAGAAAAACATTTATTTTTATTTTTACGTTACACATGTAGGTAGGTAGGTACATTGAAATAGTTTTTTTTAGGAAGCTTAATGTAAGATAAGTGTAAAGTAGGTCAATATAACTATTTGACCTGTTTGAAAATTACTTTAGGAGGTCACAGTTATTTTCCTGTAAATTTTTTTTCTGAGGCTCTTTGTGAACAAGTTACTTTTTTACATTCACAGATTTTGATTGAAGTATATTAAAAGGCACGAGTACGATAACTTTGGCGCCAAGAATTGATAACGGTTTTGTGTAGAACAGTTCAATACAAGCATTTTTTACTATGGGTGGGGGGGGTCTATCTCCCTCCGTTTGGGCGGGAGGGGCAATTTTATAAAAGCAGTGCTAAAAATTTAAAACAAATATTAAAAAATAACGGTAATACTTACAACTAAGTTTTATACCTTTTTTTAAAGCCAATACTTTTTTCTATTAGATGTTTTTTTTAAATCAAGTGAAAACAATGCATAGTCTTTGAAAAAACGGACTTTAAATTCAAAAATTGCGAAAAAAAAGGTAAAAAAAAACTTTGAAGTGTGATTTTTCAAAACTGTAAAATAAAATACTCCTTTTTTTTATAAAATTCGTTGCTCATATTAATTTTAAATCATAAACTGATGCTGCCCCCCTGCAACCCCCCTGCTTGGATACACTATAGGATTTGGGGTGGGTGCGAGGTGGGGTGGGTGCGAGGTTGGGTGTATGCAAAGTTTCTGTTGCATTTAAAGATGCCCAAGCATCATTACAAAAACGAACCTACGTACAACATTCACCGTATACCAAAAAAAAAAGAAAACTCTTATAAGAAAGTAGTTTTAGTAATTTTCCATTTTCTCAAAAACCAGAAAACATAAAATCATTTTGTTTTCAGTTTATGATTTAAAATTAATATGAGCAACGAATTTTATAAAAAAAAAAGTAGTATTTTATTTTACAGTTTTGAAAAATCACACTTTTTTTTTCACCTTTTTTTTCGCAATTTTTGACTTTTAAAGTCCGTTTTTTCAAAGACTATGCATAGGTTTCACTTGATTTAAAAAACATCTAATAGAAAAAAGTATTGGCTTTAAAAAAAGATATAAAACTTAGTTGTAAGTATTGCCGTTATTTTTTAATATTTGTTTTAAATTTTTAGCACTGTTTTTATAAAATTGCCCCTCCCGCCCAAACGGAGGGAGATAGACCCCCCACCCGTAGTAAAAAATGCTTGTATTAAACTGTTCTACAAAAAACCGTTATCAATTCTTGGCGCCAAAGTTATCGTACTCTCCCCGTTATTTGGCAAACCACAATTCAATCATTCAAATTGCATTTTTTTTAATTATTTTCCATTTATTTTTTCAACAAAATCAACCCCAAATAATTTGGAAAATAATGGGTAAAATCTGATAATTTTCATTTCTGATTTATTTTTACCTAATGCTTTTATTTAGGTGCCAGTGAAGAAAAATGAGTATTTTCATTGCAGGCTAGGTACCTACGTAGATCGTCATCATGATACCCTTTCCCTCGGCACATGCCAAAGGCCACGCAAAGATATTTCAGTCACACACATTCTTATTTGCAATTACCTACCACTCCATGTCCGTCAACACGCGAAATGAAAAAAAAAATCGCTTCTAAATAAAAATAGGAACATAGATATACAATTGCAATATACACATTCCCTCTTCCCACTATCTCACAATTTACTAATCGTGTCCAACCACACCACCAAAAAGGAGGTCATCTTCAATATTTTTGTTTCTTTCCGTTGTAGGATAACAGAAGAGGAGGTATCTCCAATTTTGGTTTAATCGCAAACAAAAATTGAAGTGCCCAAGCTCAAGTGCCTACGTCAATTATTCTGATACAGAAACATAGATCTCAATTTCTTCTTCCTTTTGACACCTCAACCTTGAAGATTCGATAAGATTAACTCATTTTATAGACGATTCCCTGAGACTCTATTTCTATATAATTAACGAATAAAATCTTTTTCAGCATTATTCCCACATCCATAAGTTTCCTTCCAAAACCAAGTAGAAAAAAAAACAAAAATATCATATACCTACTTGGACGACAGCGACGAAGACGATACCTACGAATCGTACGTACACCAGCGTTGCCGAAGTTAACCAATCGTACTTTTTTGACACGACATTTTTTTCTTGTGGCACAGTGGCACGAAACATTTCAATATCGCACACTTTATCATTGCCTATATCTTACTTTAATATTGATGGAAAATTATATAATAAATTACAGAAATAAAGTTTTATTTTTTTAACAGAAGATTTATAGTTTTTTCATGGCAAGCAGTTTTTAAAATGTGACACGGCATTTTCTTTTCTCGGCGGCAACGCTGATGTACACCATTCACCATACCATTTGTGTTTTGTGTATCACCACAAAAAAAAAAGTTGATTCTAAAGAGAGTGCGAACAGCGAAAATATAATATTCTCTTTCGACGGAAGTTTCGTGAACTAAATATCGTTGTGTGCGTATTTTGATTAACAAAATCGTTAAAAAGATGCTTTTTCAAAATTAAATATAAAATTGTTTATGCGTGTGATATTGTTTTCTTCACTTGGAACTTTAGCAAAAAATATTGAAATAAAATACAAAAATAATAATAAAGTTGTACATGGCATTTCAACCTGGGAAAACTACCATGTGTATAGATACTTTGAATTGTAAATTTTTACGTCTAAACAATATAAAATTGCAAAAAAATTTACAGCACATTTTACAAAAATAATAAGAGATTCGAATAAATTAAAAACAAAAAATATTAAGAATAAAACATGCCAGCCCCAACGGGGGAAAGAAAAAAGTAGTATTGTTTGTGTATATATAAGTTTTTCAGACGTATAAAGTGGAAAAAAATAATTTTTTGTTTTGTTTCAAATAAAGTATCTACTTTCTGTTATAAAAAAAAAATATTGTTTGGCTCCGTTGAAAATTTAAGAAACTGCGCCAATAAACGAGCTTTAAATTAGTGTGAACTTACGTCAACTTTGTAGCTCAAATAATTTTTTTTTTTTTTTTTTTTTTATCCTACATAAAGCATACATTTATTGACAGTTGAAAAACATTAACAACAAAATAAAAAAACAAATCACACGAGAGCCCCTTGAGGGGATGCATAAATCAGCCAAAATAAAGGGGAAAAAATGTGTAATTCCTTCCCTAAAAAGCACAAACTTTTGTAAAACATAAAATTGAGGACATATGTTTTAAGATATGTTCATGGACTAAATAATAAATTTTATTTTATCAAAATATCTTTTCAAATGTAGGAGATATATTAAGTTTTGTGCACGTAGTACCCTACATTTACGAGGAAGACCCACCCTTAAGCTTATCTTTAATTTATTGCATTTAGCTCTAATTTTATTTTAATAATTATAATTTCTTTTCGGTTTTTAGGAACATGCCGGCCACGTTGAGAAGAGAATCGAGAGTGAATGTTTTCTTTGAAAACGGAAGAAGTATGGCGAACCTGGTTTTTGTGCCATAGTTTTCTTTGCTTTTAGGTTGTGACATTAATACGGAAACCAAGGGAGTAATGTAGGTTCACACTTAGTGTTTACATATAGTGTTTACACGACCATGAGAACGCTACATCACTCCCCGCCGTGCAAGTTTAAATTTTGAATTAAATTTAAAGTTAACATTTCTAAACGTGACCGTGCAAATAATTGTTACAAAGTGAATACATGATAATGAAATATATACAAATGTATGAATTCATAATTTATTATTTTTATATTTTATATTGTACAGTGAGTTTTACAAATGTTGGTAGAAGACCTTATAAAATTGAAATTTGATTTTGGTAGAAGACCGTACATTGTTTTTGTTTTAATTTTTGTTACATTTTTTATATATGATAATGAAAATTTTCAATTTAAGTTGAAAGTGACTTGTTTTGTATTTATTTTCGACTCATTTTCATTTGTACAAAACGCTGGCTTTAAACGGTCAATTGAAATTAATTGTTTTTTGTCGTTTATAAGTATTAACATTGTTTTTTTCGAAGCGGTCAATTACCTCGAACGGGCCTTTATACGGTGGATTAAGGCATCCACGATTCACCTCCTCCCGAACAAAAACGTATTTACAATTTTTTAAATCTTTTGGAACAAAGATGTATTTTTGTTCACGATTTCTTTTCGGACACGGTCGGATTTGCGAAATAGCTTGAGTGATTTCTCGAGCTGTCGTAGAATTTGAAATCGGATTTAAGGGTTTTGGTTCGATGAGTTCTGACGGTAATCGTAAGTTTTGTCCGTATAGTAGTTGGGCTGGCGTTACGTTTAAGTCGTCAATTATTGTCGAGCGGATACCGAGAAGAGTCCATGGTAGGTTTGAAAACCAGATTTGTTTGTCTTCGTGCGAACGTAAAGCTTCTTTAAGCTGTCTATGGAAGCGTTCGACAAAGCCATTAGCTTGCGGATGATATGTTGTCGTTTGGATTCGTTTTGTACCCAGAGTTTCGGATATCTCTTTGAAAAGGCTTGACTCAAATTGAGTTCCTTGATCAGTAGTGATCGTTTGAGGTACTCCAAATCTCGAAACCCAGTTTTGAACGAAAGCTGTTACTACTGTTGGGGCATTCATGTTTTTGATTGGAATGGCCTCGGGCCACGAAGAAAAACGGTCTCTTATGGTTAAAAGGTAAGTAAAACCTTGCGATGGTGGTAATGGACCAACCAAATCCATATGGATATGCGAAAATCTACCTTCAGGAACAAGAAACTTTCCATGTTCAGAAGTCGTATGTCTGGTAATTTTTGATTTTTGACAAGAGATGCAACTTTTCGTCCATCGATTGACATCACCGTTCATCTAAGGCCAAAAATATTTTGCAGTGATTATTTTTCGCATTGCTTTTGAACCTGGATGTGAAAGTTTGTGATGGTTGTCAAAAATTGTTCGGCGTAAAATGTCGGGAATGTAAGGACGATTTTTTCCGGTGGACGTTTCGCACCAAATTTCAACATCATTTAATGGAATATTACTTTTTATCAATTCGAAAGGTGGATGTTCACGCTTTAAAAGCGATTTAATCTCGTCGTCATTTTCTTTCTCTTTAGCCAAACTCGGAATGCTGACATTTTTAAAATTTATCAATTCGACGTATAATCGCGATAAAGTGTCAGCGACGATATTTTGTGTGCCTTTAATATAGCGAATATCGGTTGTGAATTCAGCGATAAATTCTAAATGGCGAGTTTGACGAGGCGATTTTTCTGTTTTTGAGCAGATGGCGTTTGTGAGCGGTTTGTGGTCGGTAAAAACAGTAAATTGTCTACCTTCCACATAATACCGAAAATGTTTGACGTTTTTAAATATCGCAAGGAGTTCGCGATCGAACGTAGAATATTTTCTTTCGGCGGGGCTCAGACGTGTGGAATAGAAACCCAATGGTTCCCAACAGTTATTATGGTATTGCTGGAGGACTCCACCGATAGCGTCGTTAGAAGCGTCTACCATAATACTGATTTGCGTTAGAGGCTTTGGATGAAAAAGCATAGTGCGTTGCGATAGATCTCGCTTGAGAACTTGGAACGCTTCTTCACACGTGTCTGGCCATTGAAAAATTGGTTTTGCTTCTAATTTTTTATCGATTTTAATATTTTTTAACAACTCGTAAAGGCATTTGGCTTTAGACGCCATACTTGGCATAAAACGATTATAAAAGTTAATCATGCCGAGGAAACGCTGTAG
The DNA here is from genome assembly GCA_951217065.1 of Baccha elongata. Lineage (NCBI taxonomy): Eukaryota > Metazoa > Arthropoda > Insecta > Diptera > Syrphidae > Baccha > Baccha elongata. Next base: position 516,634 of record CATNUY010000250.1, read on the forward strand.
TTGTTTGATAGAGCAGGGACTAGGAAATTCGTATATGGCTTTGACGCGTTCTTGCGAAGGAATGATTCCACGTTTTGAAATGTTATAACCCAAAAAATTAAGTTCGGTTACTCCTAGTTCGCATTTTGCTACATTGACGTTTAGTCCGTGCTCTTGCAATTTACGAAAAACTTTTCGCAAATGCACCTTGTGTTCCTCGGTTGATTTACTTGAAACCAGTATGTCGTCTAGGTAAACGAAAACAAATGGAAGATCACCTAAAATGCTGTTCATAAAACGTTGAAAAGTTTGCGCACCGTTGCGCACGCCGAAAGGCATTCGAAGAAATTCGAAAAGCCCGAAAGGTGTTATGACCGCGGTTTTATGAACATCTTCCTCTGCGACTGGAATCTGGTGGTAAGCACGTACCAAATCAATCTTCGAATAGATTGAGCAACCGTCAATGTTAGCGCAGCAGTATTGAGCGTTTGAAATCGGATGTTTGTCCGGTATCGTTGCTTGGTTTAATCACCTGTAATCACCACATGGTCTGAAATCAAGTGAGTTCTTCTTTGGAACCATGTGAAGTGGTGAAGCAACATGTGATTTTGAAACGCGACAAATACCTAAATCAATCATCTGCTGAAACTGACGTTTGGCGATTGCTAATCTATCCGGTTTGAGTCTTCGGGCACTGGCTGAAGGAAGTTGACCACTTGTCGTTATCCGATGGATAACGTCATGTTTGACCGGTGACGTGAAGTCTGGTGGAGCTTTAAGCTCAGGAAACTCATCCAGGATAGCGCCAAATTCGCTTGGAATTGAAAAAAGTTTCGGTGAACAGATGTTTGTAGATTTGAAAAGACAACTGACTTGGAGGTTGGTTTCTTTATCCACAACTCTACGGCAGCCTAGATCGACAATTAAGTTGAACTTGTGAAGAAAATCAGCTCCTATAATAGGGTGATCGATGTCAGCAATAACGAAAGTAAAATCGAACACACGCCGGAGATTCAAGTCAACCGATAATCGTTTGCCACCGTAGGTGTGGATTTTTCCACCATTGGCGGTGAGTAGTCATTAGGCTGATTTGTATTCTGGCAGAATTTACAAGGAATTATCGAAATTTCTGCTCCCGTGTCGATTAAAAATTGTAACTTTGTAGATTTGTCGCGAATAAATAGACGGCGCGAAAAGTTTGCCTCACTCAAAGCCGCATTTGAGATCTGGCGCACTAGTTTTTTGGCGTGTTGTTAGTGTCTGATTTAAACGAACAGGATTGTCTTGAACAATTTCTCGCGTTAACTCCAAATTTTTTATGAAACCAGCACATCGACCTACTTTCGTCCGTTCTACTTTTCGACCTGTACCTATTTTTCGACCTATCGCGGGAAAAATTACTAGATGCCCTGTTAAAATTATTTGGTGGTGGATAATTGACTTCGAGTTGTTCGATACGATAAATCAATTTTTGTAGAAGATCGTTATCAAGATTGGGGCTGTGTGGAGCATTAACTTTAGCTACTTGAGGGCCTAAAGATGAGTCATGAAGTCTATCTGCAAGAGTGAAAATTTCGTTTTGTGGCTGTGAATTCTCTACCGCCATAAGACAAACACGGATTGACGGAGGAAGTCGGTTAAGCCAAAGTTTCTTCACTAGAGGTGGATTGACTAAATTGTTTCCACTTGCAAGACTCTCCATGTTCCTATACAGCTCGGACGGTTTTAAATCTCCTAACTCGATCTTATTTAACAGTGCATCTAGACGACGTTCTTCACTGTCCCTATTCCGTTCAAGTAAATGTTTCTTTAAATTTTCGTACCTTTCGTTTGGTGGAGGTGAAACGAGTATGTCTGCCACTGATTCCATTGTCTGGTTATTTAATGAAGCTACTAAATAATCGTATTTAGTATTTGACGAGGTTATATTTTTTAATCGAAACTGGGTTTCGATTTGCAGAAACCAAAGATCTGGCCGGTTATTCCAAAATTGTGGAATTTTAATAGAAATCAGCGAAGCTTGTTGCATATTTGAAGCAAGTACTGCAGAAATATTTTCTGTTCTCGTTTCTGACTGCGAATTATCTTGTGTTTCATTTTTGTTTTCGACCGTAGCCATTTTGTGATGGAAAATAAGTACGAATAAAGTTTGAAAGTAAGATACGCTCAGATAAAATATTTCGAATGTACTTCAGGTAAAAATTATTGAAAAACAGAAAAAGTTCTTTTAGTAGGGCAGATGTAAGTTAAAACAGGTTAAAGAAAATTTTGTAAAATAAATTTGATAAATCAGGTAAGACCTCAAGAAAGTCCAGTGTAAACTCGGAGTAAGTCAGGTAAAATATCATTAAAATCTGGTGTAAGCTTGGAGTAAATCAGGTAAAAATCTTAAGAAACATCTGGTATAAGCTTGGTGTAAGTCAGGTAAAATGAGATAAAATCAAAAAAAAATTAAAAAATCAAATGTAAAAGCGAAGAGAAAATCCGATAAAAAAAAAAGTCTGGTAAATCGTTGTCAAAAACAATAAATCCAATCTCAAATTCAATAAAATTCTATAAAACACGAAAGAAATGCTCGGAAGAAGCTGAACCGGTATTCTTTTTCAACCGTATAAACACTTTGACTTTATAATTTACAGTAATATATATGACCACTGTAGCAGTAAATGAATAAACGTTTTACCGTAACCAGCGTGGAGCCACGTTTCTCAACCGTAAGTGAATATTGATAAAAAACACTTGTTTTACCCTAAGCAGCGTTTTATAGAAACAATTGGGCCTATTCGGCGAGATCTTTTATTCTGTTATTCTGTTATGAATTTCCATACAAAAGTTTAAGTTGTCAAAAAATCTTTTATGAATAACAGATTTGGTATTCGGCATGCTTAATCTGTTATGAAATCTTTTATGAAATCTGTTATGAACTGTCGAAAATTCGAAAATTCAAAAAATCTTTTATGAATAACAGATTTGGTATTCAGCATGTAAAAATCTGTTATGAAATCTGTCAGAAATCATAAAAGAATAAAAGATACATTTTCGAGGTTTTAATAATAAAAGATATCAAAAAAAAAATAAAAAATAAAGAAAAAATGAATATTTATATTTTATTTCGTCAACGAAATGCTATTAAAAGGAGACAAATGTAAGTTATATATTAAAATATTAAATGAAACAAAATAAATAAACGGAAATTCTTTTGAATGAACTTACAGACGATCAGCAGGAAGCACTTGTCCAACATGTTCAAGCTGCCTTAGTTGATGTCGGTGCTGCTGGCCAGCAACGCTTATATGCAAACAGCAGTCCTGAGAACAGTCACATCATTTGTAACTAACGAGCTTCGTTTGCAAGTAGTCGATTGATCAAAAAGTGCACTTATTTCAATAGGTATAATTGTTATCAGGATGAGTGTTATTAAGTATCAAAAATAAAAGAATGCAATTTCTTGCCTATATTTTTGTATTTTGGTTAAATAAAAAAATTACTTAAGCTTAGTAAAAAAAAAAGTAAACGCGTTTATTTTTTCAATACATATTTATTCCCAGTCAACGTTAACCTTTTCCCAATCTTCAACAAACGGTTGATCAATAGTATCAATCATCACTCCATAATACAGACAATCTGAGGGTAAAATATTTTCAATTTCTGTTTTCATCTTCTCTCGGGTAACTCGCTGATGATTAGTTCGTTCAGCTACAGCAACTGTAGTAGTTAAAATATTTTCCATCGACTTTGTTCTGAGCTGAGCATTGGAATGATTTGTTTCTCAAGACAATCACCAAGAAATGTATGTCCACATGGAAACACAAAAAACGGCTTTAGCAAAAGATATGTATCACATATGGCACAGGGCTCTTGGGCTTCAATTTGAATAAAACGATTTCTCACCTTAGTCGTTCGTTGTAATCCCAAGATAGGTGCGAAATGCTTAAGTCATTCCTTTCATAAAATAATTCAATCGCAATGCCGTCAGTACACCCTCGGCTTTTTGACTGTTACAAAACAGTAATCTGTATAAGAAACGAACTACCATTTAACCATTTTTTAATAAAATTTTTATAATACACTGCTTCAATTAAAACACTGGCCATATACAGATAGACACAACTTTAAGTCGATCACTTTATTTCAGTCTGAAAGCTAAAAATTACAGGTCGACGATGATAAAAGTGTGACTAGACTCAAATATGAATTATGGATTTTCTACAAACTACTAAGTATTTATTAAATTCACATCTTATTTCATTTCACAGAACATAAAAATAATTTTTAAAATATAAACACAATCTAATACACAGTTAGTTCCTTTAAAAAGCTTTTGATTATGCTCAAGAAAATATCTCACATTTTGAGGCAAACCTGACTCAGCAAACTTTGGAATCTGCTTTCATTAATCTTTGAGTCCACGCCAATGAATCTTCAGCTTCTAAATCTTGTTTGTGCAATTTTTTACCCATTGCCAATAGCTCGGCATATTGTGATACAATAGGATCTCGGTTACACGAAGCAGTCGCAATAACATTGTTTTCCCCGTCCAAGTAATAAGCCACAAATTTCAGATCCTTGACATTTCCCACAATTTTAATATCTGTCGGTTTCCCGAAACCGGAATATCTGAAACTCTTGCCAAATAACATGGTTCAAAAATATGGGACAGCTTTGAGTTCTTCAGCCTTTCCAGCCATATTCATAGCTGCGATGCGTCCGTGGTACTGAGCTAGTTGGTAATGTCCAATTGTTGCACGTTCATTTTCGATTGTATAGACCGGAGAATTAGCGATGTCACCACCCACATATATAAATGGTTCCATAGGGACCAATGCACTAAAATGCCCTCGGGTGTATCCAATAGCAATCGGTGATTTAATGCAGAAATTTTGATCCCACAATAGTGGCAAGTACGAACCTATTTACAAAAATATATTCTTAATCAGAAAAAAAGAAACAATAACACACTTACCTTCAAAACGAGCAACACCAATGTCTTCACCACGGAAACTTTTCACATACTTGACGCCGTACACGATTATTGGTCAACGAAGTATATGTGCCAATGTAAAAATGTGCAACTGCTCCAACGAGGAGCCAGGTTGACTTGCAAGTGACAACAATGTGCTCCAGTCTTCTTCCCAATGTGCTTCCTCTAAAGTGTATTGATTCATGGCTGCTTGTATCATTTCATATTTCCTCCATCGTGAATAAAAACTGGAAATGAATGTATTAAAGGTGATTAACAAAAAAGGGCGAAAATAATCTTACACTGGTATTTAGTTTCTCGGTTGCGTATCTGAAAGAAAAACAATTTGATATGAGTTATGCAAAAAAATAATTAACCCCAACTAACCTGTATTTGATGAATGAGTTTAAGATTCTCCAGCATTCATTCAGCTCCACATATTTTAGTTTATTGATTTCTAAATCTTCCAAAATAAACTTTTCACAATTTTTGTTTTGTTTTTAATTTTTTTTCTGACAGCTCGTAAAAGATTTTAGTTCTGTTTCCTTGGATTATAAAAGATTTTCGTTTTCGAAGTTCCATAGAAGATTTTTATACAAGATCGAACTTCTGAATACCAATTATAAAAGATCTTTTATGGTGGCTATCTTTTATGATTCATAACAGAAAATTATAACAGAATAACAGATTTTGCCGAATAGGCCCAAATAAATGCAGCGCAACAGTAAATTAATATATGTATTATGTAAAAAAAAAGGCAGAATATATATCTATAGAATATTCTGTAAGAATTATTAAAAAAAAAAAATGCTTTTGTAAGTACAGTAAAAAAGAAGATATCTTAATTTTATAACTTTATTTGTTAAAAATTATTTTTAATTGTTTTTATATTTTTTTACTCACTGTACATCAAAACAAAAGAAATATTAAGTTGATTGTTGCTGTATTGTGTTGAGATGGGTTATGAAAGATGAATTTAATGCTTTTGAAATCTGATGCTGCTTTATCTTGCCTTTATCTTTATGCACTCTTCGTTGAACTTATGCACCACTCTGTGCAGTAATAAAAAAACTTTTTAGTTTAAGCTTATCTTTAATTTATTGTATTTAGCTCTAATTTTATTTTAATAATTATAATTTCTTTTCGGTTTTTAGGAAGATGCCGGCCACGTTGAGAAGAGAATCGAGAGTGAATGTTTTCTTTGAAAACGGAAGAAGTATGGCGAACCTGGTTTTTGTGCCATAGTTTTCTTTGCTTTTAGGTTGTGACATTAATACGGAAACCAAGGGAGTAATGTAGGTTCACACTTAGTGTTTACATAAAGTGTTTACACGACCATGAGAACGCTACACTAGCATATCCTGAAAAATTCCCTCAGCTGACATACATCCTGAAAAATAACACACAACCTTGCATTTTGTGTAAAATATTTATTTCACGCATACATTCAAAAACGTTTCTTGAAGAAATAAATAATTCTCTGTTCCTTTTTTTATTTACCTTTGCAAGAACCAGTTTTATATTTCTTTTTCCTAAATTCATCACTTTTTTTTATTCAGAATCGAAGAAGAAACGTCAAAAAAATAAAATCTTTCAATCATTCCCACTTATACAAATTTATTATAACGCGTTCTCGTTCCCCCATTGGGTTAGTACTGCACCAGGAATATAGGAGTGCTGCATGGTTGTAGAGTGAATGTTGCTAAGGCATCTGAGCATGATATTACTATATAAATGTATATACAATGGATATTACTATATAAATGTATATACAATGCTAGATATCATTGTATATACAATGCTCACAAGGGGGAGAATCGGGCTGTAAAAGAATTTTACCACTGATCTCTATACATACCTGAATAGCGGATACAAACCAAAAGGTTGAATTATGAAAATGTTATATTATGAAAAAGTCCCCAATTCGGTATAACAGTATACAACTATAACAGTTTAACAAATGTCAGAATACTCAAAATATTCTGATATTCTCGTCTACATCTGATCAGAATACTCTGTTTTTAGATGTAGACGAGTCTTTTTTCATTTATTAAAAATTGAAGCAAATTGTTAGAGTTTTGAAATAATTTGTACGTGCCTTAAGATAAAGTTTAGTTTAAAGTTTTAAACGCACGATGGCGCTCGTATTTCAATTCCAGCGATTATAATTTGAATTAACCACTTTCTGTCTACTTTTTGTTCTTTGTCTTCAACGAATTGCGTTTTACGAAGTAGCGTGTTTTTTCTTTTTGTGCTTAATAAATAACTTATATACGAATTTCTGTTTTTTTCTTTTTTAATAACAACAGGTTATGGGCCCCGACCATTCCAGAACATAACTGATGTAAACGGGCCCTCAGCAGATTACAATAATTGATAACAATAGCTATATAATATTTGATAATATCATCTGTCAGATTTTAGTCTGATTGATTTAATGAGAATCATACACTCATTCTTTGACTCTTGATTTTACCTGTAGAATTGCCTTTTGCATTATATTATCTTTATTATAACTATATAATATATTATTATTATATTATATAGTTTAACTGAAATAATAAAATTATATTTGTTGAACTTAAGTCTAGCTTTTTATTTCAATCGATTGGAAGTCAACATATTGGCGACGAGGAAATTGGACCATGGACTCCGAAGCAGTGCTTAAAATTTTCCAATCTAACCAAGAATGGATGGAAGGCATGTTGCGAAAAACCACTGACACATTGGAAAAATTGTTGAAGAGTAATCCTTCCACATCCTATTCAATACCGAAGTTTCGTCCATTCGATGTTGATAAAGAAGCGTGGGAAACCTACCTCTTCCAGCTAAAACAACACTTTTCAGCAAATAACCTCACTGATGACGATTTCCAGAAAGCACGTTTCCTCTCAATGTGTGGAAATCATATCAATGAGGTTCTTCAGAAAACTTATGATATTGTATATCCATTTCTATAGTATTTTCCTGCTGAATAATCACCGCTTGCCATCTTAAAAAACTTGTGAAAAACACATTTTTAGGTTCGTGCATTTACTAGTTGTCTATTCTGTAACCCTGACAACAGTCGTAAACATATATGATTTTTGTTTTGTTTACGACTCTTGTCAAGGAAATATGCATTATATATTATTAATTTGTTTCGTAGACGACTATTGTAAGGGTAACAGAATAGACACTTAGTAAATGTAAGAACCTCCAAATGTGCAGTTCACACGTTTTTTTAGATGGCGCTGCTCCATGGTTGTACTATAGAAATAAATATACAATGCTAATGATGTGAGTATACATACGTTTAAAGATATTACCACGAAGCTTACATCACATTTTCAAATAAATATCCATATACTCGCATCGAGGTGCAAATTTCTGAGGCAAAAAATGATCCCAGGGCAATCTTATGCAATCTTAGCTGACACTTAAAGGGGATAGCGAGAGACTGCAGTCTTGTATGCACCAAAGCAGGATGTAACACTTCATATGCCGACAGTAAGATTAGAGACATGCTTGTTTTCCATATCCCGCATGATCAAGTTCGCATCGCAGCAACCCAGAAGAAAAATCCAAGTTTGGCAGAAGTTGAGGAAATGATGACGTCATATACGAATCCACACAGATTGCATCTGCAATATTAAAAGGAAGCAGCACTTCCACCGTATCATCAGCTGATATTAATCAAATTAATAAAAAGAGTCACCAATCATACAAATACCCAAATAAGTATAGTGAGCACGTGTCTTGTAGAAAATCTTGTCCAGGGTGTTTCACATACACGACCGCATTCAATGTTAGTACTGTAAGCGGTCTTATAAACACAACGTTTATTTCAATTTATACTTTTATTATTTGAATAATACAAAAATACACGAATTCCATGAAGCTGTGTTTTTTACTTTAACTTTTTTTTATGAGCAAAACTCCACTGAAATCATTTTTGACACCTGCCCTCTTCTTTCACATTTATGGTGCTAACACACTAAATCTTTGTGGTGAGGCCACATTACAATTTGCTTTAACTATTCTTTGGGTCCTACCACAGTTCGGCCGTCCTGACAAGTAATCGTCCCGATTTTGCGTTTATTATTTATTCTCCATGGTTTCATATTAGCCACTTTCCATACCCCCTTATAAGGAATTTGGGTAAGCTGAAACCCTGTCACATCTTTCAAGAGGTATCTACCATTGGGCAACATTTTTATTACTTGATAGGGCCCCTTAAACCTGGGATAACTCTTTAGAATTCTACTTCTATCTTTAATTTTTTTATTGTAATCTTGACATTTCTTTATCTTCGCGGCTGCTCTCATTCTTATATCTTCCAAATCCCTATCCTTTTCCTTATTTAAAATTTCCTCTATCCTCTCCCTTAACGGATCTTTAATCATTCCTCGCTGCCTTATCCCAAAAAGTATAACTCACTGTCATCCTCGTACTTCTCTGCACGGTATTATTGATCACGTGCTCTATCTCAGGTAAGATTTTATCATGCTTGACACCATTTTTCTCCAAAAACGATTTAAACTCATTCGAGGTAAATGCACTGCCTCTGTCGGAAACTATAAGCTTAGGACGACTGTAAGAGTTAAAGTATGACTTTAGAGAACTAATTGCTTCATTAGTACCAGTACCTCGGACTGCATATAGTCTGTTGAACTTTGTAAAACCATCTACAACCAGAGAAACATATTTCTTCTTTGATTTCCTCAAAGTCACTGGCCCGAAATGGTCGATATGGACTGTATCGAAAGGGATGTCACCTTTAGGTATACTATGGAGTAAGCCTTCATGTTTCCCAAACTTCGGCGAAAACGTTATGCATTTAAGACAATTCGAAATGTATTCCCTAGTTCTATTCCTTATTTTCGAAAACCAATACATATCGTTAAATTTTCATACACCTTGTGACATCCTACATGTGACATGTCCCATGTCGTCATGATACATATACAAAACATTTTGCTGCATTTCCGCCGGCACATAAAACAATAAATTCCCACCACTCTTTCTTTTTCCAACATTTCCCTTGATTAATTTATATCTCTGTCCTTGTGCTGACAAATAGACAGATTTTGTTCAAGGGTATTCTCTTCTAATACAAGTATACTCATGTTCCTACTTAATGCATCAACATGTTGCATTCTTTCACTGTTACGATGCTCCGAAACGTAGTCATAGTTCTGTAACTCTAACTTTTTAACTTCTTTTTTGTTAAGCGTCAATGTCAGTGAGTTGCAATCAGTAACTATTTTAAACCTTATACCATGTAAATAAATTCGGAATCTCTGTAAAGCATAAATTATTGCTAGAGTTTCCAGCTCAAAGCTATGAAACTTAGCTTCTTGGTCAGTAGTCCTTTTTGAAAAATAGAATATTGGATGAAACTTTCCATCACTCTTCTTTTGCAATAGGATTGCACCAAACTCGAGAGCACTAGCATCACAGTCTAATTCTGTTTTATCTCGAGGATCGTAAATTGCTAAAATTGGTGCTGCTAATAATTTTGCTTTTAATTCTTCAAAACAGTGTAATTCCTTTTTTTTTTTCTTTATTAAATCATCATCATAGCTCTCTTCTTTATTGCTCATTTGGTGTTCGATGGCATTCAAATTTGCATCGCATGACGTCGTCTGCGTCGGCACAAATTCACCGTGCAACTCCGATGGAATGGCCAATAACCGGATCACCAACTCGGCCTTATTGCCGGTGGACTTCTTCCCCAGCGCACGTAGCCATGACTTCAATTGGGCTCCAGTGGACTGCTTCAGTTCATCACTTTCAACTGAATCCATTTTTCTTTGAGAAAATTGCAACGTGATGGATTTAGATAGAAAAAAAAATTTACTTTTAACGCGATTATTTTTAAGAAAAATTAATTAAATTTTTACGCGATCCCACTTCTAAGATTGTAAGCGGTCTTATAAAAACAACGTTTATTTCAATTTATACTTTTATTATTTTAATAATACAAAAATACGCGAATTCCGTGGAGCGGCGTTTTTTACTTTAACTTTTTTTATGAACAAAACTCAACTAACTAATTTTTGACACCTGCTTTCTTCTTTCACATTTATGGTGTTAATACACTAAATCTTTGTGGTGAGGCCACATTACAATTTACTTTAACTATTCTTTGGGTCCTACCACAGTACTTTGAATTAATTTGTGACAATTGCAATCTTCGTGGACACCTGAGCAGCGTCTGTTTATCTACACAAGGGACAAAAACAGATTATGGAATTAAATCACTAAAACAGTCAAAGAGTCGTGGACGGAGACCTAATAGAAAATTCAATGGAAGAAACACCGACACTACTCATTCTATCAAACTTGTAGATGAAAACTTTAAAGAGAATGAACATATGTTATATGTAGAAGATTCTGCTCTCTCTAAAAAACCATTTGAACAGGTTTCATCAATATTATCTGAACCACATGTTTCGCATAAAAGTCGCAAGATATTCCATTCGCTTCAAGTAAATCAACAACCAATGATATTTCAATTGGACACTGGTGCCACCTGTTCGCTCGTTGGTCTTGATGGATACCAGAGCTTAGGAAGTCCGCAATGTTTCCCGGCAAATTGATCGTTGAAAGCCTACGGTGATGTGGGTGTCCCAGTAAAGGGGATCACAAATGTTACAGTGTGTTGGCAAAACAAAACATGTAATTTAACTCTCATGGTGATCAACGGTGCGAAGGGAGCCAACATAATGGGTATTGACTGGTTTGATGCATTTGATTGCAGATTATTATTTGGAAAAGACGAGCTCATGTCGCAGATCTTAAACGAAACAAGAGAAGAGCTTGTATCAGATGCAAAAGCTCTCTGCGATAAATATAAAAATGTTTTTAGTCCTGAGCTTGGATGAAAATTAGAGGTCTTAAAACCTGTGGACTGCAGTCAGTGGGCAGCACCCATTAACCCGGTGAAAAAATCTAAAGGCAAACTTTGGATCTGTGGAGATCCATCACCCGTTACCACGTGCCCAAGAACTTTTCCATAAAGTTCAAGGCGGCAATTTTTTCACAAAACTTGATTTCACGGACGCTTATCTGCAAATACCGCTGGATGAAGAGTCTGAGAAGCTGTGCGTTGTCAATACTGAAATTGGTCTTTTTGAGTATCAACGCGTACAATTTGGAACTATCAGTTCGACTGGTATTTTCCAACAATACTTGGATCAATTAACGGCTGATATAGAGTTTTGTGGGGCATATGTCGATGACATAATTGTTGATATAGTGACCTACAAATTCTATAAACATACTCTACCAATATTGTGAACTTTTTCTTATTCTACATTGGAGTGTCTCGCAACTAACGTACAGTTATGTTTTTTCCCCATTATTAAAGTTTATAATATTGAAAGGTTTTATCTAGGTTCGTTTTATTAAATAAAATTTATTTCCGTTTTAATACGACTCACTTTACGTCTTTTTACTTTTAATTCCACTTAATATTTCAAAACACTTTTTATTTCCTTTTTACTTTCTTTATTTTAAATTCAAACTTTATCACTTTCAAATTACCGACTTTTACACGGCTGATTTCAAATTCAAACTGACTGTCAGTCCGCATCCGCTTCCTTGCTAGAACAATATCGAGTAGGCATTGTAGTAGATGAAGAGATTTAGTAGATGTACCGAACAGGTAGATGGCATTTACCTCAAGAGATGAAAACATTCAGCACCCTTTAATTATTTGTGTAACACGTTACATTGCCCTCCTCCTAAGATTGTTCGTCCCGAACAATTTCTTCACCATCTTCTCCACTGTAGCGGTCATAGCCGGTAGTATAGCCAGTCAATGTGAACAACTTTTGGCTTGCCTCTTAGACCTCGCTGTGTTCGATAAACCACATCATTGATCCTTGTAACAACACAGAAAGGTCCTTCCCAGTTTTGTTGAAGTTTTGGTGACAGTCCCTTTTGTCGATGAGGATTATACAGCCACACTAGATCTCCCTCATGGAAAGGTTTCGTTGTGATGTTTGCATCATAGCGTGTTTTTATTCGGTCACTAGCTAGCTTTATTTTATTCCTTGTCCTGTCATGGATGTCAGTCAGTTTTTTCCTTTAGGCAATCCACGTATTTCGTTTTTCGCCCGTTGGACATTCGAATTTAATTTCGCTAGGCAACCGGATATTTGTACCGAATACAATTTCTGATGGAGTGTGACCAGTTGTGCTGTGCACCGCATTTCGGTATGCTATTAAAAATAGAGGGATGCGTTGGACCCAGTCTCGTTGGAAGTCACTTACTACTTTGGAAGGTGTTCTTTGAGAGTCCTGTTGAAACGTTCCACCATTCCGTCAGACTGCGGATGAAGTGGTGTTGTTCTCGTCTTCTTGATGCCAAGGAGCAAACAGACCTCTTGAAAGATTTTGGATTCGAAGTTTCTTCCTTGGTCAGAATGGAGTTCCATAGGAACACCGAACCTGCTGACCCAATTGTACACAATCTGATGCAAAACTGTCTTCGCTTCTTGGTTTGGAATGGCAAACGCCTCAGGCCACTTGCTGAAGTAATACATGAAAACAATAATGAATCGGTTTCCACTGTTAGACTCAGAAAATAGGCCTGCGATATCGATGGCAATTCTTTCAAAAGGTGCTCCAACGTTGTACTGTTGCATCTTACTCTGTAGTTTTCTGCCTGGTCCATTGGTGGCTGCACAAGTGATGCATTTTCTGCACCATTTTTCCACATCGTCTTTTGCATGTTGCCAGTAGAAACGTTCTCGAATTTTCTCCAGAGTTTTGTTGATACTCAAATGGCCTCCAGAAGATCCATCATGCATCTCACGTAGAATGTCATTAACCTTTGTCTGGGGCACAACAAGCTGCATCACATAGGTTTTGCTATCTGAGGATTCCCATCTTCGTTTGAGCAAACCTTCCTGCACATGAAGGGAATTCCATTGTGCCCAATAGGCTTTGAAGATCGGACTTCTATCAGAAATGTCTCCCCATTCTGGTTTCTCTTCATGTTCTTTCCATGCAAGAATGCTTTAGATGTCCAAATCTTCTTGCTGCGCATTCCTGATTTTCTCGTTACTCCAGCCGCCGATGGGCTTAACTCTTGTTCGTTCTATGGCAATAGATTCCTTTTATTCCTGGCGAGCGCAATGCTTGCAGTCTTGGTTACATGGCCAAGACTGCATTCGAATGTAGTTTTCCTTTTCGATGTTGGATTTCATAGTCATAGGTCTGAATCCACCTGGCTACTTGACCTTCTGGATTTTTAAAATTCAAAAGCCATCTTAGCGCTCCATGGTCCGTCCGTAAAAGGAACCTCTGTCCATAGATGTATTTATGAAAGTGTTTTTTTGCCAAAACCAAAGCAAGAAATTCTCTTCTTGTTACGCAGTAATTTCTCTCTGTCTTTGAGAGCACCTTGCTGAATTATGCTACAACTTTTTCTTGAACGTCATTAACTTGGGAGAGAATGGCTCCTATTCCGACATTGCTTGAATCTGCATCGATTATAAACTGTTTTCCAGGAGTTGGATAAGTTAACACTGGAGCATAGCACAAGCGTCTTTTAAGTTCCTTAAAGCTTTTCTCGCACTCGTTTGACCACTTGAATTGTTTTCCTTTTTCTGTGAGTCGGTGCAAGCTTTTGGCGATTCCGGCAAAATCCTGCCCAAATCGTCGGTAATATATAGCTAGCCCAAGAAAACTTCTAAGTTGATGCTTGTCTTGTGGATTTGGCCAGGTCTTAACAGCTTCTTCTTTCTCGGGATCAGTTCTTACTCCTTGAGACGAGATGATATGCCCCAAAAAATGTGCGATGACGCACAGGCCAAAAGGCATTACTTTGAACATAAACCGTTACCTGTCAAGAATGCAGTTTTCTCCCGATCTTCTGGGTGAATTTCAACCTGCCAGTAACCACTCTTCAGGTCCAATGTTGAAAACCAGTGAGCTCCAGCCATCGCATCCAGAGTATCGCTTATCCTAGGCAGAGGATAACTGTCCTTCTTGGTGACATCGTTCAACCTTCGGTAGTCCACACAGAATCGAGTACTTCCGTCCTTCTTTTTGACTAGTACGACTGGTGATGCCCAAGGACTTTTTGAATTCTCGATTAAACCATCTGTCTGCATTGTCGATATTATTTTAGTAACTTCGTCTTGTTTGGCTAAAGGTAGGCGCCTTTGCTGGTTGACGGATCGGCCTTGCATCACCCGTATCGATTCGATGCTGTACAAGTTGTGTTCGTCCATACTGCCCGTCCTGTGAAGCGAAAACATCAGCGAACTCTTGTAGAAGGTTTCCAGCAACTCTGTTGTTGATCGAGATTAGAGCAGTTAAACATTTTTCTCTTCAAAGCAATGACTTCATCTGGATTCACTGATTTTTCGGGATGTTCTTCGGTTATCTTTGTTATTGCCGCTACAGGGTCACATTTACCGACAACTTCTTATTTTCTGAGCTTGATCTCATATGGTTTGATGTTTAGTATTCGTATGGGCACCATGTTATTTTAAGGTGCCACCAGCGTCTTTCCCACGATTTAATTTTGGGAGCAATGCTCAGAGTCTGGTTCCACCATGAGGTATCGATGGCTCCCAGAATCATCTTTGATGTTTGTCCAAACAAAGACTTCTGACGAAGGAGGTAGGCACATATCTTCTTTGATGATTGCTCTTATCAATGATGAGTTTTGATCGCCATAAACCATTGGAATCTCTATATTTCGGTATTTAAGGACTTGGTTACCAATGTCGAGAATTATTTCATGCTTTTTCATAAAGTCTATTCCAATATTGCACTCATCGCATATATCTGAAACTAGAAATAGATGTTCAAACTCTAGTTCTGCCAAGCAGATCCGAAGACGGACTTCTCCGTACACTCTTGCTGCTTCTCCTGTTGCAGTCTTCAGACAATAGCTGTTGTTGTTGTGTAGCCATGCCATCTTGACCAAGTCTCTTCGTACAATGGAAGCGGTGGCACCAGTTTCCACAGTTAGACTTTTATTGTTTCGTTTAGTCTGCGAGACTTGGATGATGTTTCTGGGGCCATAGATACCAGAAACCAGCTTCTGTCCCTCGATGTTCTTACTCGTTTCCCTGCTGGGAAACTTGACAAGGTGGAGCGTTGGTTTTGTTTGTAGTCTTATCTGATGTATCATTTCTGCTTCCGCAATGTTGCCATGCGCTTCTTGGTGGCATTCGACACTGGGGCTGGAAATATCCGGTCTTGTTGCAATTCCAGTATCGGATTTGTCCATCTCGACGATTGTTCTGGAATGCCAGTCTTTGGCAAGAGCATTCTTCTATAGCAACTTCTCTTACCCGATGTACTCCTAGTAAAGCCTGTTCATCTGCTCCCATAGTCAAGGCGAAAGCTAATGCTTCTGGAAGTGTTCGTTTTCCAGCTGTTCATACTGCTCTCTATAGATTAATGTCAGACAAGGCACGAACAAAGGCTTCCGCGGCGAATTGGTTTATGATTTCTTCGCCCGCAGTTGGATATGCCAAGTGAGCTAGTCGTTCGATGTCTGCTTGAAGCTGCTGAAGAGTTTCACCCCGTTTCTGAACTCTGGTGTTAAGTTGAACTCGAAAGACTTCTTGCCTATGGCCATCTCCAAAACGTTTTTCAATGGCTTGTGAAAGTGCACTAAAGTTGCCATGCATCTCTGCTGGTATTGTTTGCTGTAACTCAGCAGCAGGTCCTCTGAGAGCTAGTGTAAGTGCAACAAACTTGTCTTCATTGCCCCAGCCGTTTGTCATTGCTGCTGCTTCAAATTGTCTCTTATAGATTGACCAAGAAGTTTGCCCATCAAAAGTTGGCGGATGCATTTCTTTTCTCTTGTAAGATTCACCAGAACTTTCTCGCACCTTCAATTTCCTAACCTTGTGGAATTCTTTTGACAAATAATTGAATTTATCCTCAACTTTTTCGAATTTTTCTTCAACTTTCTGCAAACTTGTGTCTACTTTGAGTAAATGTTTTTCAACTCCTTCAACACGTTCATCTACAACAACAAACTTGGTCTCTAAAGTAGTGAGTTTGCCTTCGATAAAGTTTCTTTGTCCTTCAAAGAGCTCGTTTCTTTGATCTTCGTTTCTTTGATCTTCGAAACGTTCGAGAAGTTTCGTTTGTTCATTCCTTTGTTCTTCTCTTTGATCTTCGAAACGTTCGAGAAGAAGAGCCAACATATTGGACAAGTCTGTGTGGGAACTTACTTGTTCTTCTGCCATTTCTATTTATAAGACGGATGTGTCTGGATTTTCACCGTGTCGTCTCATGGCTTCTTGCAGACGAATAATGAGGTCATTTTTCGTTCCAGTAGTAGGAAGACCCCGTTTGTTTAGTTCTGCTTTTAGTTCGGCAGCGCTTAAATCCTTCAGAAGCTTACCTATATTTTTACTTAAAATACAATCACTTTTTACTTAAGTTTAATTTAATTATACTTCTGACACCAATGTAAGGTTTTATCTAGGTTCGTTTTATTAAATAAAACTTATTTCCGTTTTAAGGCCAAATCAAAAATAGTCCTCGCTATTGATCAGATGAATTACATGCATATCCAGGATTCACTAACAGCATAGGACGCATGGGATATATTATAAAAAACATTCGAGGATTCCGGATTGACTCGGAAGGTAAGTCTTGTAAGAGCCTTGCTTCAATCGACGAATTAGTGAACAAAATCATGACGACAGCACATAAACTGAATTCATTAAAATTCATTGTTGAAGACGAATGAGTTGGTACACTTTTCTTTTAATGAACATCACTTCATTTACTTTAATTCTATCAGCTTTATTATTCACAGAAACAGGAATCATAGTTTCGCCGATCGCAACCGTTCCAAATGTCTCAGCCATCTTATTATCAGTCAGTAAAATTGTAAAACAGGGTCACATAGTAGAATTCACTTCTTATAGATGTACAACCACCAGTATTAATGATGAACTTTTGGCAACAGCCACCGATGACAATGGTATCTTCAATTTAGATCGACCACGTCAGGATGCATTTCTTGTTCGCACAGAAGAGAAGCTGAATTGTGGCATCGGCGTCTAGGTCACATGATCCGTAAGAACATGACACCGACAAATAATATCCGGAATGTCACACCCGAAGAAGTTTGGACAGATAATAGAAAGCCAAATGTCAGCAATATCCGTATTTTTGGTTGCAAAGCAATGTCACACATTTCAAAAGAGAAAAGATTGAAATGGGATCCGAAATCTCGAGAACTTATGTTCACTGGTTATTGTGAAGAAACAAAAGGGTACCGCCTTGTTGATCCGAAGACAAAACAACTTGTGAAAATAAGAGATGTGATTTTCTTTGAAAATGAAAAAATCGAAGATGGTGGTTTATCACAAACGAAGAAAAATGTTTCCCATCAGCCATTTTACATCCCAAGCATGTCGGAGAAAGTAGAGATTATGTGTGACTGTGACGATACCTTACTTGAAGTTGAGAGTAGCGAAGATGAAGCCGATATAACTATTGTTGATAATAGCGCCGAGATGATTATACCGGATGAAATAAGAGAACCAATCGAGTGTCAACTGATTTTGGTACAACAACACATACGAGCCAACCAGAGTTGAATCATCCGAAGCAAACAATGATGATAATTCACAGAGGCGTTCAAGTAGACCACTGAAACCCAGGACATTTCCGGATTATATCACATATTTTACTGTGACAAATGATCCTGCCGATCCTATTTCTGTTGCTTTAAATGGCCCGAATGTTTCATCCTGGAAAACAGCAATGCAGGATGAATATGACGCAATGTTGGAAAATATAACGTGCACATTGAAAGACAATCCGCCGAATAGAAAAATACTCAACGCAAAATGGGTATTTAAAACCAAACCCGGAGATGGCAACAAGAAAAATATTTAAGGCTAGGCTGGTTGCCAAAGGTTGTGGACAAATCGAAGCATAGATTTCCAAGAGACATATGCACCACTGGTAAGAACTAATACAATCAGATTATTATTTTCTCTTTCTGTTAAAGATGACCTTCACCTTCACCACATGGATGTGAAGAATGCTTTTCTGCACGGGGACCTTAATGAGGATCTGTACATTAAGCAGCCTGAGTTTTTCGTTGCACAAACTAAAAAAAAAATAAAGTTTGTAAGCTGAATAAGGCTATGTACGGTCTCAAGCAGGGGAGTAGAGCATGGAACAAAAAGATGGACTCCGTTCTCAAATCCATGGGTTTTATGCAGACGCGCACAGACCAATGCGTTTACGTCAAGAAATTTAATAAGAAGCTTCAGATAGTTGCAGTCTACGTCGATGATCTGTTGATCCTGTCCAACGACCTTGATCAAATGAAGAACACGAAGGATAAGCTGAAAACAACATTTAAGATGAAAGATCTTGGTGAAATATCCATATGCTTGGGCATGAGGATAACGAGGGATCGAGTTCGAGGAAAACATTGTGTAGATCAATCCGATTATTTAAATCAAATCATCACCAAATTTAATATGGCAGACTGCAATCCTGTGATTACCCCTTTGGATTCAAATCAAAAACTGTCTTCGTTTATGTCTCCGAAAAATAAAGAAGATCGTATTAAGATGCAGAACATCCCATAAAGAGAAGCTGTTGGAAGTCTTCTTTAAGCGTCAGAAGGAACAAGGCCAGACATAGCTCATGTAGTGGGTTTTGTTAGCAAGTATTTGTAAAATCCAGGCCAGGCACATTGGAAAGCCGTGAAAAGGATTATGCGGTATTTAAAAGGCACGATCAACGATAAAATTGAATTCTCCAGAGATGACAGTTCCAAGTTACTGGCGTTAAGATTGGGCGAACATAATGGTGCAGATTCATTAACAAAACCTTTATGTAGTAACAAATTTATTTTTTGTTAAGATAATTTTGGAATGTTTAATGTATAAATTTTTGTTCAAGAAAGGGTGCTGATATTGTGAACTACAAATTCTATAAAAATACTCTATCTATATTGTGAACTTTTTCTTATTCTATATTGGCGTGTCTCGCAACTTAAGTACAGTTTTGTTTTTTCTCCATTATTAAAGTTTATATTATAAAATAAAACTAAAGCGTTTTCTGTTTGAGGATTATAAAATCCCCTGCATAAACAACATACTCATAAATCTTTACGTGGAAACACATAACGTTCTTCATGTGAAAACATGCTCACAGACCATAAGCAAATAATTGTAATAGAACTGTAGTAGATTTTCTTAACGAATGTGGGCTAACTATTCCATAATTTATTTCGTTTTATTAATAAGAAATTTTAACTCGTAACTTATCTCTTATTCCATGGTGTAGTTAAGTCATGAGTTAGAGACTAAATAAGCGTTTTTTTTATTAATAGGGCTCTCACAGTATTAAGAGAATGGTTGAACACGAAAAATCTTGTGGCTTTTAAAATTTATATGCTCATAGAGATGAATAAAGTTAGCATGAACCAAAACATCTTTGTTTTTAATGGAGAGTTTTTCAAACAGGACAGAGGCACAGCGATGGGAAATAACCTATCCCTCTTCATAGCAGACATTGGTGAGAAAATTATAGTCAGCCCAAGTTTAAGGAATTAACGCCACACTTCTTAACTTAATTTCAACTTTGAAACAGTTCTCAAACTCTTAAGTAATTATAGACTCTTTCTGAAGTACTGACAACTAGTGTGTGGTTTAAAACATTTCTCTAACTTATTTGTACGTAACACGCCTTAAACAGTGACAGTTCGCTCAGAAAACAAAGCAAACACAAGTTTTTATGACGCCTTTTTCATTACGCAACTCCTGCGTGCAACTCGTTAGTTTTTCACTCGTTGATTCGAGCTTGAGAGAGAGAAACGTATGTGGTGGCCGGGGAAGACGGAGTTTCTCGGGCAGTTTGTGTTGCACACATTAGTATTATAAGTAAAGTTGCATTCAGTTGCAAAGCCTTAAAGTAGCAAAAAGACTGGGTGCAACACAAAAGAAAGTCGCAACGCAGAAGTTGCTTAATCTAAAAGCATTCTATCTGTCGTCAAATGTCATCAGCCTGGAATGTGTCAATAGGACTTTTTAGGTAACAACGATATACCTCTTTCTCGTTCTCACAGAATTGTCAAAAACAGTACAGAACAGCTGAATTTTTTTTTATCATTGTTGACAAATTGATTGAAAACAAAAGCGGGAATTTTAAAGATTTGCGCGAAAATTGTGAAAATTGTGTAGTAATTTTAAGAAATAAATATAAACATGGAGAGAATTTGTCTTTCCACTTATATTGGAAGAAAAAACTAAAGGAATAAAACTAAATTATCAATAGGGCTTTTTAGGTAACAACGATATATCTCTTTCTCGTTCTCACAGAATTGTCAAAAACAGCAGTATGGTGAACAGCTGATTTTTTTTTTATCATTGTTGAAAAATTGATTGAAAACAAAAGCGGGAATTTTAAAGATTTGTGCGCGAAAATTGTGAAAATTGTTGGTTTTGCTAATTAAAATAAATTTTTAAGCCACGGAAATCACAAATTTCACACAAAAAAGAATACCGCATTTAAAAATTATTCCCAAATTGTTTTCTCCAAGATCTTGAGTTTGACAGTTTGAAAAAAGCGCGGTACATATTTCAATCTGTCTTCACCATAGTGTGAGCTTTGACAAGATGGTAAAACTCCCTATTGTTGGAAACAGGAGCCGATTACTTCAAGGAGAGTATTAAATTGGAAAAAGATAAACAACAGTATGGAACTCTCCCAATATGCTAGATCCTTAGATCCATGTAGCAAAATTCGATATTTATCGAAAATTGAAAATATTGGAAGAGATCCATACCTGTTTTCGTATGAAAGTAAGATATTTTCAAAAAATGTAACATCTTATATTACCCAAAGTGTGAGCTGTCATATTTTTTGACAAGATGGTAAAATTCCCTATAAAATGATAATTTTCTGTTTAATTTCAATTTTCTCCCTCTTTGAAATTAAAATTAATTTAATTTTTTCAGAATTTAGAAATACATATCGTTAAAAAGTTGATCTTGGCAAAGAATGCTGCTTTACGAAATAAAGGGTATACAATTTCAGTTTCATGTCGTCTTCGTTTTTGCAAGGAGATGATGTACCCAGTACCCATAACTGATACCAACAATGAATCAGTGAAAGAATTAAAACAATAAAGAAATCCAAATTATGGAAGACCACAATCCGAAGGCTAGGTGCATTATCAATAATCATTTCTGTAGATAGAAGGAATAAACTTTAATGCTTGGACAAGAAGTCCAAGTAATTTATTTCAATCATAGCATGATAAAGGTGAGTGTTTATTTTGTAATTCTTGTTCACGTGATTTATTAATGGCCATTTTATACCTTTGGTGAATATCAAAGAAAGGGTAAGATGAAAGGGAAGATGAAAATGGCATTGTACGAACTGAGAAACCTGGACTGGTGGTTGGCGAAGTGGAAACACTTAGGAAATTCTTGCGGAGAAACTTTGGAACCAGACCCTAGTAATTTGATGCACTTTAAAGATCGGGTCTATAAAATAATCCAATCTCACCAAGATGTTGTAAGGATTGAATTCATTAAAGAAGCTCAGAAATCTCAAAGCACAATTCCGTATTCCCAATTGAAGCTGAACTTAATAGAAGCAAATTATTTTAACGAAACGCTTACTTATAAGGAAATATCTCTTATTTTCAAGGCAAGATGTGAAGTCCTTGGACTTAATTATACACCATATAACAACAGCTTCCACCAGTTTTACTCACTGTGTAATTTCAAAGCCAAAGAAGACTTCTTCTATCTCATTAATGTATGTCCCATATTAGCACAACATCGAATTTCATACTTTGGGAAAAAATCGCTAACGCTACAAGAAAAAATAACATTATTCAACTATTGTGCTTGGAAAAAACTCTACCTTTTTTTGAAACACATATTTAAATACCAAATGTTAATTTTAACCGAGTTTGAAGAGATAACTTATTTTTCTTTTTTTATAGGTATATTATCTTGCTATTGTAAATATCAATTCTTTTTTAATTTGCCGACTGAGCTTACGGCAAAGCCATGGCTATAAATTCATTATAAATCATTGTAAATGATCTATTTAGATACCTACCAAAAATGAATATTTACTTATTTACTTACTTACTTACTTAGGAGGTCAGAAAACAAGTGTTGCGTTAGCTGAATTGTGTGTGAGTGGGCCAGAAGTTCTTATCCTGGATGATTTTCTCACGACGAACGATTAATTCGAGAGATAGGAAGCACATTTTATGTGATTGAAGTGCAAATCATAAACGAAATATATGGAGATTTCGATGACTACCTTAAAGAGGTGTTGGATAGTTCGGGCAAAATTTTGAATAATCCTAGTGAAACGGTGAATTCTGCTGTGTTACCATAAGTTTTTTTTATATATACTTTTAAATAGTCTAACGCAAGTTATTTTCATATTTTATTAAAACAGTCGACATGTTTATGAAATAAAACTCTTTATTATTTTTGGATGTAATAAATGAAGGAGAAAGGCATTTAATAGAGTTTGGCATCAAGCTCTCTTATAGAAAATACGTGCTTTTGGTATTGATGAATCTCTCCTTTGTTGGGTTAGAAATTACCTTTCGGACCGTTCAATTCAAGTAGTATTGGACGGGTTCGCTGATGACAGTACCATCTGCTTTTCATATTCGTTTTTAGATTCTCATCCTTGTTCTTCGGATGTGGACTACCAACGGGAGCGTATGATAAGCTCATTAAATTCTGATCTTGACAGCATTGTTCAATGGGGATTCAAAAACCGTGTAGAATTTAATGCTTCGAAAACTCAATGCTGTCTACTGTCGCAAAAGCGTAACCCTCCCCCCATGCCACTATCCATGGGTGGTACTTGCATTGAGGAGATTGAACAAGAACAACTATCAGTCCTAGGTATGTGCATGACAAATCACTTGTTGTGGAGTGATCACATATTTGACATCGCCAAAAATGCTGCTTAGTGCTTAGGTTTTCTCCGACGATGCAAGAAGTTTTTTACCCCTTCTGATCTGGCTATAATTTACAAAGCTTTTATTCGTCCTAAACTCGAGTGTAACTCTCATATTTGGGCTGGAGCCCCAATAAAGCACTTGAGTCTTCTGGATATAATTGAAAAAAAGCTCTTAAAATGATAGGATGTCGTTCTCTCACAGAGACATTTGCTTCTCTTGAACACCGCCGCAAGGTCTCATGCCTGTCATTTTTTTATCGTATTTTTATGAACAATGCTCTAGTGAAATAGCCAGTTGCATTCCTCCCCTTAAACAATTCAACCGTAATACCCGTATTGCTAGGAATGCCCATCAGTTTACCCTTGAGTCCAATTTGGGACGTACTGTTAAGTACAGAGATTGTTTTTTTAGCCGCACTACGCGAATGTGGAATGCTTTACCAACTCAATATTTCCCACTCATTACAATGTGCAGACATTCAAAACCAATATGCATCGGTTTCTCCTTCCTAATCCTATCCTCCCTTCCTAATTGCTCGCACTTTGTTTAATCATTATAAGGGTATTCGTAACCCCTTTAGTGCGCGCACAATATAAAAAAAAGAAAAAAAAAAACAACTGAAATTTATGCAAAAAAGGAAACTAAAGAAATTTTAATTTAGACTACACGATCACGAGAATCAATTTGGGTCCGAAGAGAGAAGAGAATCTTGCGGAAATTGGTGAAGCCATGGGTAAATATAATAAAGGACAAGGGAAACAACTTGAAAATGATAGCGAAGAAAAAATCCGCTTGGGAAGCCATAACAACCGGCATGATTGCAGCCGGTTACGAAAGAAGTACGAAAAAAATAAAGGATCAATGGTCAAGAATGAAGATTGCTGCAAAACTTGCCAGGACAGAGACAAAAAAAGCTGTAAAAGCAACTGGCAATATGGTATCGATTCCAGTTGCGGATCCATTAGATGAGATCGGAGCAACTGGAAAAAGATAGCAAATACATAGACAGCAACACGGTAATTCCGCCAGATAATCCTGCCATTGCTGCTGAACCATCTTCTTGTACCGGCTGCGACCAAAGTTTTTTATTGAAATAACGCCAACACGTAAAGATGATGAAGATGTAGAGCTGGATGAATATGAAGAGCAAGATCTGTAGATTATAAATCCTACACCCTACCGCCAATCTAACCCAACACCTTCCATTGATCCACCCTTTAGGAAAAACATTCTTTCTTCTCTGCGCCAGTTGCCGAAAAAACCAATCACAAAGAGTGAAGTGATGTCAACACGCCAAAAATTGATCGATGAATCTACATCTCAAAAAAGAGAATTACATGCGCTACAAGTAGAGCTGGCCAAAAAGTTCTTGCTGCAGACAGATCAAGCTATTTCTCACGCTCGTGAAAAATATCGTTTAGAAATCAAGCAAATGATGGAATGCCATAACAAAAATGGAAGAACCCTGAAGAACGAAATTTAATTGAATTTGTGTATTTGGTTCTTTTTTTTTTGCGGTATCTTGGTCCACTCTCAACCGATCTAGAAGTGACCTAAATTTTGACTTCAGCTGACCATTCAGACACTCTATTCGGCTTCTTGTTGACGTGTGACTGTTGTTGTATCTTTCTTCTTTCTGATTAGATGTATTTCGATTTGGGGTAGGTAATATGTTTGAATATGGATATCCTGCGTCACCAAGCAACACACCCTGGTGAACATTTTTACTTGCTTCTAATTTTGTTTTTAGAAGGCAATGGTTCCAAATATTCGAATCGTGTATGGAAGCTTGGGACCTTGCAACGATATCGATGATCTTGCAGCTTGCATCGGTCACAATCTGCACGTTATGTGAAAAGAAGCCTTGAATAAAACATACACAAATAAGTGACTGAGTTGTTAAAAAAAATTATTTGTAAGTTGTATGCCTTTTCTTTAATGTAATGACCGACCATAACGGGTCCAACTATCCTAGTTGGTCGCTTTATTTGTACGTGCGTACAGTCAATTGCTCCTATTACCTTAGGCAATCTGGCAATTTTGTAAAATTCCTACTTCATTTTCGCAAAATCTTCCGTTGTTGATGGAAATTTTATAATTTCCGGAAGTAGGGAAGCAATGGATTTTGAAATTTTCGCAATTATTTTCCCTACGGTCGACTGCGACATTCCATGTAATGCACCTAAATTTGACGTTGGTAGGTATTTAACTAAGTTAAGATCTTTCTGACAAAAGGTACATATGTTTTTTCCTTGCCAACATCACTTTGGTGCAAATTTCTTCCAAAAAAATAGTTACAAGAACTTGCAGCAATTTAGGGATCGGAAGTCCACGATTTGTTGCCGATTCTGCAACATCGATATTTTCCACCAAGAATAGAACGGTGGACTTATGAAATCTATACCGCGTGTAAAACTCTTCATCGTCAAAACTTGTAAAAGGGTCAGCTCGTGTTTTATACTCCTTGGGCTTCCTAAAAAGCTTTTTTTTGGTTTAAAGAAAATGACAAATTGACAGGAGTCAGAGAGAAGCAAGTGTGACACTTTTAAAATTAAAATAGGGTTTTCATGATTTTAATTTTGATGCAAGTCTTCAAAGATAAAGTGTAGTTTAACTTGTCTATAATTGCCAAAAAAAGTTTTTAGCTTAGTGTCAAACTAAATTTGATTTAGCCTAAATGCCTGATTTATACATTTTCTCACTCGTTATAATGTCAGGTACAAACTTGCACTCAAAGTTTTTCCTGCTAATCAATATATAAAAATGTGATATTAAAAAGTACTTGAAATCGTTAGTACTTCATGTTACTATGCAAAAAACCAAAAACATGCAAACAATCAATATTTTAATGATTTAAAAATCATAGTTTAAACAATTTCCTTTCTAAAAATCTGCTCCTTCGATATGATCTTTCTATGGAGTCTAGAAATACATGAAAATTTTTACAAAATTTTAGCTGCACTGCAAACAGCGAAACAAAAATATTTAATTTTTTAACAATTTAAAACAGTTGTAACCATGAAAAACGTAAAAAAATATTTTTTTTTGTTTTTTAGAAACCATTAATAAAAACCTTATTTTTCGTCATTTCCTAATAACGTTTTATGCTTGCAAAAATACGAGGCAGAAATTTTTTTTTATTTTTACTCATCAAAATAAATTTTTTAAAAGTGGTTTCAACTAGTAATTAATTTGTGACAGGTTTGTGAAGAAATACAGATCCAGTTAAAAAACAAACAACAATTTTTGTAAAGAAATGAGTTTTTTTAATAAATGAATTAAAAGAAGTTTTTAATGCGCATTCCAGAAAGGAGGTTATAGATGGAATATATAAGAAGAATAAGAATGCATAGAGTGAAAGAGTAAAAAGAGATTGTACTATTTTTCTGGGGCTGTCAAAATGTATTTGATGTGTGAGCGCTTAAGCTATGTGCGCACTCAACAGTTTGACTCTGTGTCAGTACTAAGGTGACTGGATTATTGGTGATGTAGAAACAAACTAAGTACTCAAAGTAAAGCAAGGCTGTGACAAAGGAGTTCAATTGATCACCCAGCCAGAAATCAGCAAAGCCAACATGGAAAAACGCAAAGTTTGAAAAAAGTTCTTGACTCAATTGCATGTGATCTCCAGCTAATACAATACGTGTATTTTCAACGCCAAGGGCTTCGTATACCATAACTTGAGCAGCTACGTCAAAAAATATATGCGTAAAGTAACCTTTAGGTAAGCCCAATGTCGAAAGTTCCATCGATATGCTCAAGGTCACAACAACGATGCGATGTTACATTATATCTTCTACCGTGCGTTGGCTCTCTCAATTCAGGACAGAACGATATGTGGAACTTAAGATTTATATTTTGTTCTAGTGTATATCGGCAGCGGTATTTACTCGAGAGGGGTTGCTGCTTGTCTCCTCCCGAACGCATTTGTTTCCCGAATTGTGTTTGCTGAGGATAATAGTTCTCGCCCGATTGCCAATTATCATATCCTGGTGCCACGTTGTAGTGTCAGACATTATATTTAAACGTGTTTCTTCTTCCTTGATTATTGCTATATGAGGAAGTTTGATTTGCGTAAGCTCTGCAATTATTTATAGAGTGGTTGGGTTTTCGACAATAATCACAGGTTATAAAATGTGTTTCTGTTTTTACCGGTTTCTCTTTAGAACTGAGAAACTGGTTGTTTTTATAACAAGTATCCTGTGTATGTCCCTGCTTACCACAGATATTGCAAAGCCTTGGCCTTTGGTTACTAACAGGATTTGTAAAGCTTGAAAAGAAAGAGCTGTGATTTTTACGAGCAGCATGACCTCACGCATGGGCTATAGTTTTTTTTAAATCGAAACCCCCATAAGCTTTCGTAATAAGTTTTACCTGCTCGTTTTTTAAGCCATCTTCAAAAGCTTGTATTGCCAATTTTCGATTTTCTGCTACAAAGAAAGATCGTGCCGATTCATCGCTGGTCGTGGAAATAGTAGCGGAGTTTATAGAATTAAGAGCTACAGGAACACGCTCACCAAATTCTTTAACAGTTTCTTTGAAACGTTGATTTATGGTGACCAGTTCATTGTGAGCAGAGGCCGAGTTTTCACTTCCACTTGAATTCAGCCTCTAATTTTTCTTTTAGGCTCTTCCAAGTAGGGATTGAATGGTGTTGTGTCAACTCAAAGTCAGAACCATGTAGCCTAGTTTTCACAATTTCCAGAAACGTCGGTTGGTCAGTTTCTTTTATGGAACAGAAAAGGATATCTCCGCATGAGAGAAACTTAGCTAGTTCCTTAAGGTTTCCATCAAAAATAGGAACGATGTTGAAGACATCAGTTATACCTATCTTAATGTCCATTTCTATATTTTTTTGTACAACCCGGTCAAAAGTATGAAAAGGTAAATTTATAAAGAGATCAGCAATAGTTTTGGCCTCTTTAGTTGCCTTTCTCGTAATTTGTAAACGAGGAATGTTTGCAACGAAATCAAAATTAAAAAAAAAAGGAAAAACGTTTAAGGAAAAAGATTAAAGAACCAGCACGAAAAAAGTTATGTCTATAAATTTATAAATTTAATATAAACAAAAGAAACGAAGAGTAAGTTTTTAAGAGGAAAACAGCAATAATTAATTAAAGTTTATTTATTTTATTAAATATGTTCATATGATCGAACCTTTCAGTTGGTCAACCGAACTATCTCTGACTCTTCAACCAATCTTTAAAATGTAAAGAGTCATCATCCAGAACGGTCATCCCTTCCACAACATTTATATTTCCTGCACTGTTGTGCAGGTCATTCATATTAAATACACATTGCATTTCCAATAATTATGTAGGGAAACCATTTTCTTTACCTATAGAATATGTACCTATATTAACATCACACAACCATCGAACATTCATCACCATAATAACATCACTTCATAACATCATCCAACACGATTTATAAACTTTAGGTATAACATCGACACCTAACCAACTCAAAAATTTAAAACGAAAAATATACTTAGAAATTTTTCTTAGTGTAAAAATATTCAAGGCTATCATCAGCTGAAATAAACCTTCACGCAAAAAGATACACATATTCAGAACCAACAACTTGAACCGGTTCTGCAAACAACAAAAAAATAAAAACAAACCCCATATCTTAAAATCCAACTAAATACATTTTTACGACCTCTATGAGCAAATAGAAATAACTTTTGTATACTCAGCATTAAATCTTTCACGGCGAACGAAATAAAATCGAGCATGGAGAACATTTTGATATTTAGCACACAAAAACCACCACCAAATACGCACAGCGATGACGTCAACGTATTGGACAACATGGCTAATCAAAATGATAGACCAATACCAATGTACAGACAGCAGGTAGGTAGAACCATTGTATATAAACATTATAGTATTGGCATGAATCTGAATCTGGTATTTCTGCATCAGGCCACTGGAAAAAAGCGCCCACCGACAAGAAGACATTGTTAGTTTTTTTTTTTGTGTTAATCGTGCGAAAGAGATGTTTAATTTGTTTTAGAAATTCAGTCAGTCATTAAATGTCAGTCGGTTTAGTACGTGCGGTCGTTCGTTAGTCGGTTCGGAAATAAAAAAAAAAAACTACAAAACATGCAAGTGTTGAAAATAAATGAAACCAACATGGCATTTAAATGCATGGATAATATTTCATGTTTTTTGGAATGTGCAAAAAATGTCGGTGTATCGAGACAAGCAATGTTTCAAAGTGCTAATTTATAAGAGAAACGAGATTTGAGTTCTGTCGTCCTTTATTAACTATATCTTGGACAAAGAGCAGACAAATTTGGAAAACCAATAATTGGATCAAAGGAAGCAGAAGGAATTTTTCAAAATGAAGAAGAAGTCAATGGAGAAGAAATTAACGAAGAAAAATTCAATGAAGAAGAAGTTAATGAAGACGAAGTCATACTTCCTCAAAGTGAAACACCTTGTAATGCAGAAGCAACCGAATTGTAATGAGTTTTGGAAACTTCAAGCATTTTTAAGTCAATATGTCAAACTATTTAAATCAGAATAAATAATTTTTTTTATAAATTATATCTATTTATAACTTCTTCTTTTGTTTTGTGTTTTGCACCTTTCTTGTTAATTCATTTAAATTAAGACAACAGTTTAATGTGAAACTTGAAGTATGCTTTTGATTGATTTAATAAATATGTAGATATTGAAAAAAAGCGAAATTTCTTTTAATAATTGGTAAGGTAACACATCATGAACTAAACTGACATAGGCTGTACCCAGGACGAGCAGGGGATGGAATGTATCCTCCTTACACATAATTTTATTCTTTGGTAAGAACATTATATGTAAACAGCAACACGGTTTCGTGCAGAAACGGTCTACTGTTACAAACCTTCTTACATTTTTACATAATTGTTCAAATGCAGTAGAAAGTGGTTTTGAAGTAGATTGTATATACACAGATTTTTCCAAAGCATTTGACCAACTCAGCCATAATATTATTGTTTTTAAACTGCAATCATACGGTTTCCCTACTCTTTTTATATCTTGGATCAAATCATACCTAGAAAATAGAACTTACCAGGTTAAATTTAGAAATTCCCTTTCTAATACTTTCGTTGCCCATTCAGGCGTACCCCAGGGAAGCCATTTGGGTCCATTCTTATTTATTCTTGCTATAAATGATGTTTCTTCTTTTATACGCTTTAGTGAGATTCTCATATTTGCAGATGATATGAAAATTTATAAATCAATCAAATCTCCCAATGATCATACTCTTTTGCAGGCTGATCTTGATAGTTTCAGTATTTGGTGTAATAAAAATGGGTTAACTCTTAATCCTATAAAATGCCAAACTATTACTTTCTCAAAGAAAAAAGTTCCAAGTGACTTTGAATATTGTATAACACAAAATAAAATTAATCGTGTTTTTAGTTTTAAGGACTTAGGAGTTAATTTTAGTGCTAATCTGGAATTTTCTGAACATGTTAACTTTATTGTAAAAAAGGCGAACTCTATGCTTGGATTCATAAAACGGTGGGCAAAAGAATTTAACGATCCATACGTTACCCTCTCTTTGTATAACTGTTATGTTAGGCCGCATCTTGAGTATGCTTCACAAGTATGGACCCCTTTCTATGAAATCCATAAGAAACGTATTGAATCAGTCCAGCATAATTTTATTCGCTTTGCCCTTAAAGGCCTTCCATGGGCTGATCCTTATAACCTGCCACCATACGAGCATCGGATAAGGCTTTTGCAGATGCAATCTTTATATCAACGTAGAGTAAACAATGACTTAATTTTTCTACATCAACTTATCTCTGGACAAATTGATTCGTCTGACCTATTAGCCTTTATTGGTTTTAACTACCGCGGACGGTCGTACCATCTTCGAAGTTCTGAGCTTTTTAATATTGAACATCACAGAACCAATTATGGCATGCATGAGCCTCTCACGCGGATGAGTAAGTTATATAACTTGAATGGGGGTGTGTTGGATTTTAATTTAAATAAAAGTAATTTAAAAACTATTTTCAGAACCAGTGCTCCACGATCCTAAATGTTTCTGTGTCATTTTGTTTTAATTTTGACTTTATATGTTTTCATGTTTTTATGTGCATGTGTTTTTGTTTTTGTTGCATTGTGCTTACTAACAACTAACACCTGCACTAAGTGATGAGCCAGTGGGACACATTATATGTGTTGGCAAATCTTCTTTCATCTGCTGATGCTTGCTTTAAGCTCCATTTGAATAAGATCCTCAATGGACTCACAAATAGTTATTACGCTTTTTTATTTATGCAGCGCGATATTATGCCATATAAAATGTAAAATTTGAATCTGCTAAAACATTAATGACATTTTGACTCAAATAGGTATTTATTCGAAAACATATTTCCACACTATTGTGTGTAAAATTTGTTCCCAATTTTAATCAACTTGTAGTTCATGAATGACTTTTAAGAAAAAAGTTATGATTCATGATAAAAATTCATACTATACAGTTTCGTTTATCGAAGTTTTTTTTTGTAATTTAAAAATATTGTAGTAAAAACATTTCTAGAATATTTCTAACAATATCTAGCATCTACAGGACGGTATTGTATCAAAAGGTTTTACGCACAATTAACCAATCTGTATGCAGATATAAAGTTTCTATGGATTTCTATGAAGTTTTATAAAATCTTTTGGTGTAAGCTTGTAATAATATTCCAGTCAAGAAAATAATGAACACATAGACAAATGCACACAAAATTTTTTCAATTGAGTAGATACTTATGTATATAAAATTTTGTTGTAGGTACCTATACCTAGTAAAGAGTTGATCATTTTATTGAGAAACAAAATACATAACTAAATATTCATCTAAAAAGCAAACAACTTCAAAAAAAGCTTATCTGTAGAATCAAAAGAATTTAAGAAACGACTGAATTTTCAACAAGGAATAACACAAGGCTGATTGTAATGTATCTATTAAATAAGGAACGTCAATTGAAAGAAAGTGGTAATTTAAATAACACGATTAATATAATATATTATGTTAAAGGTATTAAATTTGAAAAGATACCTAGTGTAAGTACTTTCTGTTAAAAAATATTCATTGAAATGAAGATCAAATGCTAAATATTTGGTTGTTTTAAATGGAAATTAGTGTGAAAGTTAACTTAAGATGACGTAGGTAATAAGGTATACTACGTCATCTTAATCGTTAAATGCTTATTAAAAAAATAGTCTTATAGTGAAGTTTAAATAAGATAGGTATAGATACTATACAAAAAGTATTGAAACTTTAGATATTATCTAGGTACCTATGTACGTATTGAGAAGTGTCATTGGTGGACCATCCTCCCATATATATTTTTTTAAGTTAAAAAGAAAAGGAGAAACAATCACAACAATTTTCAATCAGTAAGCGTTTTGATGTAAAATACTTATGAATCGAGCATTAATCAGGTACTTATATAGTTGTATGTATTGTAGGTACTTAGGTATATAACATCATATTGTTTGAAATTTTATTTCAAAAATCAAAATTTAAAGAAAGAGCAGACTTTTAGTACCTATTACTAAGTGTAGAACTTGCTATAGTCAGTCTAGCTATATCATATTTATTTTTCATTTAAAAGAAATATTCTTTAACCAAGAAATTAAATTCTTATTTCAGAAATTAGCAGTGTAAATACATAACATCCTTTTGAAACAAAAGTTTAACATAACACAAGTTATGTTTAACATAACACCAAGGCGAAACACATATGTAGCTTGGAGTATAAAGGCCACAAAACCTTTAAAATTGAATTAAATAAATAATTTGGCTATTTTTAGTTTTTTTATTGTTTTTATTTTTCAAACTTATAACACAAGTTAATTAAACAATAAAGAATTAAATCTTTATGGTAATAAGATTATTTTTGAATCTATCTAACAATCACTTAGTAATTGTAGAATATTGGAATAATATACAATATGTCACCTTTAAGAATAATCTTATATTAAGGGTATATATGCAAAAGCAGAAAACCGTTATAAAACTGATAAATGATAAACAAGATCTTCTGCATAGCAGCAGAAATGAACTATAGGTACCAACCTATATGGGAAAACTTTTTTATCAGACAAATATATCTTACGAATCAGTTGTGGAAACTTTCTGTTTCTATTGTTATTAGATTATGTGCACTGTAATTTTACTCACCCTCAGTCTGCATAGGCGCATATTTTCTCAAAAAAAATATTTTCTGAGAAAAGTTTGAATGCAGTTTTGTAGGAGAGTTTATTCTGAATATAAAACTGATTTTGCGGGAAATTCGGTCTGTGCAGCATCCGCCATCTTGAATTTAAGATTTTTTCATGGTTTTGCGTTTTTTTATGTTTGTGTGCGTTTTCATGAAAAATCTATTAAATACTTTTCTATTGGAATTTGTGGTATCTACAAAACGGTATACAAATTATTTTTGTAGTGATAGTGTCTTAGAAGTTATAAGGAAAAAAACGAAAAAAAAATAGACCTTGTCACATTAATTTTCGAATTGCTCCCTAATTTTAAGATTTTCGGAAAAAATTATTAAATACTTTTTTAAAGATAATCTTTTTACAAAAAAATAAATAAAAGAAGAGATTTCTCGCGTTACCATAAGGTACCTAGTATATCATAGCATTCTACTGCTGGCTTGCTACATCATCGTATAAGTCCATAGGTATTTGAATGTTCTACGTTAAAAATCGTTATAGCTCTATAACGATGTTTTGTACGGGAAAAAGTCTAACGGCATTTTTTGTAGAAATGTTGAGTACCTACCTCTATACCTATTTACAACTTGTTTTCAGACATATTTGAAGTATCTTTGTTGATTAACAAATTTAATATTTCAATGCAATCACTTGTATTTGTTTGTTACTTTAATATTTTCCCATCACTACAATGTACATCACTTAACTTTAACTGGATTATTATGTTAACATATGTATTTATGAAATCATACGATGTATTAAGTACCTTCAGTACTTTTGCTTTGAAATCAATTGTGCTTTTTCATTTTTCCTTAACAATCTTTCACCGTTTCAGAGGTGTTGAGTACCTACCTATACCTATTTACAACTTGTTCTCATACATATTTGAAGTATCTTTCACCGTTTCAGAGGAAGGTATACGTAAAAAACGTAAATGTGACATAGGTATCCTTGATGTAAAAGCGTTGAACATTGGTAAAAAAATGCAAAACTTTGTAAAAAATCAATTTTAAGACAATAAATAATTTTATTTTTTAAAATTGACTTTGAAATGTTATTTATCAAAAACCATTCGTTAAATCAACTAGCATCAAACATCAAATCAAAGGATGAAGTTTAACCTTTAAAACAAGATGTAATTTATTGCCATATTATTTTTGGTTAATTTTTAATAATTTTGTTTCAATTCTAAGTCGATATTTTTTTTCAATTGGCTCTCCTGCCTAAACAGGTGAAGATAGACCATTGCAATATTTCATACAATATACCTACCTATCTTATTCTTATTCTTATTCCTATTCTTATTTTGACCAAACCTAACTATTCGTTCTAGTTATTTAATGCATGTTATAAATTTATTATTTTTATTACCTATCTATAAAACACAAAAAATAACATATACCTACATAGGTATGTTAACCGATGCAGGTAAACATTCTTTTTATATTTCTTACATATAAAATACACACTGACCTAATTTGTAACTTGCAATTTATTTGTTTTCCAATTGGTCGCAAAAAATCATACCCATCTATGATTATATAAGAAGTACCTATTAATTTTTTTTTCGAATCTTCACCTGCAGGATATACCAAAATCATCCCTACACTTGACTTGCCTTTTATTTTGCCCACACACAGTCTAGCATATCCTGTAAAATACCCTCAGCTGACATACATCGTGAAAAATAACACACAACCTTGCATTTTGTGTAAAATATTTATTTCACGCATACATTCAAAAACGTTTCTTGAAGAAATAAATAATTGTCTGTTCCTTTTTTTATTTACCTTTGCAAGAACCAGTTTTATATTTCTATTTCCAAAATTCATCACTTTTTTTTATTCAGAATCGAAGAAGAAACGTCAAAAAAAATAAAATCTTTCAATCCCTCCCACTTATAAAAATTTATTATAACGCGTTCTCGTTTTCCCCATTGGGTTAGTACTGCACGAGGAATATAGGAGCGCTGCATGGTTGTAGAGTGAATGTTGCTAAGGCATCTGAGCATGATATTACTATATAAATGTATATACAATGGGTAGAACAAAACGAGATAGAATATACATAGGGCTTTTAGCAGTCATTGAGATAGTTTCAGATTCCACAGATAGGTGAGAAATAGTTGTTAGCAAAAAAATCAAACAGAATTGAAAGGTTAGAAAAATCATGAAATAAAGTAGAGAAATACATAGGTAGGAAAATCTGAAATAATATTCAGATTAATGTCGTTCAACAAGAACTTTAAAAATGATAATTTTTGCAAATGCACAGATATACATGTGACAAGAAAAGAACAAAATAATTGTCCTAAGACAACAATCTTATTCATTTCTTCAATCTCTCAACGAGACAAACCTAACGTACGATAATGTAAATCAACTGACTGACAATCAACGAACTTCAACCCGACATTTACCTATACGAAAACAATTACAAATACTTACCTAATACTTACCATATAAATACAAGACTTACCAAAAATTTGTCAAAAGTCCTATACGGACAAACTAACAAAATAAACATTTTCAGTACAATAAATACTACGACCGACATTGTACACATAAATATACTTACCAGACATCAAAATAATTACGAAATATACAGACCAACAATACATACTTACCCAAAGTTGAAAAACATCAAGTACAAATGGCATCCACAAAGTGTTGAAAAAGTCATGCTAAAACGAAATAAAGCAAATTGATCCATAAATAATATCCCCGTGTGATATTATATGACCAACACATACGTCACATAAAGGAGAATACATCTTATTGGAACCCAATTCGTTCCATGCATAAAAAGATCTTCCCCTCCTTATAATTTAAATTCGGAACGGCCGAACATCAGAACAACTGCCCAGTCAACGAGTTCTGCAGCGTAGTAATAAAGTTTCTTTTTCTCTGGGCAATTAAATAAGAAAGTTCAAGTCATAAAAATACAAGATACATATATTAACATATTACGGTGAAAATAAAATAGTAAAATCAACCCAAAGAAATAGGAATCAATTGTAAGTAAAAGATTAGAAAGAAAAAAGAATTTTAGCTAAAATAATTTACCCACCCCTAGACATTTTTTTTTGCGCCAACAACCATGGCCAATATAATTACCAGCCATGTGTTGAGAAACATATAATGGAATTCACTAGAAGAAAAAGAGAAGAAAAAGGCAGAAATTGTAAAAGAATATCCAAGAAAATAAAGCAGTAACAAAAGGTAAAAATCTGAAAAATAAAAATTTAATAGCAAAAAACTAAGAATTTACTAAAATTCCAATAACGTCATTGAAGTAGAGAAATCGGACATTTTTGTCAAAAACCCCAAGAAAGTATCTAGAAGAAAAAGAGAAGAACATAGAATAAAGGATAACACAAATACCAGGTAATAAAAAGTTAAAATATTTATTCAGTTCAGTAGAAAAAAAAATATAAAAGACAGCAGAATCCAATTAGAATTTTGTAGAAGCACACTGGTGTGCAAAAATTTTTAGACAGCAAAAAATTAATAGTTTTTTTTTATCAAACTAATAGGTAGTCGATCTTCGCAAAAATCCTAAAGATTATAGGAGGTTGAACTACCTGGTATAGAGAAGCACCAAATAGCCAACAATCTTCGGTTGAAGATTAAGATTGCGCAAAAAGCGGCATTGGTCGAAAAGTCCAGTTACACAAAAATTACTGAAAACCAACAAAGTGATAGTACCGTACGTCACTTCAGCATTAATTACAGCTATAACCAAGTTTGCAACAGTAAAAGCTACAAAAGTACAGTGCTCAACATAAAGCAAAAAGCAACTAAGTATCCTGAAGCTAAGGTATGGTGTTTTTATATAATTTTGTGAAAAGCCTAAAGTTATCCCTGGGGAAAAATCGTCCATGACCTGAAAACAATAAAAGAAAGAAAAAAACCCTGAAATTAAAAAAATAAGAAAATTATTTGTATGATAACAAAATATAGTGTATTATATAGTTTTGCAAGTGCCCTATTATACTTACTTAAAATTAAATACCTATTTTTTCTTCTTATGGAAACAAACCAACCATATGTGATTTTTGATAAATTCATTAAACCTATTTGGGAAATACTTACCTAAGTAAAATCCGAAAATTTTATTCACGTTTCATATAGTTAACAGAAAATTAAAAACCTAATTGAAATCTAACTAAACGTTAGTGACATAAAAATACAATTCGAAAGTTGATAGTTGAATATAATTCAGCTATTGCAACCAAAAATTATTTGATGATATAAATTTGCAATAGATCTATGAGATCAAAAATTTTAACTTTGAAAAAGCTAAAGTAAAACCTAAAGTAAAGATTGTTTATGAAATATATTTGATCAAGTGTCGTATAAGATCGGAAATTATATACTTATTTATGAAACATATTGTGATTCGTTTGAGAGTCATCTGTTTGAAAGATTTTAGTTCAAGTTAACGAATACGAAGAAATTTTTGTCACGTTCTATGGATAAAAAGCTAATTCAATTTTGATCGAAATAAACAAATATTTTTGTCGTGGAATCATTTTAAGTACCTACGTATGTAAATTTTGTGATAACGAATTATCACAGTCGTGTTTGAAAGTGTACAAGTGCTGTAAGTTGTGATAACTACGATTTTTTTTTGATAAAAAGCCTTCTGCTGAAAGAAGAATAAAATACAAGTTGTATACAATTCGACAAATAGAGTGACAAAGTTACTTTACACCTAACGTAAAATTGTATCCATCTTCAGTAAAGTTAATGAAGTTAAGTTGCTGAAATGTAAAGCAAGTTTTAAGATAATAGTGAAATTTTTTTTTTTGAATACAAAGTGCGAAAGTAAATTCAATTAAAGCCGAGTTAATGGATAATTTAGTTTAGTTTCAGCACTATAAAATATAATTACCTACTTACACTCGGTACACCAACATAAATATCGTCGTGTTACACCGAATGTAAATTTTTTTTGTTTCGTTTTGAGTCGTGTGAAGAAAGGTCGCAATAATATTTAGCGATCTGAAAAAGAAGTTAAAAATACCAAAAGTGATTAGTGGAAACTAAGTTACTTACCTACAAAGTCATTACGTCACAAATTTTAATGACTTAATCTGTCTGAAAAACCTGTAAGAAATAATTTTCTGCTCTTTTAAAGTACATACCTACCAGGGAAAAAGGGAAAATGCATTTTCTACTCACCACCTTGTGTATTTATATATATTTGTAGATATTTGATCTTTATTAAAACTATATTACTATATTACAACAACATTTAAATAACTTTTTACTTTCCTTAGCTCTGTTGTTTAAATTCATTTTTGTGTATATTTCTTTGGTTTTAATATTGATGGGATTTGTGGGAGGTGTAAACCACCAACTTTTGAATTTTGATTCTTTTTCGTAATTTCGTGTGATGAGTAAATTTAGCAATGCCGTATTGCTCGTGTTAAGTTTTGAATGGTTGCGTATCACTCCTAGGAGCCGTTACCCTCGATCTTATCCTTTATTGAGATAAGTCTCCGAGAAGGACTGATACGAACGATATTCATTTGTTCGATTTTTGCAGATTTTTGTCGCGTTTAGTATTCAAATTGTCTACCGAGATAATTTGATAAGACCGTGTAGAGGGGAGGTAAAAATTAAACTTTTACAACCTCTTGTTTATAGAGCCTGAACAAGGACATTTAGTTCGTGGAGTAAATTCATTCGTGGCGGGAGAATCTTGAGGATTCATTTATTTTTTGAAGACATTTTTCGATACATGAAGATCTCTCTTGCGAAATTTAGAATTTATATTTTGAAGATATTTTAGTAAATTTGAGATTATAAAGTAAAGTCAGTCCGAAATATTTAAATTTTTACATGGTCACTTTTAAGAACATTTTTGTGAGATTTAGTTATTTTTATGATAAAGACATAATGTTAGTTTTAGACTTTTGAAGAAATAAAATTGTTTAAGGAATTCAATATCCTGGAATTTCTTAATTTTACGTTGATGCAGTTTTTGAGATGAGACTGAAGTTAAATCTCAGGGAAGTTAGATTCAGTTTTAAAGCTTTTTCAGTTTTCTTTATGGCAGTTTGAGAAGTATAAGGAACGGAGTCGTGGTGGGTATCTCTTTCATACCGAAGAGAGCAACAACAACAACAACAACAATAGTAACAACTTCTATTATGTAGAGTAAAGGAACATTCTACGCTAATTCCGTGAATTAGCGGGATGTTTCCTCAAAATAAATTTCGTGCTAGAGGAAACGTCATAAGGGAAGATATCTGTTAGTGTTCACTGACAGGATCTTTTGGTCGGGTAGATAGGCACAGTGGAGGATCTTAACAACACCTGATTCTCCCACACAAAAGGGTTCTTTGAACAATGAACATGGAGGGTAGGGCATAGGTAGCTCAAAAGGATAAGTCCATCTTTTATCCTTGGTTTGTGAATCTGTCCGCTGGTATTAATTCATTTTTTTTATTCTTTTCAACGTTTTTACACTTTTTCACTATGAGTTTTGGCAATTGTTGATCCCCTTTACGGCATTTTTAATCGTTTTCGAGTCAAATAACACCTTGATTCCAGGTCAAATAATATGGTAACACCGGCTATCGTCTCCTGTAGCAAAGACTCGCGACCCTTAGCACCATGAGCTAGTTGAGGTGGATGAGAAGGACCTGACGCAGCAGTCGAGAGTTAGCCACCCCTGTTTGCTTCGGCTTGGACGTGCTTCTCTGTCGAGGGGAGTACTAAATGTCGATAGTGAATAGGGTAAAGATCTTTGCCCAAGTTAGTTCTCTTCAAATCGAATAGATTTCCTTTCTTGCTCACACCTTAAAGTTGTCAAGGTAGGGGAGTTGAACACTTCTCTGCAGCAGTAGAGAAATAAGGGGGAAGTTCAGTTTATTTTTGAAGATCACTTGAGGATTATGTTTAGTAGCATAATCTATCCTTCATCAGAAGTAGGGTCAAGGAAACTTTCCGAGTGTAATATAACCAGTGTATACAACATCTAGGTACACACAGATTCTTCTATTTATGTGAGGACCGTGTATGTAATGAAGTAGATCCCTGTCTTATCTGTTGAGATAGATGGAGGGTGAGGTCAGCACTATACCTGAAGTATCTTTTTATGGCTAATAGGTCTACAAGAAAAGGAGTTAGTTTCTTTTGTGAGTAATTGGGAGTAGGTAGTAGAGAAGTGAGTCTTAGTCATGTGTGAGTAAAGAGATTATGTCGAAATAGTTTCTTGGTTTTGTAGTTCGTGAGCCAGTAGTGGTTCATCATGAAGATTCAGTGAGAAGCTAGTAGGATCCCCAATTTACAAGAGATTAAGCAACCTCTTTTTTTTGTAACATTAAATCATTATTATTTTCTTATTGTTACCATTACACACACATACTCTCATATGCATATACAACATCTATCTTAATGCATTCATACAGTTATCAATTCAATTTTCGTTACACAATCTTACAAATAACAAAAGAAAAATATTATACGAAATTCTATTGATGAAAATTCAGTTATCTCTTGTTTTCTTTTTTGTGTTTTTGGGAATTTCACTTCACAAATATACCAATTCACAATTCTTCAAGCGAGATTCTGATTTTCAATTTCCTGTATGATAATCAACCCCGTGTAATGGTCAACAACGAGAAAATTTTAATCATTTAAAACTCCCGTTACATAAATGGCGTCCAAT
Source organism: Baccha elongata (assembly GCA_951217065.1). Lineage (NCBI taxonomy): Eukaryota > Metazoa > Arthropoda > Insecta > Diptera > Syrphidae > Baccha > Baccha elongata. The sequence continues at coordinate 558,419 of CATNUY010000250.1, forward strand.
CGTGTGGGGCTGCCCGAAGTTGTAGTAAATAATAAAATGTTGAAGATTTTGAAAATGGGATTAAAACTAGTTTTTGAAGTGTTAGCATCATTTTTCTTTAATAAAATTTTTATTTTTTAGAAGTAAAACAAATTTTGAGAAATCGTTTGTGGTTGATAGTTTTTATTTGAGATTTCCTAACGGAAGGTAGTTAACTTAAGTATCGACCGGTAATTGGTGAACATTTTCCCGATTACGTCAGCAGCGATAACCTGCTTAAATACTTTTCCACTCTCGTAAAAATACCATAATTTTTTTTCACATTTAGAGTTATTTAGAAGTTAGACGGCCGTATTGGATGTGATAGTTAGTCCGGTGGCTGTAGCGTTTAATGGAAGTAATTCGCATTTTTAATTAGTCTTTGAAGTTTAGTCAGTTGTTCTCTCGACCGGTGAATAGTCGAACTTTTTCCTGTTTACGTCAGCTGCGAAAGCCAACCGACAAAAACAGAGTAGAAGACATGTCAACATAAATTTTGATTTTTAGTTAACATCATATACACTTGAGGTATAGGAAAATAGCATCGATCGTTTATAGTCAATTCTTTTTATAGTTTGTGGTCTGTTGTCCTTTAAGAGATGTGAAGAACTTTCTTAAGTCAGTAGCGACAGGGGGAAGCTGTAGGAGAAAAGATTCATAACAATCCGCTAAAGTATAGTAAAACCTCAATAAAGATTCATAGAAGATTAAAACCATATTTTTTTAGTCAGATTTGAAGAACAGGAATCTGCAAGTTGTTGTTAAGTTGCTTTTGGAGGTAGAGATTCCACTCACGACTCCAAACCTGCAATGAGATAGAGAAAACCAGTTTAAAGAAAAGTTCAGTCAAGTTTAAAAATTAATGAAGAAATTTTTGAAACTTTTAAAAAAATTTTTTTTTTGAGATATTTATTTTTCAAGAAACATTTTTTTTGAGATATATAGATTTAGTATTTGCCGTGTGGCGTTTTTAGTATTTGGCTGGTGGCACATTTAGTTATTAAGATTGCCTGGTGGCATATTTAGTTATAGTTTTGCCTGGTGGCGTTTTTAGTTTATTAAGATTGCCTGGTGGCTTATTTAGTCTTGCCGTGTGGCATATTTTTTGAGAATTTTTGCCGTGTGGCGTTTTTAGTATTTGCCTGGTGGCACATTTAGTTATTAAGATTGCCTGGTGGCGCATTTAGTTGTAATTTTGCCTGGTGGCACATTTAGATTTTGTATTTAGATTAGTTTTAAATCACTGAGAGAAGTAACTCAGAAGTTTAAGAACTTATTTTTTTTTGTTAGAGGGCCAAAAACCCAAATAAAGAAGGAAGATAGTTAGTAAGAGTAGTTAGTAAGTTAGTTTTTATATATATACGTAGGCATTCTCGTTCTTAGAACACCTTAAACCAAAATTGAAAATTAACATAAGTCTACATGGGAAAAGTCAAACATACCCCTATCAAAGCTAAACAGACCAATCCACGATTACCATCGATACCTAGATCGCACAACACCCGCTCAAGGAGGGATATGGATGAACAAGAAGATTCAGCTATGGACAGACCATCCGGCTCAAGTAACGAGGTAGCTGAAAACCAAGCAGCATCCGAATCAGTGGGAACACAAGAAGCAAACGTTATAGAAAACAGATCAGACCCAGCACCGACACAGAGGATTCCATCACCTGTAGGTAGGCGCAGTCTGAACACTAGTTTCAATTCACAAGAGGAAAATCGACTAGAGGACTACATACGAGGAATAGTAGCTACATCAGTTGGCATAAGCAAAGAAGACGATCGGAAGTCTCTGAAAGAAGCATTGGCTAGCAGTCAAAAACAGATACTCGATCAAGTTGGAAATATAATACGACAAACGCTAACAGAATCACTAAGCCAAAACAATGCCAGAGGAACAATTCCACCAGCCCAACCTTTAGTAGACCTATGCGATCAACCAACCCCTCATTATGAAACTACGCAAAATCATAACAATGTACCTACACGAGCTAGAGAAAATAATGTACCTACGTATACAAGAGAATTTCCTACAATACAACAACCTACTAACCAACCAAATGTTACAAGTGCAAATGACCTAGAGTTTTTCAGAAGAATTAATCAGATGAGATTCGAAGATTCACCAGCAAGGCCTAATGCTGAAGTACCATTAACATCACCAGCTGGAACGTTTGTAAGATTTCCACACTATCACAAGTGGGGAATAAAATACAACGGAAAAAACATGACAGTTGATGAATTTCTGTTTCGTCTAGAAAGAGTCAAGGATAGCCACAACACATCTTGGCCAGAAATTGTAGCAAACTTCCACCACTTTATTAGCGGCTCAGTAGAAACATGGTTTTGGGGATTTTTGAAGAGCAATCCTAGATCATCATGGTTGAATTTGCGATTAGCACTGACTGAACAATATCAGACTTTGGAAACGGATTCTGAGTTATTCAGACAAATGTTGGACCGAAAGCAACAGCCAGGAGAATCATTTGAGAACTTTTATGAAGACATTCTTCGTATAAACTCAAGAATGAAATCACCCAAACCAAATTCAGATTTAGTAGAAGTGTTGAAGCAAAATGTAAAACGTAAGATGGGAGAACTCTTATTAACAGTAAAGCCTAGCAGCCTGAATGATTAAGTGCATACCTGCAGGATGATGATACTGGATACTGGAATAACCAAGATCTTCTACGTAACCGTGCTCCACCTGCGTTTGTCAATCACCAACGCAAACAAGTAAGTGAAATAGGAGTACAGATAAATGAGTTACCAGTTGCTGAGATGTCAACAGCAGTAGAGGCGTTTAATCCGAATCGATCTCGAGATGCAAATCAAGTAAGCGAAAATGTCAGTTGTTGGAATTGCCAAGGAGTAGGTCATGTTTTCCGTGACTGCAACGACTTGCAACGACGCTTGTTTTGTTATAAATGTGGTACCCCAGGAGTAGTATCACCTAGTTGCAGGAAATGCTCGGGAAACCCATTCAAGAGCCAGCATCACCTCGAGAGAGATCTGGTGAAGACGGGAACCTCGGAAAGACCATTGTAGATGATTCACTTTCGAATAAAAATGTCCTTCCAAATCTTTCCGAACCAAAACACATTAAAATTGTAGAACCGAATATTAACGTACAAAAACCAATTAAAATACTTAAACCAATTTTTAAATCTAGAATACCTATTTTGAGAAAGCTCAAGCCCTTACATCAAAGACAGCTTGAATATGCTGAAGCTAGGAAAAGAATTTATACTTTTCCAAACCACCAGAAGAAAATTTTGAAATTACGAAACCGATTTTTGCGACGACGCAAAATGTTTAGAGCCCTATCGGCTACTACTATCGATAGTATTTCGGGTGATCCACGCCCATATATCGAAGTAGAATTATTAGAGAATAAATGGCTTGGATTACTTGACTCCGGAGCGAGCATTAGTTGTCTTGGTAACGGTGCTATTAGAATTATTGAAGACTTGAACATCCCGATAAGGAAGTTCACAAGTAGTGTTTCTACTGCCGATGGCAGAAAACAAGACGTGATTGGTGTAATTACTACACAAGTGAAAGTGAAAGAGGTCTCGGACGAACACATCTGATGGAGCACAAAATAGATACGGGAGACGCGCTTCCTATAAAGCAACGTCACTATCCCATATCTCCAGCAGTACAATGCCTAGTTGACGCGGAATTGGATCGTATGATCTCGTTAGGTGTTATCGAGGAGAGTCAGAGTGCATGGTCGTCACCAGTAGTACTAGTGAGAAAACCAGGAAAAAACAGATTATGCCTCGACTTCCGAAAAGTTAACAGCGTAAGGAAGAAAAATGCGAATCTAATTGCGCACATCGAAGGATTGTTAGCACGCCTTTCTGAAACACGTTACATTTCTAGCGTGGATTTGAAAGACGCATACTGGCAAGTACCCCTGGAGAAAGAATCATGGGAGAAGACAGCGTTCACAGTCTCTGGACGTCCCTTATATCAATTCCGGGTGATGCCGTTCGGACTCTCGAATGCCGCGCAAAGTTTGACATGTTTGATGGACAAAGTGATTCCTCGAGAGTTAAGAGATAAAGTATTCATTTATCTAGATGACCTTCTTGTCATCTCGAAAAACTTCGATGACCATATCGATATATTAAGTAAAGTAGCTAAACATTTGACCGACGCTGGATTAACAATCAATGTAGAGAAGTCAAAGTTTTGTTTTAGAGAACTCCAGTATTTAGGATATGTAGTGGGACAGGGTTGTTTAAAAGCTGATCCAGCCAAAATATCAGCGATATTAGAGTTTCCTATACCAACGACTCTACGTCAAGTCCGCCGATTTTTGGGAATGGCGGGGTGGTATAGAAGATTCATTGAGAATTTCTCAACTCTGACCGCTCCTATATCCGATACATTGAAGAAAAATCAGAAGTTCCATTTTGGAGAAGAAGCTATCAAGGCTTTAGAGCAAGTTAAGCGATCATTAACGTCAGCACCAGTTCTTACCAATCCTGACTTTAGTAAAGAATTTATTATTTGCTGCGATGCATCGGCAACAGGCATAGGTTGTGTCAGAAGAACGAAGACGGAGATGAATTGCCGATCTATTTCTATTCTCAAAAACTTAACGCTGCTCAGAGAAATTATACAGTAACTGAAAGAGAATGCTTGGCAGCAGTCCAAGGCATATATAAATTTAGACCGTACGTCGAGGGTTACAAGTTTTTAGTAATCACCGACCATGCCAGTCTGAAGTGGTTAATGAATTTGAAGGATCCAACTGGGAGATTAGCCCGGTGGAGTCTTAAGTTACAAAGTTTCGACTTTCGGATAGAACACCGTAGGGGAACTCAGCACCAAGTACCTGATGCGCTGTCACGTTTGGGGGATTTGTGGGAGGTGTAAACCACCAACTTTTGAATTTTGATTCTTTTTCGTAATTTCGTGTGATGAGTAAATTTAGCAATGCCGTATTGCTCGTGTTAAGTTTTGAATGGTTGCGTATCACTCCTAGGAGCCGTTACCCTCGATCTTATCCTTTATTGAGATAAGTCTCCGAAAAGGACTGATACGAACGATATTCATTTGTTCGATTTTTGCAGATTTTTGTCGCGTTTAGTATTCAAATTGTCTACCGAGATAATTTGATAAGACCGTGTAGAGGGGAGGTAAAAACTAAACTTTTACAACCTCTTGTTTATAGAGCCTGAACAAGGACATTTAGTTCGTGGAGTAAATTCATTCGTGGCGGGAGAATCTTGAGGATTCATTTATTTTTTGAAGACATTTTTCGATACATGAAGATCTCTCTTGCGAAATTTAGAATTTATATTTTGAAGATATTTTAGTAAATTTGAGATTATAAAGTAAAGTCAGTCCGAAATATTTAAATTTTTACATGGTCACTTTTAAGAACATTTTTGTGAGATTTAGTTATTTTTATGATAAAGACATAATGTTAGTTTTAGACTTTTGAAGAAATAAAATTGTTTAAGGACTTCAATATCCTGGAATTTCTTAATTTTACGTTGATGCAGTTTTTGAGATGAGACTGAAGTTAAACCTCAGGGAAGTTAGATTCGGTTTTAAAGCTTTTTCAGTTTTCGTTATGGCAGTTTGAGAAGTATAAGGAACGGAGTCGTGGTGGGTATCTCTTCCATACCGAAGAGAGCAACAACAACAACAACAACAATAGTAACAACTTCTATTATGTAGAGTAGAGGAACATTCTACGCTAATTCCGTGAATTAGCGGGATGTTTCCTCAAAATAAATTTCGTGCTAGAGGAAACGTCATAAGGGAAGATATCTGTTAGTTTTCACTGACAGGATCTTTTGGTCGGGTAGATAGGCACAGTGGAGGATCTTAACAACACCTGATTCTCCCACACAAAAGGGTTCTTTGAACAATCTTGAGCGTAAAGAACATGGAGGGTAGGGCATAGGTAGCTCAAAAGGATAAGTCCATCTTTTATCCTTGGTTTGTGAATCTGTCTGCTGGTATTAATTCATTTTTTTTATTCTTTTCAACGTTTTTACACTTTTTCACTATGAGTTTTGGCAATTGTTGATCCCCTTTACGGCATTTTTAATCGTTTTCGAGTCAAATAACACCTTGATTCCAGGTCAAATAATATGGTAACACCGGCTATCGTCTCCTGTAGCAAAGACTCGCGACCCTTAGCACCATGAGCTAGTTGAGGTGGATGAGAAGGACCTGACGCAGCAGTCGAGAGTTAGCCACCCCTGTTTGCTTCGGCTTGGACGTGCTTCTCTGTCGAGGGGAGTACTAAATGTCGATAGTGAATAGGGTAAAGATCTTTGCCCAAGTTAGTTCTCTTCAAATCGAATAGATTTCCTTTCTTGCTCACACCTTAAAGTTGTCAAGGTAGGGGAGTTGAACACTTCTCTGCAGCAGTAGAGAAATAAGGGGGAAGTTCAGTTTATGTTTGAAGATCACTTGAGGATTATGTTTAGTAGCATAATCTATCCTTCATCAGAAGTAGGGTCAAGGAAACTTTCCGAGTGTAATATAACCAGTGTATACAACATCTAGGTACACACAGATTCTTCTAGTTATGTGAGGACCGTGTATGTAATGAAGTAGATCCCTGTCTTATCTGTTGAGATAGATGGAGGGTGAGGTCAGCACTATACCTGAAGTATCTTTTTATGGCTAATAGGTCTACAAGAAAAGGAGTTAGTTTCTTTTGTGAGTAATTGGGAGTAGGTAGTAGAGAAGTGAGTCTTAGTCATGTGTGAGTAAAGAGATTATGTCGAAATAGTTTCTTGGTTTTGTAGTTCGTGAGCCAGTAGTGGTTCATCATGAAGATTCAGTGAGAAGCTAGTAGGATCCCCAATTTACAAGAGATTAAGCAACCTCTTTTTTTTGTAACATTAAATCATTATTATTTTCTTATTGTTACCATTACACACACATACTCTCATATGCATATACAACATCTATCTTAATGCATTCATACAGTTATCAATTCAATTTTCGTTACACAATCTTACAAATAACAAAAGAAAAATATTATACGAAATTCTATTGATGAAAATTCAGTTATCTCTTGTTTTCTTTTTTGTGTTTTTGGGAATTTCACTTCACAAATATACCAATTCACAATTCTTCAAGCGAGTTTCTGATTTTCAATTTCCTGTATGATAATCAACCCCGTGTAATGGTCAACAACGAGAAAATTTTAATCATTTAAAACTCCCGTTACAATTATTTCGTCACTTCCATATTTCACAAGACTGCCCTTAATGTAGTGCAGTGTACCTCCGTCATTCATTCATCAACAGATATTTGACACTTCATTCTGTGTAGCACTACGCTGACCCATATTTGCGGTGTTTGCCCTTGGAAGCGGATATTAGATATCCATTACCAAGAACATTTGAAATATGTAATGCAAATTGTATATTAGTCAGCTATCAGGCAGAATGAGTTTAGGTACCTATTGATGACATATGTTTATGTGGAGATTCACACGATTCGTTGATATTGTCGGTGGGCAAAAGAATCGTACGAAATAAATGTGAAACGATCATTATCATGGGAAAAAGATGTGATTCTTGTGAAGAGAGACCACCCTGGATGAATATGGATAGGATGATTTGTAGTGCGAACACTACGTGTCTATTAAGTTCTCCACTCTCTCGGTATCACGGAATTGTCATGTTGAAAGTGCAACCCGTAGTATTGACATGCCTGGAAAAATATGTCCATGCCTTTTTCGAGTTTGTCGATATTGTTAAGCCAATCTTTGGGAACACCATGTCTTATATAATTATTTCTTTCTGAAATGGCTTCAGATAACCGTCCAGAGTAAAAAGATTTTCAATGGGGCATATTCATAGTTATTTTTAAACTCGAGTTTTCCTTATACCTGTGACACACTGGTGGTATCAATACCATGGTATGCGTCTAAGCCAGTGTGTCAAGGAATATTACAGTAATACTACGCAAGCACCATGGAATTAGCATGGTATTGAAACTAGGGTTTTTACCGTAGTATAAACCTTAGTATACGAAAGTTTTTTGACGCAGCTCCATTTTAACCATTCTTTTTTCGTAAATATGCCTAGAATTAAGTTTTATTGCTGATTAATCAGTTAAAATGGTGATTTTGTTGCAAAATGGACGGTACATCAAAAATTTGTATTCTTAGTGGTTATTATGTGCCAGAATAAAAAGAAAACATTCAAAACTAACATCTTTTCATGGTAATAAAACAAATCAATCACTATTTAGTACCGAGCTGTCAACGCATATTACACAAGGTGTGTGTCACCCTCTATGTTATTGTCAATACCATTGTATCAATACCATGGAATCAATACCAGCAGTGTGTCAAAGGTGTTAGACTGTATACAATGCAATTTAAATAGGATAAACCCCAGCTTTTTTAAATACAACTTAAACATGTAACGGAAATTTTTCAACATTATCCTTCATTACATTTGATGTTTGCCAAAAGATGTAAATTACATGTGCAATGAAAGATAATGCTAAAAAAAATCCTAATGTAAATTAGTGAAGAGTGAACTACATTGCCACACACAAAAATATAAAAGCAATGATCCGTGAGAGGAAAGACCATATCGATCCTTGGAACGAGCATCATCCACATGCCCCTGTCAGCTCCAAGGTTCGTTACGTCCTATCCCACTTCTCATGACTCTTAAGCACATATCGATGACACATGTGCGGTTACTAATCCACCGAAAAGGAACCAAAAGATAATTTGCTTGGTTGATCATTATCACAAATCGAGACAGGGTTCGGATGGTATATAAGCGACAACTGTCATACACTTCTGACAGTACCTTGTTACCGAAATAGCTCGCCTTGCGTAGATCTACCAGAATAGACAATAATTGAAAAGATACTCTGAGTCATTTGATAGGTACGTTTATGTTGGGGGTGTTTAATCCCCTTTCCCCTTGACAAAAGTTGAGGACCTAACAACTCGAATACTAATAACTATTCGCCCTATACTAAAGGATCTTCATCTTACTCGACATCTATCTTGACTTATAGTACCCCTCCTCTGCTGAAGTAGGCACGTCCAAGCCATGATGGATGAAGTTGTCTTCGCTCGATCGCCGCTGCAGGTCTGTAGGTTTGCCTTGGCTATACTCATAGCGAAAGGGCGTGAGTTCTTGCAGCGAGAGACGAAAACGGTGTACACACTTATTAAAGACCTGCAGTCTAGATGTACTTGACTAATTCTATAAAAAGATTTTGGGGACTACCGGGTGAGTATTTACTTTCAAATTATTAAAAATAATCTTAATCGAACCGCGAATTCAAAAAAAATGGAAACACCGATGTTTATGTTCCATGGACTAACTTCTCCCTATCCCATCCTTGTTCTGGCTTGTTCATATAGATTCTTCAGAACCCTTTGTTTGAGAGATGATGTTACGGTCTCTCAGTACACTTAACTACACTACTATGTACTAACACGCTAGCAATATAGTCTTACGGTCTACAACCTTGATAGAGTACAGGTGTTGAGTACAGGTGTTGAGTACCTATCTACGTGCTATTCACCCATCCAAAGTGAATGCTGTCAGAGAAGGACTAATGTTTCTCCGCCATTCACCTAATATTTTCGTTTGCACGATTAAAATTATCGAAAACGCCTTCATTGGAAAAGAGGAAGAGTCACCTCCTCTTAATTACATTGATGATGTTGCCTTCTTGGTTGACATAGCCTCAGCCACAACTCCTGTTCCACTAAAACCTACAACTTCATCATACTAAATCTAAATGACTTAAAAGAAAGAGCCAACTTCCCTAAAAAGAATGCTATCATCGCTTAAATGAAATTCAAAAAACGAGTATCTTTCTTCTCTAGAAGTTCCATTTAGCTTTTATTTTTATAAACTTAAATTATCTTAACAATTTTCTTTGTTATATAACAAAACTAAATGATTCAAAAAATTTAATTTCTAAACTATCCTATTAATTCTGTGAAGTAAAAGAAATTATTACTATAACTGAGTAAAAATATTTTACTAATTTAATTTTCAACTTAAGATTGAACTTTAACAACAAAACAATATTATTGTGTGACTCTAGTGAAATTCACCCTGAACACATTTTAAATATTTATGGTCTAATAACCATTAAAAAAAAATCGATAAATCCCACTAAAATATTTAGTAGGTATCTATATCTACACAAACTCGACCGTATCTATACGATAATGACAACTTGATTCACACAAAAAAAAAAATAAATCAAGGCAGTACTTTTTCTGTCAATTTCAATTTCAATTTTCACCAACTATCCGTATAGTTGCAACAAAAAAAAAACGTTTTCAATTTCGTAAGACGACGAAAAATTTTATCTTCTAACAACGAAGTTCATAATTTATCTTAAATTTGTTCACTGAACCGCGTATGCTTAAAAATGTCTCTTTACACTCATAATTAAGTAGACGGATCTCAGTAGAGTAATTATATATACAAATTTTATAAAATCAATATAGTGTAACGACAAAAATATATTAATAATAAATAAATCAATATATAATTAATCAGACAAAAGTGTCTTAAGGGTTCCTACCTACTGAAGAAATGCATTTCACCAGATGATAGTACCTAAAAAAAAATTTTATAAGCTTAAGCTTAATTGCATTCAACAAAAAAAAACTTTTAGGTTTCAGGTAAGTATTTTTGTTGTCGAATTGGTATAAATTCGACTCTTCCACTTAAGGTACGTAGGTATACGATTCGAATTAAAGTTAATTACCGTTGACTTTAATCGAACCCGTTCACGATAAACTCCAAAAATCTCTTCAAAGATTCATACGTACAACGTAACAATAAAATAATGACCCGATGAATTTACTATCTAATCGAAACATGTACTTGTCCTTATCTCGTACACAAACCAAATTAAACTTATGAAATAAGTTGAATTTGCTTAATGATGTTTAAACTTCAAATCAAAATTCGCGAAAATTGTTATACTGCTCATTAAACGCAGATCGTAAAACGTATAAATTTCTTGAAATTGAATTTAAATCAAAACAGGCAAAAAGATTTCAAATCCTCTGTTACGATTCAACTTCAATTCACTTTTTGAAACAACAATATTTTTATTTTTAGCTGAAGGCTCATTAATCGAACTAAGTACACCTTCACTAAATTATTCACGTAAGTAAATCCATATATAATTCTCGAAACCGATTTAAATCTATCTATTAAGTCTGATCGATATTCAGATAAACGATTCCGAGACAAAAACAAAAAAAAAATAAACGTTAATATACCCTATGGTCAATATTCAAGACGTAGGTACTTGTATGGTTCATGTATCTGAATCAAATTCAATTTTTATAAATCACAACTTGAATTTGTTTCGTGATACTTTATGACAAACTAAATTTTACAAAATTGTTCACTAAATCTTTTCTTTTCAGATCTCTAAACTGATCAATAACTTCCCATATGAAGATAAGTATCCATAAGTTTTTATCAACTGAACCTCATGTCAACTTGAATTCATATAGTATAATTATATTAACTTTATATTTCAGCTAAAGGCTTACTAAATTAACACAAATACCACTTCACTGAAATATTTCACATATAGGTATCCAGAAGAAAATATAATCCGATTATATTTCAAACTATTTAACCGAACTTTCTTTCCAGATTCGCAATTAATTTCTCAAGACGAGTTAAATTACACCGTAGGTACATATATCCTTATCACAGTCACGGTCGAGCCTAGTAATTTTTAATTGCTGGTGATTGTTTTATCGTATATATGTTGCAATTCTTTTACTTTACAGATCACAATAAATGTAAATTTTTTTGGTAAGTAACTTTCAAGTATTATTAAACAAAAAAAATAATTCTATAATTCATACAACTTTTTAATTATTTAGGCATTTCCAGAATTTAACATGGTTATAAAAATTTGATTTACATTAATGGTTTTTGTAACCGAATCAAAAAATATACATTTCTTAAAACTCAAGACTAAGTAAATGTTTGCACATAAGACTTTTCTTTTTTTTTTATAGGATCGTATCCACACTTTCAAGTATTTTAAAATTTTTAAATTATTCACAGTAATTATAACTTATTTTGAAAGATAAATAAATTTCCTTAATATTCCGCATGGGCTTCACAAAAATCTTACAAATTGGTACAGTACCTTTTCAATCGTTGGGGTTTTAACTTTTACCCTTAAATACATTCTCCAACTGTTGAATTACAGCTGTTTTTTTTTTTTTTTTTTAGTTGTACAAGATGATCTCCGGAACGGTACTTCTATCCACAACATCCGATGATTGCTGTTATATTAAACTGTATTCATGCATATAAGCTAACACCTAAAAGATTACAAACACAATTCCCACAGTAGACGTGCTGATGATGCAGCGCATGGCATTCCAGATCATCATATCTCAGCTGCCAACGGATGTGCGACGAAATATGATGAACAGTGTGGGAACACGATGGTATGTCGCGACGACGACATACCTTAGGTATAAAATATTTTGCTAAGTTAGTTTTAGATTCAATTTTGTATCCGAACAATAACGTTATAAAGTGAGGCTTCTCCTCAGTAAAAAATATATTTTTTTATGTTATAAAAACTTAATAAAGTTTAATTGGCGCCCAAAGTGGGGCCCAGCGCGGAGTGACATTTGTGAATATTGTGTTAAAAAAGTTTAATTAAAAAAATAACTTTTATTCATATCGCTAGAATAATATTTGTGAATGTTGCGTAACTAAACGAGTTTAATTAAGAAAATAACTTCGATTTATGTCCGTGATTTGGGTCCGCGAACCAAAACCGTTTAATAAAAAAATAACAACGGTAAAAAATAATTCCGTTTAAATAAAAAAAAAAAACGGAAAGACTGACATCGCTAGAAGGCCCTTAGAACGCCTCTAGCTAACCGCGTATGAAAAGTGTGCTGTGGGGTCCTAAGTAATCCCAAAAAGGACAAAAAGGATAAATCCCAGGAACCGGCGCGGGATGATCAGACTCCTAGTCTTGTAAGATACATTTTAAGAAGTGAATTTTATATAAAAAAAAGAAAAGTAACAATTTTTATTTTCACATTTAAAAAAAAGGGCATAGTTTCCTTTATTGTAAAACAATACATACAATTTTTATTTTCACATTTAAAAAAAAAGGAAATAGTTTCCTTTACCTATAGGTATTATAAAACAATTCATTCCTTTTAACCATTCCTTTTTACTTTCTAAAAGCGCTAAAATAACAAAAATAAAAAATGGTATTAACCAGAAACCAACAAGGCCTAGCGGCCGAAAACGAAAATCTAAGCGAACGAAATAATAATGTGGGAGCTAATGCAGCTCATCAACCTGAACCAGATTTAAATGGTTCTTTTCAATCCACTAGTGGATCTATTTCAAATGAAGTAACTTCAGCACCTTAAGCTACCCCTTAATTAGAGGCGCTTATTGTTGCCATAGTTACGCGAGTCGTTGAGGCTCAAACCCAGAAAATTGTGCAAACGCTTGCATCACAAAATTTTGTGAATCCTCGAGCAAACTCTGTTCCTGAAAACGGGATGACACCAATACTAGATTTTCGAACCAGAATAGTTTGAAGCATAAGGGACTTCTCTGGAACCCCGGGGGAATTCGGCTCTTGGAAGAAGAGCGTAGACAGAGTTCTTGAAATTTATGAACATTTAAAAGAAACCCCCAAGTATTATGGAATAATTAACGTAATAAGGAACAAGGTAATAGGTAATGCCGACATTGCCTTGGAATCCTTTAATATTCCATTAGACTGGGATAGTATATCACAATGCTTATCTATGCATTATGCTGATAAGCGCGACCTGGGAACATTAGAGTACCAGATGATGCGGTTGGTTCAAGGTGGAAAGCCAGTGCAGGAGTTTTACAATTCCGTGTACTCTCATCTTTCATTAATCCTTAACAACATTGCTTCCATGAATATAGGCCCCGAGCTTTTGAAATTGCTAACGCAAACCTATAGAAATAAGGCAATAGATACCTTCATCAGAGGTTTAAAAGGTGACCTCCCAAGACTTCTTGGTATTCGTGAGCCTACCGACCTTCCCCATGCCTTAAGCTTATGCATGAAGCTTGAAAATCAAAATTATCGTGCAAATCAAACTTATACCGTGCAAAATTCGTCAAAAGAACCTAGTCACGAGCTCCATCAGTCCGCATATAGGAAACCAAATTCCTTTCAACCTAATCACTCACGTTCCTACTTCCAACAGAATTCCATGCAACCTAATATTTCACGTTCCTATCCCAAACAAGATTCGAGAAACCAATACTACAACCACCCTTTTCCAAAAAATCCTAAGCCACCAAATAATAATTTTAATCCTGCTCCTAATAAAACGCAAGTCAAAACTGAACCGGTAACGCAGGGTCCTTCTGCGCAATTAAGGCGCATCCACCAACAAAATCACCAACAATATGGTAATTATCAAGCTCGTCAATTTAATTCGGCTCAATACCGGCCAAACGGTAATAATTATAGTAATCCTCAACAAAATTTCCATATATCAGAAATTCCAGAAATTTCGGATAATGTATCCGAAACCGAGTACGAACATGCAATATCAGATGCAGATAATACGCATGAGCAAACATTGGAAGAATATGCTGAAGACTTTATCGAGTCAGCTGATAATTCTTATTTCAATGACTATACCGACATTCATTTTTTAGGCTAAGCGACTCCTCGCTTCCATACTTAAAGAGTCGAACGGAAAGCGGGGACATTTTAAAATTTCTCATCGATACAGGTTCGAGTAAAAATCACATAAGGCCTGACTTAGTTTCAAGCCCAATCAATAACCAACAAATATTCTATGCAAAATCAATAGCTGGTGACGTCAAAGTTTGCCAACATACACTTATAAAATTATTCGGTCTGAAAAACACCCCAATTAAATTCTTTTTGTTGCCATCTCTGAAAAAATTTCACGGGATACTGGAAAATGATAGCCTGAAGCAGTTATCAGCAGTTATCTATACCAAAGACAGTTATATGTCAATTTTAAATCAGTTTAATATCAAAATAAAGCAGCTCAAATCACACTCTGTGAACTCACTGGGCATAGATTTTAATTCAGAAAAATTTGGCCACATGAAAAATTCGTACAAAAGTTTACTTAATCCTATCATGCAAAGGAATTTAAATTTATTTGCCGATCCAGATGAAAAATTAACTTATACTACTAGAATCGTGGCGGAAATTCGAACATCTACTGAGGAACCCGTCCACAGTAGACACTATCCATTTCCCATGTCCTTGAAAGAGTGCCAAACAATACCGTATGGTGATTGATTACAGGAAACTCAATACTGTAACAATTGCAGACAGATATCCAATACCGGATATTAACGAAGTAATCGCACAGTAAGGAAAAAATACTCTATTCACTGTGCTCGACTTGAAAAGTGGATTCCATCAGATTCCGTTAAAGGAATCCGATGTTGAGAAAACTTCTTTCTCGATCAATAATGGGAAGCAATATTCCAGCGAACGCTAGATGACATACTTCATGAGCACATTGGCAAGTTCTGCCAGGTGTACATCGATGACATCATTATTTTTAGTAAAAATGAAGTCGAACATGCTGAACACATTGAAACAATTTTCAGTACCTTACGGAGAGCGAATATCAAAGTCCAATTGGACAAATGTAAATTCTTCCAAACTGAGGTTGAATTTTTGGGATTTGTTATCTCAGCCAATGGCATAAAAACAAACCCGGAAAAGGTTAAAGCAATTCTTGACTTTCCAATCCCAGAAACTCTTAAACAATTACGTTCTTTCCTTGGTCTCTCAGGGTATTATAGGCGCTTTGTCAATGATTATGCAAAGCTTGCCAAATCCCTGACAGCCCTTTTAAGGGGGGAGGAGGGACGAGTGTCAGAGACGAAATCGTCCAAATTTCCTGTGCAACTAGATCGGGATGCCCTCGAAGCCTTTCAGAAATTAAAAAATTCTCTCGTTTCTCACGATATTATTCTGGCATACCCCGATTACTCAAAACCCTTCGATTTGATGACAGATGCGTCAAATTATGCACTTGGAGCTGTACTTGAACAAGGTGAAAAGCCTATTACTTTCATTTCCAGAACCTTGAATGCAACAGAGGAGAATTTCGCTACCAGCGAAAAGGAACTCCTAGCCATTATATGGGCGTTAAGTTCACTTAAAGCATACCTATACGGCACAGCGAGAGTACGTATTTTCACAGATCATTAGCCTCTCACTTTTGCTCTCAGCAATAAAAACAACAACACCAAAATGAAGAGGTGGAAAGCCAGACTGGAGGAATACAATTACGAAATCAAGTACAAACCTGGGAACACAAATGTGGTTGCAGATGCATTGTCAAGAGCACCTGTGGACTCTAATGTTAATTCCTTAACGGTATCCCAGCACAGTGACAAAAGTTCTGGCCAAGAACTTATCAGAACAATCGATGCACCTATAAATGGATTTAAAAATCAAATTTTACTTTCCTTAGGCGATATTCCCTCATACGAATTTCAAATAGTCTTTCCTACATATCACCGCCACAATGTAGTTGAAGTAAATTACACTCAAGATAAATTAACTAGCATCCTTAAGAAATACCTAAATCCGTCTGTCACAAACGTTATTAAAACAGAGGAGAGAATACTTGGTGTAATACAAGAAATATACCCCACTCACTTTCGACAATACAAAACGCGGTTTTCTAGGAGTATAGTTATGGACATAATAGACGAAAAAGGGCAAGAGGAAAATAATAATTAAAGAGCATAATCGAGCTCCTAGGAATGCTTGCGAGAATTGAATTCAAATATCTCAGAAGTTTTTCTTTCCCAGTATGAAAGCTAAAATAGACAGAATTACTTAATCCTGCAGGGTATGTAAGGAAATTAAGTATGACAGGCACCCGAACAAACCGGAGTTGCAAACAACACCAGTCCCGGAATACCCAGGACAAATCATACATATAGACATTTACTTTACAGATAAAAAGATAATTCTGACCGCGATTGACAAATTTTCAAAGTATGCTCTCACTAAGATACTTAAGTCAAAATCCGCAGAAGATATTAAGGAACCCCTTAGAGAATTGATACTTGCATTCGGAGTGCCACAATCCGTTGTCATGGACAGTGAAAAATCTCTTGGCTCAAACTCCATTACATTCATGTTAGAAAATATGTTTGGCATAACTGTTTTTAAGGCACCCCCTTATACAAGTTTCGTAAACGGACAAGTTGAGAGATTCCATTCGACACTGTCTGAATTAATTCGCTGTCTCAAAACAGATAATATTCACTCTACGTTCTCGGAATTTTTGGACAGGAGTATTTTTTAAATACAATAGATCCCTACACTCAACAACAAATAAAAAACCTGTCGATATATTTTTTGGTAGGAGACTTTTAAACAACCCAGAAGAACTCGAGGTTGCAAGACGAGAAAATATAAAGAAATTACAAGATAAACAACAAACCGATTTAAAATATCATAATAAGAAGAAAAAGCCTTTAAAAACTTATAGCGTAGGAGAAATTATTTATGTCAAAACAAACAAGCGAGTAGGAAATAAGTTGGATCCTAGATATAAAAAAGAAATAGCGGCAGTAAATCATAACTCAACAATAAAAACACAATCAGGTAGAATAGTCCACAAAAGTCTCATAAGAAATTAACTTTTTTCCACCAGGGTGCTACTTCCTATGTGCAATGCCGAAGTCCAAATATTGGACTATTTTGGGCAAAGTCGGTAGCCATCGACACAGGAATAGCGAAAGTACAAACGGGAAATTTTAAAATCGTACATTTAATCGACATCCAGCAATATAAGGATTCCCTACAAGAATTAGAGATTTTGCTCGAAGACCATGCCAACCAGAACAATCCTATCCTTCCTTTCCTAGAAACCGAAATATCCCAGATCAAAACTAACCTTGACCGTCTAATGCCTAAAGGTAAAGGTAAACGTTCCTTAGATTTCTTGGGCAGTGCCTGGAAATTTATTGCAGGCAGTCCTGACGGACAAGACTTCCAAATTGTACAAGAAAAAATAAATAATGTCCTTAATAACAATAATAATCAAATTATAATAAATAAAATGTTGATGCAAGAAATAAATGAAATAGTCAATGTTACCAACAATATCAGTAAAAATAATAACGAATTAAATGATGAATTAGTATTAAATATAGAACTTAAGCTAGGACTAATGAAAGAAGAGATTACAAATATAGAGTATGCAATACACTGGGATATTGTAAATTCATATATCCTTTCTAATATAGAAGTAAAAACAATTCAAGAAATTTTAAACAGAAGGGAAATACCCTATATAAATGTACTAGAAGCATTGGAATTTGCTGAAATAAAGATAGCATCCAATAATTCTATTATTCTTTACATAATAAGTTTGCCAACAACCTCTGTAGAAACATGTAAAAAAACACTTATTAAAGCCATAAAAAATGGTAAATCAATTGACAAAATTTTATATGAAAATATTTTAATATGTAAAAATAAAACCTATGGAATAATATCTTCTTGTCCTAACTTTTATGAATTAAGTATATGTGCTAAGAACAGAATAAAAGATATCACCAACTCCACGTGTATCCCACACCTACTCAACAGCCAACCATCAAACTCCACTGAGATAAACAACCAGCATATCCCGCCATTCGAAGAAATCACACCAGGTATCCTGTTCGTGAACCAGTACACCGGTCCAATAATGGTTGATGGAAAACCTATACAATTAAACGGGACTTACATCATTCATTTCCATAACACGTCCATTGTGATTCAAGGTCAACTTTACGAGTCAACGGAAATGTCCTCCTATAAACCACTCCCAGCCATTCTGCAACTTGCCTCAATAAGAAAAAAATAGAGAAGAGCTTTTATCGCTACAAATGGTGAAAGAGCTGCATGTTAAAAATTCGCAGTATATCGATCTTTTGGAAACCCGAAACAAACGCAACACCATAGCCATAATTTGCATCGCAACTTTCCTGATTGCATTAGTTATATTTTTCGCATTTAAACAAAGAAATACAAACAGAACAAAAACAGCAGAAGGAACAGATTCAACAGTGGTCAACTTACCTTTACAAGAGGAACCAATCCCGAAACCAATAATCATAGGGATAGCGGACCTTCCTCAACATACAAAATCAGTTAGATCGAACGAGGGCGTTCGATTCTAAAGGGCGGAGGAGTTAACACCTAAAAGATTACAAACACAATTCCCACAGTAGACGTGCTGATGATGCAGCGCATGGCATTACAGATCATCATATCTCGGCTGCCAACGGATGTGCGACGAAATATGATGAACAGTGTGGGAACACGATGGTATGTCGCGACGACGACATACCATTAGTTTTAGATTCAATTTTGTATCCGAACAATAACGTTATAAAGTGAGGCTTCTCCTCAGTAAAAAATATATTTTTTATGTTATAAAAACTTAATAAAGTTTAATTTATACCACTGAGTTAGTAATGCTTCCAAAAAATTTTTTTGATGATTCCAAATGAAGATTAGGATTCCTAAGTCTATGTGGTTTCGAGACTAGAATTTCTATTCCAAAATTAATATGAAGTGTTCCAGGCAGCTCAGATATGACTCTGTGGTGTCTGAGGGATTTGGCTGTTTGTGTGGCAGAGCTCTTCTATAGACAAAGTGCTCCTACCATATGCGATTCCCTGGACAATGAATCCGAGTACTCTTTTCTGCCTGCCTACATAAAAAAAATAATTTTAACTATTGTTCCTATCTATGCAACAACAAAAAAAAAACTAATACGTCAAAGGGACGTGTACCTAGGTGTATTAATTTAGTCATTTTAATGACTTATTACTTTTTTTTTTTATTTCACGAATTTTTGCTCACCTGGATTAAAACTGAAGTTTGCTATTGATGGTTATGGGGTGGACTCTTTTGGAGCACCTTTCCTCGAATTTGTCGACGGCTTCTTTGGCTTTTCTTTCTTAGATTTTATGCGGAAAATTTCGCCCGTCGTCTCGTCGATGTCTGTAGATTCGTCTACGACTACGACTCTGCCATTAATATTAATTATCTTCCAATTAAAAGCAGCAATTCTTGACTTAGCTAATTTTCTGTCCGCCGTTAAGCGTGCAAAAATGTTCTGAACAAAAAAAATTCGTTTTAGAAAAATTCTTTTAGCAGATGAAAATTATTTTATGCATACCTTTTTTTTCTGCTGTTTATTAAATAATTATTTATAAAATTTCTTCTTTTTCTTGACTTTTTTTTTGATGATCCTTTGTACTTTTTTTTTTTTTTTGATTTTTATTCTTCTAACTGAACTGATCTTTTACGTCGTGACTTCGGAAATGAAAAGAATGTTCTGAAAATTTCCATTCCACGAAACACGTCACTCAACTGAAATTTTTGCCGTGTTGAAAAACATTTTATCGTTTTGGAGGGGTGTGTGAGATACTTTTCTCTCGCTCGCTCTTTCTTCACGATATGTGGCTTTGGAATCTCTCTTTCGCACTTTTGGTTGAACGTGAAGTTCTTTTGCAATTTAAACTAATGCACAATTGTAGTTGCGCACGTTGCCACCTTTCTTTATCTTTTTAGCTGAAGTGAATGAAAAATATTTATGTGTAATTTTACGTAAGTGTGTATTATGTATTGTTCTGTCTTATTCTTGTCAGATGTTTTGCAAATATTAATGTCTTTTATGTTGTCTGAGGTAAGTAAAACCCATAAAAATAAATATTTCTTTTTTTTTTAATGAGTTCATGTAATTCGTCGGTATTGAATATTTTCAATACGAAGGTAAGTAATATTCTGTCGTATTTCAGTGCATCGTCCTTGAATGTTTGAATGTCTGTAAATGTCCTTCGTATATGTTGAGTGTCAATGTCGTTCAGTCGGTATTACTCACAAATATATTTCTTTCGCCGATGCTAAATTAGACAACGGCTTCGTTAAGATTAATATTTTGTGATTTTACGCTACTTTTCAGTTTGACGAACATTTTAACATAAATTTATGTCTCGTGTAAAGGCTAAATTCAGAGTATTTCTCTTCTGAAATATTCATTTCATGAACTTTAAGGCCATAAATGTCTCGTTTGACAAAAACAATTTCTCTATTCCTATAAGTTGTTGCTTAATTATATCTAAATTATATGATTTTTTTTTCGTTTGAGACGAAAGACTCTGATTTTTCATATCAGATGTTTTTGGCTGTTGCTATGATATACTTGCTTATCTGAAATGGTTAAATATTTTACCCGAATTTGTTATGTAGAGGTTGAGTGTTAAGATGGAATAAATGTGTACACACATACTCTTATACGTATGTAGGTGTAAAATTGTTTTCCTACAAACATCGTATATGAATATGCCCCAATATCTTTAACTTCTATCTCCATTGAATCCATTTTATATAATTTTTTATTTGACGGTAGAAAATATTAATTTAAATGTTAGACGAATATCAAACTATGGAAATCTTAGAGATATCTCATTTTCTTTTGATACGGGAAGAAACTGCGTTCACTTTTCTACCGACAGTGCGACTTCTATGTTTTTATGTAAGTATTGTTATGTTTTATCTTGGTTCGTTTTATTAAATAAAACTTATTTTCGTTTTAATACACTTCACTTTACGTCTTTTCACTTTTAATTCCACTAAATATTTCAAAACACTCATCTTATAGAATACGTTACATTGCCCTCCTCCCAAAATTGTTCACCCCGGACAATTTCTTCACCATCTTCTCCACTGTAGCGGTATAGCCGGTCAATCTGAACAACTTTTGGCTTGCCTTTTAGACCTCACTGAATTCGATAAACCACATCATTGATCCTTGTTACAACACGGTAAGGTCCTTCCCAGTTTTGTTGAAATTTTGGTGACCTTCCCTTTTGTCGATGAGGATTATATAGCCACACTAGATCTCCCTCATCATAGCGTGTTTTCAATCGGTCACTAGCACCGAATAATAAATAAATAGAACATCAGCTTAGGAGGCTCCACCCAATTTTGCCTACAAACTTTCAAAACTGCAGAGATTTAACTCTGTATGCGTGCCCGTGCATTTCAAATGGGACTATCAAATTTGACTAAACCATACATTCTTACAATTTTGCATTTTGCTGTTAACACGAATTCATGTATAGAAAAGCGCGTGTAAAAGGAGACGCAGACGGCTAGCTTTATTTTAGTCCTTGTCCTGTCATGGATGTCAGCGAGTTTTTTCTTTTAGGCAATCCACGTATTCCTTTTCATTTCGTTTTTCGCCCGTTGGACATCCGAATTTAATTTCGCTAGGCAACCGGAAATTTGTACCGAATACAATTTCTGATAGAGTGTGACCAGTTGTGCTGTGCACCGCATTTCGGTATGCCATTAAAAATAGAGGAATGCGTTGGTCCCAGTCTCATTTGAAGTCACTTACTACTTTGGAAAGGTGTTTTTTGAGAGTCCTGTTGAAACGTTCAACGATTTCGTCAGACTGCGAATGAAGTGGTGTTGTTCTCGTCTTCTTGATGCCAAGGAGCGAACAGACCTCTTATAAGATTTTGGATTCGAAGTTCCTTCCTTGGTCAGAATGGAGCTCCATATGAACACCGAACCTGTTGACTCAATTATACACAATCTGATCTGTAGGAAAATCTACCTTACCAACACGACAGAGGTATCTGATTCATTAACACATTCACAGTCTTCAGCAATCACAATACCGACCAACAAAAAAATTTAACATTTTCCATATATGGGGTACACTTTAAAAATCCACAACATCATTACCAAACTTTACTAAACATACCTTATGCAACAATGTATAGCTGAGTCAAACTCAACTCAACTATGAAATCCCTTAGCAAAAAAGAGAACATCTATCGGGAGATAGGTATACTAAAATACTCCTGAAAAATTGAAATGAGATTTGAGAGCACTGGTGTACTAAAGTAAGTAGTGCAAGTAGACGTCAGAATTTGGCGCGAACGGAAGAAAAAAATTACGCACTACCACCATCACCCAAATACGTACACGAAGTGGAGAAAATGGCGAGTGGAACAATACAAAGCTGGAGTACAGAAAAAATGTCTAGATCATATAAAAGCTGGTACAATTATATATTTGTTTTTCAAAGCCATAAAAATATTTAGTTTAAACAAATAGTACGAAAAGAAGTGAGGTAGTGAAATATTAAGAAAAATTTAGTCACCAAGAAAATAATATGTTTTAGGGCCAATTTTTCATTCGTCAGTTAAACAGTCAGTTAGCTATGAGAAGAATAAAATTAACTGACTCTTTAACAGTCTGATAACACTGTCGGATTTTTCAAGCAATAAAAAAGAGTCAGTTAACTATTCCAAGGAATAACAAAGTTAACTACATCCAACTTCAAAGTGTTAGAGTGAGAAAATCCCTTATTTGTTTCTTAAGTTATGCGATCGAGTGGGATAGACATACGACTTTGAAATCAAATGTCATTTTCTATTGTTTACTTTAAAAAAATCAAATCTAGCTATCAAATTTCTGATTCAGTTTTTTGTTTAATTTTTTTTTTGTTTAACAAAATAAATTATCTATTATATATGTAATATAATAAAGAAAGAGTCTGATTTGGTCATCGACATCACCAAGATAAGCAGTGTGGGACAACGGAGCTAAAAATATCTATCGAGTTGGTTTCGAAGGAATGGCAGATCTGAAAGGTTTATCACGACAATGATTTGAAAGTGAAAATTAAGAATACATCTTGGGCGTACAATCCCCTGGCTGTGACCAAAGTTGTGAGTTTTTTTCTGTTTTAATCATAGCGAAGTTTTATAAATTTATTTGTGTCTTAGGCCTCATCGACGTCCGATGGTAATTGTGTCCCAGTCACCTTGAATGGAGAACGTTTGTCGGCTTTTTGAACCGAATGTCTCAGGTGATGCTACCGAAGAGTGTGTCAAAGCTGCTGCCAATGGTTATGCGGTAAGAATCATAAACATTTTTAGATTCTTCAATGTTTTATTAATATTTTGTTTTATATTTCAGACCGCTGTGAAGAATACCTAACTGGAGCATCACCAGTAACATCTGGCAGTAGCTTGGCCGATGTCAACGGAGAATTTGCCGGAGTGGAACTGGCCAGCTTGACAATGTCAAGAACCGATCACATTCCAAAGGCAAAAGATGAACGACTCAATAGTATTTGAACCTGTCTCTGGCTTTTAGAGGCTCGCAAATAAATGCACGATATTCGAACGTGTCGTCCTCCGACCTCTGTCATCTGTGATGAGATACAACAGCTAAAAAAAGGCATTCTGCCCGATATCGATATGTACCTAAAAATCATTGATAGCTTATGTTTAGGTGATTCTATTTCTTCAATAGCAGATGCGAGTGCATTGCGTGGTAAAATTGGTCAAGTTGCCGAAACATTGATCTTAAGAGCAAGAAGATACTGCTGCAACCAAGTCAAGAAGGAAGTCGAGAAAAAGCTATGAAAAAATCTCTTCGTCTATCAAGTGTGTAATTTATCAAAGAGTTTTTTTGCTCAATATTGCTTATATAGTAAAATAAAACAACTATTAAAAATATAAATACCTACATAAGCCGAATTTATTTATCGATTGCAACTTCTGTTAGAAATCAAAGTGTTTTGTGACACCTGAGCCGCATTTCCTGCAGAGCTGTTATATCAGCTTTAAAGCTAAAGTCGGTATCTGCAAGCTATCATACCATACCTGGTCAAAGTTAATGCAGTATAAGAGAAATGTTGGATTTAAATTTTGTATCCCTTCTATAGTTAGGTTAGGTTGGGTTTGCTTCAGCTTAACTCCAACGCACTTAGGCCGAAGTTGACCAATTTAAATTTGCTAAAGACAGTTGTGGGAAAGCTTGATTTTTTTTACTTAATTTAATCTTACAGGGATATTCAATTGAAATAATAAATCGATAAATAAATTATAAATTAAGTATGTAAACAAAAAAAAATAACAAATGATTAATAAATGAATGACAATGGGAAGGGAATGCAAGAAATCCCTTAGTTGTTTCTAAAGTTATGCGGTCGAGAGGGATAGACATACGACTTTGAAATCAAATGTCATACTCATTTTCAATTGTTAACTTTAAAAAATTTAACTGTTATTATTTTTAGTGGTTATTTTACAATTGAAAACTAAGTATGGAGCGTGAAATGCAAAAAAAAAGAGACCGGTCAACCAATTTTTCCTCATCGGAGGCCCGATTATTAATCGATATTGTGTCGGAGTTCATAAATATTATAGAAAACAAAAAGACGGACGCTAATACTAATAAGGAGAAGGAGGCTGCCTGGGTTGAGATATCAAAAAAATTCAATGCCACAAGTGGAATGTGCATGAGAAATTCCAAAGCATTAAAACTAAAATACGATAGCTTAAAAAAATCAACAAAAAAAAAAAGCAGCACTTAACAGGCAAAGTTTATATAAGACCGGTGGAGGAGAATCCGAAGAAATTAGTTTCACTCCAATTGAAGATAAAATTCTGTCAATTTGTTCCAATATTGGTGGTATGGAAGCTATTAATGACAGCGATGCAATACAAGGTAGGAACATACTAATTGAAAATAACTTTAAATATCTGATTTAATTCTGATGGTTTAGATCCTTCATACGAAATTTTCGAGGTAGAGATGCTCGATGAAGCGGAAGGCGATCCACTTGACCCAGTTTACAAAATCGATGAGGAAGTACCAAAAAACGAGGATATACCAAGTAAAGTTTAAAAATATAATTATTTTTTGGCTCGAATATTAATTTACCAACACTATTATTTTTGTTTTGATTTTTTGTCGCAGGTGTCAGCAAAGAAACTGATTGGAGAGGTTGGAACCCAACAGCACTCAAGAGAAAAATTTCCACAAATCTTAGGAAATCTCCGAAAGTTCCAAAAAACAATGTCGTTACGACAAAATTCAAGGAATAAGGAGACGCTCGGTTGGAGCTAGTTCAAATTCAAACAGAAATAGCAAAACAAGAGCTGATCGATAAAAAAGCAGAACACGAGTTGAACATGGCTCAAAGAAAAGAAGAGCACACAATCAGACTGCAGCATCTTCAGAACGAAGATAACAGACGGCAAGAGGAGCATGTGCTGAGAATGCAAAAATTAAAAAAAACGTAGTACAAATAATAGAAGATAAAATAGTAATTGACGCAAAAGATACATATGTACATATATTATCTATTTTAGCTACCAAAGAAAAACATTTGATTTATAAAAAAAGCAATAAAGGACGAAACAATGTTTTTATAGAATAGATGTTTTATTTTATTGTTTTATTTTAGAATATCTCAAATAATATTAAAATTTTGAGTTAAAATAATATTTTATTCAATTATTCTACATTAGTGATCACGCAGCCATCATCACCGACTTTTCCTTGTAGGCTTTATATACATTGCCAAATGTTTGAATAGGGTGGAATTGAAGCATTTGAGTTTGTTATGGTTTTAGTGCTTATAAGTAGTTTGGAAGCAAACATTAGATTTGGAACTAATTTAACTTCGGTGTAGACCTGGAAACGAATTGCTTTATATGAAAAAAAAAATCTCAAATATTTGATATATTCTTACTGTTTTAATAAGATCGATAACACTGGATGGACCGCCAAGAACCAACGGCAAACTCAACAGTTGTGCCACACCTTCTGGCCAGATGGCAAGTAAGCAACTCCTCGTGATCTGGATAGTTGATAAGCAATATCTTCAGCAGCTTCAATTCTACGAAGTTCAACAAGACCATCACCGGCCTCACCGAATGCCTTGGCTAAAAGACCAGCAGCTGCAGCATCACCCTCAGCTGAAATAATGGAAGCCAATTTTTGTTGTTCTGCTTTCTCGACAATGAAACGAGCTTTTTCAGCTTTTTGTTGGGCAACTTGTTTCATTTCAACGGCCAATGTGAACTCACGACCGAAAGTTAAATGTGTTATGGAGATGTCATCAAGGATGAAGCCGAATTGTTTGGCACGAGTGGTCAGTTCTTCTGAGACACGCTGCGAAACCATCTAAAAAGAAAATAAGTTTTTTTTTTATAGCTAGCCGGAATATGCTTAAAAAATAAATAATAGTTTTATAGTCTGAAATTTGTCGGGGCTTTTCGACAATAAAATATGGAAAAAAATTGTTGGTCATTTAATGACTGTCTCCTAGATGCAGATGCAGGCATTAAACACAAGTTTTTTTTATATCTAAAAAACTAATGAATCTATTTGTATGTAAAACATCCCTTCTACCCCAAAACTGTTAAAAACACTTTCCTTTAGCAAATTCAAGTGACATGTGAATGTGATGGATGGATGAACCAGCAGATGTAGAGCCAAAATCAGAGAATCACCAATCAACGTGATTATGTTGATTTAGCTAATTCCCAGGTATCAATCAGTTGCCTGAGCTTTTCATCCTTGTGCTGTCCTTATGCATCCATTGGTTGAAATAACAAATTGCTGTTGGGATCAAGTGACAAAAAAGGCTTGTGTTATCTCCAATACCCACATTATTCTGGCCAAAATGACATCATCATTTATCTGTGACTATACTTGATGTTAATAAATTTTATCTAGAACTGACTTTTTCTTCATTCTGTTGCAGAATCTTTGATTCATATCATGAGAAAAAAACATTGTTATCGTCTGTTTGAAATAAATTATTAAAAAAAAAGCCAATTCTTAAACAATGCTCACAGTTAGCTGCCCACAGTATTGTCAGTATTAATTGATGATTAACATACGAGTTTATGTGGGTGATGGATAAAAATGCGATGATATTCGTAGTTTCTGTAGTTTCTCGGTGACTTCAATCCATCGTCAAAACATCCTCAAAAGTACAAAAGTTCCCAATTGTGCTTCGATTCGCAAGCCCTAAAGAAGGTCTTTGAATTAACTTCGAATGTCAAGTTTTGTTCCCTTCTGTAAACAGACACACGTCTACTTAATTTCCCTACCCAATCGAAATAAATATGGTTCCTTCTTTGTGCCTAAAGATATTTTTGCTTCAGAAAAAAGAAATAAGTACGATTAAATGAAACCTCTATTATCTTTGAAATGTGAATATTTCCATATTCGTTTGAGTGTATAAAAGAACAACATAGGGTTGCGAATGGATGGCAAAGAAAACAGGAAATGATATTGATATTATCTCAAGGGATTGAAGAAGATTGTTGGTTGAGCTCTTGGTCTGTACTGCTACCTTGTGCACTGGAAAGTTCAACGAAGAGCCAGAAGGATACGTATTCATCAACTCTAATGATTGATTGATTTAGGCAAATAGACAATAATGCTTCAGCCCGTATAATATTTGAAGTACAAGTTGAAAGGAGAGCAAGGTTAGCGACATAATAACACCCGCACGCACTTGTGTGTCAGCATTCCCATACATATCACACCGATCGAACACCGACACCAAAAATCAAAAGCTTTTGATTTTACTGAATCCTAGGCTAATGCAACTGTATATCACCGCCGTAGTTGTACTAAAAAAAAAAAAAAAAACAGAAGCGCAACATTCAAATTTTGTATACAATCGATAAGAAGTCAAGTGGCACGAGTAACACCTCCTAAAATAAACAAATTCAAGGACACCATCATTTAGTTGGACTTATACGAGGACCAACCTAAACCTTAAAACTTTTTCTCATAATTCAATGTTTAAAATTGCAAATTGTGCTCCGAAATTAAGGATATTAAAAGGTTATCGACGCGTTTAGTCTGTTCGCGAAATATTCATTGGTTTTACAAAAACAAAAATAAAAGATGAAATTAGAAAACACATACCTCACGCTGTGTAATAAGTTCCCCTGCATCGAACTGAGCCACAACTGATTAAAGAACTTCTGGTGCAATTGAAGGTAAAACTCTTTCATCGTAATCTTGACCGAGAATAGTGTACATTTTTGGCAACTGATCGGGAATTGCTCGATACAGAATACGAAGTGTGATGCTGACATTTTGCAAATCCTTGCTTCCAGTTACAACAGGAACATTACGAGGTTGTAACACTTCCAAACAGGTCTAGGAATTCTTCAACCTGGAAAAAACCATTCAATTATTCCAATAATTATGATAATCTAAACCTTCATATACTTACTGTATAATCTTTTCAGATTTTGCAGATTTAACAAACATACATTGAGGAGCATGTTTAGTGTGTTCCGACCATGGATCATCAGTTGCCTCCCAGCCATCAAGAATCTTTTCACAAACAAAACATGCTGCAGTATCATTTTTTCGTTCGTTACCACACCAATAAAAATCCTGCTTCAGCCATCTGGAACACATTTTTTATTGTTTAATTAATTTGAAGACAAAAATAAAATGAAAATTTGGGTACGTACTTTTTTGATGCTACACGATTGATCGTCTTTAAAAGGCCATGATTTGAAGCTCTCCACGCGATGCTTTTCAAAAACTGCTATGAATTCTTCTTCGATGGATTCATTTACCAATGGCTTCTTCGTCATGATCTAGGAAGAATTTCAGTGAGGCGACTTGAACCTTAAAAAAAAAAAGAATTTTCATGAAATTTTTTGGTTAGCAAATATTATTTTTGTACAAATACCTTTGTGATTTTGGAATGTTGGAATGTTTTTTCTTGTACATGGAGCTGTACGTCAGCCATCAAACAACAAAACAATAAAAAATGATTAATGAATGACAATTGACAATGGGAAACGAATGCAAGAAATAAAACGATACGACGAGACGACAGTTCTTGGACTTGGTTCGTTTTTCAATTCGTTTTTCTCTCTGGCGGTAGTTGTTTTTTTTTGTTGTTTGTACTGCAAACACAAATAGAAAAAAGATGAAATGGCGTTCTATCGTTCTTTGTTTATATTGTTTCATTCCTGTATTATGTAGTCACACTTACCGCAGGGTGATACAAAAGGTATTTTAATTTATCGAGTAGCAAGAGTTGAAAAATATTCCAAAAGTATTTCTCTTGCGCCACCGGTATTATTTGAAATATTTGATGGTGGTTCTGAATCTGAGGGATCATCCTCATAGTTGTCGATGCAAACCTCAGGATCTGCTGGTGGCTCGTCTTCATTTTGTTCTATAGCCATGTTATGCAGTACTGCAGTAGCTGTTATTATTTGCTGTACAAGGGGTAATTTGCATCGCATTCCAATACTTAGGACAGGGAATCGTCGTTTCCATACACCAAAACATCTTTCTATGGCATTTCTCGTCCTTATTTGAGACTCATTGTATAAGCGTTCAACACTTGTCTGTGGGTCGTTCAAGGGTGTAGCAAGATAATCATTTGTACCATATCCGCCATCTCCTAATAGAATACCATTTCTAAAATGTTTGTTGTCAAATTTATATTTGATTGCGGAGTTAGCAAATATGAGGCTGTCGTGAGTGGACCCAGGCCATCGAGCAACAATATCTTGAATTTTTAAATTTGCTGAGCACAAGGCTTGGACATTAATAGAAAAGTAGCCCTTTCGGTTTCGAAAATTCTCAGCCGTGTCCCCACCTGTGAATGTGATATTCAATTTAGGTTTGGAATACGACATTTTGAAACTTTTGTAAAATAATATATTACCAGGTGAAATAATTCGTACATGGGTACAATCAATTGCTGCAACAACTCGAGGAAATCTTGCCAGTTGATAAAATTCTTGTTGAGTAGCTATTATTTCACTCAGGTTTTTTGGCATTTGAACAAATCTGGGCCTTAAGGACGCAATGGCTGTTGTGACCCTTTTTATGATACCACAAACGGTAGACGCATCCACACCCGCGAAATCTCCTATTGAAATATAAAAACTTCCAGTCGCATAGAACCTCAGAGCTATTAATAGTTGTGAAAGGGGCGAAACACATTGATTTCTAGAACAAATACATTTTACAAAGTGGAAAATAGTTCACATTTAATTTATTTGGTTAATCGTACCGTTCAGTGTTATGTTCTATTTTTTATTTTATCAAAGTTAATAGATACTCGACCGTTTTTTTTCTCAAACGAAATCTTCTCCGAAAGTCGTTGTCTTCCCATTCTTCAAAATGATCTGGTCTTCTCCTCACAACTCTTTGTTTTCTGGAAACTTGGCGTACTAAACCCAGTTCAATTTCTTCTTGAATTATAATATCTTCTAAAATATCAAAAAACTCCATCGCAGACAAATTATTTTACTTTTCAAAAATCCAATAAACGGTACTTTTTTGACAGTTCAACAATTTATTCCTAGGAATAACTTCTTAACTGTCTGAGAAACGAACAAATAACTTTATTCCACAGTTAAGGCATTTATTCCTAGGAATAAGTGCTAACTGACTGTCGAAAAATCAAATTTTTCACTAACTGAGGAATAAGTACTAACTGACTGTTTAACTGAGGAATGAAAAACTGGCCCTTAGTCAAATAAAATTAGAAAAGAAATAATTACATTCATGTAGTTGAATAAAAAGATTTATCCAATAATATATGATCATTTCATCAAATTTTTAATAGGTCAAACCATTGATTAACTTACATCAGAAGCGTGAAACAAGATCACACTCCAAAGGTGTGAAAATAAAAACGCAAAATAACGTACCGATGTAGTTCAAGTAAAGTTTAGACGAGATAGAAAGGTACAAGTAAACAACACGCAGTGAAATCAGAAATAAGATGAACCACGGATCAAGTAAAACAAATATCATCCAGGTAAAAAGTTAAATATTCATTCACAAAACGTAGTATAGTATAGTAAAGTAGCTAAAAATAGCATATTAGTTAGAAAAGTATACATTTGGTATAGCCAAGCTAAATTTAAAAGTAGAAATTGTAAAAATCTTACCAGACACTCATACTTACCAAAAACGAGTTATCCGACTATTTTTTATTTAAACAATATACTCACCACACATAAAGATTACAATAGTAGCTTGAAATACTTACCAAACTCACCACACTAGAAACGTACACCGCTTACTTCTAAAAAGACCAAAAATATATATTCGTAAAAGTAGAAGTAAAGTTAGCTACAAAAAAATATTTGCTTCATATTCGAATTTTCATACAATCAATTCTATTCAGAACGATTATTTACATTAACCAATAATATTTATTAGCTGAAAGAAAGAAAAGAGTTCATAATAAATTGTAGGCACTTTGCGCAACACACTCAATGAAAACAGTCAGAAACACACAATGAAGTGAACAGCAGTAGTAGATCAATAGTAGATTGAAATCGATAACTGCGGCCAAGTTCGGAAAAGCTAAACGTCACAATCATATGGCAACAAAACAAAGTCAAATTGGAAAACGAAAAAAAGTTCTAAGAAAGTGAAAAAAGTTTCGCTTAATTGTAAAATTACAAAAATTACAAAGTCTTTTCATCCGTGATCGCAAGCTAAAGAAGTCTAATAAAAAGTGAGTTAAAAAAAAAATCAAAAAGTCATACGGGCACGAGTACGATAACTTTGGCGCCAAGAATTGATAACGGTTTTTTGTAGAACAGTTCAATACAAGCATTTTTTATTATGGGTGGGGGGGGTCTATCTTCCTCCGTTTGGGCAGGAGGGGCAATTTTATAAAAACAGTGGTAATAATTTAAAACAAATATTAAAAAATAACAGTAATACTTACAACTAAGTTTTATATCTTTTTTTAAAGCCAATACTTTTTTCTATTAGATGTTTTTTAAATCAAGTGAAACTTATGCATAGTCTTTGAAAAAACGGACTTTAAACTCAAAAATTGCGAAAAAAAAGGTAAAATAAAACATTGAAGTGTGATTTTTCAAAACTGTAAAACAAAATACTACTTTTTTTTATAAAATTCGTTGCTCATATTAATTTTAAATTAAAACTGAAAACAAAATGATTTTATGTTTTCTGGTTTTTGAGAAAATGAAAAATTACTAAAACTACTTTTTTATAAGAGTTTTCGGCACGAGTACGATAACTTTGGCGCCAAGAATTGATAACTGTTTTTTGTAGAACAGATCAATACAAGCATTTTTTACTATGGGTGGGGGGGTCTATCTCCCTCCGTTTTGGCGGGAGGGGCAATTTTATAAAAACAGTGCTAAAAATTTAAAACAAATATTAAAAAATAAAGGTAACACTTACAACTAAGTTTTATATCTTTTTTTAAAGCCAATACCTTTTTCTATTAGATGTTTTTTAAATCAAGTGAAACCTATGCATAGTCTTTGAAAAAACGGACTTTAAACTTAAAAATTGCGAAAAAAAAAGTTAAAATAAAACTTTGAAGTGTGATTTTTCAAAACTGTAAAAGAAAATACTACTTTTTTTATAAAATTCGTTGCTCATATTAATTTTAAATCATAAACTGAAAACAAAATGATTTTATGTGTTCTGGTTTTTGAGAAAATGGAAAATTACTAAAGCGTATAAACAGTGAGGTATGTAAGGGGGGGCATGCTGCCCCCCGCAACCCCCCTGCTTGGACACACTATAGGATTTGGGGTGGGTGCGAGGTGGGGTGGGTGCTAGGTTGGGTGTATGCAAAGTTTCTGTTGCATTTAAAGATGCCCAAGCATCATTACAAAAACGAACCTACGTACAACATTCACCGTATACCAAAAAAAAAAAGAAAACTTTTATAAGAAAGAAGTTTTAGTAATTTTCCATTTTCTCAAAAACCAGAAAACATAAAATCCTTTTGTTTTCAGTTTATGATTAAAAATTAATATGAGCAACGAATTTTATAAAAAAAAGGTAGTATTTTATTTTACAGTTTTGAAAAATCACACTTCAAAGTTTTTTTTTACCTTTTTTTCGCAATTTTTGAGTTTAAAGTCCGTTTTTTCAAAGACTATGCATATGTTTCACTTGATTTGAAAAACATCTAATAGAAAAAAGTAGTGGCTTTAAAAAAAGATATAAAACTTAGTTGTAAGTATTACCGTTATTTTTTAATATTTGTTTTAAATTTTTAGCACTTTTTTATAAAATTGCCCCTCCTGCCCAAACGGAGGGAGATATGTAGGAAAATCTACCAACCCATCACGACAGCATTATTTAAAAATTAATAAAGTATTCCTAATCAATAGCGATCGCAATAGCGACCAACAAAAAATTTTTTTTTTGTCATCGTATAAGGTACTTGGTAAAAATGTTCAATAAAATTACCGAATTTAACCAACCATACCCTATACCACATTGCTCAACTGAAACAAAATTAAATCAATTTTAATACCATACATCTATAAAATACACATCTATTGGGAAATAGACATACTACATATACTCTGACAGTATAAATACAAAAAAAGTTTTGCAGGCACTGTTGTAGTAAAATGAAAGAGTGAGTACGTACAAAAAAACTTTTGAGCGCTAACTCAAAGAAAAAGGCGCGTGACAAAAATACTCACTACCACTACGACACGAACACGTATACGAGGCAGAGAAAATGACAGCTGGCACAAGGCAGTGTTCTAGGAGAAAAAATGGCATGACACAGTCAATGGTTGCGACGTCACGCAAGAAACTGGTACAATGGTATAAATTTTTTCTCAGAGCCACAAAATTATTTAGCGCAGAAAAGTAGTGAGAAAAGCCATAAGTTAGCTAAATATCAAAATATTTAACCCTAAGGAAATAGGTTTCTGACAGAACGAAACAGAAAAAAATAGTTGCATTCCCGGAACAGAAAATAGTTGTACCTATAATAAATGATCAATCCGTACCATTTAGACAGGTAAAATACTCTAGGAACTTACATTCGAATCTGAAACCAAGATTACACCTTTAAGTCAAAAATTATAAACAAAAAAAAATAACATTTCTAGTCCAGTCAAGAAAAAAACCCAAATGAAACAAAAGGGTACAATCAGATAAACTAGTTAAAAATACTTAACGATAGTGTGAACCCAGGTTTTAATATCAGTATTATCGCGTAGGTAAATAGTTTAGAATTCGCGCAGAAAATTCAGTAAAACAATAGAAAATATCACATATATTTAGAAAATATAGACAAAATACAATTGACACGAATCTGTAATTAGAATCAATAAAAGTCATAAAAATCATTTTTAAACCAATATTCACTAAAATTTTGTTATTCAATTATTTCTAATTAATACACTTACCACAAATAAAGTACATTTCCAGTAGTCCGAAATACTGACTAAACTTACCTCATTTTAAAATAAATTCATCTATACCGGAAAAAGGAAAGAAAAGAATTTAAGTCAAGTATGTTAAAAATAGAAATTCAATAAAGTTTACTCATCTTAACATCTTTTTCAAGTGAATCAATTCTATTTATGCCCAGTTTCACCAAAATGCACTAAAAGTGGTTTTAGCTAAAAGGGTTTTAAAATTTATCGGCTTGGTAAAAATAATTGGTGTGCCCCACTGCTCTGACAGCTTTTTTTAGTTAAAATGCTGTTTGCTAACCAGCCGCTGTACTTTGGTAAACTGAACGAAAAATTTATACGAGTGCAAGTGAGAAAGCAAAACGATGAGACGTCAATTACTCGTACCGTTACTTTATTTGTGTTGCGCTTAATTTCAAGAACAACAAACATTGTACGCGAATTTGTTTATTAAACGAAATTATTTATTATAAACGAAATTAGAAAAGATGGAAAAAGATTTGAAGAAAAAAAGAGAAAGGGGAAGGAATTATGTCGAGGAAGAAAAGAGCGCTTTGATTGACATTGCTGTTAAATTTAAAAACATTATTGAAAATAAAGCAACTGATGGAGTTACTCTGGCCGAAAAAAATGAAGCCTGGACAAAAATTGCTTCACGCTTTAACAGCTCGGTTGCCAGAACTGGTGAAAGAACTCCACAGCAACTCAGACAATTGTATGAAAGTCTAAAATGCACCACAAAAAAACAATTGTCAAGCAACAAGGTAAGTTTCAAATATAAATAATGTACACCTATGTGCGCTCTACTAGTTTATTTATTTTAAGGTGGATATGTACAAGACAGGTGGCGGGCCATCATCGTATAAGCTGAGTTGTCTGCAGGAGAAGATTGCTGCGATTGGTGGCCTTCAGTTCGTTCCTATTCCAAATAGGTACGATTCCAGCTCCGATTTTAGCAAGCCTGAAAATAATACGGAGGAGTTTGACGAGTCAAATATAGAAACTTTTGAATTGCCATCAACGCCAGAGCCAATCGCAAAAACACCGACAGCAACTGCAACACCAAGAGCAAAAACGCCAGCTCCACAAAGCCCAGAGTACCCAACAGACTTCCTCGACATAACTCCACCAGATGCCGAAATTCTACAAATATCGCCTCCAAAAAGTATAAAAAAAAATTTTATTCAACGTGCTCGCACTAATAAGAAAACAAAAATAAACAATATATCTCAAGGAAATGAGAATATATTAGCTCTAAAGCAAAAAAAATTAGAAAAAGAAATCAAATTACTAGATGTAGAGCTCCAAATCAAACAAATTGAGTTGGAAATAAAAAAAACACAACGCGATGCATTGCTGCTTGGATAATTTTTTTGCTTTGTATAAAACTTTTACTATTTACTATTACTTTTAATTTACTTTTCATTTTCTACTTGGTTGATTTTTTTTAAATTAAGAAAGTATAGTAGAAGTTATATTACCTATAATAAAATGTATGAAAGATCGCATTTTTTTTAATAAAAATTGTTAAACTAAATTTTGTCCTGTTTTGAATTAAATTAAATCTTCACAGGAACGAATCCGTCACCTTATTCTCAAGTATATAAGAAAGTTAAGGACGATAATAAAATGCATATGATTTGAGACACATCCTTGGTATAAATCAAGATTAAAAATTCTGGAACTCGTTTTCTATCGGACCTCTTATCACATCAACACATCTGAGTACTGCTTATAAATTATCTTAGGTATACAGTTTTTTTGTATTTTTGTCTGAAACCAAAATGTAATGATGCAATCAGTAGCGTTAGCTCATTTAGAGTCAGGAAGTACAAAAATTTTGTCTCTGAGTCAAACCGTTCGGACATGGCACTAAAATATGTTCATGACATTACCCATTTTTTCGTTTATTTTTCATTTTTTTATGAAAATTTAGGTAATGTCTTAAACATATTTTGGTGCCATGTCCAAACGGTTTGACTCAGAGACAAAATGTTTGCACTTCCTGACTCTTGATGAGTTAACGCTACTATTTGCATCATTACATTTTGAATCCAGACAATATTAACAAAAAAAAGTTACTGCAAAAGCAAATATCACATCAAAACGTCTGAGTACTGCTTATAAATTATCTTAGGTATACAGTTTTTTTGTACTTTTGTCTGAAACCAAAATGTAATGATGCAATCAGTAGCGTTAGCTCATTTAGAGTCAGGAAGTACAAAAATTTTGTCTCTGAGTCAAACCGTTCGGACATGGCACTAAAATATGTTCATGACATTACCCATTTTTTCGTTTATTTTTCATTTTTTTATGAAAATTTAGGTAATGTCTTAAACATATTTTGGTGCCATGTCCAAACGGTTTGACTCAGAGACAAAATGTTTGCATTTCCTGACTCTTGATGAGTTAACGCTACTATTTGCATCATTACATTTTGAATCCAGACAATATTAACAAAAAAAGTTACTGCAAAAGCAAATATCACATCAAAACGTCTGAGTACTGCTTATAAATTATCTTAGGTATACAGTTTTTTTGTACTTTTGTCTGAAACCAAAATGTAATGATGCAATCAGTAGCGTTAACTCATCAAGAGTCAGGAAGTGCAAACATTTTGTCTCTGAGTCAAACCGTTTGGACATGGCACCAAAATATGTTTAAGACATTACCTAAATTTTCATAAAAAAATGAAAAATAAACGAAAAAATGGGTAATGTCATGAACATATTTTAGTGCCATGTCCGAACGGTTTGACTCAGAGACAAAATTTTTGTACTTCCTGACTCTAAATGAGCTAACGCTACTGATTGCATCATTACATTTTGGTTTCAGACAAAAGTACAAAAAAACTGTATACCTAAGATAATTTATAAGCAGTACTCAGACGTTTTGATGTGATATTTGCTTTTGCAGTAACTTTTTTTGTTAATATTGTCTGGATTCAAAATGTAATGATGCAAATAGTAGCGTTAACTCATCAAGAGTCAGG
Source organism: Baccha elongata (assembly GCA_951217065.1). Lineage (NCBI taxonomy): Eukaryota > Metazoa > Arthropoda > Insecta > Diptera > Syrphidae > Baccha > Baccha elongata. Next base: position 596,548 of record CATNUY010000250.1, read on the forward strand.
AAGTGCAAACATTTTGTCTCTGAGTCAAACCGTTTGGACATGGCACCAAAATATGTTTAAGACATTACCTAAATTTTCATAAAAAAATGAAAAATAAACGAAAAAATGGGTAATGTCATGAACATATTTTAGTGCCATGTCCGAACGGTTTGACTCAGAGACAAAATTTTTGCACTTCCTGACTCTTAATGAGTTAACGCTACTGATTGCAATCAATTGGGTAGGTATGTTAATACACTTATATCATATTCGAGTGGACGTGTTCGGAAGGCTGTGTGAAAGCGTTAGAGCGTTGAATGAAAAACTGCAGTAATAATCTTTCCTTTTAGCTTAGGGACATTTATTGGTCAAAGTAGAAGGCCAAACTTTTCACACTTCTTACTAATACCACGGTTTTATAACCTGTTTGCTGCTAATCAAAATACGCAGGAATACTTATTATTACTTAATTTTGTTTCTTTAATTTTGATTTAAAAAAAAAACAAGTATAAAAACTTAAACAATTATGAACTACATTTGTGATGATCATGATGAACTTTTGTATTATAACTTCCCCGCAAGAGGTGAATATCCTCGAATTTCTTGCATTAGTGCCTATAAAAAGAGGGTTATAGTAGCTTATTTGTGTATTTTTTTATTTTTACTTATTGTTTGAGCTTACCGGCTGAAAACGGTGTCAATCAAAACCGTGCGTGTTGAAGAACTGTTGACACTATTTTCTGATGGTTCAACTTCATCAAAAATTGGCATGATAACTTCTTCAAACACCGGCAAAACTACTTCCGGGTCACTTGGAGGCACTTCTTCTCCCAACTCAATTGCAATGTTATGAAGTACTGCAGTTGCTACAATAATGGCCAACACTGATGTTACTTTCACTCGCATACCCATTGATAAACAAGGAAATCGTCGTTTCCAAACTCCAAAAGCTCTTTCAATTGTGTTCCTTGTTTTAATTTGGGACTTGTTGTATGCTATTTCGGCTGGTGTTCGAGGATTTAATAAGGGCGTCAGCATGTAATTTTTATACGCATATCCACCATCACCGAGTAGGTAGCATCTAGGGTACTCATTGTTTTCGAATTTGGCTCTTATGAGAGAATCGTCAAATATGTTTGCATCGTGGGCACTTCCAGGCCATCTGGCTACTATATCAAGGAACTTCAATTTTGCATCACAAACACATTGGGTGTTTATAGAAAACCAACCTTTTCGGTTCCGATAAACTTCTGCTTGTTCCCCACCCGGTGATTGTATTCGGATGTGTGTGCAATCAACTGCCCCAATAACATTTGGAAATCGTGCCAATAAATAAAACTGATTTTGAATGCCCATTATTTCATTTCGATTTGTTGGCATCGAAATGAAATCTGGCCTTAGACTGGCTAGTAGATGAGTCACTTTTCCTATGATGCGGCAAACTGTTGACCTGTGTATATTGAACATATCTCCAACACAGATTTGGAAAGATCCTGTTGCATAAAAACGCAGTGTAATAAGAAGTTGATTTTTTGCACTAACGGGGTTGTTTCTAAGGTTCCTTGGCTGCAAATGGGTACCAAATAACTCCAAAAGTTGTTCGACGCACTGTTTGGACACTCTTAATCTAAATTTGAAGTCGTAATCATCGAATTCAAAGAATGGATTCCTATGCACTCGAATATTTCTTGGACGGCGTCTAGCTCTTTCTTCATATAAATCTTCATCAGATGAAGAAGATGACCATTGTAAAAATCTGCAATATTTTTTTTTATTTAAACAACGAATAATTAAATAATAATAGTACAAAATAATAAAATTTAAATCTTTAACCTGTTCATTGTTGTTTTTTTTTATTTGTAATTTTCAATGTTCTGTCAATCTTGGATGATCTGTCAAATATTTCTTTTTATTCTTCGTTAAAATTGCTTTTAAAAATTTAACAGGAAGAAAATGGAACTTTAGTTTATTAGCTCGTTTATTGGCCTTTTAAAACTAAAAATGCTTGGAGAAACCAATAAATGTCGTTTTAAAATTTAACGAACCAATAAAAATTTAAAAGGGCTTGGAGAAACCGGCCATTAGATCAATAAATTAAAAAGAGAAATAATATTTGTTAGTCGAAACGGCACGAAGGGTTCATAAGAAATGTAAACGACTCACGCGACACACACATGAAAACATCCAGATACATACAAGTGAAGTGATCATCAGTAGTAGATCATCAGCTGTGCAAAATCGATAACCACTTCTAAGTTCGCGAAAACGAAACGTCAAAATCGATTGTAAATAAGAAGAATTCAAATTGGCGAAGCAAAAAAAATCAAAAGTAAGAAAACGAAAAAGAAAAAAATTAACTATTCAGTAAAGTTAGAAAATTTTGAAAATTCTTTTCATCAGCGACTATCAACCAGTAAAGACCTATAAAATAAAACTTAAAGTGTGTGCATAAAAAGTAAAAGTAAGAACAGAAAAAGAGAACGCATAAAAATTCAGTGCGGCAAACTAATTTTTTTTCATCAAAAATTTATAAAATCTCTAACAATAAGGTAAGAATAAACCATTTTTCGTTCATAATTAGATAGTTTAGAAACATTTTTACAATAAAATAGTTCCTTTCAACCACATTTCAAATCAGGAAAAATTTTTAAAAGCAAAAAAAAAATGTTCTTATGAAAATTTTAGTCCATGTGCAAGGACAGTATAAAGCGATTAAAAAGTGCAAAAAAACCGAAAAATAAAGCCTAGTGATTCCGAGAATAATTGGCGATTTTCTCGAGTCCTACACGCCCAAAAATTGCTACACAAAAAAGGAGTACTTGGTACAAATACCACGAGGTAGTGAAAAAGGAGCATCAGCAAAGACAAGCATTTCTGTAGGAATCAAATCGTCACCAATTAATAACACCGAATCGTACAAATTAGCCAGGTAAGACCATTTCTTTATAATTTTATTTGTGTTGTAAAAAGAAAAAAAAAAACTGAAAAAACGCAGTACAAAAAAATTGCATACAACGTACATACAACATGTACACGCGTCACGTACGCCAAACAAGAAATTTTTCATCTCAGACCGTCTGACCAGGTAGTTCATTCAGTTCCAATTCTAGGTAGTTAGAATACAAGGGTAAAAATACTAAGATGAAACTATATAATTTGATGGCTTTGAGAATTAATTATATTCATTGTATTTACTAGTTTAAGCAGTGTAAAATACCATTTCTAATAACCATTTCGTTTTCCCACATGTAGGCAGCCTTTACAAAGGGTGGACGACATATCCTTGGTGACCTGGATTGGAAAAAAGTACCTACACAGGACGACCAAAGGTACATCAACCAAGTCCAGTCACCCAAGGATCCCAACGAACACCCTATTGAACAGCCTGCCTGGTTTTAGTGGATTGCTTTAGTGCATTACTATAGTGGATGACTATAGTTGATAACTATATTTGATGTCCATGAGCAATATTTATCATAAAAGCATCCCATTCCAACCAGAAGATGCTAAAATCATCACAACAGCAGAAAACATCATTGAAATCAAATCGAATTCAACGAGGGATATTGTAGTTAAGCGGCTAACTATGAAATTCGTCGTGAAACCGTATAGGAATACAGTTGGAATGATTCACCAGTAGCGGTAAAAGTGGATATGGAGAAGTAACACATCATTAAGTATCAAAAATAATAATCGAAAAATGAGGTATGGTAAATTTTAAATAAACATATATAATATTACCTACCTATACATCTGTCTATATAAAGCTGAAAAGTGCTCTTGAAAAAAAAATAAGAGAGAAAAATTTGCAAACCACTTAAAGTATAAAAACCTCGATTTAGAAACTTATTGCTTATACCTTTGTACGAAATAAAAATTTAATTTTGCATCTTTATGATTCATTCATAGGAAATTACCTATGTATACAAAAAAAACACTTAACGTTAGTATGAACTAACGATATAATAATAGAAAAATCATCTTTTGATAAGTAACATTAAAAGTTACAAGTTTAGACATTTCGTGAATGTCATAAAACTGTAACTGACCTAAAACAATTTGTAAATTACTTTCCACGTTTAATAAAAATAATTTGTTGTACTGAAATTAAGATATAGTGGCTAAGTAAAAAAAAGATTGGTCACATAGAAATGATAATTTAACTTTTTGTTGAAAAATATCTTATATTACCATTTGTAAAAAGTTTTAATTGGTAAAGAGAACCTCGGCGTAATAAATACGTGATTCAATCTTCACCATAAATTAAAAATTTAAAAAAAAAAAATATTCACCGGTTGATTGAATATCCATCCGAACTTCATTCGCGTATCGGTATAGTACCTATAAAGAAGAATTTCGATTTATAAATTAAATTTACTTCGTGTTAAAAATTTCGTCTTTTGATACATACAGTCAAGTGAAATATTTTGTGTACATTATAGTGAAAGTGAAATATTTTTGAAAAGCCTTCCGCTGAAAACAAAATTTTATTAATTAGTGAAATTTGTGCAAGTATGAAGTAAAGGTCATTGGACTTAACTTTCATGTTGCTTACTGAGTGCTTAGATAAATTTCACATATCCGTTTAGTTTTGATGCTGAAAGAAAAGCATAAGTAATTTTATTAATAAAATCGGTTTGATTAAGTACAAAAGTGATTTTGAATTACCTACTGGTTCTGATCCATATGAAAAGAACAAAGATAGAGTTAAAGGTCAGTTTCGATATTTATATGGTAACACATTCACTATAAACATAAATTACATTTCACTATATTGTGTTTTGTTTTGTCATTTGTGTATTTATGAATCATAATACCTATTTTAATTCGTCGGTAACAAGAATTCAGTGTCTACGATTGGTCTGTGACCTAAAACAAAGAAAAATAAATTTTTTTTAATTCTTTTTGGAACCAAAAGTAATACTTACCTTTAATAACAGTCCATGATCTGTAGGTCCCTGTCTGATAGAGTGCACTTTCTCCGACTTCGTACCTATATTTTTTTTTCCCATTTATATACTTAAAAATTATATTGATCACATTTAATATTATATTGATTTACTATTATATTGCTTTTATTATATTGATTTATAACATTTTTATAAAATCAAAGTTTCTGACTTTGATAAATTTTGAAAAATACAATTTTATATTTCTTTTGTTTTGGGTGGGGGACATTTTTGCGAACGTGACGTTTAACGTCCGAATTCTATCTTTTTGAATAAACAAAGAAACATCCTTCGTTTGGGAATTTCTTTGCAACTTTTGTTTGAGAATTGTTTCGATAAACTTATGTTTATAATTTTTTTTCGCGTTAATGTTTGAAACTGATTCAACAATCAGTCGGTTAAGAATCCAATTCTTTTAAATTTAAGGCACTATTCTCGTCTTCCTTAACTGGCATCGAACAGCATCGATAGCAGAGTTAAGAGCCGCAATATAAATTTAACAGAAAGGTGATTCATTTGATATCGTTTGTTTTTCGTTTTAGAGTCCGTCGGAAAGAATATTTACCGAAATATTCTTCGTTATCGCAGACAGAGGGGAAGAGTAATCTTCTTACCTCAGACCGTAAACGGCCTGAGCAAGGCAACAATTTTTTTGCGCTCGATTACAATCTTTTGGTTAATCCCGATTTTGCAACAATCTCTACTTGTAAATAATACAGTAGAGGTTCTCTAAACCAGAAATTTTCTAGGTTATTTATTTAAAAGCAGTTTGAGATTTTTGAACTTATGTTGATTATGAGATTAAGCAAATCTAAATTTATTTGAGTTTAGTATAACTTTAAAGTTTTCTTTCACACTAGTGAAAAATAAAGTTTATTATTATTGTAGTAAATATAAGTTAAAGTTAGTTATGAATTTGAGCTTTTCTTTGAAAAATAATAAGAATACATTCTTTAAAGTAAAGTTATCACTTGTATGAAAGATAAGGAGATTTTGTTAGACATTAAGTTTATTTCAATAAAATATGTTAAGTTGTTGAATTAAATCAACTTTTCTTTATCTGGTTTCTATATGAAATTTTTCGTTTATATCATGAGATTGAATAACAATCTTAGGGAAGTTTTTCTAGTTCTTTCTACAGCATTGATCCTGATGGAACGTTAAATCCTTAAGGAAAAGGAGTCGTGGATGGAATATCCTTCACCATGGGTTGAGTTACCTACTTTTCCCCAACAACAACAACAAATCAGTACGTCATCTATTACCATGATTCGTTAGAGTCATTCATTTTTCTTATGGACAATTAAGAGGGAACACATGTCACTTTCTTTTCTTTTGCGGGATGTATCTATAATAATTTATCGCCAGTAGATACGTCATTTGGGAAGTTTGAAGAGGTTTAGGTCTTTTCATTACTTTTAGGTCGGGTAGGTAGGCGAATAGGGGGAAATTACAACAGCTATTTCTCCCACCTTAATAAGGGTTCCTTAACAAAATATTCGGATGATGAGGAACATAAGGATGGGTTATGGGTTAGGTAATCCGAAAGGACTAATATCACCAAGTCCTGTATATGTCGATTTCACTATTTTTCTTTCAACTATTTTATTCAATTTCGATTACTTCTTCTAAAGTATACTCCTGATGGCCCTTTTGCTCCTTAGCTTAGGCTCTGAAAACTTAATTAGAGTCATCCGTCACCGAGACTCCAGGTCTAATAATTGTAGCACCGACTAGTTGTTCCTGCAGCATGACCCACTTCCTTGGACCGTTGAGCTGGCCAAAGCGAAATTTAGCAGACCTGCAGCGGCAGTTGAACAGTAGTCACCCTGTTGGTTTTGGCTTGGACGTGCCTAGCGATAGGTACTAGAAGTCGAGATTGACAGGTGTAGGATCCTTTTTCTTTTATAATCTTTAATGAGGAGCTGATAGCATAGACAGTGATACCTACAAATTATTTATAGGTAGAAGAGTCAACATCTCTTCAAATTACGTCACGTACTCTTAGACGAATGAGTTCCGAGTAAAAAAGGTCACCATAAAAAAACAAGGTTTCGTCTTTCTTATATATCAATGTGAGTTAGATGTTCCTAGGTGTGATACGAATAACGTATATTCTACCTACATACGTTGGGTTTCTTTGATGTTAGGAAGAGGAGGTGAAGTGTTTCTATTGGAGGTTAGTGACCTTTGATACGAAAGAACATTTTTACTCTTTCTCTTTCATATATCGATGAAATCCAAATTTTATGTTTGGATCCTAGATTGGGGTATTCTCTCGTTGCATAAAAGTTAATTGAGGGTAAGAGGGGGTCAAAGGATACATTCTTTCAGGTTTGGTTAACAACTATTGAATTCAGTCAAGTTCGAGTTTAGTTCGTCTGTTTTGCGGGTTATACGATCGTACGATAGTTCAATGCATCTCCTTTTCAATATGTATTTTTATCCACTTCTCTCTATATGATCTTTTATATATTTTCTTTTATGTAGCGGCGGAAACCATCCCATCTGCCCGTTACATAATGGCGCCCATACGTGTGGGGCCCGAAGGAGTTTGTTTTCAAAGTTTTTGAAGAAAACTTGAAATTGAGTATAATAATCTTTTAGTGTCATAAATTTTTTCAAAATTTTTTAGAAAGTTTAGTTTTTTTGAGTAGATAGTTTTTTTTTGAGACTTAACATCGGGAGGTAATTGACTTAAGTGTCGACCGGTAGTTGGTTGAAATATTTCCTAATTACGTCAGCAGCGACAACCTGCACAATTTCCTTTCCACTCTCATTAGAAACAGTCATTTAGTAATTTTGCGATTTTTCAAAGTTAGATGTCCGTGCTGGATGTATAATTATCTAGTAGCTGTAGCTTCTACGGAGAATCATTTCATTTTCTTTATGAGGTCTTTTCTTTTTTCTATGTTTGTTCTTTCGGCCGGTAAGTGGTCGACTTTGTTCCTATTTATGTCTGTATGCGAAAGCCAAACGGCGAAAATATAGAGAAGAGAGATATCAACACAAAATTTACTTTTTATATACAACATCTGTTACACTCAAGGAGTAACAAAAATTTTTTTTTCTAACAATTAATTTTTACATATGGTTCTAGTCTGTTGTCCGCTAAGGGAGGTTGTTTCCATAGGTCAGTAGCGACAGGGAGATAAAATAGTAAAAAGAAAGAGTAAGAAAAGTTAGATTTGTTTGGAAGTAGTAGAAATACATGTGATCCCAAACTATTGATTTTCATATAGTTTTGTTGTTGTTGGGGAGGTTGCTCAGGAGTTGAGAGGAATTCCAGACACGGCTCCGATCCTACAATGCATATAGAAAAACAAAATTAAGAAACTTTAAGATTGATTAAAAATTTATAGAAATTTTTAAATAATTTTTTCTTAAAAAACATTTAGTTATATAGATTCATGCTGGTAGCACATTTATTTTAATACATGCTGGTAGCACATTTAGATTTATTCATGCTGGTAGCACATTTAGTAACATAGATTCATGCTGGTAGCACAAATTTTTAGTACATGC